>CM046874.1:163937521-164576415 GCA_025667525.1 Glebionis coronaria
CAAGGAACCCTAAATCCCCTAGTAAATTAATCTAAGCTATTCTCGTAGGAACTCTAGCTATCCTAGATCTAAACCAAGTTGTGGATATTTTTGATCCCAACAAAATGGTTGATATTCGTAGGAATGTTGTTATTAGTTTATTGTGATACTGAAAAAGAATTGGCAAGATTTAACTAATATCGATGTTATGACGATCTTTCCTTATAGAGTGGAGTTTTACAAAACGTTACCACCTAGAAAGATGTCATCTGATTCGTTGTCATCCAATTCTTAAATTGAAATCGAAAGGGTGAATGTTGCACTTGAGGCTTTCATTGAAACCATTACCCAAAAGCCTCATGCCACTAGTACCTTTCCGATAAGTCTAATTGAATGTGTGAGTCATTTCATATTAGTGACTCATTTGATAATTATTGTTGTAGGAGCTATAGGATTGGAAATTAAGTGTAACACCCCCAAATTTGCACAATTCAATACAGCGGAAGACTCGTTGGTGTTACGGGATAGCACATTACTCACATCATAGACAACGCTTAAAAATCGCGTCGTTTAATAATAAAGCATTTCCATTCATAAATATAAAATTTACATAGGTCCCAAGTCATATTATTTCATACAGGTTTTACAAAGTATTTGAATGGAAATTTGTTATTTAAGTGCGGGCCATGAATTCTTGTTGTCTTCCCGAGATTTACCTTCAAGTACCTGAGATAAAACATGTTAAAGGAAAAGGGTCAGCGAAAACGCCGAGTGAATTCATAGAGTTTAATAAAATCCATCAATATAACATCAGTATAAAATTATTATCGAATATCATTTTGTACAAATCATTGTAATAGGCCATAAAATAGCCAAAGTCATTTCATACAAATCCTTATCAAAATCATAATATAGGCTTTCGCCTTCAAAATCATTATACGAACCATTGTCGTTAAAAACATTATACAATACGTTTTATAACGTAGTATAAAGTTAAATAAAAATCGTTATATGAATATGGTTATGTAAAACCAGAACACGAACATAAAATCAGTAATAAGACCCCGTATTGCTAGTCAAGCAATTCATTGTAATTCATTGCGTATAGCAGTATTTCGTTATTTATGGATTATTACAAGCCGCATGACATTGTTACCTTACTAAACCAAACAACGGGTAGCTAGCCCGAAACTCAATTTGCCCATCTAAATTAGCGTGTCGTCACAATAATCACGCTTGTGTAAATCTTCTCATACATAAATTCGCTTACCAATCAATGTGGCACGACGGGGATCAACCGTCAAGGCGCGAACTGGGGTGATCGTCCCCAAATAGTACTATTATATGAATAAGCGTCTACCAAATCCCGGTAGTTCACAAATCATGCTAATGGGACTTTTAGTGACATAACCTAACTTTAATAATCCATTTCATTTCATCTATCGGGTCATATAATCATACATCGGGTCATACAATCATTCGGGTCCAAATCAATAAACAAACAGTCGGGATAAATGGTGTCCTATATTATCAAAACTAACATGTTATCTCCCTCGCGGGTTTATAAAACATTTCATAAAAACATTTAAAAGAGTGCGAGGATATGAAGTCACGTTGATGTGGGAAAGCGGTCTATCGGCAATTCGGATGTACGGTACGTGCTTCAATCACGGAAACCTAGAAAAATAATACTCGTCTTAAACTCTTGTCCAATGACTTTGTAAAAATAACAATTATGTATACATATGATGATTATATATATATATATGATGATCAAGTGGGTTTATATATTCTCATTTACTCATTTTAGTGTTATGTGTTGGAAATTTTCAAGACTAGTTACACTAGTTCAACTTGTTTACATTTTGAGGCCCAATGGGCCCATTACAAGCCCAATATATTATATTAGCCCAATTATACTTTTATTATCAGTATTATACTTTACATGTTGGGCCCAAATGGGTTGAGCCAAATAAGTAAGTTTATAAGTGTTTTACTAACTAGTCGGGTTTATAGTCCAATAATGCTAACTTAACTCGTTAATGTCCGTATGTCATATATTCGGGTTTTATCGGTTTTTACTTGTATTAGTTACTTATATATCAGTATATGACTTTTAAAAACTTTACATTAGACGGGTTTTATCGTCTAAGTTTTAATTGGCGAAAAACGTTAATTTTACGGTAATAGCCGAAAAGACGTAAAAATCATGTTTATAGTTTTTATAACTTATAAATCTTATTCAAATACCATTTTTATAAAGTGTCCATTTATTTAACCTTATATATATTTATATAAATGAAATTTATAAGTTAGTGGGTTTTAATTCACATTTTATAATATATTAGTTTGAGTGCTTATATAATACTATTAAAAATTAATTCTTCAAAATCTTATTTTTAGTTTCATCTTCACCATTTTTATCATATCTTGAGTTCTATAAGGAGATAGAAGCTCATTTTTGGATGACATAAACTTCATATTATGTGCTACAAATAAGTTAGTTATAGCTACTGCTCATTCGATGTCTAACTATCCTTAACAGTCCCTACAAAACAGACTATTCAGATTGGTACACTCATCTTGTTTTGATCATATCTCACTTATTTTGATGATTCCATTTCATGGCCAACTCTCACATGTGTATGACATCTAACACTTACTGTAAATGGATTCCACCATGCAATTTTATCAGTTTATAACTTGGTTACTTACTGTTTTTATACAGCCAACAATTTAAGCAAGATTTTAGCCTTGTTTCTTATGGTTTTTCATCTTTTTAATCATATTTATCAACACTTGATCCCCACACAACATTTTTATCATTATATATTCATCATATACATATACAATAAGAAAGAAAATACATGATTACATAATCAAAATAACAAGAGGATGAGAAGAACAATCTTTCTACCACCAAGGTGATGAAATGATGAGTTTTTGGATGAACAAGACTTGGTTTTGGGTAACCAATCTTATGAGATATCAACACCACTTCTAGGATCACCAAGTATTTGTAGATGTCTCCAAAAATCATACCTTGTTCTTCATGAAAACTCGAGAAATCAGCCCCAAACTCCCTTGAAAACTCCTTTTTACATGTTAAGATCACCTCCAATCAATAGAGCTTGAAGAGGTTTCCATCATATGTGTGTATAACACAAAATATTGTGGTTAAAAATTGATCAAAGGGGTGTTTTTTGGTTGAGGTGGGACGAATTTTAGAGAGAGGGAGGAGAGTTGTGTGGTTTTTGCATGTAAGAAATGAGTTAGTTGTTTTAGGCTTGGTGGTTTTGCTAGTTTGGTGGGATGAGTAGCTTACATGTTAAGCATAAGCTTACATGTGTAAGCTACTTGCTTAAACTTTGACACATCACTTGTGTGGTGTCAAGTTTTTGCCATCCCTTAGTAGTGGGGTGGGATAAACTTGTTTTGTCCCATCCCGCTAATTTACGGGTATTCCTCGATTCTAGTTTCCTCGATTTGCGTGCCCTCGGGTCGTTTTACGAAAAACGTTTTTATAAATTATGAATCAACGGCACAAAACAAATCTAATAAAATTTGTCTCATAATAAACGGAGTTCGAAAACGTAAATACGTAATCCGAAGGTTTCCGGTTTAGTCGTAAAGGACGTTAAATTTTAATCGTAAGTCCTAATCTCTTCTCGTAAATTTGTGAGTTTATGAACCAACTCAAAATTAAAATCCCAAAATAATATTCACGGATAAATTTATTTCCTGAAATGTCGGACTGTCACCAAAACGGTGTAGGTAAACGTAAGCACGTAACGTTGAATCCTCCGGTTTAGACGTAGTCGATGCTACTTCAAGACGAAAAATCCAAATTTCTTCCCATAAATAAGTGAGTTCATAATATAACATTAAAATAATATTTTTAAATAATACTTGAGAATAAAATATCAACCATAAATTGACGGATTGTCATAGCATTTACTCCTAAGCAGGATCTTTGTCCCCAAAGATCATTTTACCTTACTACTCGCTTCTTATAGAGTTAAAGCCATGTGGGTATTTCCTCCACATTCGGTCTTTTCTCACAAGTGTAATTCATTACAATACGCGAGTTTCATCAAACATAACTACGGGGATAAGATCAGGCTTAATGTTGACTTACTTTCTCTATCCATGATGTTCACGGGTTTTTGATGAATGCAACTTTTCGCCGATTTAAACTTCATTACGGAATAGTCAGATTTTCACTTGATAGGCATTTTATCAAGTTCGATATACGATACATAATTCACGCAGCTCTTGAAGTCCTAGGGTAGATCCAGCTTATATGCCTTTCAAACCAATCTTTTTACATCATCTCAATAGTCCCATACAACGGGGACTTATTTCCCATGATCTTTCAGATCATCAATTCATTTTTCCATGCTTAAAATTTTTGGCGTAACTTCGGTACCCATCTGGCACTTCAAGATCTACATTTCATATTCACATAACCTCCTGCCCACTACCGGCAGTCAATAATCAGATCCTAATTTCAACAATCATTTCAGGTCTCGCGGGTCGAGTATTTTGTAAGGTTAGGTTCGCCATCATAGGAAACCTTAAACCTAAAAGACATGTCCAACTCACAATGGGTGTATGTCGGGTGTCTTCATCCCAACTCCTGCTTACAGATGCTCTAATATATAAATCTTAACAAGATTCGATCTAGATCCTAACACGATAATTATCAATGATAATCTCTCCAAAGGAAAACGATTTTACAGTTTATTACCAAAGGTCAATCATTCAAACATAAAACAACACTTATAGTATTTTGTATCGTTACTTTACCTCGTCCCTTCGATTGGGGTGTACACAGTACTCTCATCAAGATTCGTTCTTAATGACTTCTGAGAAAATCTCTAGAAATTCAATGCGAAGCGAGGATCTTGATAGAGATGATCGATACAGGCACACCATGTTTACACAACTCCTTTAAATACAAAAGAGTCAATTTCTTCATCAAAATCTATCATTAACAGGAATGATATTAGTAGATTTGGTCAGTCTGTCGACGATGACCCAAATCAAATCAAATCCAGATGATGACCTTTGCAATAGCTAGACGTTTACTAATGTATGAGGCAATGTCTGCCTTCATAATTTGCCATCAGTATAACTTCTTCAGATAAAGATACATTAAATCAGAAATGACAGGAATAGAATACTTATACTTACAAGATTCCAACATAACTATATCTCACAATCCTCCATATTTAGACAATCACAAGTGGCCTTTAAAACATTTAACGCCATCGGCTTCTCAATTCTAATGGTTCACATTAGCCGCGAACCCCTTTTTATTATCTATATTATCCTTTTTATAAGTATCAACTATTTTTAAATTGTTCGACAATTTATTTTGCACAGTCATTATTAGAGAACACATCCTAATTGATTCTTTATCCTTTTTACATAATGCGTCGGTATCTATATTCACCTTTCCTGATGAAATATATATCATGATCGTATTCATTAAAAATTTCTTTCTTCACATTTTCTAAGTTTTAGTTTCGTCTCAACTATCATTTTTATTAGTTTTGCTCAATCCGACGTTTAAAGCGTCGATAAATATTACAAGTAATTAAATAATAAATATTTAATTTTATGAAACGTATCCGTGAAAATTTCAAATTTTCTCAGTTTGTCTAATTATAGAAAAATGTTCAAAATAAATTTGAATTTAATTAATAAGATTTTTGTTGATTTATCGAAAATAATTAATAAGATTCGTAAATGTTCGAAAAATCTTTGATTATACTTTGGTCAAAATTTTCTTAGTTGAAAAGCGTAAATTATCATTTTAGATTTCAAGTCATGGTTTAAATGGTTTCATCAGTCCTTCTTAGGTTGTCTTGATGTATACACAACCATTTACCCCTAAACAGGAGTTTAGTTAAATGTATTGGGTATAAGGGAATAATCCCTCAAAAGTTATTTTGATAAAACATTTGTCAAAACATTTTTGTACTTTCTTTTTGGTAAAACTCAAAGTTTCAAATGGCTCTAATTTTTAAAGAGTCAATATATTCCATTATCTATTAATCACACGGTCAATTAATATAAAGGATTAAGTCTTAAATCACATATTAATTATTCAAGGTACAGGTTTTCATTGTTCGGCCAATTCAGGGCAATCTATAAATAATTATTAACTCATTCTTATTCTTATAAACAAACATATGGTTCTTAATGATCACAAGCATGAACTTATCAAATTACAGCCTACACACGTGATTCACCAAATTTATGGATGCTACATGTGCATTGGTCAATCCAAACGACATAACATGAAACTCATAATGTTCATTACAAGTTCTGGATGTAGTGATTGGAATAGATAATCTTCTTTGCGGACGCGAAGTTGATGATAACCATGCCGAGGATCAAATCTTTAGAACATACGCTAGAACCTTGTAAATGATCGAACAATCTATCATCTTGGATAGTGGATATAGATTTTAATCGTTAATTTACTCAATTCACGGTAATCAATAAACATAAGGAATGATAACACCATAGCTCTTCATGATGACGAGCTTGGTAGAATAAGAGCTTTCTCCGACAACTCTCTCAGTTGTACGGTAATTCTTTTAATTCAGATGGTGCTGACGTACAGTGCACAAGCCACAGGTGCAGCACCGGAAATATAATCAATACCAATTTCAACTTGCCTTAATGGCGAAAGTCTAGGTAATTCACCAATAAATACCTCCTATAGTTTCAGATAACAGAAACATCTTTTAATAAATTCATATTAGGTTCTTCTAGATTACAATATCTATAACTAGTTCACAATCATTCATGGTATAATTTTAAGTCTAAATACAGGATATGGTCATCCGTCAAGAATTATTTAGATCACTTTTGATAATCAACATCTTATCTTTTAGGGGAATTTCTACTCGAGTTCCCATCAATTAAGACAATGTTGTCATGTCATAATCTATCAATCCATTCTACCGGCATTACCAACTTTTCAGTTTTATTACCGTTGATAAGATATGAACTTCTCAAAAGACTAATAATAACTCATAATCCTTCACAATTCAATGATATATGGAGACACAACTACCATTAAAAGAGTAAGGTCAACGCATAATCTATGCGAGAGAATTTCAATTCAGATACAGACGAAAACATTTAATGAACATGAATATATCCCATGTTTTCATAATTTTAGTACGCATTCGAAAGCTCCTCGAATCGTTACCCAGGTCATTTAAATGAAACCAAATCAAAAGAAATGATAGGAACGTCGATACATCCAATCGGGTATCAACACTCGGTAATCAGATACTTTTCCTAAGAATCTCACTACGGGAGAATTGGACAAGAAAGAATTATCAATTGTCAAATAAGACAATTTCCACAGATAAGTAAATTCAACTCAGAAGAATAGATGCTACAAGCACATATGTAGGTGTCCCTAACACTATGTCCTTATTTTTCACTTCTTGCAGATCTCATAAATTTTAATCTTTCACAATCTTCAAAGAAAATTTAGTGTTTATTAATCAGTTTTATGGTGACTACTAATCAGCCTTGCATGGTCCATTCCAAATTGTATGTAGGCGCGCAACTATATACAATTTCAAGATTAACGATGCAATACTCAGTTCGTCAAGATTTTATCATCATGTTTATAATAAAAACATTTTCATGCTTAATTCTTAAATAAGAATCAAGAATAAATTTACAAAGATTTTCTTTGTTATGAAAAAAATTAAGTTTCCAAAGCGTTTCATAAACAACTTTACTTCGATAATGATTATTTATAAATCTCTCTTTAAATAATCCATATAGTGATAAAAATACAATTTTTCTCAAGGAATACTGTTTTAACTTATAAAAACAATCAGTGATCTGCAAAAGAGTGATGAAAAGTTGTTCACCAAGATCTAACTTCAATATAATAGGAAATGAGCTTTAGCCAAATAATCATGAGGTTCATGATCTCGATGACACTCAAAAGAATAATCCACAACGTAACTCAATTCAAGATGAGTACTTGTTCAATGGTTGCATCACTAATGCGAACATTAGGATGAAGCAATAAAAGATAGATAACATCGATACATGTAAAATTTAGCAATCAAAGGTAGTCTTCTCATTAATCACAAACAAGTCAAAATTGTACCGTAACACATTACGTGTCACTATGTCATACAATTCCAAGAACTCATCCTACCAACTGATGTCTCAGTTAAGTTAGGGATATTCTTTAAAAGATACCACAATGAATACTAATCTACAAGAGTCATTAGGTGTCCCACCTGTCTCGGAAGATCCATCGGTCCCAATTTAGAAGAAGATTTCTTCAATTTATTTGTTGAACACTAGGTATCCTCGTCATTGGACAATGGCCTAGGAATAACCCTTAACACGAACTAACAATCATTTAAAGCCATATAATTCAATCACAGGACTTAACAGATTCCTCTTAACAATCTCATATTCCATACGAGTTAAATTTTACTTCATTCAAGTTTCAACCAACTTATACTCAATGCGATATCCTACCTCATTTTCCAATACTTTCAACCTTATTCTTAGACCTTAAAAGGGAAATAAAAGCTCGATATGATCAACACTTAATTTCCAATCCAATATCTCTTACAACTATAGTTATCAAATGAGTCACTAGTATGAAATGACTCATACATTCAATTAGACTTCTCGGAAAGGTACTAGTGGCATGAGGCTTTTGGGTAATGGTTCCAATGACAGCCTCAAGTGCAACAATCACCTTATCAATTTCAATTTTAAGAATTGGGTGACAACGAATCAGATGACATCTTTCTAGGTGGTAACGTTTTGTCAAACTCCACTCTATAAGGAAAGATCGTCATGACATCGATATCAGAGTTAATCTCGCCAATTCTTCTTTAATATCGTAATCAACTAATATCAAAATTTCTACGAATATCAACCATTTGTTGGGATCATAAATATCCACAACTTGGTTTAGATCTAGAATAGCTAGAATTCCTACGGGAATAGCTTCAATTGATTTGCTAGGGGAGTTAGGGTTTCTTGTGACAATCTACGTCGTATAAATACCTCGTATAAATATAGAAATAATCATCAAACAATTATGTAATCAAATTACATCATACATATATAATCCAAGTTATATATATATATATATATATATATATATATATATTAAAATAACACTTCTCAGTCTGGCCTTGTCGGTAACTCAGGAATTCTTCGGCACCGTTATAGTCAAAAGATTTTTAGACATTTTTAGAAAATGTTTATAGTTAAAAGATTTTGAAATGTTTTATTCAAAACCTTGGTTTTAAAAATCTTTCGTTCTCTATAACGAGAGCTCTGGTACCAAACTGTAACACCCCCAAATTTGCACAATTCAATACAACGGAAGACTCGTTGGTGTTACGGGATAGCACATTACTCACATCATAGACAACGCTTAAAAATCGCGTCGTTTAATAATAAAGCATTTCCATTCATAAATATAAAATTTACATAGGTCCCAAGTCATATTATTTCATACAGGTTTTACAAAGTATTTGAATGGAAATTTGTTATTTAAGTGCGGGCCATGAATTCTTGTTGTCTTCCCGAGAATTACCTTCAAGTACGTGAGATAAAACATGTTAAAGGAAAAGGGTCAGCGAAAACGCCGAGTGAATTCATAGAGTTTAATAAAATCCATCAATATAACATCGGTATAAAATTATTATCGAATATCATTTTGTACAAATCATTGTAATAGGCCATAAAATAGCCAAAGTCATTTCATACAAATCCTTATCAAAATCATAATATAGGCTTTCGCCTTCAAAATCATTATACGAACCATTGTCGTTAAAAACATTATACAATACGTTTTATAACGTTGTATAAAGTTAAATAAAAACCGTTATATGAATATGGTTATGTAAAACCAGAACACGAACATAAAATCAATAATAAGACCCCGTATTGCTAGTCAAGCAATTCATTGTAATTCATTGCGTATAGCAGTATTTCGTTATTTATGGATTATTACAAGCCGCATGACATTGTTACCTTACTAAACCAAACAACGGGTAGCTAGCCCGAAACTCAATTTGCCCATCTAAATTAGCGTGTCGTCACAATAATCACGCTTGTGTAAATCTTCTCATACATAAATTCACTTACCAATCAATGTGGCACGACGGGGATCAACCGTCAAGGCGCGAACTGGGGTGATCGTACCCAAATAGTACTATTATATGCATAAGCGTCTACCAAATCCCGGTAGTTCACAAATCATGCTAATGGGACTTTTAGTGACATAACCTAACTTTAATAATCCATTTCATTTCATCTATCGGGTCATATAATTATACATCGGGTCATACAATCATTCGGGTCCAAATCAATAAACAAACAGTCGGGACAAATGGTGTCCTATATTATCAAAACAAACATGTTATCTCCCTCGCGGGTTTATAAAACATTTCATAAAAACATTTAAAAGAGTGCGAGGCTATGAACTCACGTTGATGTGGGAAAGCGGTTTATCGGCAATTCGGATGTACGGTACGTGCTTCAATCACGGAAACCTAGAAAAATAATACTCGTCATAAACTCTTGTCCAATGACTTTATAAAAATAACAATTATGTATACATATGATGATTTTATATATATATGATGATCAAGTGGGTTTATATATTCTCATTTACTCATTTTAGTGTTATGTGTTGGAAATTTTCAAGACTAGTTACACTAGTTCAACTTGTTTACATTTTGAGGCCCAATGGGCCTATTACAAGCCCAATATATTATATTAGCCCAATTATACTTTTATTATCAGTATTATACTTTACATGTTGGGCCCAAATGGGTTGAGCCCAATAAGTAAGTTTATAAGTGTTTTACTAACTAGTCGGGTTTATAGTCTAATAATGCTAAATTAACTCGTTAATGTCCGTATGTCATATAGTTCGAGTTTTATCGGTTTTTACTTGTATTAGTTACTTATATATCAGTATATGACTTTTAAAAACTTTACATTAGACGGTTTTGATCGTCTAAGTTTTAATTGGCGAAAAACGTTAATTTTACGGTAATAGCCGAAAAGACGTAAAAATCATGTTTATAGTTTTTATAACTTATAAATCTTATTCAACTACCATTTTTATAAAGTGTCCATTTATTTAACCTTATACATATTTATATAAATGAAATTTATAAGTTAGTGGGTTTTAATTCACATTTTATAATATATTAGTTTGAGTGCTTATATAATACTATTAAACATTAATTCTTCAAAATCTGATTTTTAGTTTCATCTTCACCATTTTTATCATATCTTGAGTTCTATAAGGAGATAGAAGCTCATTTTTGGATGACATAAACTTCATATTATGTGCTACAAATAAGTTAGTTATAGCTACTGCTCATTTGTAATAACCCGAACTTTAAACTCAACATTTAGACCGAGTTCTAATACTAATTCTATTATTCAGAACAATATTTATTAATCGACTTTTATTTGTCATGTTCGTTCGACGAATAATATTGATTTCTCGACTAGACGGCAAGATTAGGATTTTAACGTATCGAATATGTGTCATTTATTATTTGTCGGCAAAGTCTATGTCCGTCGTCAACCGTAAATATCCTCGTTATGACATAGAAATATTTTCTATTCTCGTCGTTTTAATTTCTCGTTTTATGAGAATTCTTGATAATTTACATTAATCCTTTAAGCGTCGTTCGTTTATATAATGCGTTAATGTTTTATATAATTATAAACCCTCGTTTAATAATCAAAATATAAATGTCCTCCGAATGTCAAACGTTTTATGTTATATTGAGCGTTTATTTTTCGTATTTTAAGCGTATCTTTTAAATCGCGTAACTTTTAAAATATCGGACTTCGATAATACCCGCTTTAACACACTGTGGGTAAGATTTTATGTTAAATCTCACCCATTATCTATGTACACGTCTCATGCCACATAAAACAATTACATCCTCCATTAGCTTGGTTTTTAAGACAAGTGTACACTTTCACTACCTACACATGCATTGATACAAACTATGTTACCATAATCTCATTCTTATCAAGAAGCAAATTCACATTTCCTTTGTCCCTCTTGATGTTCACGTCAGCTCATCTCCATCAAAATACCATCAACATCATTTTTAAATCATCAAATTTCTATTTAACATAATGGGTACCTTATTGAAGGTTTCAATAGCTAGTATTCATTTTGCTTTGTTCTATCATCAAAACATCATCATCAACATAAATTATAGTTTTGGAGCTGAAGTTAAAGAGGCTATTTCATAACTCTAATGACTTGTTAAATCTATATTTGGGTACTTTCTATGGTGACTTTGAAGCAAGGATTTGGTGGTTTGATTCTTATGGTTAAACTGAGAAAACTTGTGATCATTTGATCTTCATCCTAGTAAGGATTTTTGTTATATTTTTCATTGTGATATTAAGTTGTAATTTATTTGGTTATATGTATTTTTATCAATTTTCTACTGAGATTAATAGTTATAATAGTTGAACTAGGTATTTTGGACATTGTACATGATATGTGACATAAAAAGTTGGCCTAAACAAGCTCGACATAATGGTTGTAATTTTCTGATTTACATCAGTGCCAAAAACGACAAAATATGACAAACTCAGTAGGTTGTCAACCTTGGATAATAAAATAGGGTGATGGGCCTTTGTATTGTGAAGATTTTGCCGGGTGACTTGTCTCGTGACGATACCCGATGAATTAGATATGGACAAAATGATAAAAAGTGTCAATTCTGAACATGCTGAATGAACAGACTGAGAACTCATTTTAAAACCTAGAACCATTACAAAAGGTAAAACTATAGGTTGTAGATAAACTTATGTAGAACACACACGAATCGAATGGTTTTCTACGGATAAACGGTTTGGAAATGGCGGCCAAAACGGTAGAACTGAAGTTGGCTGTGAATCACAACCCATATTTCTAATTATAAAATGAACATCTAAGCTATGTAAAGCATAACTTAAGGTCATATATGCTTGGGATCAGTAAAGTACATGAGTTGAGATTAATTTTTATATAAATAACTCACCTAGAAGACTTACGGTTTAAGAGAAACGATCAAATTTACGGGGTATGTCGAGAATTTGTAAAAATTGAACCATATGAATATAACGTAAAACTTGCCCATTTTTATATAACACGAGGTGGTAGGACCCACTTGTCGAGAAATATAGACTCATATATATACTGATATTTATGAAACCCGAGACTCGACCAACGTGAAATATTAAGTGGGCATCGTTTGGAGGCGTTTTAGAACCCGTAATACATATAAAGTGGATTTGGGCCACAAAAGCCCAACTTACACTTATAATGGCTATTGGGCCATTATTGGACCTGAGATTAATAATGTATATGGAGATCAATAATGAGTTTTAAATGGACTTAGGTTATATAAATTATTAATGGGTCACTAATGGGCTAGAATGGGCTTAATGGTCATAATGAGAAGATATATGTTAAATTGTTATGAAAGGTTTTATAAAAAGTTTTATAAAACTTATGCAATGTCCAAACTTACTAAAGTGAACTATTTACATATATGTATGACTTATGTATAGTCCCGAACCTAAGACATGTTTCGTCATTATTAGGTCTCGTTCGGTTATATGCCCATCGTTGGGCATCTCATTCTCGATCAATGAGCGATTGTTATCTCGTGAAGTCGTGTATCGACTATTGGATGTTTGTTCCTCGATAAACGTGTGATGGCTATATCAGGTGAGTTCATAGCCTCGCTTTTACTGTTTTATATGTGTTTATAAACCCGCGAGGGGGAATACATGCTCTTGGTATAAAAATATGATGTTTATATATGTGGTTTTGAGAGAATACATGTTTATGAATAAACATGTGGTTTGCTATATGCTTTGAACGAATACATGTTGTTGTAAATGAATGTAAGATGGCTGATTATATGCTTTTGAAAGATGAACACAAGCATTGATTGTATTGATTGTGAACCGCTATTTGCTAAGTACTGTATTGCCAAAATTTGGAAAGTCCCTATAAACCCATGAACCGTTAACTACCTATGATGGGTAGGCGCTGGTACAGACGGATGGATCCATCGGGGATGGCCCCCACCTGGGCAGGTCGCACCTGTGGGTTGGAGGCTCAGCCAGGTGTGTTGTATTAGAAGTAAGGGGGTATTCGGCAAAATACCTGACTAGGGCATTATTATACTTAAGGCTTCGGTGTCATGGCTTAGTAGAATAGCGTGGACTTTGGGTATTGCATGTGTTGCACTATCGACAGTGGATGAGATTCTTGTGTTCAAAAGCTTTATGGTTTATTTAAAACCCCATTCTTGTTTATTAAAAACCTATGAATTCACTCAACCGTTGTGTTGACATGTTCGCATGTATTCTCAGGTGTGTAGGTTTAAGAGCAGCTGGAGCATGGAGCCGCGCAGGATAAAGTAAAGGCAAAACAAACAATTTCCATTCGATACATTTGACAAACTTTTATATATTTATTAAAGTTTGTATAAATTGGTGGGACCTCTTCTTTTTAGTTAACTCTGATTTAATAAAATTATCGAATGGTTTATTTTATAAAACGTCTCTTTTGAGGTCGTTTTCTATGACTATGTGTGATGTGCTATGAAGTAACGCCCAATGTTGATATTCCACTGCCTTGTGAAATCGGGGGTGTTACATCATTCCATGTCTAACTATCCTTAACAGTCCCTACAAAACAGACTATTCAGATTGGTACACTCATCTTGTTTTGATCATATCTCACTTATTTTGATGATTCCATTGCATGGCCAACTCTCACATGTGTATGACATATAACACTTACTGTAAATGGATTCCACCATGCAATTTTATCAGTTTATAACTTGGTTACTTACTGTTTTTATACAGCCAACAATTTAAGCAAGATTTTAGCCTTGTTTCTTATGGTTTTTCATCTTTTTAATCATATTTATCAACACTTGATCCCCACACAACATTTTTATCATCATATATTCATCATATACATATACAATAAGAAAGAAAATACATGATTACATAATCAAAATAACAAGAGGATGGGAAGAACAATCTTTCTACCACCAAGGTGATGAAATGATGAGTTTTTGGATGAACAAGACTTGGTTTTGGGTAACCAATCTTATGAGATATCAACACCACTTCTAGGATCACCAAGTATTTGTAGATGTCTCCAAAAATCATACCTTGTTCTTCATGAAAACTCCTTGAGATATCAGCCCTAAACTCCCTTGAAAACTCCTTTTTACATGTTAAGATCACCTCCAATCAATAGAGCTTGAAGAGGTTTCCATCATATGTGTGTATAACACCAAATATTGTGGTTGAAAATTGATCAAAGGGGTGTTTTTTGGTTGAGGTGGGACGAATTTTAGAGAGAGGGAGGAGAGTTGTGTGGTTTTTGCATGTAAGAAATGAGTTAGTTGTTTTAGGCTTGGTGGTTTTGCTAGTTTGGTGGGATGAGTAGCTTACATGTGTAAGCTACTTGCTTAAACTTTGACACATCACTTGTGTGGTGTCAAGTTTTGGCCATCCCTTAGTAGTAGAGTGGGATATACTTGTTTTGTCCCATCCCGCTAATTTACGGGTATTCCTCGATTCTAGTTTCCTCGATTTGCGTGCCCTCGGGTCGTTTTACGAAAAACGTTTTTATAAATTATGAATCAACGGCACAAAACAAATCTAATAAAATTTGTCTCATAAAAAACGGAGTTCGAAAACGTAAATACGTAATCCTAAGGTTTCCCGTTTAGTCGTAAAGGACGTTAAATTTTAATCGTAAGTCCTAATCTCTTCTCGTAAATTTGTGAGTTTATGAACCAACTCAAAATTAAAATCCCAAAATAATATTCACGGATAAATTTATTTCCTGAAATGTCGGACTGTCACCAAAACGGTGTAGGTAAACGTAAGCACGTAACGTTGAATCCTCCGGTTTAGACGTAGTCGATGCTACTTCAAGACGAAAAATCCAAATTTCTTCCCATAAATAAGTGAGTTCATAATATAACATTAAAATAATATTTTTAAATAATACTAGAGAATTAAATATCAACCATAAATTGACGGATTGTCATATTAAGTGTTGTTCATATCGAGCTTTTATTGCCCTATTAAGGTCTAAAAATAAAGTTTAAGTATTGAAAAATGAGGTAGGATATCGAATTAAGTATAAGTTAACTAAAACTTGAATAAAGTCAAATTTAACTCGTATGGAATATGAGATTGTTAAGAAGAAGTCATTAAGTCCTGTGATTGAATTATAAGGTTTTAATTGATTGACGATTCGTGTTAAGTGTTGTTCCTAGGCCATTGTCCACTAACGAGGATGCCCAGTGTCCAAGAAATAAATTGAAGAAATCTTCTTCTAAATTGGGACCGATGGATCTTCCGGGACAGGTGGGACACCTGATGAATCTTGTAGATTAGTATTCATTATGGTGTCTTTTAAAAATCCCTAACTTAACTGAGACATCAGTTGGTAGGATGAGTTCTGAGAATTGTATGACATAGTGACATGTAATGTGTTACGGTACAATTTTGACTTGTTTGTGATTAATGAAAAGACTACATTTGATTGCTAAATTCTACATGTATCGATGATATCTATCTTTTCTTGATTCTTCCTAATGCTCGCATTAGTGATGCAACCATTGAACAAGTACTAATCTCGAATTGAGTTACATTGTGAATTATTCTTTTTGAGCACCATCCAAGTCATGAACCTCATGATTATTTGGCTAAAGATCATTTCCTGATATATCGTTGTTAGTTCTTGGTGAACAACTTTTCATCACTCTTTTGCAGATCACTCATTGTTTTTATAAGATAAAACAATATCCCTTGAGAAAAATTGAATTTTCATCATCATATGGATTATTCAAAGTGAGATTTATAAGTAATCGTTATCAAAATGAAGTTGTTTATAAAACACCTTGGAAAACTTAATTGTTTTCATAACAAAGAAAATCTTTGTAGATTTATTTTTGATTCTTATTTTAGAATTAAGCATGAAAATGATTTTATTATAAACATGATGATAAAATTTTGACGAACTGAGTATTGCATCGTTAATCTTGAAATGGTATATAGTTGCGCGCCTACATACAATTTGGAATGGACCATGCAAGGCTGATTAGTAGTCACCATAAAACTGATTAATAAACACTACATTTTCTATAAAGATTGTGAAAGATTAAAATTTTATGAGATCTGCAAGAAGTGAAAAATAGGGACATAGTGTTAGGGACACCTACATATGTTCCTGTAGCATCTATTCTTCTGAGTCGAATTTACTGATCTATGGAAATTGTCTTATTTGACAATTGACAATTCTTTCTTGTCCAATTCTCCCGTAGTGAGATTCTTAGGAAAAGCATCTGATTGCCGAGTGTTGATACCCGACTGGATGTATCGACGTTCCTATCATTTCTTATGATTTGATTTCATTTGAATGACCTGGGTAACGATCCGAGGAGCTTTCAAATGCGTACTCAAATTATGAAAACATGGGATATATTCATATTCGTTAAATGTTTTCGTCTGTATCTGATTTGAAATTTTCTCGCGTAGATTATGCGTTGACCTTACTCTTTTAATAGTAGTTGTGTCTCCATATATCCTTGAAATTGTGAAGGATTATGAGTTATTATTAGTCTTTTGAGAAGTTCACATCTTATCGACGGCAACAAAACTGGAAAGTTGATAGTGCCAGTAGAGTGGATTGATTGATTATGACATGACGACATTGTCTTAATTGATGGGAACTCGAGTAGAATACACCCTAAATGATAAGATGCTGATTATCGAAAGTGATCTAAATGATTCTTGATGGGTGACCGTATCCTGTATTTAGACTTGAAATTATAGCATGAATGATTATAAACTAGTCATAGATATTATAATCTAGAAAGGACCTTGATATGTGTGTAAACACACATCTTTTCTACCACTTAATTACAATAATAACCGGACCAAAACGTGTATTTTATGTCTTTTATGTCGGAATTATGCATGGTTTCTGTTTTTGTTGTGATTTAGGACGAAAAGGTGAAAAGTGGAGAAAACACGGGAATTCACGGGCATTTACGGACTTTTATTGAAGAAAAATATGAAAGACGAAGTCAAGAAGTCAAGAGTGCAAAAAGAACGGAAGTCCAAGACCAATTCTGAAGATTTATCAAAGAAAAAGTCAAAAGACAGAAGTTTATCAAAAGCCGAAGAATTCAAGTCTATTTTATTGAAGAATTTAAAGACGAGTTCAAAAGAAATCCCGAGCCAAAAGTCATTTAAGTCCAAGTTTAAAGAAGATTAGAAGAAAAGGACTAAGCATGCAATTAATGAAGAATTAAAGAAGGAGGGACTTAAGCTTGTAATTAAGAGAAAAGGAAAGAGGGGAGGAAGCTTCCTAATCCTCCCCTATATATAGTTAGGATTAGATTAATTATTTTCTTGTTGGCTAAGTGTGACAATTAGTCTTCCACATTTATTTTTCTTGCACATTTAAATACTTGTCAAATTTAAATACCTTGTCTTGCACCTTAAATTCCTTTAATTTCAAGTAAGTTCTCATTTAATTCTTGTCAATCTTTACTTTATCTTGTTAATCTCTCATCTACCTTTCTTAATCTTTAAGTTTTATGTTTATGTTTGTGTTCATGTTCTTATTTTTATTTTGATCAAGTGGGGTTTTGATTATTGTGGTTAAAGTTGTTAGATTTCTTGATATTGATTGTTTGTTTATGATTATTAGTTGATTCGTTATTAGTTTGGTTGAAATGTTTGTTTGATTTTGGTTAATCTGTGGTATCTTCCTTGTTTCTGTGATCCCTTGTTCTTCGGGGGAGTTTGCTTGTGTTTCTGATCTTTCCAGGTGAAAGTTCCGAGCCAAGAGTTCTTTCATTCGGAACTTCAAAGTTCAGGATCAAGGGATTCATCCGGAACATTAAAAGTTCCGAACGAAGGACAACTTCCGACTCAAGCATACTCATTCGGAAGTCTCAAACTTCCGGACGAAAACTTCCGAACGAAGAAAAAGTTCCGGATCAGCAAGTGCTCATTCGGAAGTCTCAGAAGTTCCGGATCAAGAAGGTTCACTCGGAACTTTAAAAGTTCCGAGTCAAGCTAAAACTTCCGAACGAAGGTTAAGTTCCGAATCAGACGAAACTTCCGAACCAAGTTCCGACTCAAGCTTATTCATCCGGAAGTCTTCCGAACGAAAGTTCAGGATCAAGACTTCCGTATCAAGGAGTTCCGACTCAAGAGCTAGGTTCATTCGGAACTTAAAACTTCCGAATCAAGGTTTCTTTCAGTTTTATTTTAGTATCTGTTCTTTAATTTCAGTCTTTTATTTTCAAGCTTTATTTTTCCCGCCTTTATTTTAATTGCACTTTAAGTTTATTTGCCTTAGTTAAATTTTAGTCTTGCCTTAGTTTAACTTTTAGTTACGTTTTAAATTTGCCTTAGATAGATTTAAGTTTGCGTCATTTACTTTAGTGCCCTTTAATTTCAGTCACGTTTTAAATACTTGCACCATTATTTTAATTAGACTTAGATTTACTTTAATTGCACTTTTACTTTAATTGTCCTGCACATTTTATTTTAAAAACTACAACGACATATCTTTGTTCCACCAAAATAGAACTGAGTCACACATTAAACACAAGTTTTTCAATTCGAAGAGATTGGTACAACGAATCTTTTTAACCTGAGTAAAATCTAGTTATCAAATGGCGCCGCTGCCGGCTCTTTTCGTAAAGATTAACGGTTTTCTGTGAGAGACGCGTTGCTTTTTGGGATCCGTTCACTTGTGAGCGTTATTTTTCTTGCCTAAAAAATTCAAAACTCCATAAAAATTAAAAATTTCAAAAATCCAAAAAGATTTTATCTTTATTGTGTATATATATTGTCTTTGTGTTTGGTTTCTTTTTCTTTTGCATTTTCAGGTGTATGCGTACTAGATCTTCTATTTATCAAGAGCCCGAGACTCAAGAAGATTTAAGTATGGCAGGTGTTAACAACAATAATATTCCACCGCACCTCATTAATAACAACAATGTTCTTCCACAACCCGATCTTCGGACCATGGAGGAACTTTTTCAACCAACCATGTTTGGACGAGGAGGACCGATTGCGCCGATGCAAATCAACGCTCCTGAGTTTTCGTTGAAGCACCACATAGTTCAGCAAGTACAAACAAACCCATTCCGTGGATTGCCTGATGATGATGCCAACAAACACCTCAACAAGTTCATTACAATCACTCAAAGCATGAAGTTGGCTGGTGCCACTATGGATGAACTTCGCCTACAACTCTTTCCACATACTTTATTACATCATGCCGAGAAATGGTTTGATCGTCTCCCGAAGAATTCTATTCACACTTGGGAAGATATGAATCAACGCTTTTTGTCGCGCTACTTTCCACCATCCAAGGTCACAAGCCTTCGCAATCAGATCAACGGTTTCATGCAAGACCCTGATGAATCACTTTTTGACGCTTGGGAGAGATATAATGTCTTGATCGATAGATGTCCAAACCACAACATGCTCCCTGTGACCTTAATCGATACTTTCTACAACGGTTTGACTTTTCGAGATCGTGATACAATTAATGCAGCCGCCGGTGGCACATTTATGAAAAGGAGACCCGAGGAGTGTAGAGAGTTAATTGAGAACATGACTACTCACCACAAAAACTGGGATTCCTCTTCTTCTTCTAGGAACAACCCGAGAGTCAATGTTTCTTCCACTACAGCAAACCCTGAGATGACCGAACTCACCCGCATGATGACTGAAATGAGCAAAAGTATTACGCTTCTTGCTTCAAACCAACAACAACAACAAGTTAAAGCGGTTGCTAATCCTTGTGAAACATGCGGCGGTCCTCACCCATACACCGATTGTCCTTCGACACAAGGAAATCCGGAAAATGTGTATGCGGCTTACGGTAATTATTCACCAGAAAATTACCAAGCTAGACAACAAGGGGATAGAAATCTACTGAGTTACCGTTCCAACAATTACCTTTCACCCAGTTTTTCTCCTCAAAACAAAAACCCCGCCAACAACTACAATAGAAGCAACCAAATCCCACCAAGAGCTTCTAACCCTTATCAACCACCCACCCAACAAACCCCACCCATTAATCCTGATGTTGAAGCCATCATGAGAACTCAAGGTGAGCAAATCAAGAATCTACAGAGCCAAATAATCAATTTGAAAGGAGATATCATGAAGCAAGGTAATGACATTAGAACCGAGGTTCGCGATAATATTCAATCCTCCTTCAGCACTCAAACGACTGAATTAAAGAATCTGTTGGCTAGTTTCTTGCCCGCCACTCAACCTTCTACTTCAAGTTCTCTACCTTCAAACACCGTCACTAATCCGCGAGCTAATGTGAGTGCTATTACTACTCGTAGTGGAGTCATCATCGTAGGACCACCAATCCCACCCCCATCATCTACACCTCCTCCACCACCATGTATCCCTACTCCTCCTACACCTAGTATTAGTGCACCATTACCGTCTCCGCCTTGTCATGACGATGTTTCCCGGAAGGACCCTTCAACATCTCAACCCTTACCGACTACACCTTTACCTTCCACCTATAAACCCAAAATCCCATACCCTTCTCGCTTAGGCAAGACCAACGATCTAACAAAGGAGGACTCTCAAGTGACAAAATATATCAATATGATTTCTCAAATGGGCTTCAGCATTAGTTTTCTTGAAGCACTTGTCCTCATGCCCAAATTTGTTAAAGCATTTAAGGAACTGCTTAACAAGAAGGAGAAGCTGATTGAACTCGCCAACACACGCTTAAATGAAAACTGCTCTGCAGTTATTCTTAAAGAACTTCCGGAAAAGCTAGGAGATCCAGGTCGTTTTGTGTTGCCTTGCGTGTTCAACAAAACTGAAGAATTTACTGACCTTGCTGATCTCGGGGCCAATATTAATTTAATGCCACTGAGTGTATGGAAAACACTGTCATTACCCGACCTCACTCCAACAAAGATGACTCTTGAACTTGCTAATCGCACTCTCGCTTACCCTGTTGGTATAGCCGAAGACGTGTTCATTAAAGTTGGCGCATTTACTTTCCCGGTCGATTTTGCAGTAGTTGATTATGAAATGGACCCTCGTATTCCTTTAATACTTGGTCGGCCATTCTTGAGAACCGGACGTGCTTTAGTGGATGTTGCCGAAGGTGAGTTAATCTTAAGAGTCGGGAATGCCTCACAAATTTTCAAAATGGGGAAGCTTACAGGCAAATATTATGGACAAGAATCAGTGAATATGATTAATGTGCTCGATGACTTTACCGTCTATGATAATCCTCTATTCGATTCTTCCATCGATAATCCACTCTTTGACGATGATGTGGATGATTCTCGGTCCACTTTGGAACCTTCCCCCATTTATGATTCTCCACCGGTCTTTGATGCTTATGATGATGATGATTCTAGCTCAGATTCAGATGATTTTGATTGTACTTCTGAGTATCCCGAGATGCCCACTTTCGATGATTTTGATGAGGCCGATACTCTTTCGAGCGATTCTTCACATGATGAAGATCCTCCGCCATCACTCGATCCTACTTTGGACGATTACTCATTTGAGGAAGATTTCTCTGAGTTTCTCAACACATACTTCCCTCATGAGAGTGATGCTCCTCCTTTGGACTTTGAAGATTATCGTCTTGATCCTACTTTAGATTTGAAGCACATTCTTTCAAAGGAGAAGAAACCGGTCGACACCAATATCCGTTGCACATATGATTTGACACCTCTTTGTCCCCCTTCTGAGGACGAGATTGTGCTTCTTTGCAGATCTTCTTCACACTCTGCTGAGCTTGAGTGCTATTTTCCCCTAAAGGAAAAGGTGTTCGTCCCCGGTATTGACATTCTGCAGCCATCTCAGTATCCACCTAATGAAATAAAAGGAAAAATCTTTGGAAAGATTAAAGACATGCTTGCACTTCACCCTTGCTTCCACCGTGCTCCATCACTGCTTAAGGGAACCTTGCATACTCTTCTTTGGCTTGCCTTGTTCACCTTAAGCTTGTGCTATTTGATGGACGAAAACTATGTCTTTGATCCTGGTGGATATGTTTCATGCTTCTTCCGTTGATGAACAAGGTCGAGTCAGGCTCACGACTCGGTAATCAAAAACCAAGCACTTCTTGGGAGGCAACCCATACATCTATCTTTTAGCTTTCTTTATCCTAAGTGTGGGGGGACCCTTTGGTTTGCTATTCCCTCTCCTCACTTCTTAATCAGGGATTCGAGCTTCAATGATCCACTCTTGATGATTCTTGACGACCCGTGATTCCATGTTCCATTATCCCGGTTCTATCCTAAACTCTTTTCGATTCACTATTTTATATTTTCTCAATATTAAAATAGGAATCTCTTTAGTCGTCCTTTCCTTAGAAAGATTTAAACAAAGTGCACAATGTCCTAAGTGTAGGGGAGTTTACTCCCCACATGCTTAAACATTGAGGACAATGTTTATCTTAAGTGTAGGGGGGACTTCTATCGAAGTTAAGTGGTCTTTTCCTTGTATTTGTCCTCATTTTAACCGGAAAATCAATTTTTCGACATTTTTCAAAATTTTTGATCTATTTTGGCCTATTAGTTTTTCCCTTTGTATAGTTATCTTCTTTCTTTGCTAGAATAAATCTTTAATAAAGTGGTTTTAATTTTCAAACGTTATGAATCTTTTGACTCAACCCGAGTTTAGTCTAAGTTACTTTAGCTAGTATCCTTAACGTGTTTAAGTCAAGTTTTGCTAGGCTTTTATATAGGGAGCTATAAAACGCGAAAGTCTTAACTCTCGCGGGTTAAGAACAAGAACTTTTCGCAAGTTCCTATAATTGATCCTAGAGAGTCGTTTATCAAGGGAACTTTAAAACGCGATTTCTAAACTTGAAAAAGTCTAAGAATTTACAAGATCCTATAGGCGACTCGAAAACCCAAAACTTTGACTTAATAGGCTAAGTATCCACGAGTCTCATTCCTTGAGATTTTAAACTGTGGAGAACGAGAGATGATAGAGCCAATTATAAGTTCGGTATTCTTTCGTGAATTTATGTGAGTTAATTATGAGCCTATTCTCCCATCGCTTGCTAATAAATTTATCTGCTAATAAATAAGGTTGTACGATTTGAAAAGTTACTTAGCTTCTAGCCCAAGATCGTTTAAAAGTTGCTCGGTATGGATTAGAGTTCATAGCCAAGGCATAACTTACTGAAGCGAGATGCGAAGATTGGCGAGTCCGAAAAGGCCCTAACAAGGCATGAGGGCTATATTTTGTTGCTAAAGATCCAAAAGTGATGTGAAGAATCATTTATCGAAAATCAATATGAAGGATCGAGACACACGACGAAAAGCAAATACTCCACAAAAGTCATGGAGAAGTGTATCCGAAAAGACCCTAACAAGGTATGAGGATAAATAGATCCAAGTCATAAAAGGAGGCGGATCGTTGTATATCAAAGTCCAAAATAAAGATTGGAGAAAAATGAAGAAGTCGTGGTCCAAGTATGAATCTCTCAAAACTTCAAGTGAAGAAATTCCATTATGAAGAGAAGACCATAATTCCATGAAAGTCTCTCAAGGTTTGAAGTATGAAGTCGCTGCCAAATATCGGTCCGAGAAAGGTCTCAAATCGCGAAGCGAGTTATGCCAAGATATGAACTTTATGAGGTCCCGAGAAGCAGTTTTAAAAGATTTTGTCCTTTAGCTAACTATTGATTAAATCGTTCACTTTATTTTCAGACCTAATAAACTATCGAAATAAGTCAAAAATGCATCTTCGTGATCATTCAAGACAACAATAAAATATAAGAGATACCTCTAGGAATAAAGGAGTCTAAGTGAGTAATTGGCCCACATGAGTCCGTGGTAGTTTACTAACTTATAATAACAATGATCTCGTTTTTAAGCTTGGTTTGGAGAAAGTGAAAACTTGAGGATGATGATTATTCATGACATTTCCAAAACCCAAGGTATGCTTTTGATTTCTTCATTTTAATTTTCTATCTCTTTAATAAAGGCCAACGTGGATTAATTATGATAAAAAGTGTAATCTTGCTTTGTAACTAATGCATTGCATGAGGACATTGCAATGGTCAAGTGTAGGGGATTTGATATGTGTGTAAACACACATCTTTTCTACCACTTAATTACAATAATAACCGGACCAAAATGTGTATTTTATGTCTTTTATGTCGGAATTATGCGTGGTTTGTGTTTTTGTTGTGATTTAGGACGAAAAGGTGAAAAGTGGAGAAAACACGGGAATTCACGGGCATTTACGGACTTTTATTGAAGAAAAATATGAAAGACGAAGTCAAGAAGTCAAGAGTGCAAAAAGAACGGAAGTCCAAGACCATATCTGAAGATTTATCGAAGAAAAAGTCAAAAGACGGAAGTTTATCAAAAGCCGAAGAATTCAAGTCTATTTTATTGAAGAATTTAAAGACGAGTTCAAAAGAAATCCCGAGCCAAAAGTCATTTAAGTCCAAGTTTAAAGAAGATTAGAAGAAAAGGACTAAGCATGCAATTAATGAAGAATTAAAGAAGGAGGGACTTAAGCTTGTAATTAAGAGAAAAGGAAAGAGGGGAGGAAGCTTCCTAATCCTCCCCTATATATAGTTAGGATTAGATTAATTATTTTCTTGTTGGCTAAGTGTGACAATTAGTCTTCCACATTTATTTTTCTTGCACATTTAAATACTTGTCAAATTTAAATACCTTGTCTTGCACCTTAAATTCCTTTAATTTCAAGTAAGTTCTCATTTAATTCTTGTCAATCTTTACTTTATCTTGTTAATCTCTCATCTACCTTTCTTAATCTTTAAGTTTTATGTTTATGTTTGTGTTCATGTTCTTATTTTTATTTTGATCAAGTGGGTTTTTGATTATTGTGGTTAAAGTTGTTAGATTTCTTGATATTGATTGATTGTTTATGATTATTAGTTGATTCGTTATTAGTTTGGTTGAAACGTTTGTTTGATTTTGGTTATTCTGTGGTATCTTCCTTGTTTCTGTGATCCCTTGTACTTCGGGGGAGTTTGTTTGTGTTTCTGATCTTTCCAGGTGAAAGTTCCGAGCCAAGAGTTCTTTCATTCGGAACTTCAAAGTTCAGGATCAAGGGATTCATCCGGAACATTCAAAGTTCCGAACGAAGGACAACTTCCGACTCAAGCATACTCATTCGGAAGTCTCAAACTTCCGGACGAAAACTTTCGAACGAAGGAAAAGTTCCGGATCAGCAAGTGCTCATTCGGAAGTCTCAGAAGTTCCGGATCAAGAAGGTTCACTCGGAACTTTAAAAGTTCCGAGTCAAGCTAAAACTTCCGAACGAAGGTTAAGTTCCGAATCAGACGAAACTTCCGAACCAAGTTCCGACTCAAGCTTATTCATCCGGAAGTCTTCCGAACGAAAGTTCCGGATCAAGACTTCCGTATCAAGGAGTTCCGACTCAAGAGCTAGGTTCATTCGGAACTTAAAACTTCCGAATCAAGGTTTCTTTCAGTTTTATTTTAGTATCTGTTCTTTAATTTCAGTCTTTTATTTTCAAGCTTTATTTTTCCCGCCTTTATTTTAATTGCACTTTAAGTTTATTTGCCTTAGTTAAATTTTAGTCTTGCCTTAGTTTAACTTTTAGTTGCGTTTTAAGTTTGCCTTAGATAGATTTAAGTTTGCGTCATTTACTTTAGTGCCCTTTAATTTCAGTCACGTTTTAAATACTTGCACCATTATTTTAATTAGACTTAGATTGTTAGAAATACGTTTTAACGTATATTAGAAGTATCGGTCACTCCACAATATGATTTATGTTGTAATAGCTCGTAGTTAGTAATTAGTTATTATTTGCTTATTAACTTAAGTAAGAACCGGTCCATGGGCTTGTCATGGACCGGCCCAAGTCCACTTATGACTTGGAACTATAAATACCCCTTTCCACTAAGGAAAGGGGTTGGTTGTTATCATTTCTTTGTTTCCACTTAATAAAATTCACATAGTTTCTCTCACTTTCTCTCTCTAACTTTCTCTCTCTAGAAATTAACAAACCCCTTCATAGATTCATTGATTATCAATATTCTACATTTGGTATCAGAGCTATGGGGTGATTTAAGGTGGTGATTTGTGTGGTTTTTTAGTTTTTGATTGTATTAGTGTTCTTTAAGAAAAATCATCTTGATTCTTGGTGTTTTTGATGTTTTTGTGATTGGGATTAGTGGATAAGTATTAGTTG
Organism: Glebionis coronaria; assembly: GCA_025667525.1. NCBI lineage: Eukaryota > Viridiplantae > Streptophyta > Magnoliopsida > Asterales > Asteraceae > Glebionis > Glebionis coronaria. The sequence goes on from CM046874.1 coordinate 163,964,837, forward strand.
TTACTTATTTTAGTCGAAAGAACAAAACTTTTTGGGTTATTTGGTCAAAATCTGGGCTTAATCGTGAGTTTTACTGTTTTACTGTTCATCGGACAAAGTTTCTGTTCATTCAGCAAAACTTCCGGATCAAGGAGTTCCGGATCAAGAAGTTCCGGATCAAGGAGTTCCGAGTCAAGAAGTTCCGAATCAAGAAACTTCCGAACCAAGAAGTTCCGGATCAAGAAACTTCCGAACCAAGAACTTCCGAGTCAAGAAGTTCCGGATCAAGCCAAAGTTCCGAACCAAGAACTTCCGAGTCAAGAAGTTCCGGATCAAGCCAAAGTTCCGAACCAAGAACTTCCGAGTCAAGAAGTTCCGGATCAAGCCAAAGTTCCGGATCAAGAACTTCCGAACCAAGAAGTTCCGGATCAAGCCAAAGTTCCGGATCAAGAACTTCCGAACCAAGAAGTTCCGGATCAACCCAAAAAGTTCCGAATCAAGGTAATCTTCCGAATCAACACAAAGTTCCGAATCAAGGTAATCTTCCGAATCAAACTTCCGAATCAACAAAAAGTTCCGAATCAAGGGTTATTTTGCTTGTTTTTTCGACGATTTTTTAGAGGATTTAATCTTGGTTTCTTACAACAAAAACACAACACAATTCACAAGCTTTACTTCACTGCTCGATCAACCGATAATCTCTGTTTCTTTGAAGAAAAACAAAATGAATCCAAATTCAGTAATGCCTCAGATGACATCTCTTACGGATATATCAATCATAACGGGAACTGATAGCCGTCCACCGATGCTCATTAAAGAGGTGTTTGAGGCATGGCAAGGTCGAATGATGCAATATCTAAAGGGAAGACCGACATACGGAAGACTTATGGTCAAATCGATTTTGAATGGTCCACTCGACTATGGTACCATTACGGTAGATAACGTGACAAGACCACGAGAATTTGAAGAACTTACTCCAGCTCAACAACTTGTTGCAGATGCAGATGAAAAAGCTCTTCAAACAATTCTCCAAGCTCTTCCCCATGACATCTATAGGATGGTGAGTCAGTATACGGTGGCAAAGGATCTATGGGAACGACTTAAGGTGTTGCTACAAGGCACGTCTCTCACCAAACAAGAAAGGGAGTGTCAGCTGTATGATTTGTTTGATAGATTCACCTACAACCCAGGGGAAACACTTCACGATTATTACTTCAGATTCACCACACTCATGAATGATCTGAATGTATACAATCTTGTGATCGCACCATTCCAGGTTAACACCAAATTCTTGAATACTCTACCTCAAGCTGAATGGGGTGAGTACATTACTGATGTCAAGTTAACCAGGGATCTGCATAAGTGCAATTTGGATCAAATATATGCCTTCCTTCAGCAGCATGAGAAGCATGTGATTATGCACCGTTCTCCTCGAGGTATGTACCCAGATTCCTTAGCTTTGATGGCGAATCAACCAAGCTTGTCTCACAACAACACACCTTATATCTTGGGACATCAAGCTTATCATCAATCACCTTACATGACACCAGCCTTTCCCCAATACTCGATTCTACCACAACCACCCACCTCACATCAGCAACAATATCGGTTCAATGCACCCTCACCACAGTATGCTTCACAACTTCATCCAGCAAATGTTGCACCTTATGCAGCATATCCGACAAGCTACCCTGATCAAATGAGTATTCCTTCTACTGATTATGCAGCTTATCCAGATCAAGCACTTTATTGTGATGATGAGGAAGTCCCAGTTCCTGTATTCCAACAAGGAGCTGACCCAGTTGAAGTGCTAACTACTATGTCTGCTTATCTCACAAGAACTTTAAGCAAACGAGGATTCAGAGGATCAGCTCCTACCAACAATCAGTTGAGGAATTCATCCAATTCTCGCCAACAAGCTACAATTGAGAATGGCAGGGTAATGGTTCAGCCAATTCAACCATATCAGGGGAGAACTTCCACATCAACCAATGTTCGCACCGCCAATCCTGCTCCTGCTCCAATGGTCAATAATCCTCCACGGGCTAATACAGGCAAGTTGAGAATGATCACATGCTACAACTGCAAGGGAGAGGGTCATATGTCCAGGGATTGTAAGAAACCCAAGAGGAGAAGGGATGGACAGTGGTTTGCAGAAAAGATCTATCTGGTAAATGCTCAGGCGCAAGGAAGGGAACTTGATGAAGAGGAGCTTGCATTTCTTGCTGACCCAGGGATTGCTGAACAAGACGTTGTCACTACGCAGAATGCAGCTTACCAAGCCGATGATCTTGATGCGTATGATTCCGACTGTGATGACTTTCAAACTGCAAAGGCTGCTTTCATGGCAACTTTCTCCAGCTTAGGGCCAGATAAGAAATCTGAGGTACTTATTAATAACACCGATAATGCCACTGATGCTAGTATTCAACCACATCAAGTTGGGCAAGAGAGTGCTGATTCGAATGAATCTTCGGTGGTGAGTCTTTCAAATGAGGAGACAAACAATGATAGCAATATCAATGTGAGTTCCCAGACTTTGAGTGAGTCACAACCGGGACCCAGTTCGCATACGCCTACTCCTGCTCAACAAGATTTGGTCATGGTTCCTGCTACATTACTTAGCCAAATGAATGCTGCACTCTTAGAAACCTTAGCTAAGAATAAGAATTTGTCTGATGAGCTTGCCTTAAGCAATGAGAAAGTGCAAACCTTGGAACTAGTGCCTTCGTCTAGTGTTCTCACAAATCTCGAATATGATCACTTTAGAAACAAACAAATGGGTCACTTGCAAGAAATCGAAAACTTAAGAGCAAATTTGTCTAGTGAACTTAGAGAAAAGGAGTTAGTGGTCACTAATTTTCAAAAACTTCAAACTGATTTTGAATTACTCGAATCTAAGAAGACTGAAATGGAGATTAATGCTACTAATAAGATTAGAAGTCTAGACTACTTGCTGTTAAGACAATACGCTGCTTCACAACTAGTTCACTTATTTGATGCTTTGTTTAAAGAGTTTAACTTATCACGTCTAAAAGGCCTTCCCCCTAATCCACGATATGCAAAACAAGCTTTAAGACATAGTCCTAGACTTTATAATGCAACTCAATTAGGATTGGCTTTAGACCCGATTGTTTTTCCCAATGATCGAACAAGTAAGGATCTAGTTGATGAGGATCGGTCATACAATTCAGCAAAATATCCCGATTGTGATTATTTTAAAATGAATAAGGAGCTTGCTAAAACTGATTTTAGAGTTCGCTTCCATATGGATAAGGATCTCATTACAGCACCAACCTACATGATAGAGGAAGAAAGCCCTAGTACATTTCCTACACTTGTCAACATGGAAGGTCCTAAGGAAATTCCAAAGAATCTTCCACCTGTTAGCACTGTATGGTTAAACTTGCAAGAGATTAACCGATACTTTACTAACTTTGACAAGGTCATCTTGGAATGTACGACTTCAAATGGCTTAAATGCCGGAGAATGGGCTTTCGAACACATGAACGAGGTGTTTAAAACTGAGATCAATCCGTTTGTCGAAAGTCTAAAAAGAAGTTTTGCATCTCTTAAGGAAAATCTTCAGTTTGAAATTGGTGAAGTTCAAAAAGTGTTTTATGAAATGGACACCGCTTACGAACTGCAACTAATTGAAAAGGAAAAGATTTCAACCGAATATGACCGATTCTTGTCCGAAGTAATCTCGTGTGATGTGCTTACTATTGTAAATGTTAAATATTCGAATGAGCTTACATCCGCTATGATGAATTGTGATGCTGTGAATATTTGTGAGGATATTTGTGATGATGTTTGTGATATTTCTGTAAATGTTGCTGAAACTGTAAATGAGGTAGATAATCATTCTTGTCACGAATCTAACGCTGAGTTTTTAAAGCTACAAGATTCTTATAATTTACTTTCTCAACGCTTTAATCAACTAGAACAACATTGTATATCTTTAGAATTAAAACAACAAGCTCAAAATGAAAATCTTTTGATATCAAATGTTTGTGAAAACGGTGTTGAGACAAGTGACAAGATGATTGCAATTGTTAAGACATTAGAGGAAGAAATCATGAGATTGAAGAGAGAGATATCATCAAAGGAAACATTAAGAATGGAACTAGATGCCGCAGAGTCTAAAAACCAAGTCTTAGAAATTAGACTATCAACTGTTCTAAGGGAGATGGATCGGACCAGGCAGGGACTATCCGCTCTTTATGGTTCACTAGAAGAACGCTTCGCTTTTAATGCGGCACAGCAACAATATTATGTTGAACAACTGAACCAAAAGTGCGAAGAAATCTCTGACTTGAACATCCTGCTCATAGACAAAAATATGGTTTTGGCTGAGTTAAAGGAGACACTTCTTCTCACCCGACAAGAAGTTGTTGATAACTTAGCTATCGACTCTGCACCGTCCACTAGTGCTCCAACAACCAAGAAAGTAGTGCTTTATAAGAATCCGCTTCATAAGAGAAACCCGGTTGTATACGATGATTATATGAGGAATGCCATTAAGCATGTCGATCTTCTTAGGGATATTTTAGACGATCTTTATGCCTTAGATCCCTCAAGTAGCGACTATTATTCGGCTCATGAATATGTTAAGCGAGTTCAATATTGCTTGGCCTATTTGCAATACATAGGTACACCAGGTTCTGCACTACTTAATAATAGGCCCATTGCTGTCACTCCATTTAATAAGACTCCAGGAGCGAAACCGTCATTGGCACAATCGAGTAAGACACCTTTAAAATCTGCTGCTAATGTTCCCAATTTGCCTTCTACAGGATTAAAAGCAACTACTAAGGCTAAATGATCGCCACTCAAGAAAGATAAGATCAAGCCCGCCACTAGTAGTGCCACAAAGAAGAAAGTAGAAGTCCACAATAGGAATGTTAGTTCAGTTTTAAATAAAACGAATCATGTTAAGACTAAAAGCTCTGCGCCTGTGCAGCAGCCTAAACCATTCGTGAATTCTGATTTAAATTGTTGGAATTGTAATGAATGTATGTTTTCCCAGCGTCATGATTTGTGTCTGATTGATCACGTTAATGAAATGAATGCTATTAAGAATGGTCTTGAATGGAAGCCAACGGGTAGAACTCGTGCCCAAGTTGGCTGGCAATGGCGTCCCACTGGTAGGACCTTTACTCTCGATGGTAAAATGTGCCCTTTAACTAGGAATGCATCCATTGAGGTTAGGTCTGAGCGTCCTTTAGTTAGGAACACTCGCACTCAAGTAAGGAAACAACGCCCTTTAATTAGGTCAGCCCCCACTATAGTGCCTATCAGTGTAGAAATACCTCAGGATTTGAGCCAATTAGAATCTACACCACTAATTAAGAAGAAAAAGGCTAGGAAATCTAAGAAACCTAGAGTTAGCAAATCTAAGATTATTAAATCTGTACCTGCTAATAACAAGGAACACTCAGATTCCGATACCTCTACATTGTCTTTGTGTGGTGATATTTTCAGGTGGTCCAAATCATCCTGTGGTATTTGGACTCCGGTTGTTCAAAACATATGACCGGAAATCGCTCGATGCTCCGAAATTTCGTCAGCAAGTTTCTTGGTACGGTTAAATTTGGGAATGATCATATAGCAAAGATTATGGGGTATGGTGAATATCAGATTGGAAACGTGACGATTTCTAGGGTATACTATGTTGAAGGTCTTGGTCATAACTTATTCTCAGTAGGACAGTTTTGTGATTCCAACCTTGAGGTTGCTTTTCGACAACACACTTGTTTCATCCGCAACTTGGAAGGAAAAGATTTGTTGAAGGGATCTCGTGGTGCAAATCTTTACACTTTGTCCTTACAAGACATGATGGCCGCTTCTCCAGTATGTCTTCTCTCTAAAGCTTCTAAGACCAAGTCATGGTTATGGCATCGCAGATTATCTCATCTTAATTTTGATGCTATTAATCATCTGGCTAAAAACGAGTTAGTTCGTGGTCTTCCCAAGCTTAAATTTCACAAGGATCATTTATGTTCCGCGTGTTCAAGGGGGAAAAGCACCAAGAAATCTTACAAACCCAAAGCTGAAGACACTAATCAAGAAAAACTTCATCTTTTGCATATGGATCTTTGTGGACCGATGAGAACTGAAAGTGTGAGCGGTAAGAAATTCATTCTCGTCATTGTGGATGATTTCTCAAGGTTTACATGGGTTAGATTTCTACGTACAAAGGATGAAGCTCCGAAGGCTATCATCACTTTTCTGAAGTTCATTCAAGTACGTTTGAATACCACTGTCCGCCGTATTCGTACAGACAATGGTACAGAGTTCGTCAACCAGACTCTTCGTGATTATTATGAAGGAGTTGGTATATCACATGAAACATCCGCTGCACGCACTCCACAACAAAACGGTGTCTTTGAAAGACGAAATCGTACACTTATGGAAGTTGCTAGGACCATGCTTATTTATGCGAACGCTCCATTGTTCTTGTGGGCAGAGGCTATTTCTACTGCATGTTTCACTCAAAACCGTTCAATCATTCGGAAACGCCATGGAAAAACACCTTATGAGCTTCTACATGACCGCAAACCCAATGTTTCATTTTTCCATGTGTTTGGTGCTCTGTGTTATCCAAACATCAATAGTGAGAACTTGGGTAAGCTTCAACCAAAAGCCGACATAGGTATTTTCATTGGTTACTCACCGTCCAAAAGAGCATACCGAATCTATAACCGTCGTCTTGGCAAGATTGTAGAAACTATGGACGCAGATTTCGACGAGCTGACAGCGATGGCTTCTGAGCAACACAGCTCTGAACCCGCGCTTCATGAGATGGGACCCGGTGCTATAAGTTCCGGATTAGTTCCCAACAATCCTACTTCTACATCATTTTTACCACCATCAAGGCCCGAGTGGGATAAACTGTTTCAACCGTTGTTTGATGAATTCTTCGATCCCCCGACTGATGAAGTTCCAGTACCTGTAGTAATTGCTCCAATACCTGAAGTGGTTGCTCAAGTCAATGAACCTTTATCTAATGCATCTACAATTCACAATGAACCGGATGCACCTTCACCAAGTGATTCTCAAACTACACCTGAATCATCACCCCTACTTGTGCCTAATGATGTAGAAGAGGATACTACTGATCACGACTTGGAATATGCTCACTTGCAAGAGCTTCCTTTCTTTGGTGTAGCGATCCCTGAAAACCCTTCAGCCGCATCTACCTCAGAAGAAGCTCCATCTATTGTTCACTCCAGACCACCTAGGATTGAAAACCATAGCACTAAATGGACAAAAGATCACCCAATTAGGAATGTTATTGGAGATCTAGATCGACCAGTCTCTACACGCCATCAACTACAAGAAAGTGCACTATATTGTTACTTTGATGCATTTCTCTCTGAAGTTGAACCCAAAAATTGGCAGCAGGCTATGACCCAATCATCTTGGATTGAAGCTATGCAGGAGGAACTCAATGAATTCAAACGAAAAATACAAAAATATAAAACCAAGAAAAACCATAAAAAAAAAAAAATATAAACCACAAAAGAAAAATACAAAAATATAAAACCAAGAAAAACCATAAAAAATATAAAACCTATAAAAAACCATAAAAATTATAAAATCAAGAAAAACCAAAAATATTTTTCGTTTAAAACGGGCATGTCTTTTAGTACGGTAATATTTACGGCCTTAGAAATGTCGATCAATATTGACACGGTGCCATAAATAGAGTCCGTATAAAAGTTGTACATTTTTAACACATGCCCATTATGGCTTGTAGTTATTTCAGACTGCAACCCGATTTTCATATTAAAGTCACGTATTTCCTTGGAAAACGTTGGCTCAGAACGGGAATTAATTTTCTCGGGCATGATTTACAAGCCAAATCATGCAAAGGGATCAAGTTTACTTTATAACTTGGTCTGACACGAATTTGTGTACGTCTCAGTGCATTAATTTGTTAAAATAAGAGAAATCTTATTGACACCACGAATCAAAATTTTTCAAGAGATAAATTGGAATTGCTTTCATCAATATTTGACTCTTTAAACAATGCCTACCGCTCTTTAAATAGAAAACGGGTCATCGTTTAAGGGGGAGAAAATAGTAAAATCATCTTTGTCATTAAAATTGATTTTCAAAAGTGATTGTGAAAATTAAGGGCTACATGGTAATTGAGTGGTTTTGCTTTAGAAAACGACTAGTGTTCGTTCTAAGTGATAGGCATGGCTTTTAGACATTGGAGAGATGCTAATAGATGCGTTTGCTAAATTGTGTGTACGTTTAACAAGAGTTAGGTGAAATGGAAAAATTAGAAACAAAAAGGAAAGGAAAGAGAAAATGTAGGGACTAAAAGTGTGATTTATGGAAACTTGTCAAATTTCTTTTGACCTAAGTCAAATATCATACCCCCCGCCCCCCTTATTTTCTAAATCACTGTTTTCCTATTCATTTGCCGCCATTGTTGCATAAACACACACAAACCCTTACAAAAATTTCGTCTGATCATTCCTTCCTGTTTATTCGACTAATTAAGGTATATACATCAATTTGTTATCTTCTAATCCACATTTCTTATCATATAATTCTGATTAAACATGCTCAATTACTCAGTTCAATCCATTTAGGGTTTATGATTAAATTTAGGATTAATTGATTAGGATTTGTGGTGGGTTTTGTTCGGATTAGTAAGATATGATGCTTTATGTGCCTTAGTTTGCCTTAGAAACTCACAAACGCGCTAGATCAAACATCTGAGTTTAGTTGGCAAAAGTTCCGGATGAACATGGCTCAAAACTTCCGAATGAAGGATTTCTTCTGAAAAACTTCCGAATGAGGAAGTTCCGAATGAAGAACTTCCGAATGAAGGAAGTTCCGAATGAAGAACTTCCGAATGAAGGAAGTTCCGAATGAAGAACTTCCGGATGAAGGAAGTTCCGAATGAAGGACTTCCGAATGAAGGAAGTTCCGAATGAAGAACTTCCGAATGAAGGAAGTTCCGAATGAAGGAATGTTCCGGATGAAGGAAGTTCCGAATGAAGAACTTCCGGATGAAGGAAGTTCCGAATGAAGAACTTCCGGATGAAGGAAGTTCCGAATGAAGAACTTCCGAATGAAGGAAGTTCCGAATGAAGAACTTCCGGATGAAGGAAGTTCCGAATGAAGAACTTCCGGATGAAGAAGTTCCGAATGAGGAGAAGTTCCGAATGAGGAGAAGTTCCGAATGAAGAATGTTCCGGATGAAAATGTTCCGAATGAGGAAAAGTTCCGGATGAGTTGTTTGATTGTTATTGTTTGCATGCTATCTATGTACTTGTTGTTTTATCTTATGAAATGTGTTATGCTTAGAAGTAAGAATGATATATATCTATCTGTTTTGTGCATCAACCTTTCATGTCTTATCTTAAGCAGATAAAATGACTAATCCAACAGTACAAGCTATCCAAGAATCTAGGGAAGCCGATATTGCTAAAGCTCGAACCCTTAAGTTTATACCCAACAACTATAGGCTGAAGCAAGTTTCTAAATCCACTCACCACGGTTTTAAGGTCGCCATAGCCATTCTTGATAACTCTCATTTCAAGAATGCCCTTAGGAGTACAGCCTCGGTGCCTTATGAGTATATGTTTGAATTTTGGGCAACCAAGGATTTCACTTCGAACAAGATCACCTTCACCATCGACAACAAGCAGCAGACACTCACCGTTTCAGACTTCCGTAAGATACTTGGTATACGGGATACACCCAAGGGCATGTCTTTCTCAAGGGATCCTACTAAAGATGAACTCGCGGAGTTATTTGACGCACTTGGATGTCCGGAAATACGAGTTGCATCTGAGTTTACAACTGCTAAGGTGGGACAACCTTGGAGAGCGTTGATGGGTATTCTCAGTAAATGTCTTACACCAAAGACGAGTGGCCATGATGCTTTGCGCAGTCCGATAATGAACCTCTTCTATGGCATGTACAAAGCTGCAAATTCAGATTATGCTTTGTTGATATGGGAAGAATTCACCTTTCAACTCTTCCATAACAAGAAGCTGAAGACAAACTTCTTTCCTTATCCTCGGTTTATTAAGCTCATCATAAATTATTTTATGAAGCTTGATGCTACTATTGATAGGCGTGCAGGAGGTCGCTATCACACTGAAGAAGCTGATGATACTGTAGATCTGAGGCATGAAGGACCGTCTATTGGTGTGATTCCGGGTCCTGTTCCTGATTACCTTCTATCTGATAAAATCAAAGGTTCTGCAGATTACAAGCTACTACAATTAGAAATCCAGAGGCTGAAAGCAAACCTTCAAACTGGTGAAGACTCATCCACAACGGTTAAGAGTAAAGGTAAACGCAAACAACCAGCTGCGTTACCTGAACCCGAACCCAAGAAGAAGAAGTCAGAGGGTAAGAAGGGAAAGGGTAAGGATTTGATGCGTCTACGTGATGAAGAAGATATTGTTGATCCTACTGTTGGTAAAACCGAGCAACAAATGATGAAGATTGCTATTAAAAGGAGTAGGAAAGATACAGGCGGTAGTGGTTCAGGTGCGAGGGTAGATATCGAGGATGAGTACGAGGAACCGGATGATGTTGATGAGTTTGGGTTACCTGAAGACTATTCCACTTCGAAGGAGCCATCAATCCCTATTTCAGCAAGTGTGGAAAAGGAACCTGTTGCTCCTACGATCATGGTGTCAACTCAACCCTTAACAACTCAACCTCCACCCATACAACCTTTACCAACCCGACCGGCTTCAACACCATTTCTTCCACCACCCATAATCCCCATCCCTAGTACAGCAGTAACAACCGAGCCCCTCCGGTCAACCCAAAGCAGTTCTGCAACATCTGCAATGGCTGCATTAGTGATGGCCGAGATGTTTGATACTAACAAACGCGAAATGGATGAACTTCGCCAAGAGTTGCAAAGACGAGCTCAGAGGGAAGAAGAATCAAGGAAAGCTCAAGAAGAATTGATTGCCAAGTTCGCTGCAGACATGGAAGCTACACGTAAAGCTCATGCAGAGGAACTTGCTCAGGTTAAGCAGGCTGAGGCTGATAAACATGCTGCACGCATTACCAGACTTCAAGCGATGAGGGATAAATATAAGGAACAAAAGGAAGCACTTGAAGCATCTGTGAAAGAAAGAGTGCAAGAATCCGTTGAATCCTTAATGCCTAAACTTCGCGATGAGTTGAAGACACTTGCTGCTGACAACTTGATGGTTAAATCATCCAATCCTTCAGAAGCCGCCTACAAGATTGCTTATGACCTGACGGATTTTGAATTGAAGAAGATCCTTAAGGCTCGTATGGTGGAACTTGGGTCATTTAACAAGTCGAGGATTCAACGGGCTCTATATAAATCCCTGAATGATGCTATCATGGAGGATGATAGATTATTCAAAATGTTTGGAAGTGTGGTACCATATCACATCTTACTTGAGGAAGAAAGGGAAGAGAGTGAAGAAGAGGGTACGGGTGAAGAAGAGGAAGAAGAAGAAGAAGAAGGTGAAAAGGAGAAAGACGATGACGAAGGTGGTGACGATGATGAGGATGATGAGGATGATGACGAGGATGAGGATGATGATGATGGCGACGATGGTGGTGATGAGAATCAGGAGAGTGCTAAGGATAGTAACGGGGATGACAATCAGGATGATGATGGGGGTGAACAACCGAAAGAGGGAGACAAGGTTACCAGCTCCAAGAAGACTGCTACTAAGACTGGAACCAAGTCCACAAAAGATGCAGGACAGAAGGACAAGTCGACATCCTCAGAATCAAGACGAACTAAGTGGCGCCACGATGTGAATGCCACTACAGCGTCATCGGTTCCTGGTATCTCTGTCGCTGTATCTTTACCTATTACCACTAACCCCATTAGTTCTGCTGTTGTTCCTCCTGTGATCGCAGAATCAGTGACGGAACCCGAAGCTGCACAACACTCTCCAGTTCAAGACACTGCTGAAATGCCTGAAACTGAACCAACAGATGTTCGCACTTCAACTCCTCAACAACAAGCTCAACAATCTACGGTTCCTGAACCAAGCATTCGTGCCTGGGAAGACACGTTGGAGATAGACGAGTCTGCACCACCACAAGCTTGGATCACGGCAGCAGCACAATTTGATCCGATCACAGATGCTGACAGAGATGTGCTGTATCTCCGTATCCGAAGTCCGATTGACTTATGTGCATTTCTTGCTCATGAGTATAAGACTTCGGTTACTCCATCCTTGGTAAAGAAAGCACTGAAAGATAAGAGACTGCGTGCCAAAACCCTATTACCCCGAATGGAGCTCGAGTACTATGCCGATGAAATCCTGAAGGCTTTGAAAACCGTTCAACGGGCAGGACTTCATGAATCAGAAAGAGCTCCACCTCCAATGGATCCTGCTCAAGATAATCAGATTACTCTTGACTTCTTCGTCACCAATGATCTTGAGTATCTTATGAAGGGGTCATCAAAGTACGCAACATCCCTGACTTTGCTGAAAGCTGCCAACTGGGGGACAATACCCTTCATCGAGGAAAAGGTAAATCGACTCTGGGTCCCAAAAATGAATCGTAATTATGATATGTATGCTGTCATAGGTGCATCTCATTGGGACGAACGAGTCCGAAGGGCGTACAGGTGTTGCTGCTTGGTCAATTCTGGAAGCAATGTTAGATCCGACATCCGCATCTCCAGCATTTTAGGAATGAAAACTGAAGCCAAGAACGGCTACTATCATGTGACGGAGATTCGCTTGAAAAGGGAGGATGACAGGGAATACAAAATCCAGCAAGGAGATTTTTCCATCATTCGCCTTGAGGATATCGAAGATATGCTGCTTCTAATGACCCGAGATCAACTCACACACATTCCTCGTGAAGACCTGATTGCTTTGAATACAGCACTTCGTATGTTCACACGAAGCGTTGTCATCAAGTCACGAGTTGAGGATCTTCAGTTGGGAGTCGAAAGCTATCAGAGGAGGCTCAATTTAACCCGTCCTGTGAATCAAGTGCTACCTCAACATGTAGAAAGATGTCCATATACCGGAATTTCTGTCCCGAATTACGGCATTTTCTACTTGAACAGTCGAGGTTTGATGAAGTTTATGAGGGTGGGGGAGCTCCACAAGTATAGCGATGGCACTCTTATACAAGTCAGAGATAAGTTGGAGCATCTGAACTCGGGTGGGACTTTGCCAGAGATGACGGAGGATTGGCATCCGGGTTACCGGCAGATGGCAAAGTATGTGATCAAAAAGATCGATCAAAAGCTCCGTGAACGTAGATTGATGAGGAGCTTGGAAAGATTCGTGGGTGGAAGACCGTATTTAGTGCACCACAAGCTACTGCAACGATCCATCTGATGGGTCGTACATCTCAGGTCACTTTATATTGGTTTTCAATTGTGAATATGTAAATTTGTGAATAATGTGCTTGAATGGCTTGGTGTAGTGTTAAGGTATGATAATTTTTCAAGAATTTCTCACGAGATTCTAAATCTTTCAAAATATGTCATACCAAAGCACTACAACTATCCCTTATTAACTTAAGGGGGAGCAATAACTTGTTCTACGGCCAAACATCGGTTTCATTTTTTACCCAAAGACCGGTTAATCCATTCAATATCCCAAATATTAATGGTTAACATTTTGGATAAGGGGAGAAAATGGGATTAAGGAGACGTAAGTGATACTTGGCTAAAAGATGAAAAAGACTTAATGATAATCCAACTTAATATGTGTTAAGCACGTGTTAAGGGGGAGCGTTTTTGATGATCAAAACACCTAAGGTACAAAACTTTTGATTTTAATATCACAAGTACCTTAGGTGATTTTCAATGATTTTTCATGGTGGCAATTCCTTCCCAAAACACGCTTAATTCACGACGGATGTGGTGACAAAAGGGTGGTAGGAATAGGCTTAGTCCAATGATTCATCAGAGCCGATGGAATCTTCCCAAGGACAATTCCCTAGATAGAATTAGAAGTCCTAGGAAAGATGGAAAAAGAATGTGAACGTAGCTGAATGCCGACCAAGTACTTAAGCTAGCACTGGAACAATCACAACAAGGTGCTAGTGATGACGTATTGGTAAGCATTGAAGGGGTTGAAGAATGAAAAAGAAATGTAAAGATAAAGGGTGTAAAGAAAGAAGCCCTCCTTACAACTTTAGGCAGAAACCGGGTCAATACATATGCTATTGAGGTCATTTTTGTTAATGATTCTCGGTATTGAAGAAAGACATCATGGACCCAGTGATGCAATGCACAACCCTTCCCCAGCTAACTCAAATATCTCTCAAAAGGTATTTGTTTTAATCACACGGAGATCAACACGTTATCTATTGGTTTATTCACTCCGAATAAACTGGTATTGAAAAGGTGGCACTCCTCTCCAGCCATCGCTCACTAAATCAAAACGCACAATCGAGTCTAGAGCCAAGAGATCATCAAAAGTCTCATTAGGACACTTTCCATTTATTCCTTGCTTTCTCACACACTGTGAAAAGTAAGAGATTTTCATGAGTCCTACGCAATATTCTTGTAATATTGCCAGAACATCCGAGTAATACGTAAGTATTACAATGAAGATGGAAATCCTGCTTGAGCCAACATCAAACAAGCTCATGGTAGGTTACACGTGCGGTTCTTTTAGAACCAATCTTGTGAAAAACTGGAAGGTAACAGTGGTTTAATTCTTAATTGAACTTAAACTCGTTCCAGGCCTCTTCGCATTATCATATGATCTTGCCAGAACACTCAGAGTGACTCTTTATTGACCACAGTGACGAGTGGAAATCCTTCTAGTGTCAACATCAAACAGCACTTGGTAGGTAACGTGCAAGATTCTTTATGAATCGAGCTCGTGACAACTGGAAAGCAACGATGGTGAAAATCTTAATTGAAATTCACTTGTTCCAGGTTTCATGAATTGACGGCTTTTAATCACAAGGATAATTTATCCAAGTGATTCACTCTTTATGTTCGCAGTCAGCTTTGGACGGTCGAATAAAGAGAACGGGTTTACCCGCGAAATCCTGTCAGGAAGTTACTTAATTGAAACTATCCGTCACGGGTACGATATCTAATATCGTCCAACGGTCTTCACCGACCGGAGGTAAAATGCTACCGAATTAGAATAAAATGTTCAAAGCCATTTTATTCGTGTCGTTGCTGTGTACCTGCTAAAGACGGTGGCGTTGCTGAGTACCTGTTGAAGACGGTGGCGTTGCTGTGTACCAGTGAAGACGGTGGTGTTGCGGTGTACCTGTAAAAGTCGTTCCCACATGCTTATGTCTTTTGCAACAAAAATTCAAGAAAGTACAAGATGAAGTCTTCCGCTGTACCAAACTCTGAAGCTTTCAAGAATTCAACAAAAAGACGTAAGTGTGTGGAACATGAAGTCACGAGGAGGCAAAGTTCACAAGAAAGGCAAAGATCGCACGTGAAAGGCCAAAGAACAATGCTCTCAAGTCAAAGCCAAAAAGATCAAATCAACATATTCACAACAAAAGAAAGAAAAGAAGAAAAGACTACGAGCTAAAGAACGAAGACTTAGTATAGTATGCTAGGTTTAGAACTTTGTAACGTGGAGTGACCTCCCTTAGGGGGAGATTGTTAGAAATACGTTTTAACGTATATTAGAAGTATCGGTCACTCCACAATATGATTTATGTTGTAATAGCTCGTAGTTAGTAATTAGTTATTATTTGCTTATTAACTTAAGTAAGAACCGGTCCATGGGCTTGTCATGGACCGGCCCAAGTCCACTTATGACTTGGAACTATAAATACCCCTTTCCACTAAGGAAAGGGGTTGGTTGTTATCATTTCTTTGTTTCCACTTAATAAAATTCACATAGTTTCTCTCACTTTCTCTCTCTAACTTTCTCTCTCTAGAAATTAACAAACCCCTTCATAGATTCATTGATTATCAATATTCTACATAGATTTACTTTAATTGCACTTTTACTTTAATTGTCCTGCACATTTTATTTTAAAAACTACAACGACATATCTTTGTTCCACCAAAATAGAACTGAGTCACACATTAAACACAAGTTTTTCAATTCGAAGAGACTGGTACAACGAATCTTTTTAACCTGAGTAAAATCTAGTTATTAGACCTAAATGAATTTATTAAAAGATGTTTATGTTATTTGAAACTTTAGGAGGTATTTATTGGTGAATTACCTAAACTTTTGCCATTAAGGCAAGTTGAAATTGGTATTGATTATATTCCCGGTGCTGCACCTGTGGCTTGTGCACTGTACGTCAGCACCATCTGAATTAAAGGAATTACCGTACAACTGAAAGAGTTGTCGGAGAAAGATTTTATTCTACCGAGCTCGTCATCATGAAAAGCTATGGTGTTATCATTCCTTATGTTTATTGATAACTGTGAACTGAGTAAATTGACAATCGAAAACGATATCCATAACTCGAAATGGAAGATTTGTTCGATCATTTACAAGGTCCTAGCGTATGTTTAAAGATGAGATCCATGGCATGGTTATCATCAACTTCGCGTCTGCGAAAAAGATTATCTATTCCAATCACTACATCCGGTACTTGTAATGAACATTATGAGTTTCACGTGATGACGTTTGGATTGACTAATACACATGTAGCATTCATAAATTTGGTGAAACACGTGTGTAGGCTATAATTTGATAAATTCATTCTCGTGATCATTAAGGACCATTTATTTGTTTATTTATAAGTATAAGAAGGAGTTAGTAATTATTTATAGATTGCCCTAAATTGGCCGAACAATAAAAACATGTACCTTGAATAATTAACATGTGATTAGAGACTTAATCATTTACACTATTTGACCGTGTGATTAAAAGATAATGGATTATATTGACTCTTCAAAGATTAAGAGCCCTTTTTAAGACTTTGAGAATTACTAAAAAGAAAAATGCAAATATGTTTCGACAAATGTTTTAACAAAGGATTTTTAAGGGATTACTTCCTTATACACAAATCATTTAACTAAACTCCTGTTTATGGGTAAATGTTTGTGTATACCTCAAGACAACCTAAGAGGGATTGAGAAAACCATTTAAACCATGACTTAAACTTTGAAACAACAATTTTTGCTTTTCAACTAAGAAAACTTCTACCAAAGAATAAACGAAGGTTTTTCGAACATTTACGAATCTTACCAATTATTTTCGATAAATCAACAAAAATTATGTTAATTAAATTCAAATTTATTTTGAACATTTTTATATAATTGGACAAACTGAGAAAATTTAATATTTTTATGCTTGCGTTTCATAAAATTAAATATTTATTATTTAATTACTTGTAATAAATATCGACGCTTTAAAACGTCATTGAGCAAAACTGATAAAAACGATAGCTGAAACGAAATTGAAACTTAGAAAATATGAAGAAAGATGAATGTAGATACTGACACATAATGTAAAAAGGATAAAGAACCAATTAGGACATGTTCCTTAATACTGAAGGTGCAAAATAAATTGTCGAACGATATAAAAATAACTAATGATTGTGAAAAGGATAATATAGATAATAAAAAGGGGTTCGCGGCTAATATGAACCATTGGATTTTAGAAGCCTATGGCGTTAAATGATTAAAAGTCCATTTGTGATTGTCTAAATATGGAGGATTGTGAGATATAGTTATGTTGGAAGCTTGTAAGTATAAGTATTCTATTCCTGTCATTTCTGATTTAATGTATCATTATCAGAAGAAGTTGTACTAATGGTAGATTATGAAGGCAAACATCGCCTCATACATTAGTAAACATCTAGCTATTGCAAAGGTCATCATCTGAATTTGATTCGATTTGGGTCATCGTCGACAGACTGACCAAATCTGCTAATATCATTCCCGTTAATGATAAATGCAAAAGAGTTATGTAAACATAGTGTGCCTGTATCGAACATCTTTATCAAGATCCTCGCTTCGCATCGAATTTCTAGAGATTTGCTCAGAAATCATTGAGAACGAACCTTGATGAGAGTACTATGTACCACCCCAATCGAAGGGACGAGGTAAAGTAACTATACAAAATACCATAAGTGTTGTTCTATGTTTGAATGATTGACCTTTGGTAATAAACCGTATAATCGCTTTCCTTTGGAGAGATTATCATTGATAATTATCGTATTAGGATCAAGATCGAATCTTGTTATGATCTAAATATTAGAGCATCTGTAAGCAGGATTTGGGATGAAGACACCCGACATACACCCACTGTGAGTTGGAGATGTCTTTTAGGTTTAAGGTTTCCTATGATGGCGAACCTAACCTTGCAAAATACTCGACCCGCGAGACCTGAAATGATTGTTGAAATTAGGATTTGATTATTGACTACCAATAGTGGGCAGGAGGTTATGTGAATATGAAATGTAGATCTTGAAGTGCCAGATGGGTAGCGAAGTTATGCCAAAATTTTTAACCTTGGAAAAGTGAATTAATGATCTGAAAGATCATGGGATATAAGTCCCCGTCGTATGGGACCATAGAGATGATGTAAAATTTGGTATGAAAGGTATATGAGCTGGATCTACCCTAGGACTTCAAGAGCTGCGTGAATTATGTTCCGTATATCGAACTTGATAAAATGCCTATCAAGTGAAAATCTGAATTCTTTTTGATAAAGTTTAGATCGGCGAAAAGTTGCATTCATCAAAAACCCGTGAACATCATGGATAGAGAAAGTAAGTCAACATTTAGCCTGATCTTATTCCCGTAGTTATGTTTGATGAAACTCGCGTATTGTAATGAATTGCACTTGTGAGAAAAGACCGAATGTGGAGGAAATACCCACATGGCTTTAACTCTATAAGAAGCGAGTAGTAAGGTAAGATGATCTTTGAGGACAAAGATCCTGTTTAGGGGTAAATGCTGTGACAATCCGTCAATTTATGGTTGATATTTTATTCTCAATATTTATTTGAAAACATTATTTTAATGTTATATTATGAACTCACTTATTTTTGGGAAGAAATTTGGATTTACGTATTGAAGTAGCATCGACAACGTCTAAACCGGAGGATTCAACGTTACGTGCTTACATTTACATACACCGTTTTGGTGACAGTCCGACATTTCAGAAAAATAAATTTGTCCGTGAATATTATTTTGAGATTTTAAATTTGTGTTGGTTCATAAACTCACAAATTTACGAGAAGAGATTAGGACTTACGATTTTAATTTAACGTCCTTTACGACTAAACCGGAAACCTTAGGACTACGTATTTACGTTTTCGAACTCCGTTTTTGATGAGACAATTTTTATTAGATTCGTTTTGTGCCGTTGATTCATAATTTATAAAAACATTTTTCGTAAAACGACCCGAGGGCACGCAAATCAAGGAAACTAAAAACGAGGAGTACCCGTAAATAAATGGGGATGAGACAAGTGGGACACTTGTCCCACCCCCACTCAAAACCGGCCTTAACTAGCTACCACACCAACATTTGGTGTCAAGTGTAAGCTAAGTAACACACTTGTCACCTTAGCTTACAAAGTAAGCAAAGCTTACACAAAACCATCTATCCTAAACAACTAGCTTCATTCACAACATGCAAAACAATCCATTTTCTCTCTTCCTCTCTCTAGCTTGCCGTCTAAAAACAACACCAAAACACGCATTTGATCTAAATTTAACCACAAATCTTATGTTATTCATACATAAGTTGAAGCCCTTTTGAAGCCCTATTGATTGGTGGTGATTATAACATCCAAGGAGGAGTTTCTATAGAGTCTTAGGGCTGATTTTCTACAAGGAGTTTATGAAGATTGGTGGTCTTGAAGATGGTCTTGGTTATTCACAAGTTTCTCCATTAAAATCCATGTTTTGATCACAACCTACATCATCATGGTGGTATAAAGATTGTTCTCCTCATCCTCTTGTTATTTTTGATTATGTAATCTTGTATTTCTTTTACTTATGTATATGATGATGAATGATAATTAAAAATATTGTGTGGGGATTTGGTGTTGATAAACATGCTTAAAAAGATGAAAAACTATAAGAAACAAGGCTAAAATCTTGTTTAGATTGTTGGCTGTATAAAACAGTAAAGAACCACATGATAGACTGATAAAATGGCAAAGTAGAAGCAATATACAGTAAGTAATATGTCTTGTACACATGTGAGAGTTGGCCATGCAATGAAATCATTAGGATGAGTGAGATATGATCAAAACAAGTTTAGAGTACAATCTGAGTTCACTGTTTTGGACGATTTTTAGAAAATACTTAGAGGCTGATTCAACAGTAGCTATAGAAGAGTTAAATGAACACATGTCATTTAGTTTATGTCATAAAAATTTGAGCTTCTATCTCCATATAAACTCTATATATGGCAGTATTGGTGAACATGAAAATAAAAATCAGATTTTGGAAATTAAAGTATAATAGTATTATATAAGCACTCAAATAAAAATAGTATAAAATGTGAATTAAAACCCACTAACTCATATAATACATTTATATAAATATGTATAAGGATAAATAAATGGACATTTTATAAAAAGGGTAGCTTGATAAGTTTTATAAGTTATAAAACTATAAACATGATTTTTACGACTTTTTCGGCTATTACCGTAAAATTAACGTTTTTGCTAAATAAAACTTAGACGGTTGGACACGTCTAATGTAAACTTTTATAAACTCATATACTGATATATAAACATATATAACAAGTAAAAACCGATAAAACCCGAACTATAAAACATACGGACATTAACGGGCTAAGTTAACGTTATTGGACTAATAATACAACAAAATGGGCTAAAACACTTATAAACTTATTTATTGGGCTTAACCCATTTGGGCCCAACATGTAAAGTGTGATACTGATAATAAAAGTATAATTGGGCTAATATAATACATTGGGCTTGTAATGGGCCTATTGGGCCTAAAACATGTAAATAGGTAAAACTAGTAAACTAGTAAGAAGTTACCAATACATAAACACTAATATGAGTAAAAGAGAATATGTAAACCCACTTGATCATCATATATATATATAATCATCATATGTATACATAATTGTTATTTTTATAAAGTCATTGGACAAACGTCTAAGACCGATTATTATTTATATAGGTTTCCATGATTGAAGCACGTACCGTACGTCCGAGTTGCCGATAACCCGCTTTCCCACATCAATGTGAGTTCATAGCCTCGCACTCTTTTAAATGTTTTTATGAAATGTTTTATAAACCCGCGAGGGAGATAACATGTTAGTTTTTATAAAATAGGACACCATTTGTCCCGATTGTTTGTTTATTGATTTGGACCCGAATGATTGTATGACCCGATAAATGATTAAAGGACCCGATAGATGAAATAAAAAGGATTATTAAAGTTAGGTTATGTCACTAAAAGTCCCATTAGCATGAATTGTGAACTACCGGGATTTGGTAGACGCTTATGCATATAATAGTACTATTTGGGGACGATAACCCCAGTTCGCGCCTTGACGGTTGATCCCCGTCGTGCCACATTGATTGGTAAGCGAATTTATGTTTGAGAAGATTTCCATAGCGTGACCTTTGTGACGACACGCTAATTTAGATGGGCAAATTGAGTTTCGGGCTAGCTACCCGTTGTTTGGTTTAGTAAGGTAACAATGTCATGCGGCTTATAATAATCCAACTAACGAAATACTGCTATATGCACCGAATTACGATGTATTGCCTGACTAGCAATACAGGGTCATACTATTGATATTGTGTTCGTGTTTTGGTTTTATATAACCATATTCATATAACGGTTTTTATTTAACTTTATACAATGTCATAAGACGTATTGTGTGATGTTTTTACGACATTGGCTCGTATAATGATTTTTAAGGAAAATGCCTATATTATGATTTTCGACAAGGATTTGTATAAAAATAACTTTGGCTATTTTATGGCCTATTACAATGTTTGTACCAAATGATTTTCGGTAATAATTTTATACCGATGTTATATTGATGGATTTTATTAAACTCTATGAATTCACTCGGCGTTATCGCTGACCTTTTCTTTTAACATGTTTTGTCTCAGGTACTTGAAGGTAATTCTCGGGAAGACAACAAGAATTCATGGCCCGCACCTAAAAACTTATTTCCATTCAAATGCTTTGTAAAACCTGTATTAAATACAATGACTTGGGACCTATGTAAATTTGATATTTATGAATGGAAATGCTTTATTATTAAACGACGCGATTTTTATGCGTTGACTATGATGTGAGTAATGTGCTATCCCGTAACACCAACTAGTCTTCCGCTGTATTGAGTTGTATAAATTTGGGGGTGTTACAATATCTGCCAATCTTCCAAAATCCACTTGCATCTTCCTCATAGCTAATGATAGTGTTTCTGGCATCAAGAGGTAACACTTGTACCATATCTGAAGCTTCCATGGGTGAGAGCTTGATGCTCCTTCTAAGAACAGCTTCACTGGGAATCACTTTATTTAGATCTTTAGGAAACTCAAGTGGAACTCCCTTCTTCAAAGGCCTTGGAACAATCAATGCCTTCTGAATCTCCATCTCTTCTGCATGTTCTTCTTTCCTTTCATCTGAAAGAAGTCTAAGAGTGTTCATTTCCTACACTCTTGCCCAAATGGGATAAGCCTTGTGCTCCAATTCTTGAAAAGATAATCCCTGCAATTTCTTGAAGGTCCATCCAGTTCCATGACATCTGAGTAACATGTAGTAGAGCTCTCTTCTATCCCTCTTTAGCAGTGAGAAAACATTGCTAGCTTTGTGTTTCAGAATTACCTTGTAGTCTCTTTGAACTCTTACAAGAATCTCCAATCCCCAAATTTGGTCTGAAATAGTCAAATCTAGATTCTCCATAATCCTATTCTCCCAAGCATGGCACATCTGAACTACTTCTGGCATATCAAAGTCTACTTGCAATTTTAACTCTTTAAGCTTCTCTCTTGCAAAGTCATCACCATATTCAAGTCTTTCTGGTTGTTCAATTATCATCACACTTGAATCTGAACTTTCTTCATCACTTCCTTCTTGTTCCTCTAAAGTGACAACAAATGGTGATTCACTAACCTTCTTTATTTCTTGTTCCACAAGTTATGCAGCCAACCTTGAATCAAACTCTACTTGTGTTGCATCCTTTGGAACTTCTACTTCTACCATAATTCCTTTACCCTTATCTAATGGATCAATGATGGGTAAGGATGATGGTAATACCTGTGAAGACACTTCTTTGATGATAGCTGATGACTGGAATACATCAACCATATCTGCAGGTCTGTCAACGCTTAAATTCCTAGTGTCAGCGCCCAAATTACTCTTGTCAGCGCTTGGTGTGTCAGCCTTCAAATTTTGCTTGTCAACGCCCAACTTACTTGTCTCAGCATCTCTAGTGAACTGCTCCATCATAGCTGTAAAAGACAAGTTCAAATTTGTAGGAGTAATCAGAGACGTACCAAAACCTGATTGCTTCTTCAATTCAGTGAGGGCTTCAGCAACACCCAAAGATTCTCCATCATATGAGCCTTTTCCACTTAAATCAAATGGCTCTGTAGCAGCTTCATGTGAGCCTTTATCACTCAAATTAACAGGCTCTGTAGCAGCTTCCTCCCCTTTGTAAGAATCCTCCTCTGATAAAAGGACTCTTGTCTGCCTTCTCCTAGACTCAACAGTTTTCAAATGAACAATCCTCTCCCTCAATTGCTTGAGTTTAAGGCCTTGTGTACTGACTGTTTGTACCAAGTCTGCATTTTGCTTTTGCAAGCTAATGCAGACAGCCGTCAGTTCCATCAATGTGTATGGTTCCAATCTGCCCTCCTCTAGAATGGGTATTTGACCTCCCAAAGTAGAGTCATGGGGCATGGATGAGGTCTTAAAGATGTTAGGACTGTCTTGGTCTGCATCTAAGCCAGTACCAATAGTCCCAGCCTCATCCATAGCACCAACCACACTTGTGGTGGTGGTTCTGTCTGCTACATGTCTAGGACCACTAGAGGAGAACACTCCAGTAGTCCTTGGGCGTTTTTGCAACCTATATTCAGGTGGGGTAGAGGATGATGTGGATTGGGTGGTAGTTTGAAGGTTAAAGGGTGTTTGGGTCTGTGAAGGAAAGGCGTCAATGTTTGGATTACTTGTGTCAACGCCAACATTTAACGTGTCAGGGTTGAAGGGTTCTTGGTCAATTTCCATGTGTTGAGGTGAAGGCAAAGGTTCTGGTATTGGGTCAAGTTGTGGTTGTGGGTCTGGTTGGGGTTGTGCTGCTACAATAACAGTAAGCATAGCTTGGGTGAGGGGTAATTCACGGTGAGGGGGTGAATTCATCTTGGTAAAAATAGCTTTCTTTTGCACAGGGATCTCATATAAGTCATCATAATCCCTTGTGCAGTAATTTTCCACATCAAAAAGCATTTGCAAAAATATGGGATAAGCCAAAGTCATCTTATTCCCTTTGTTTTTACACATGCCATCAAAAATTAGTTTTGAAAAATTAAACTTTTGCCCATTTGCAATGCACACAATTACACTAGCAATTGATCTATTAATTTCATTGTGCGCAGTACATTTGGGACTCAAACATTGTAGAATGACATGTATGAGGTACTTCCAGACTGGGGGAAACTCTTGTTTATGATATTTTTTTAAAGTGCCCTCATCAGGGAAAGGATACCCCAAAGCCCGAAGTCCTTGTTCTATTTCATGGATGGGAAGGGTTGTTATACCATCTGCATCATTAAGATGCAAAGCCTGGCGAACCAAGGCTTCAGTAACCACCCAAGTACGCCCATGAACAATAGCTGATAATGTAGTCACATTATTAATTGTTGAGGAACTGACAGTGTTCCAAAACTGCTTAATATGAGTTACAGAGATGAGACGAGCATGAGAAAGAGCATACCTAATAGGAGATGCATTCAAATACGCCACCATCTGGGTGTATTGTGGAAACAAAGTATCATCAGCGTCCAAATAAGCAATCATGTTGTGCTGACTCCTGAATCCCAATACCAAGTCACTTGGTTTGAACTTTGGTGCCATTGTTGAAGAAAGCTGTTTGTGAATTATTGAGAAAGATGAATTATAGGAGAAAACTGTTAGACAAGAATATGAGATACCCTGTTTAAAAATAGGAGCCAAATATATAGGAGAGATAGGCACATGTGATTGGTCAAAAATAAGGCAAGAAATTTTCAAAATATAATGATGAAAATCTTGAAAAGAAAATAATTTATCTTGTGCATTAATTAAAAGTTATCTGCTCCGAACATTACGGACCCAAAATTCGTCAAAAATAACAACTGGGTAGGTCCCAATGAGTGTCAACGGTCAAAAATAACCCATCAACGCCCAACGGCTATATTCTTGTCAACGTTTGCCAAAGCCATGTCAGCGTCTAAATTGGTCATAACAACGCTTGGAAAAATATTTGTCAGCGTCCAAAAATAAAAGTAATAAAAATGAAAAAGGACCTTAACAAAGTAATTTATCCTAGTGAAGATAACCTATAAATTGATAATTATTATAGGGCGGCAAGCACTGTCCAGTTATGCACACTTGCTTATGCAAGATAGACATAACAGTCCTCTAGTGTCCCTTGCTAACCAAAATTCTTAACAATTAAGTTACCTCATAAAATTCCTTGTAGCTCCCAGGTAAACCCATCATAAATCATTCCCAAGTCTCCCAACAGACCACATCCAATTCTAGGCCAAAAATGTCTTGGCAGCATGCATAGTATATCAACTTTGCATGCTACAGTGCCTCATGATTTAGTAAACTAACTCATACTCACCTGTGGACACAATCTAGAATTGTGATAAGAATATTATAAGAATACCTAAAAGTCCTAAAGGTTCCTAAAACCTCCCCTTAAACTGTGATACATATGTTGCCCTATAATATGCATGAATATAAAAATTTATGTCAAGATAGGAATATAAATATTCCAACCATCATCCATAAAAGAGAACATGCTCAAATGATTCTCCAAGGATCCATAAGCAACTCTGTATCTAATGGTACAATGCTATCAACGCCTGCACACTTAGATCAAAAACCACAAAACTAACATGTTGCTGACAACGTCACGATAATACCTATCAGCGTTAAGATAACCTTTGTCAGCGTTAGACAAATATAGTGGAAAATCTAACTTTTCAAAAAGACCAATAACAATGCATTATCCTGTACATACTTTTACAATAAGATCCCAAAACACATATTAAGTGAGATTGATCATTCCAATACTTGTTACCAAGTATTGAAACCTTCCAGTATCAAAAGGTTTAGTTAATAAATCAGACACATTTTCTTCTGTGTCAATCCTATCTGGTTGTATTAAACCCTTTTCAAAACAGTCTCTTATAAAATGATGTCTAATTTCTATGTGTTTTGTTTTAGAATGATGTACAGGATTTTTAATAATGCATAAAGTACTGTTATTGTCTACAAAAATCTTGGTATGTATGAAATTATACCCATAATCCAACAGCTAGTTCTGAATCCATAAGACTTGTCCACAACAAGCAGCTGCTGCAACATACTCTGTTTCAGTTGTAGAATTGGCCACCACTGTTTGTTTCTTGCATTGCCAAGATATCAACCTACTCCCAAGAAACTGACATCCACCAGTTGTGGATTTTCTATCAAATTTATCACCACCATAGTCACTGTCTGAATATGCAATAAGCTCCAATGGTGAATCTTTTGGTTACCATAATCCAAGGTCTGGATAACATCGAAGGTACCTAAAGATTCTCTTGACAGCATGAAGGTGACATTCTTTGGGAGTCACTTGATGACGTGCACATGCACACACAACAAACATAATGTCAGGTCTTGAGGCTGTGAGATACATCAATGAACCAATCATTGATCTATAGTGCCTGACATCCACATCTTTTCCATCTCCAACTTTTCCCCAAGGGTGTTCTCTATCCATAGGAGTACTAGCCCGCTTTTCATGTGGAAAAAAGCCAAACCTCTTCAAGATTTCTACCATATATTTATCCTGAGAGATGAAGATACCATCTTCTTTCTGCTGAACTTGTAACCCTAGAAAGAAGTTCATCTCCCCCATTGCACTCATCTTGAATTTGTCTGTCATAAGCTTGGAAAAGTCTTCACTCATCTCTAGATTTGTGGAGCCAAAGATGATATCATCCACATAGACCTGAACAAGTAAGACATACTTACCAGTCTTCTTTGTAAATAAGGTCTGGTCTATGGTGCCCCTTTTGAATCCATTTTCCACCAGATAGGTGGACAATGTGCCATACCATGCTCTTGGGGATTGATGAAGTCCATACATAGCTTTCTTGACTCTATACACCTTGTCTGGATGCTCTGGATCTTCAAAACCAGGAGGATGCATTACATAAACCTCCTCAACAATTGTGCCATAAAGAAAAGCACTCTTCACATCCATTTGATAGACAGTAAAGCCTATGCAGGAAGCATAGACTAAAAATATTCTTATAGCCTCTATCCTTGCAACTGGTGCAAAGACCTCCTCATAGTCTATCCCTTCCTCTTGTGTATATCCCTGAGCCACTAAACGTGCCTTGTTTCTGACCACAATGCCTCTTTCATCTTTCTTGTTTCTAAGAACCCATCTTGTCCCAATAGGTCTGACATATCTGGGACAATCAACCAGCTCCTAAACATCCTGAATGGAAAATTGGTGAATCTCATCCTGCATTGCTTCCACCCAACTTGGTTCTTTGAGAGCATCAAAAGTTTTCTTGGGTTCCTGTTGTGACAGAAAACAGGCAAACAAACATGCTTGAACAAGAGGGGTATCAACCTTCTTGTGTATATTGGCAATAAATCCTCCAAGATTCTGATGAGATCTTCTAGTCTGAACAGGAGACATGACATCTCCAATAATTTGAGAAGAGGGGTGATTCTTCATTGTAGAAGTAAGAACTCCTCCCTCAAAAAGTCTGTTGTCTTCAATCTCATCATCCAAGTTACCAATATCTTCTTCAGACTCTCTTCCATCAATATCTGAATGAACCTCTCCATTTCTGCTTGAAGGTTCACCTTGTTCATAATTGGAAGAGAAAAGATGGGCAAAGGAGTTGTCAACGCCTGAACCAAGATTGTCAGCGTTTGAGCCATCAACGCCTGAATTAGAGTTGTCAACGTTTGAGCCATCAACGCCTGAATTTATCTTGTCAGCGCCATATTTTCCTTTGTCAGCCCCTGAAGGACCATGCATGTTGTTAATTGGTGATACTTGGGGACCACCTTTTTCCTTTCCAGCAGCAGCAGCACCAAAAGCATCTGTCCATATAGGAATAGTAACATACTCAAGTATGGGAGATGACTTGTCTGCTTGTGATCCAACCTCTTCAATAACCTGTGTACCTGAAACATCAACAGCTGGTTCTTCCACAACATTTGAAGTTACCTTCACAATGTCTGGATTAGTAACAGGCATATAATTCAAAGTCCTAGATAGAGGTTCCAAGTCAAACAACCAATTTGGACCACTTTCAGGATCACTAGGTTTACTCTCTAAAAACCTAACATGTACTTTTTCAAGTATACATTTTTCCTTCTTAAGGTAAACCCTATATCCCTTGTTCTGCACTGAATAACCCATGAAGTAGCCTTCATCACCTTTAGCACTGAATTTACCTAAGGCATCACTAGTGTCTAGTACAACTACATGACAACCAAAAGGTTTAAGAAAACCAATATTAGGTTTCCTTCCCCAAAGTAACTCATAAGGTGTTTGGTTATGTATCTTGTTGACCAATGCTCTATTCTGAACATCACAAGCTGTATTCACAACCTCAGCCCAAAAAGCAATGGGAAAGTGAGCATCAGCCAACATAGTCCTGGCTGCTTCAATTAGGGTTCTGTTCTTTGTCTTAGCAACCCCATTTTGCTGTGGGGTTCTGGCAATACTAAACTGTCTAGTAATCCCTTTCTTGGCACAAAAATCATCCAACAGTTTGTTTCTAAACTCACCACCATTATCACTTCTAAGCATCTTAACTTCATTACCAATTTTCTTCTCTATTTGGTTAATAAAGTTAATTAAAGTATCAGCAGAGTCACTTTTCATGGCTAAAAAGAAAGTCCAAGTAAACCTAGAAAAGTCATCAGTGATGACAAAGCAGTAAGATTTACCATTCAAACTCTCTATATTAGTTAGACCAAACAGGTCCATATGCAGCAAGTGAAGTGGTTTAGAACTAGAGTGCACTTGTTTAGACTTAAATGAGACCTTGTGTTGTTTGCCTTTAAGGCATGCAACACAAGAGTGGTCATTGTAGAAAGCCTTTTCAGGCAAACCATCAACCAAACCAAGTCTCACAAGTCTGTTTATATTTTTAAAGTTAATGTGCCCTAGTCTCTTGTGCCATAAATTACTCTCATCAACTGAAGCTTTAGCATAAAAACATGACATGTTATTATTCATCCTAATTCCATTAAGATTCACATTATAAATGTCCTTATGCCTAGGTGTTCTATAATCAATAAATTTCTTATCTGGCATTTTAAAATCCTTGCTCAACACCAAGAATTCAATATCAGTAAAAAGAACCTTATTTTTGTTATCACAAACTTGTGATACACTAAAAAGATTATAATCAAGTTCTTTTACTAGAAACACGTTTTCAAAACGCAAGTTGTTGGTGAGT
The DNA here is from genome assembly GCA_025667525.1 of Glebionis coronaria. Classification (NCBI taxonomy): domain Eukaryota; kingdom Viridiplantae; phylum Streptophyta; class Magnoliopsida; order Asterales; family Asteraceae; genus Glebionis; species Glebionis coronaria. Next base: position 163,994,431 of record CM046874.1, read on the forward strand.
AGAGTTCCTTTGCCTGTGATAGTTCCATATCCGCCTCCAAAGTAAACTTTATCACCATCCTTAATGGGAGTGAAGTTTGTGAGATAATCTTCCTTCCCAGTCATGTGCCTAGAGCATCCACTATCCCAATAGCCATAATCATTCACCTGTTTTTGAATGCCCTGCACATAAAGAAAACAAATTAGTTTTCTTTGGGAACCCAAGCCTGAGCAGACTTGGATTCATCTGGTTGTTCAACAAGAACAGACTTAGTTCTCATAACAACCCCTTGTTCATCCCTCTTTGTATGAAACACCCAGTTAAACCCAATTGGTTTTGTGATGACCTTTGAAATATAATTAAATCTGTTACAGGTCATAGAAATCCCATTAGAGTTAGGGTTTTGATCTTGCTTAGGTCTCCATGTCAAGCTAGAAGAAGCTTTAGACCCCTTTCCCTGTAGTTGCAAATATTTACCATTATTTGGTCTGGCAACGTTTCTGTCAGCGTTTGATTTGGTCTTGTCAACGCTGAAATTACCCTTATCAGCGTTGAGCCTAGGGTTTGCTACAGGAACCCATTGCCTATTAGACCATGTATCGGTCTTCTGAAAAGGTCTTTGTCCATGAGTGTTAGACCCTTTAGTAAAGAATAGGGCTGGTCTAACAACTTGTAGACTTTGCTCCACAAAAGTTTTAGGTCTGACAGTGTTTGACCTTTTGTCAGCATTGACCTTAGAAGCGTTGACATACTTATAGGCTAAATGTGAAAAGCTACCACATGTATAACATGCTTTTCTAGACACAACTCTAGGTCTAGAAGAAAAGAAACCTGTTCCATTATCAAGGTTTCCACAGTTGGTATCACTAACTTGCCTTTTTGGTGACCTAGTATTCCTATACATTTCTGCATATTTAATGCTAGGTTTTCTAACAACGTTTGAGCCAAGTTCAACAGTCTTGCCAGTGATTGGGTTTGTTACTTTAATAGGCGTAGACTCATTTGGGCTATCACAAAGCATGCCACCCTTGACAAACAAGGTAGGGTTGGCTTTCTTCCATTCATTCAAATCAGTCAACTTTTGCCTATATTCTTCTACTGGGGTAAGGACTCTTGGTGGAGGAATAAATTCCTCTTCTTGGAGTTCTGGTAAACCAGTACAAGATAAGTCCTTTCTTTGGACACCATAGAAGTCCCCAGCTGGTGGTGGAACACCAGCATACTCTTTCATCCCAATCCCAGTCATGTCCCTAGAATCCCTTTTACCAACACATTCTCCTAGGGTTTGTGAGGCCTTATCAAATCTCTGAATTTTAAGATCTACATTATCCTTATTTTTGATAGCCTCATCTAACTTAGCCTGTAATTCGGCATTGACCCTTTCCATGATGTTTCTAATATCAGTACTAGCATTTAAATCATGTTTTAAGATATTTATTTTATCTTTTAGGTCAAAATCCATTTTCTTATACTCAGCTACAGTCTTTTCAGTTTGAGTAAGAGCAAGTTGATAGTTAGACAACTTGCATCTCTCAGTACTCACATCTCCTAACAATCTTAAAACCTCTTTGTTAAGTCTTTCAGTATTTAAACGACAACCCTTACTACAAAAAGCATCATCATATACCTCATTGTCTGATGAAGATGAGGAGTGTGCCATAAGAGCATAATGAACATGCTCTTCTTCTTCTATCTCAGCAACCAAAGCTTTATCCTCTTCCTCATCCTTAGCCAAATAGCTCCAGTCCCATCCAACACCATCAATTTCTTGCATTGCCACCATGGCCTTGGGATCCTGAGCCTTAACAATTAGGCTTGAGGGTTTTCCAACATCAGATCTTCATGGAGATCTGCATTCTCTCATAAAGTGCCCCATACGATGATAATTGTAGCACTCAATCTTGAATTTATCAAATCCAGCAGTGTCCTTTGCATTAAAGGTCATCTTCTTCTTAAATCTTCTATTCCATCTGTTTGCTCTTATACTTGCAAGAGCCATGTTCCACTTAATATCCATTTCTTCCAAATGCTCATCACTTATTTGCTCAAGGTCCTCATAAGTAATCACTGAACCATTGGGCAATGAAGCAATGTATGCACACACAATATCCAAATCAATACCAGCAGGTTTAACTCTTGGAGAGTCACTTTTGTATGTGTCAGCGTCTGAATGTGAGGCGTTGACAGGATATGATCCAGCGTTGACATAGGTTGATCCAGTAACTGGGTGCATGTATGACTCCTTCTGATCAAATTGACCTTCACTATGTGAGAAGAAGGCCATGTTTCCATTGGTAGACTTACTTCCATGATCCAAAAGAGTTTCATTCTCCAACAGCCTCAGTTTGTTGTAAACATCATCAAAAGTAGAACTTTTGTGAGTGTTGTTGGCAATTATAGATCTTGCCTCAATCTTCCATGCATCACCAAGGCTTTTAAAAAAAGTGGCAATAATGTCAACATCACCAATTACTGTTCCCATGAAGGACAGTTTTCTTGTAATGTCAAGAAGTCTGCTTCTCATACTACTTAGCTTCTCATTAGATTGAGCCTTAAAAACAGCATACTCATGTAAGAGTTGCTTCCTTTTCTCTTCCACAGTATTAGCATTACCGCCATAGGCAACTTCAAGGGCTGCCCAAAGGTCTTTTGCAGACTCATAACCTCTGTATTTGTGTTGATTTTCTTGTCCCAAAGAGAGTTTCAGAATGCGTAGGGTTTTCATATCAACCCTTTTCTTTGCTATGTCTTCAGCTGACACAGCTTTACCATCTTTAGGTTTTTCTTTCTTATCTGCTTCAGAGCATCCTTGAACAGCTGATCTTGTAGCAATGGCATCTGCAATCTTTTGAGCTTTATTGAATGTGTTTCTATATTCACTAATCTCCTAGAGAGTGTAATCATGGATTTGCAGATATTGCTCAAAGTTGAACTTCCACAGCTCAAAATTGTCTACATCTAGCATGGGAATCTTGATGTTGTGGTTTGAGGAGGAGGAGGTTACTTCTGGAGTAGACATGATGTTTTTTGGGTTTAGTGAAAGTTAGGGTTTTTAGGGTTTTGTGTTCTTTTGATCAAAGTTTCTCAACAAGCTCTGATACCACTTGTTGATCCCAAACTTAGATCGATTTAGCTTGTGTAAACGAGATTAGATCAAGTTATACATGTAGAGAAACTTTGTTTGTATATAAAACAATTTAAGTGTTATGCGGAATTAACACTCAAACAAGAACACACAAAGGATGTAAAACAAACTTTCATTTGATTGATTGAATCGAACTTGCTTACAATGAAAGTGTTTAACGTATGGAAAACTTATATGAAACATAACCTAAAGGTCTTCTTTAATAGACATAAGAAGCCTTGTACAAGAGTCTACGTATCAGCTATTCTAGGTAAAGATTATTATAGAAAATACATTGTTGATCCTATCTTTACTAGAAACAAACTAGAAACAAAATACGCGTAGACCATATCTTTCTATCAGTGCTTGTCTTCAACCTATCACGCTTGACTTCTTCTTGTCAACGCTTGATCTGTTCAGTGTTTGTTTTCTTCTTATCAACGCTTGTTTTCTTCTTGTCAGCGTTCAAGTGGACTGGCTACATTTTATTCCCAACACCAAGTTTTAAAGTACAATGCCTAGACTACAAAAATTATTTGGGGCCAAATTTGTAATTTACTCCAAAAAAATCTTATGATCTGTTTGGTTTGTGGGATTTAATGGGTCTTAGATTAGATGTCTTAAATCTATTGTTTGGTTGCATTTCGAAAACATGTGTTTAAAGTGATAGAAGAAGGTAATGGCCCATTTGGTTCATTGAATGTTTTTGGTGTAACTGTAATTCATGAAATGAATTGTAATGTGGAAGAATTGTAATTTGAATTTTTAAAATACGTCATGTGTTTGGTTGACAAGATGTAATGTAAATGAGTGCAAACTCATTTACATAATCTTATTTGGTTCGAAGTGAATTGAAATTTAAATTTTACAAAATCAACCATTAACGTTGCAAGTTTTTCATGTCTGTTATATATTTTAAAACGAGTTTCTAAAACCGTGCTTCACGGCGAGATGTTTGCATACGCAAAATCATAACATACATATGAAAGTGTATGAACGTACATAGTTGATTCTCATATGTTTGTTTGATTGTGCATATTCATACACATAACACTAGCAAATATAAAAAGAGACATTACAAGGTTACATACAACACTTGATCGATATGTACATATAGTCATTTAAATTTAAGCATCAAAAGACACATTCACAGGTTAGAAAGTACACCTTAAGCACCAAAAGAGTCACATTACCAGTAGTAACAACACTACATCATTCACACACATTACTAACTAACAAGTTAAAATAAGGACACCACACATCATTCCTACACATTACCAACTTAACACCCAAAAAGAGACATACCAGGTAATAAGAAGGAAACTACATATAATTCCCACATATTTAACAGAGTCAAACTCATTCCGACAACTTGAAACGCACCTAGTCCTCTCTTTCATCTACTTTCAAATCCCAAAAGGTCAACACGCTATCGGGTTCACTTTTTATCTTTCTAATTGCTCTAAACATTTCCACTTTAGTCAGTGATTCTATTTTTTGAACCTCATAAGTGACAAGGTTGGTTTTATTTTTCAACTCAACATTAAGCTTTATACCTTGAATCATTTATGTTGATAAATCTTTAATTCAAACTCCAAGTAATATAGCTGCTTTATTAACCACCTCGACTAAAGAAGCCATGTATGTTGCCAATGCTTTTTTTCTATGATAACGCTAAAATGGAATATGTTTTTATGAGCGTTATTCGTATATTTTGTATGGTTTTTTGGTTAAACTAACGATATGTTTAGCTCATACATGTGTAAAGTTGTGTTTCGTGATGTTAGTTAGCGAAGATCAAGGAAAGTGAAGAAAATAAGTGATAACGAAGAATAAATGAAGTTTTATGCATATACGAAGGATTCTCGACAAGTACAAGTCTTATGGAGACTATTTGATAAGAGGAGAGTCATGAAGTCATTGCTCACAATAATAAAAAGATGATGTTCGAGATGGAAATCAAGAAAGAAATCAAGAATAGAAGTTATAACGAAGATGTTGGAAGCTTTGTGTTACCGACACACCTTCATTGTTTTGGTCATAAATTGAGCATACGAAATCCGATTGACTTGGTTCAAGTGCCTACGTGTGCGTAAGAGAAAGAGCTAAAACATTGGTTTTTTCACTTTTGGTACATCAGTGGAGAGCAGTCGCGCAACCACCCATAGCAGCCGCCTGGCTCCCTGACTCTAGGCAGCCACCGGCCATTTCAACAGCCGCCTGGCTCCTCTTTCAGCCGCAGGCTCCCTAGCTTTAGGCAGCCGCCCACGTTTGAGCAACCGCCAAGTCCGACCATTACTATTTTATAACTCTCCAGGCCTTTATTACACCCATAATAAAACACCTTTGGCTCCAAGAAAATTACTTGGTGGCCCAAGGCCAGTTACCCTATAAATAATACCCATGGGGTAGTCATTTTGATCATCTTATCTTCACCAATCCTCTATTAACCATCTCCCATTCCTCCTCTACCATTAAGGACGAATTTCACCTGAATAATATATCCCGAAAGACCACAAACTCCTACCATTTACCGTTGGTTCAAAACTTGTAGTTGATTAGAGGTCTAAGGATTTCTCTAATTCCTTCAATTTATATTTCAAGAATATTTATGAATATTATGGATGTTGGTACTTTGAGTTTTGTTGAAATAATCATGGAGTAGTTTCATATACACTTGTTTGGATGAAGTTATAATATGAGGATTGTTTATGTTTAATCATGGTTTTGAACAATTTCATGTTATGTTTGAAATCAAATTGTTCTTAAGTTTCATTTCATTTACTTATCATATTTGATTAGTTGTTGTGGATTTCATAGGTCGAAAGAGTTATCATTCATGAACTAGTTATACTCATTTTACCGATGGATGATTATCTGTTATATTGACCATTTCTTTAGTGGTATGATTATGCAAAGGAACTTAAGTGTGATTGTTAATGAATTTTTGAAATGAACCGCGAATAAAACTTGTTAAACTAAACCTAGTCTTGAATTGGTTGATTTGTCTTCATGCTTGATTTGATTGTGTTATGATCATACGTGTTGGTTATATACTTTTAAATCAAAGATCGGAATTTGTGACCATCATATTCGTTCCTTGTAATCAATTTGTCAAAACCATCCTCATATGAACAATCCAAATGTTATGAACTAATCCAAGCAAGTGTTGTCTTTAATCTTATTGAATTAGCTTAATCATAATCCTAGAACTTGTTCCTTATTTGCTTAATTGAAACTTATATAGTATTATTGGGAGTGATAACCATTTTACCACTTGCGTTCTACTTGTTACAAAGATTCCTCACAAACGAAAACACACAAATCCCAGTGAACGACATCGGCTTACCACAACAAGCTAGCTACAAACGAACGGGCCGGTCATACTTGCCCGTGTGTTCTTAACTATAATCCTTGTTATAAATTTTAAACTTGTGTCAAGACAAAAACTCATCATGTTTTTGGCGCCGCTGCCGGGGATTTGTTTGTGTTTTTATGTTTTGAATCTTTGTTTCATATTGTGTTTCGTTTTATATCATTGTGCTTATTTTGTTTTGGGCATATTGTGTTTTAGGTATTTTAACCTGTGTTTGGATTAAGCTTTTTGCTCATCAAATTGTCATAACAACAAAAGTGTTTTTATTAAAACTGTTAGTTTTAAGGTAGTAAATAAACAAAACAAAACAAAAGTTCATGAGCTCGCAACAGCCACCCAGCCAAGCCGAGCAGCTTCCAACCGCCGCACTCAGAAGCTACCAGTCGCCCAGCCAAGCCAAGCAGCCGCCAGCCAACGTTCCTTAAAAAACAACAGCCGTGCATCTAAGCGAGGAGCTTATCCGGCTCCTCCGAGCTGCAAAAAAATATATATATCGCCGGTAGCTGCTACAGCTGGCGGATCAGCTCCGACTTTCTGTCCTAAAAAATCTCTTTTTATTCTCTTTTATCCAATCCGAGCCTTCACCGAAACCATTCTTAGTTGACTTTTACACTCGTTTGAATGTACATTCTTCGAGTTAAGAACCAATTACTCTCTTTTATTCATAATCCGCCCAACCGTATCGTTTCAATCATCTTGTGCCTTGTTCGTATTTCTATTTACTCTGGTTTATTCCCAAACCCCGTGGGTAGAACCCGAAGTCATTCGAGCCATCCGAGTTTGATTGATTTGTTACAATATCCGTTTGCGGTTACGTTTTAATCTTGTTTATTTATTTTTTATACTTAGTAAAATAAATGCAAAAATATTTTTTTGTTTGATTTTATTTTTGTTTTATTTATCTTTTCATTTTTATTTTTACTTTTTAAGAATTTTTTCGAATCAATTTGATTTTTTGTAAACCCATGCGTTAGAGGTAAATACCTTGTTCATCAATTCTATGAGCTTAAACGTAAGTTTAAGAAGAAGACTCGTGAACCTAATAAAACCCCATTCGATATGGAGTCACCCAAACCGTTCATCGAGGAACGTGTTGTCATAATCGACATACTCGAGTCGAAATTCAAAACTCCGCCTAATACCGAAGGAATCTTTTCATATGACATTTGAGGAACTTGGTAATCCTTGCTTATACTAGATATAGAAGAATAATAGAAAGAGAGAGATAGATGATGAATTAGAGAAAGAAAGTAAAGGGAGGTCGGAGAGATAAAGGGAATATTAGATTGAAAAGTGAAATGTGTGAACCAACCCCTCCTAATATGCTAGGAGGGGGTTTATATAGCTCACTATACATGTGAGCATTGTGGGTTATATTGTTAAGCCAATTAGACTACGAGCCCATCTAACGTATATATTGTTGGAGTGACCGATCCTTCCTAAATACATAAAAAATTATTTCCAACAATCTACCCCTAAGGGAGGTCACTCCAAACAAGGGGGTTACCCGAGTTACAATAATAAAATAAACCTAGCATACTGTGCTTGCCTTTATATCATAGTCTTCAGCTTTCTTTCCTTTTCTTTATCTTGTGAATATGCTTGATGTGATCTTTGACTTTAGTCTTGACCATGTTTCGTTTGCCTTGATTTTGTACATTCATCACTTCTGATATTCGCCTCCACGTGACTTCATGATACACACACTTATACCTTTGTAAATTCTTGAAAGCTTCAGAGTTTGATACAACATACGATTTTAAGTTGAAATTTCTTGAGATTAGTATCCTATTCCAATATGGTGAAAATCATGAGGAAGTGGTTAACTTAAGGACATTTCATTTCTCATTAATCGGAGGAGCTAAGACTTGGTTGAACGAATTAGATGAAGGAACAATTACTTTGTGGACATTTCCTTTCACCAACTCGATGACGAGACTCTCGTTGAAGCTTGGCTCCGAATGTAAGAAATGGCTCGCGCTTGTTATGGACATGATCTAACCAAGAGAACGATAATTCTAACATTCTATTGTGGTTTAGACAATCCAACTCAACTAATTCTAGACGCCGGAGGGATCTTCCTCTACAATACTCCCAAGAAGCTTCCAAAATCCTCAAGGACAAAGTCTTTCTCAAGCTCGATTATTTGAAGGATTCTCATATCCAACCCTATCCGAAAACCGTTGTTTCCGCTGATAGTAGTAAAAATACACTCTTTTAGGAAAAAGAGGTATAAATGGTAAGTATTAAGTGCACGTTTAGGAAAACGTAACCAATTATGACCCAATATGAGTTCGTTCGCCAAGGAGGACTAAGGTGTGTGTCAAATTTGTAATGTTTTTTTATTCATATTGATGAGATGAAAAAGATCTAAATGAAATGACGGATTACGCTAAAAATTAAGCTACGACACTTAAAACGTAAAATCGTTAAAATCGATGAAAAATAACTTTATCTAAAAAATCCCGAAAATTACAATAAATCCATACAAATATATCTAAGGTTTAAAGATAAAGAAAACTTCTTGTAGCTTTTTTGAATTAGTTAATATTTAATTTTTAATTGCTAATTAAAGCCTAAAAATCAAATAAATTAACAAAAAGCCCAAACTAAGATTTAAAACTTGTAAGCTCAAAAATATTCTAACTAAGCTAAAAAGTATTTTTCCAATTTTTTAAACTAATTAAATTTAAACTCTAAAACCAATTTATAAATTAAAAACATAAAACCAAAAAACGTGCCGAAAATGAAATTTTACCTAAAAAATTAGTAAAAATCACCAAAAAGTTCCAAATAATATAAATATAAATAAGATAGAAAAACCAACAATACTTTTTGTAACCTTTTAAATAATTTTATATTAATATTTATAGATGAATTAAAACCTTAAAAATCAAATAAAATATTAAAAAGTACAATCTAAGTTTTTATAGCTTGTAAACCTTTATTATATTAATAAAAGACTAAAAAGCATTTTTTAGAAATTTTTTATTAACTAATCTATTTTTAAATGACTTAAAATTAAATCCGAATAAAATAAATCCTAGTAATTAATTTAATCAAGAGAAAAATATGAAACTCTCCCTAAAAGTCTTAATAGATGTATAAAAGCCATGAAAAATGAAATAAGCTAAAAATTATTAACCAATAAGCTGTTATGGGCTTTTTGGCTCACGACTTAATATTTAAGCAAGAAATGAAAATTAGTACAAATATAAAACGTGTTGATCCCAAACTTAGATCGATTAAGCTTTGTGTATACGAGATTAGATCAAGTACTACACGTAGAGAAACCTTTGCTTATGAATAAAGTAACAAAGTGTTATGCGGAATTAACACTTGATCTAAAACACAAAGATGTTAAACAAACTTTCACTTGTATTAGAATGATCGTACTTGATTACAATGAAAGAGGTTTAACTTGCGAATACTTATGAAAACTGATATTTAACTTTAACCTAAAAGATCTTCTTTTATAGAATAAGAAGTCTTGTACAATAAGCTACGAATCAACTATTCTAGGTAAAGATAATAATAGAAAATACAATGTCGAGCTTATCTTTACCATACACAATAAAGAAACAAATAAACAAAAGATTCGTATGAAGATATATTCCATCAGTGCTAATCTTCAAGGCTGTCAGCGTTGACTTCTTCAATGTCAACGCTTGGCTGTCAGCGTCCAATGTCATCCTATCAGCGTTAACATTCTTCTTATCAGCGTCTAGTGAACTGACCCATATTTTATTCCCAACAATCCTCCCCTAAACTTGATATCTATTCCAATGATTAAGTTTCTGAATAAAAACTTAAAGCTTAGGAGGAATCTTGCAAAAACTTCTTATGTTGGTGATAAACATATCTAATCAAGTCCTTGGCCACGTCACTAGTATAATCAATCTCCAAGGGTGTCTCTAGCATCTTCTCCAACACTTCTTTGGACAAGAAATAGTCAGCATCCACAAGTAGATACTCTGAAAACTTTGTAGAGCTCAAATGAAATACACCACAAGTAGAATAAAGCCTCCAATGAAGATTACTGAGATCATCTCCAAGATCCTTCCATATGGCAGGATCTGCTTCTTTTGGACCACACAAAGTCAAAGATGTGTTCCAAAGTCTTATTCCATTTGCTGAAGTAGGTGCTTCAGCTGTATACTTGGCCTCTATTAATCTCCATAGATGCACCAAGTCTTCCCTGTCTATGCTTGCAAAGATAGAAATAACTGAAGTGAAAGTATGTACCTCCTTTCCAAATCTGCCAATCTTCCAAAATCCACACTCATCTTCATCAAAACTGATGATTGGATTTCTGTCATCTAGAGGTACTACATTAACCAAATCTGAAGCTTCCAATGGAGAAAGCTTGAGATGCTTCCTTATGACACCTTCAGTTGGAAAATACACATCCATATCTTTAGGAAATTGGAAAGGATCTCCTTTCTTCACTGGTCTTTGAGCAATCCTCATTTCCTTTTGAATCTGCATTTCCTCAGCAAGCTCTTGTTTCCTTTCTTCTGAAAGAAACTGATAGACATTATTTTCTTGCACACTCCTCTAAATAGGATGTGCCCTATACTCTAACTCCTCAAAAGATAAAGCCAGCAACTTCTTTGATGTCCAGTTAGGTTGATGACATCTAAGCAACTTGTAGTACAATTGCCTTCTATCTCTTTTGAGCCAAGTCTTGACCTCTTGTGCATTAAACCTCAAAATCACCTTTATGTCATCTTGTACCCTAAGAAGAACTTCCAACCCCCAAATTTGATCTGACAAACTCATTCCTGGGTTGTCCATTACCTTGTCCTCCTAAGCATGGTACATTCTGGTGATTTCAGGAAGGTCCCAATCAATCTGATTCTTCAAATCACTCAACCTTTCCTTTGCTAACTCATCCCCATATTCAAGTCTTTCTGGATCTTCAATAATTTGAATACTTGAATCTGAGCTATCCTCTTCTTTTCCATCACCACTTTCTTCTTCACTCTCAGAAGCAACAAATGGTGATCTACCACTCCTCTTCAAATCTCTTTCCAAAAGTTGTGCAGCCAACTGTTCATCAAATGCAATTTGTGCTGCATCTTTCTTTGGAACATCTTCTTCAATCAGAATCCCTTTACCTTTGTCTTTTGGGTCAATAATAGGTAAAGTAGAAGAAGAAACCTGTGTGGACACATCTTTGATGATTGTTGATGTGACACCCTAGAATCGAGGTCATTAACGATACCCTAAATTTCGCTAATTTTTGAAATTTTTAATTAATTATAATTTCTATACTTATAAGTATTTTGGTTAGAGCCGATGTTCGAGGTTATAATTTTTACGTTTGACGTTTTGAGAAGGACGATGACGATTACGATCCCGAGGGATGCCCAATTTTATATAATTTTTGACGATTTATCGATAATGTAATTTTTCGAGAATTTTATTTACGATTCGTGTTAAGTTGAGTCGGATGAGTTTTATAGCCTTCCGAGTACATTTAAAGTATCCCAAAAATATTTTGGAGCGTTCGGGAAGATTTCCGACTCCCGTAAAATTTTCAAAGTTGACAAATGAGTCAAACCCGCAAAGTTTTGAGGTCGTTTTCTATTTAAGGACAAAGGAAGCCAAAAATTGCACAAAGGTCCCTCCTAACCCATCAAAAGGGCCAAAATGGATAAACACACAAACACACACAACATTTTCACCAAAAAAAAAATCAAACCCACTCTCTCCCTTGTCTCTCTATCCGACGGACACCCCAAACCCACCCAAAAATTCACCAAAAATCTTCTTCCACTTGATTTTTCAAAAATCTAAGGTTAGACCACACTTAGTTTGGTCATTCCCCACATGTTCATGTGCTCAAATCCCACATGCATTGATAAAAATTTTTCAAGATTTTTCCATATGATCCAAATTCGTTTTTGTGGCTAAAAGAGCTAATGCATGTTGATATTAAGTGTTATGGAAGTATAAACACCATGAAAACCCACCAAAATTAATTTGGTTGTGCTGATTGGGTCACCCAAACCCCACGGCAAAGGGGGTGTTTGGGGAGCCATGGTGGTTGTTGATTTTGCATGTTAATCTTGTGTTTGGTTTGATGTTTAAAGGTGTTTTACATAGGTGTTAGTGGTTGCATGTTCATTTTCTTTGATTCTTGATTTTGAGTTTGATTGATCAATAGGGGTAGGATTGAAGTTTGATGTTAGGATATGTTTGGGAAGGCTTAGGATGATGTTTAGTGATGATTAGAAGTCTTGGAATCGAGTCTAAGCATGTTTTTGGTATGGTCATTTTTAGGCAGAAACATTTGGTCCATTTTATAAAAATGATTTTTGTTCCAGGTCTTGAAAACTAAATGTAGTGATAGAGGGTTTTTCTAGCTTTAATTTGGTATAAGGTAGAGCCCGTGACTCAAAACGAGCTAAAAGTTATGACATTTTAAAGATCGGGTACCGGGAGACGAGGACTTTCACAATCCGAATTTGTGCAAAGTTTTAGTCAAATCCCGAGGGTCACAAGTATAATTTGGTAAATGGTCAAGGGTCAAAATTTGGTCCCTAACCTGTACAAATGGGTCTATATGTTGACTTAGTTGTCAAGGAAGTCAAAGGTATTTTTCATATAGGTCAAAGAGGTCAAAATTGGTCGAAGCGCAATTTCAGCCCGTAAAATGTAGTCGTGGAAATGAGTTGCGTAACGGGTCGTAAAAGTAAAAACTTTTATTGGGCTTAAAAACATGTTATCTACAGGTCATATAGGATTTTTGGAAATTTTGTCAAATTTTATAAGCATGGTTTAATAAGGTAAAACAGCCCGTACTTTAGTCGAGTACCGGCGAGAATGAGTAAAAATGGACAACATAAGTAATGAGAATGAATGGTATAGAATAAGTGATACTTGTTGTTTTTGTTTTTGGCGTGAGTTATACTTGTCTTAAGTGACTTGTATATATGTATTTTATACAGTACCGTAAGTAACTAAATGAGATTACTCATTACGCGTTATTTGTGATAGGTGTTGATTTAACCGGGCATCCGTTTCGTCGTCAGTGATCATCCCTCGAACTACCGACTACTTAATATCTAAGGTGTGAATTTATAGCCTCGCTTATATTATTTCAAATTGTTTTACCCGCGAGGGAAATGCATGCTAGTTTTTAAAAAGGAACGTATATCATGAATGATTGTTAGACCCGAAAGTTGCCTTAGAATTGTGTTGAGTACCAAAGTTGCAAAAGTCCCTAAATTCATGAACTATTAACTATTGTCTTGCCCTCGAGTAGGGGGAAATAGCCGCTTATGCAATTTGTAGTACTACGGGGTTAACGACCCAATGCTAGCCGAGAAGCTGTACTTATAGTAAGTTCTGCGGTAGATTATTTTGTATGAGAAATAAGGTATAATTGCAACTGATGCCTTTAGAAGGGGCACTGGTTTCATCTGAATCATGCCGGTATATTTACGCGGGTGATTGAGTTAACGGATTAGTGTCATGAGCTTAAACACAATTGTCAGTATCCTGATTATAGTTTGTTTGATCGACAAGACTATAAATGATCACGAATGGTTTTTATTATATATACGTTCAAATGGATTGTAAAACCTATGAATTCCACTCAACGTTTTCGTTGACCAAATTTTTGGCATGTGTTTCAGGTAACCGCTGAGAAGTAGGATGGAACATGCATGGGATGGATGTTGTGTGTACGGCTTGGTGTCCGCTTGTTTTTCCCTCCTTTTCTACTTAAACAATTTTTATGTTTAATGTCATGTGGTTGTAAAACTGAAGTTTTTGGGTTGAGATTCATGGGGACCGAAAACGCTAAACTCTGTGTACTATTTGGGGTTGGAAAAACCGTGGACATGTATCATCTAACAATTTTAATTTCAAGTTTTAAGTCGACGTCTTTTTAGCGTCGTTTGACATATCTTGTGTGCAATGAATACTGTGTAGCACCCATTGTTGTAGTTCCGCTGCGCATAACAATTGTGGGGGTGTTACAGATTGGTAATCAGAGCCACGAGTTATAGAGAACTAGGTCGTTTTTGAAAATCCTAAACTATAACTTTTGGTGTCGTAAGAAAAAGGGTCCAAGCACACACAACTATCCTGCATGGCTCCGGTAAGATTTATTGTTGTATTTATGGCATTTGACGTATACTTTTGAGTAAAGTATATATGTGGGTAATTATTATATAAGTATGGAATTACTATATGTAGACGTTAAATTTTACGTGAAATATCCGACATCGTAATTTTCATATTAATCATGCATGAGCATCATATTATTACATTTCGGGCATATGTACCACCTTTGCATTGCATTTGCATGCATATATTTATAACTATTGTATAATTACTTATGTACTCTCCGAAATTCGCTGTTATTGCAGGAATGGCCGAGGTACCGCCCAACGATAACGGAAACGATTACGTCGTAGGTCACGAAGGGGGACCGCTTCCTCCGAACCCGCCGGACAATAATAATGGATGGATCGCTCCAGAAGACGAAATAGGGCCGGAAAACGACAATGGCGAAAGTGAGGTGGATAACTTCAGCATGAGTAGTGACGAGAATGAGGATTCCGAAGAAGAGCCCGAGGAGCTATTGGATGATGGCATTCCCGAGGATGCCGTGGGCCAGACCGAACCCGATTTGTTTCAATCTCCGAATTCGCCGAAGGGTTATGAGGTACCACCGACCGGTCGTTATGAGCAGCAACCCTTTGATCGCCCGATGGACAATAGTAATGGGAGCAGTGGAGAGTCATCCAAGTCGCCATCGATTCATGAGAATATTGCAAGGGTCTATTTTCCGAGACCGAGTCACTACTGGGATCCCGTAGGTCGTTTGGGGAGGATGGAAAGGTTGATGTATGAGCGGTTTGTAGTTGAGACTAGGGTGATTAAGAAGTTTGATAAGACTGAAAGGGAACATCAAAGACTGTTGGAAAGGACTTCAAGAATTGCGTATGATGGGATGATGAACACAAGTGCCATCAACAGTTTAAAATCAATGGTTGCGAATTTAAGTGCTAGTCTTGACCGTGTGAGGGAAGATCAGATGAGGTTGTCGAGGATGCAGAGTTGGGAGCATCGTGTGAGGGATTCATTGCCCCCGGATTGGAGATTCGTGGACGATGTGGAGATGGAGGCGAATGACTTCATGGTTCAGCCGCCTACTGGAGGTGCTTGTATTTCGGTGGGAAATCAGGTAGCGATTGAGTGTGGATCCACATCAGGGACGAAAAAGGAAACAGAATGTGGGCCGGATGAGAAAGGAAAGGGAAAAGTGGATGATGTGGATGAGGACGTTAGTGATGAGGAAACCGAGGAAGACGACGACGAGCCGCCATCCAAGAGGCCGTGTGGATCACCACATGCCTAGTTACTTGTTTTGTATTTTTCTTTGATCATTGTAATAGAACTATTTTAGACCTTTGTATGATGGTATTATGACGAGAAACTCAAGTACTTGATGTTTTGTGGTGAACGATTGTAGTGGCATTACTTGTCACGATTTTGGTTAACTATCAATACAATCTATGTTACCTTTCATGATCTGTGATATGTCTTAAATTTGATCTTTTGTGGTGTGAATTGATGAATATTAGTAACTCCGTAGTGATGTGTCGTTGTATGTATTTTATGTCTGGGAAACTTGATATGAATACTTACATTGTTTTTCTATTTTCCTTGTCTTGCAGAAAGAGATATTCGATAAAACAATGCCTCCAAAGTTGACTGCCGATCGTGTTAACAACATGATTCAGGAAGCAATAGCTAATGCGTTGCAAGCGGACCGAGCTGGGAGAAATCAGGATCCAGGAAGGAACGCGGGGAGACAGCCAGCCCCGAGAGTGTGTACCTATTCTAGCTTTATGAAGTGCGGTCCCACGCAGTTCCGTGGAACGGGTGGAGCCCTAGAACTTAGGCGATGGTTGGAAAAAGTTGAGAGTACGTTTGAAATCAGTGGTTGTGCAGAGGCGGATAAAGTAAAGTTTGCAGCGGCTACGTTTCTGGATGATGCGTTAAGTTGGTGGAATACCCAGGTAGCTACGGTTGGATTGGCTGTAGCAAATGCAAGGACGTGGAATGCGACCAAAGCTTTGTTGACAAAGAAGTTTTGCCCAGAGGAGGAATTGGGGCAATTGGAGGACGAATTGAGACATTTGACCTTAAAGAACAACGATATAGCTGCTTACACCAGGAGATTCAATGAGTTAAGTCTTTTGTGTCCGGACATATTTGCCAATGATGCCAAGAAAATGAAGCAGTATATTAAGGGTCTATCTAGCAACATCAAAGGTGAAACAACTTCGTCGAAACCTGGAACGTTTGATGAAGCGGTTCAAATGGCACACGCTTTGATGGACGTTAAGCTTTAGGACAAGCAGAACTACATTGCTGAAGGCAACAAAAGGAAATGGGAGGCAGCACAAAGTAATCAATCCCAAGGCCAGAACCGAGGAGGAAATCGAAACAACCATGGGCCGAACCGTAATCAGCAGTTTAATCAGAGAAGGAACGAAGGGATGAGGGCAGTGACGAACCCTAGAGGTGTGAAAGTGAACCCCCATTGTGGAAAGTGCAACTTGTATCATGTTGGAAATTGCCCGCCGGCATGCGGCAAGTGTGGAAAGGCAGGTCATAGGACAGCTAGTTGTCGAACGGGAGGAGTAGCCACTGGGGCTAATGCTATCAGGATGAGAGGATGTTATAGCTGTGGAGAAAGAGGGCATGTGCAAGCAAATTGCCCGAAGACAGGAAACAGACGGGGAGGAAATAATGCGGCAGCTGTGTATCAAGTGGGAACTGCTGATAAACCACAAGGTCCAAATGTGGTTACCGGTACGTTTTTGCTAGACGCTTGTTATGCTAGTATTTTTTTTGATTCTGGCTCCGACAAGAGTTTTGTAGACGTTAGATTTAGTCGTCATATCGATAGAGAACCGGTGTTGTTAACGACTAGTTATAATGTTGAATTAGCCGATGGAAAAATTGTTAGTACGAATTCTATACTGAAAGGGTGTACCTTGAAGTTAGGAAACTACGCTTTTAAAATCGACTTGATGCCTATAGAGCTAGGATCGTTTGACGTGATTGTGGGAATGGATTGGCTAATGGCGCATAGTGCTACGATCGTCTGTGGTGAGAGATTGGTGCAGATTCCGCTGAGGAATAGGGTTTTGACGGTAAAGGGAGACGAATGCACTTCTCGTTTGAAGGTGATTTCGTGTTTGAAGATGATGAAGTACGTAGAGAGCGGATGCGATGTGTTTTTGGCACAAGTTTCGAGCGATGGTGATGTAGAGGCGAGGATCGAAGAGGTACCAGTTATTCGCGAGTATCCGGACGTTTTTCCAGACGAGTTGCCAGGTTTACCGCCTACCCGTGAGGTCGAGTTTCGAATTGATTTAGTGCCAGGAGTTACGCCGGTTGCACGTGCACCTTATCGCTTAGCACCATCTGAGTTAAAGGAGTTATCGGATCAATTGAAGGAATTGATGGACAAAGGATTTATTAGGCCGAGCTCATCACCTTGGGGAGCGCCAGTGTTGTTCGTAAAGAAGAAGGATGGTTCGTTTAGGATGTGTATTGACTATAGAGAACTCAATAAGCTGACGGTTAAGAATCGGTACCCATTACCGAGGATTGATGATTTGTTCGATCAATTGCAAGGTTCCAGTGTATACTCTAAGATCGATTTAAGATCAGGGTATCATCAACTGCGTGTAAGAGAGGAGGATATTCCTGTAACCGCCTTTCGTACGCGGTATGGACACTTTGAATTTCGAGTGATGCCGTTTTGGTTGACGAACGCGCCTGCTGTATTCATGGATCTTATGAATCGCGTGTGCAAGCCGTATCTAGATAAGTTTGTTATTGTTTTCATCGATGATATACTTATTTACTCTAAGAGTAGGGAGGAGCACGAGAAGCACCTGAGAAAGATTTTGGAGTTGTTAAGGAAGGAGAAGCTGTATGCAAAATTCTCTAAGTGTGAGTTTTGGTTGGAATCAGTGCAGTTTCTAGGTCATGTGATTGATAGGGAGGGAGTTCGTGTAGATCCTGCTAAGATCGTAGCAATCAGGGAATGGTCAGCACCGACGACGCCGACTGAAGTTCGACAATTTTTGGGTTTAGCTGGGTATTATAGAAGGTTTATTGAAGGATTTTCGTTGATTGCGAAACCATTGACGCGGCTTACCGAGAAGAATAGGGTGTATGAATGGGGAATTGAGGAAGAGCTTGCTTTCGAAACGCTTAAGGATAAGTTATGTTCCGCGCCGATTTTATCATTGCCTGAAGGAACCGAAGACTTCGTGGTGTATTGTGATGCGTCTCGTAAGGGTTATGGAGCAGTATTAATGCAACGTGAAAAGGTGATAGCTTACGCGTCGAGGCAATTAAGGAAGAACGAGGAGAACTACACAACGCACGATTTGGAATTAGGAGCGGTAGTTTTTGCGTTGAAATTGTGGAGACACTATATGTATGGGACAAAGTGTGTTGTATTCACTGATCACAAGAGTTTGCAGCACATTTTAGATCAAAAGGAGTTGAATATGCGACAAAGACGATGGGTTGAACTACTGAGTGATTATGACTGCGAAATTCGCTATCACCCTGGGAAGGCGAATGTTGTAGCGGATGCATTGAGTAGGAAGGAACGGGAGAAACCTTTGAGGGTTAGAGCTTTAGTGATGAGTGAGAGCGTTGATTTAACCGAAACCATACTGAAGGCTCAGGAGAGAGGATTGATGAAAGGGAATGTGGAAGCCGAGAATTTGGGACGAATGTTGAAACCTCTTTTCGTGATTAGGTCAGACGGACTAAGATATTTTGAGAATCGGATTTGGTTGCCACTGTGTTCATCTGCGGAAGGAAAGCCTGGAATTCGAGAATTGGTTATGAATGAGTCGCATAAGTCGAAGTATTCGATACATCCTGGATCGGATAAGATGTACCACGACCTGAAGAAAGTCTATTGGTGGCCGAATATGAAGGCAGATATTGCTCGTTACGTCAGTAAGTGTTTGACTTGCGCGAAGGTTCAGGCAGAACATAAGAAACCATCTGGATTGTTGGTACAACCGGAAATCCCGGAATGGAAATGGGAGAAAATCGCAATGGATTTTGTGACGGGTTTACCTAGGACTCCTAGTGGATGCGATATGATATGGGTAATTGTGGATAGGTTGACGAAATCTGCTCATTTCTTACCTATGAAGAAGACATACAGCATGGAAAGACTCGCCAGCGTGTACGTGAAAGAGATCGTCTGTAGACATGGAGTGCCGCTATCGATCATTTCGGATCGCGACAGTAGATTTACGTCGGAATTTTGGAAATCGCTTCAACGTGCGATGGGCACTGAACTGAGTTTAAGCACGGCTTATCACCCGGAAACTGACGGCCAGAGTGAACGAACGATTCAAACGATGGAGGACATGCTCCGAGCATGCGTGATCGATTTTGGAGGAAGTTGGGAACGCCACTTGCCTCTAGTGGAATTTTCATACAATAATAGTTATCATGCGAGTATCAAAGCGGCACCGTTCGAAGCATTGTATGGAAGGAAGTGTAGATCGCCCGTGTGTTGGAGTGAAGTAGGGGAAAGTCAATTGACTGGACCCGAAATGGTTTTAGAATTGACAGAGAAGATCGTGCAGATCAAGAACCGACTACTTGCTGCGAGAAGCCGACAGAAAAGTTATGCCGATAACCGAAGGAAACCGTTGGAGTTTGAAGTTGGAGATATGGTTATGCTCAAGGTATCGCCATGGAAGGGTGTGATTCGTTTTGGGAAGAAAGGAAAGTTGAGTCCGAGGTATATTGGACCGTTTAAGATCGTTGAACGAATTGGACCAGTAGCGTACAAGTTAGAATTGCCGACCGAGCTTAGTGCTATTCATGACACGTTTCACGTATCGAACCTGAAGAAGAGTTTGGCAGACAAGGAATTGGTGATTCCTTTGGACGAGATTCGACTAGACGACAAAATGCACTTTGTGGAAGAACCTGTGGAAATTATGGACCGGGAGGTCAAGCGGTTGAAGCATAGTAGGATTCCTATCGTGAAGGTCCGATGGAATTCTAAGCGTGGACCGGAATACACCTGGGAACGTGAGGACTTTTTCAAGGAAAGGTATCCTCATCTGTTCCAGTAGCACAAAATGTGAGTACAAGAAGAGGCGAGCGCCGGGACGTCGCTCTCTTTAAGGAGGGGTGGATGTGACACCCTAGAATCGAGGTCATTAACGATACCCTAAATTTCGCTAATTTTTGAAATTTTTAATTAATTATAATTTCTATACTTATAAGTATTTTGGTTAGAGCCGATGTTCGAGGTTATAATTTTTACGTTTGACGTTTTGAGAAGGACGATGACGATTACGATCCCGAGGGATGCCCAATTTTATATAATTTTTGACGATTTATCGATAATGTAATTTTTCGAGAATTTTATTTACGATTCGTGTTAAGTTGAGTCGGGTGAGTTTTATAGCCTTCCGAGTACATTTAAAGTATCCCAAAAATATTTTGGAGCGTTCGGGAAGATTTCCGACTCCCGTAAAATTTTCAAAGTTGACAAATGAGTCAAACCCGCAAAGTTTTGAGGTCGTTTTCTATTTAAGGACAAAGGAAGCCAAAAATTGCACAAAGGTCCCTCCTAACCCATCAAAAGGGCCAAAATGGATAAACACACAAACACACACAACATTTTCACCAAAAAAAAATCAAACCCACTCTCTCCCTTGTCTCTCTATCCGACGGACACCCCAAACCCACCCAAAAATTCACCAAAAATCTTCTTCCACTTGATTTTTCAAAAATCTAAGGTTAGAACACACTTAGTTTGGTCATTCCCCACATGTTCATGTGCTCAAATCCCACATGCATTGATAAAAATTTTTCAAGATTTTTCCATATGATTCAAATTCGTTTTTGTGGCTAAAAGAGCTAATGCATGTTGATATTAAGTGTTATGGAAGTATAAACACCATGAAAACCCACCAAAATTAATTTGGTTGTGGTGATTGGGTCACCCAAACCCCACGGCAAAGGGGGTGTTTGGGGAGCCATGGTGGTTGTTGATTTTGCATGTTAATCTTGTGTTTGGTTTGATGTTTAAAGGTGTTTTACATAGGTGTTAGTGGTTGCATGTTCATTTTCTTTGATTCTTGATTTTGAGTTTGATTGATCAATAGGGGTAGGATTGAAGTTTGATGTTAGGATATGTTTGGGAAGGCTTAGGATGATGTTTAGTGATGATTAGAAGTCTTGGAATCGAGTCTAAGCATGCTTTTGGTATGGTCATTTTTAGGCAGAAACATTTGGTCCATTTTATAAAAATGATTTTTGTTCCAGGTCTTGAAAATTAAATGTAGTGATAGAGGGTTTTTCTAGCTTTAATTTGGTATAAGGTAGAGCCCGTGACTCAAAACGAGCTAAAAGTTATGACATTTTAAAGATCGGGTACCGGGAGACGAGGACTTTCACAATCCGAATTTGTGCAAAGTTTTAGTCAAATCCCGAGGGTCACAAGTATAATTTGGTAAATGGTCAAGGGTCAAAATTTGGTCCCTAACCTGTACAAATGGGTCTATATGTTGACTTAGTTGTCAAGGAAGTCAAAGGTATTTTTCATATAGGTCAAAGAGGTCAAAATTGGTCGAAGCGCAATTTCAGCCCGTAAAATGTAGTCGTGGAAATGAGTTGCGTAACGGGTCGTAAAAGTAAAAACTTTTATTGGGCTTAAAAACATGTTATCTACAGGTCATATAGGATTTTTGGAAATTTTGTCAAATTTTATAAGCATGGTTTAATAAGGTAAAACAGCCCGTACTTTAGTCGAGTACCGGCGAGAATGAGTAAAAATGGACAACATAAGTAATGAGAATGAATGGTATAGAATAAGTGATACTTGTTGTTTTTGTTTTTGGCGTGAGTTATACTTGTCTTAAGTGACTTGTATATATGTATTTTATACAGTACCGTAAGTAACTAAATGAGATTACTCATTACGCGTTATTTGTGATAGGTGTTGATTTAACCGGGCATCCGTTTCGTCGTCAGTGATCATCCCTCGAACTACCGACTACTTAATATCTAAGGTGTGAATTTATAGCCTCGCTTATATTATTTCAAATTGTTTTACCCGCGAGGGAAATGCATGCTAGTTTTTAAAAAGGAACGTATATCATGAATGATTGTTAGACCCGAAAGTTGCCTTAGAATTGTGTTGAGTACCAAAGTTGCAAAAGTCCCTAAATTCATGAACTATTAACTATTGTCTTGCCCTCGAGTAGGGGGAAATAGCCGATTATGCAATTTGTAGTACTACAGGGTTAACGACCCAATGCTAGCCGAGAAGCTGTACTTATAGTAAGTTCTGCGGTAGATTATTTTGTATGAGAAATAAGGTATAATTGCAACTGATGCCTTTAGAAGGGGCACTGGTTTCATCTGAATCATGCCGGTATATTTACGCGGGTGATTGAGTTAACGGATTAGTGTCATGAGCTTAAACACAATTGTCAGTATCCTGATTATAGTTTGTTTGATCGACAAGACTATAAATGATCACGAATGGTTTTTATTATATATACGTTCAAATGGATTGTAAAACCTATGAATTCCACTCAACGTTTTCGTTGACCAAATTTTTGGCATGTGTTTCAGGTAACCGCTGAGAAGTAGGATGGAGCATGCATGGGATGGATGTTGTGTGTACGGCTTGGTGTCCGCTTGTTTTTCCCTCCTTTTCTACTTAAACAATTTTTATGTTTAATGTCATGTGGTTGTAAAACTGAAGTTTTTGGGTTGAGATTCATGGGGACCGAAAACGCTAAACTCTGTGTACTATTTGGGGTTGGAAAAATCGTGGACATGTATCATCTAACAATTTTAATTTCAAGTTTTAAGTCGACGTCTTTTTAGCGTCGTTTGACATATCTTGTGTGCAATGAATACTGTGTAGCACCCATTGTTGTAGTTCCGCTGCGCATAACAATTGTGGGGGTGTTACAGTTGATGACTGGAATACATCAACACCACCTGCAACTTTGTCAGCGTTCAAGTTACCTCTATCAGCGCCACGATTACCTTTGTCAGCGCTGGATGTGTCAGCGTTCAAACCTGTATCAGCGCCCATTGTTTCTTTGAAAGATCCTTCCAAGTTTAATGGTGTCACCTTGGATGTATCAATAACTGGGTGCTTCTTCAAGTTGGTGAGTGCTTCAGCAACCTGTAAAGATTCACTAAATTGTGAACTCTTCTCTGAACTCTTCTCACTAGCTGTATGAATCAGCTCATCCTCTTCATCCTCTTCATCCTCCCCTTTGGAAGATTCCTCCATTAGACTCCTGCTACTTGGATTCTCCAAAACAGTTACCCGCTCCCTCAATACTTGAAGTTCACGGCCCTGGTTGTTGACAATTTGTACAAGGCTGACATTTTGCTTTTGCAAGCTAATGACAGCAGCCGTCAATTCAGTCAAAGTCATAGGTTCCAATCTGCCCTCAGCTAGAATGGGGATTGGACCTCCCAAAATAGAATCATAGGGCATGGATGAGGTCTGAATGATGTTGGGACTGTCTTGACCAGCATCTAAGCCTGTGTCAATAGCCCCAGCCTCATCCATGGCACCAGCCACACTTGTGGAGGTGGTTCTCTCTGCTACAAGGCTAGGACCACTAGAGGAGAACACTCCAGTAGTCCGTTGGCGTTTATTCAACCTAGATTGTAATGGGCTGGAAGATGAGGTAGATTGTGTGGGTGTTGGTTGGTTAAGGGGTGTTTGGGATTGTTCAGGGATGGTTTCAGCGTCAGGAGTGACTGTGTCAGCGCCAACAGTTTGAGTGTCAGCGTTGGGTTGGTCAATGTCCATGTGGTCTGGTGAAGGTAAAGGTTCATGGATAGGCTCAAGTTGGGGTTCAGGGTCTGGTTGTGGTTGTGGTTGAGCAGCCTGAATTACTTCAAGCATGGGTTGGGTAAGAGGTATGGATCTGTTTGTGGAGCTCATTTTAGCAAAAATGGTTTTCTGTTGTTTAGGGATCTCATAAAAAGTGTCATGATCCCTAGAACAATATTCTTGTAAATCAAAGACCATTTGCAAAAATCTTGGGTAAGCCAAAGTCATTTTACTCCCCTTATTTTTACACATTCCTTCAAAAATCATTTTTGAAAAATTATACTTAAGCCCACGTGTTATACAAACCAAAGCACTTGCAATTGACCTGTTGATTTCATTAAAAGAAGTACATTTTGGACTTAAGCATTGGAGAAGGACATGTATCAAATATTTCCAGTCAGAGGGAAATTCCTGCTTATGATATTTATTTAAAGTGACATCAGCAGGAATAGGATATCCCAATTCCCTAAGACCTTGTTCTATTGTTGCAATGGCAAGGGTAGTCACACCATCAGCGTCATCAAGACGCAAAGCTTGGCGAACCAAGGCTTCAGTGACCACCCATGTTCTTCCATGAACAGTAGATGTTAATGTGGTCACTCCATTAGCTGTTGTGGAACTAGCATTATTCCAAAACTGTCTAATGTGTGCGACAGGGACTAATGGTGTATGAGAAAGTGCATACCTTAGAGAGGATGCATTTAAAAATGCCACCATCTGTGAATACTGAGGGAACAAATCATTATCAGCAGTCAAGTAAGCTACCATATTATGTTGGCTCTTGAACTCCAATGTTAAATTCTTTGAGTTGAACTTGGGTGCCATGTTTGAAAGCTGTTTAGATTATGTGATATGGGAAAAAACTAGGAGAAAAAGTTAGACAAGAAAATATGAATACCCAGAATAAAAAGATTAGCCAAATTTATAGGAGAGATGCATGATTTTGATTGGTCAAAAATGAGGCAGTTATATTCAAAGAGCAATGATGAAAATATTGAATCAAATATAACTTATCTCATGCATTAATTAAAAGTAACAACTCCCCAAAATTACGGCCAAAGATTAGTCAAAAATAACAACTGGGTAGGGCCCACTAGGTGTCAACGGTCAAAAATAGCCCATCAGCGCCCAACGGCTATATTTTCTTGTCAGCGTTTGCCTAAAGCCTTGTCAGCGTCACGATTGGACGTAACAGCGTTTGGAGAAAAACTTGTCAGCGTCTAAAAAAAAATAAAAAATTAAAAAGAAAAAGACCTTAACAAAGTAATTTATCCTAAGGGAAATATCTTACAAGTTGATAATAATTACTGGGCGGCAAGCACTGTCCATTTATGCACACTTGCTTAAGCAAGATAGACACAAATGTCCTCTAGAGTCCCTTGCTAACCAAAATACTTACCAACAAAGTTATTTCATAAAATTCTTTGTAACTCCCAGGTAAACCCATAACAAAACTATTCCCAAGTCCCCCATCAGACCACAACCAATTCTAGGCCAAAAATGTCTTGGCAGCATGCATAGTTTGTCAACTTTGCATGCTACAGTGCCTCATGGTTTAGTAAAACTAACCCATACTCACCTGTGGACACAATCTAGAATTGTGATGAGAGTATTATAAGAATACCCAAAAGTCCTAAAGGTTCCTTAAACCTCCCCTTAAACTATGATACATGAGTTCTCAAAATATATATGAACATTAAAAATTTATGTCAAGATAGGAATATAAATATTCCAACCATCATCCATAAACAAAAACATGTCCAAATAGCTCTTCAAAGATCCATAAGCAACTCTGTATCCAATGGCATAAAGCTACCACCTACCTACACATTTAGATGAAAACCACAAAACTAACATTTGTTGCTGACAGCGCCCCGACAACACTTGTCAGCGTTGAAGGAACGCTTGTCAGCGTTAGACAATAATATCTCTAACAACGGCAAAATAACACTTATCAGCGTTACATGTACCTTTGTCAGTGTTAGAAAAATAAAGTGGAAAATCTAAATCATCACAAAGACCAATAACAATGCATTATCCTGTACATACTTTTACAAAAAGGTTCCAAAACACATATTAAGTGAGATTAACCATTCCAATATTTGTTACCAAATATTGAAATCTTCCAGCATCAAAAGGTTTAGTTAATAAATCAGCCACATTATCTTCTGTAGCTACCCTATCTGGTTGTATTAAACCTTTCTCAAAGCAATCTCTTATAAAATGATGTCTAATTTCTATGTGTTTGGTTTTAGAATGATGTACAGGATTTTTAATAATGCATAAAGTACTGTTATTGTCTACAAAAATCTTGGTATGCATAAAGTTATACCCATAATCCAACAGCTGGTTCTGAATCCATAAGACTTGTCCACAACAAGCAGCTGCAGCAACATATTCTGCCTCAGTTGTAGAGTTTGCCACCACTGTTTGTTTCTTGCATTGCCAAGATATCAATCTACTCCCCAGAAATTGGCATCCACCAGTTGTGGATTTCCTATCAAACTTGTCACCACCATAGTCACTGTCTGAATATGCAATAAGCTCCAATGGAGAATCTTTTGGGTACCATAATCCAAGATCTGGATAACATCTTAGGTACCTAAAAATTCTTTTCACAGCAAAAAGGTGACATTCTTTGGGAGTCACTTGATGGCGTGCACATGCACACACAGCAAACATGATGTCAGGTCTTGAGGCTGTAAGATACATCAATGACCCTATCATTGATCTATAGTGCCTAACATCCACATCCTTTCCAGCTCCAATTTTTCCCCAAGGGTGTTCCCTATCCATAGGAGTGGAAGCATCCTTTTCATGTGGAGAAAAACCATATTTCTTCAAGATTTCAGCTACATACTTGTCTTGGGAGATGAAGATACCATCTTCTTTCTGCTGAACTTGCAACCCTAGAAAGAAGTTCATCTCACCCATTGCACTCATCTTGAATTTATCTGTCATGAGCTTGGAAAAATCCTCACTCATTTTTGGATCAGTAGACCCAAAAATGATATCATCAACATAGACCTGCACAAGCAACACATGTTGTCCTTTCTTCTTTGTAAATAGTGTCTGATCTATGGTGCCCCTCTTGAATCCATTGTCCACCAAATATGTAGACAAGGTACCATACCATGCTCTAGGGGCTTGATGAAGTCCATACATTGCTTTCTTCACTCTATAGACCTTGTCTGGATTTTCAGGATCTTCAAAACCAGGAGGTTTCATAACGTATACCTCCTCAACAATTGTCCCATAGAGGAAAGCACTCTTCACATCCATTTGGTAAACAGTAAAATTCATACAAGAGGCATAAGCTAAGAAAATTCTTATAGCTTCAATTCTTGCAACAGGAGCAAAAACTTCTTCATAATCTATACCTTCCTCTTGTGTATATCCCTGAGCTACCAAACGTGCCTTGTTTCTGACCACAATACCTCTTTCATCTTTCTTGTTCCTTAGAACACATCTTGTCCCAATTGGTCTCACATATCTAGGACAATCAACCAGCTCCCAAACATCCTGTATAGCAAATTGGTGAAGCTCATCCTGCATTGCTTCCACCCAACTTGGTTCTTTGAGAGCATCAAAAATTTTCTTGGGTTCTTCCTGTGACAGAAAACAGGCAAACAAACATGCTTGTACAAGAGGGGTATCAACCTTCTTGTGTATATTGGCAATAAATCCACCAAGACTTTGATGGGATCTTCTTGTCTGAACTGGAGCCATAACATCACCAATGATCTGAGATGTGGGGTGATCCTTTGGTGTGGAAGTGAGAACTCCTCCTTCAAAAAGTCTGGTGTCCTCAACTTCACGCTCCATGTTGCCAATATCTTCTTCATCAGACTCTCCTTGATCAACAGAAATCTCTTCATGGACATTGGAAGGTCCACCCTGTTCAAAATGGGAAGAGAAAAGATGTGCAAAGGTGTCATCAAACTCTGAACCTTGCTTGTCAGCGTTTGGGCTAACAGCGCTTGAACTATGGTTGTCAGTGTCTGAGCCATCAGCGTCTGAATTATTCTTGTCAGCGCTTGATTTCCCTTTGTCAGTGCCTGAAGAACCATGCATGTTTGTATTTGGTGGTATTTGGAAACCACCATTATCTTTTCTAGCAGCAGCAGCAGCATAATACTCATCTGTCCATATAGGAAGTGTAACATATTCTTGTGTGGGAGATGATTCAACTGCTAATGGTCCATCCTCCTTAGCAACCTGTATACCTGAAACACTACCAATTCTCTTTTCGAAAACACTTGAAGTTACCTTCACAATGTCTGGATCAGTAACAGGCATATAATTTAAAGCTCTAGATAAAGGTTCTAAGTCAAACAACCAATTTGGACCACTTTCAGGATCACTAGGTTTACTTTCTAAAAACCTAACATGTACTTTTTCAAGTATACGTTTTTCCTTTTTAATGTAAACCCTATATCCTTTGCTCTGCACTGAATAACCCATGAAGTAGCCTTCATCACCTTTTGAATCAAATTTACCTAGGGCTTCACTAGTTTCTAAAACAACTACATGACAACCAAAAGGCTTGAGAAAGCCAATATTTGGTTTCCTTCCCCAAAGTAACTCATAAGTTGTCTTATTATGTATTTTGTTGACCAATGCCCTATTTTGAACATAACAAGCTGTGTTAACAGCTTCAGCCCAAAAGGCTATAGGAAAGTGGGCATCAGCCAACATGGTTCTGGCTGCTTCAATAAGGGTTCTATTCTTCCTTTCAGCAACCCCATTTTGCTGTGGGGTTCTAGCTATGCTAAACTGCCTAGTAATTCCTTTCTTGGCACAAAAATCATCTAACAACTGATTTCTAAACTCACCCCCATTGTCACTTCTAATAATTTTGACCTCATTACCATTCTTCTTTTCAATTTGGGTAATGAAATTAATCAGACTTTGGGCAGTTTCACTTTTCTTAGCTAAAAAGAAAGTCCATGTAAACCTGGAAAAATCATCAGTGATAACAAAACAATATGATTTACCCTTCAAACTTTCTATATTAGTTGGACCAAAGAGGTCCATATGCAATAAGTGAAGTGGTTTAGAACTAGAGTGCACCTGTTTAGACCTGAATGAGACCTTGTGCTGCTTGCCCTTAAGACATGCAACACAAGTGTGGTCATTGTGGAAAGCCTTTTCAGGCAAACCATCAACTAAACTAAGCCTCACAAGTCTATTGATATTCTTAAAGTTTATGTGCCCTAATCTCCTGTGCCAAAGATTACTTTCATCTACTGAGGCTTTAGCATAAAGACATGACATCATTTTATTATTTACCTTAATTCCATTAAGATTCACATTATATATGTCTTTATGCCTTGGTGTTCTAAAATCTATGTATTTTTCCTCAGGGAGCTTATAATCTTTGCTTAACACCAAGCACTCAGTATCTGTGAAAAGAACCTTATTTTTGTTATCACACACTTGTGATACACTAAACAAATTATAATCCAGTTCTTTTACCAAGAAGACATTCTCAAACCGTAGATTGTTGGTAACTAAGGTTCCTTTTCCAGTGATGGTGCCGTAGCCCCCTCCAAAGTATACCTTATCACCATCTTGAATAGGAGTGAAGTTTGTCAGATAGTCTTCCTTTCCTGTCATGTGCCTTGAGCATCCACTATCCCAGTATCCATAATCATTGATCTTCTTCTGAATGCCCTGCACATAAAGAAAACACATTAGTTTTCTTTGGGAACCCAAGCCTTGGAAGACTTGGATTCATTTGGTTGTTCAACAAGAACAGACTTGGTTCTCATAACAACCCCATTTTCATCCCTGTTTGAATGAAATTCCCAGTTAACCCCAACTGGTGTTGACAATGCCTTTGAAATATAATGAAACCTGTTGCATGTCATAGAAACACCAGTAGAATTAGAGTTTTGGTCTTCTTTTGGTCTCCATGTTAAGCTAGTAGAAGCTTTAGACCTATTTCCCTGTGGTTGCAAATACCTAGGTTTGGCAGTGTGTCTGTCAGCGCTGAAATTGTTCTTGTCAGCGCCCCAATTGCCTTTATCAGCGTTGTACCTAGGGTTTGCTACAGGAACCCATTGCCTATTTGACCAAGTGTTTGACTTTTGAAAAGGTCTTAGGCCTTGTGTGTTAGACCCTCTAGAAAAGAATGGGGCTGGTCTAACAACTTGTGAACTTTTGTTCACAAAGGTATTGGGTCTGACAGTGTTTGACCTATGTTGACTTTTGTCAGCGCTGAAATGGTTCCTATCAGCGTTGACATTGGAAGCGTTGACACATTTTATGCCAAATGTGAGAAGCTACCACATGTGTAACAAGCTTTTCTAGACATAGTCTTAGGTCTAGAAGCAAAGAAGCCTGTTCCATGGTTACTAACTTAGCTTTTTGGTGACCTAGTATTCCTATACATCTCTGCATACTTAACACTAGGTTTTCTAACAGTTTGTGGGCCAAGGTCAACAGCTTTGCCAGTGGTTGGGTGTGTGATCTTAATAGGTTTAGGATCATTGGACTCCACAATATTATGGCTCATGATTGGTGTGGGCTCATTTGGACTTTCACACAACAACCCTCCCTTAACAAACAAGGTGTGGTTAGCTTTCTTCCACTCATCTAGGTCAGTCAGTTTTTGCTTGTATTCCTCAACTGGGGAAGTCACTCTAGGTGGAGGAATAAATTCCTTCTCTTGAAGTTCTGGCAAGCCAATCCAAGATAAGTCCTTTGATTGGACACCATAGAAATCCCCAGCTGGTGGTGGAACACCAGCATAATCTTTCATCCCAATCCCACTCATGTCCTTAGAGTCTCTTTGTTTACTAACACACTCTCCTAGGGATTGTGTGGCCTTATCAAACCTCTGGATTTTAAGACTCACATTATCTTTATTTTTGTTAGCCTCCTCTAACTGAGCTATCAAATCAAGATTAACCCTGTTTACTATATCTTGAATATCTTTACTTTGATGTAACTCATGTTTTAAGATATTTATTTGATCCTTTAAATCAAACTCCATTTTCTTATACTTAGCTACTGTCTTTTCTGTTTGGGTAAGAGCAATTTGATAATTAGATACTTTGCATCTTTCAGTACTTGCCTCATCTAATAATTTTACTATCTCTTGATTTAGTTTTTCAGTATTTAAACGACAACCCTTAGAACAGAAAGCATCATCATATACCTCATTATCTGATGAAGAGGAGGAGTGTGCCATGAGAGCATATTCAACATGCTCTTCTTTAACTTCAGCAACCAAAGCTCTGTCCTCTTCCTCATCCTTGGCCATCCAGCTCCAGTCCCATTCTCCAACGCCATCAATTTGTTGAACAGCAACCATGGCCTTGGGATCTTGGCTCTTAACCATTTGGCTTGAGGGCTTACCAGCATCAGATCTTCTTGGAGATCTACATTCCCTCATAAAGTGCCCCATCCTATGACAGTTGTAGCACTCAACCTTGGATTTGTCAAATCCAGCAACATCCTTAGCATTAAAGGTCATCTTCTTCTTGAACCTTTTATTAAACATGTTTGCTCTTAAACTTACAAGAGCCATAGTCCACTTGATGTCCATCTCTTCCAATTGCTCATCGCTTATCTGCTCAAGATCTTCATATGTAATCCTTGAATCACTGGGCAAAGAAGCAATGAATGCACACACAGTATCTAGATCTAGACCAGCAGGCTTAATTCTATCAGCGCCAAAATTATGTGTGTCAGCGCTTGAGTATAAAGCGTTGACAGGATATGATCCAGCACTGACAGACTGAGATCCAGCGTTGACACATTGAGATCCAGTGGCTGGATGTCCATAGAAGTTCATGGAATCAAATTGGCCTTCACTTTGTAAAAAGAAGGCCATGTTGCTACTGGAAGATTTATTATCACTATCCAAAAGCCATTCATTCTCCAACAGTCTTAGTTTGTTGAAGATGTCATCAAACCTGGAGGTCTTGTGGGTGTTATTGACAAGAATGGATCTTGTCTCAATCTTCCATACATCACCAAGGCTTTTGAGAAAAGTAGCATTCAATTCAGGGTCATCAATCTGTGTTCCCATGAAGGAAAGTTGACTTGTGATGTCAAGAAGTCTACTTCTCACACTGCTGAGATTCTCATTGGGTTGAGCTTTAAAGACAGCATACTCATGCAAGAGTTGCTTCTTCTTTTCTTCTTTTGTGTCAGCATTGCCACCATGTGCTACTTCAAGAGCTTCCCAAAGCTCTTTTGCAGACTCAAAGCGTTTGTACTTGTGCTGATTTTCATGACCTAGGGCGTGTTTCATGATGTTCAAGATTTTCATGTCCACCCTTTTCTTGGCTATATCTTCAACAGATACAGCTCTTCCATCTTCAGGTTTTTCCTTCTTATCAGCTTCAGGACAATTAGGAAGAGCTACCCTTGCAGCAATAGCAGCAGCAATCTTTTGAGCTTTGTTGAATGTGTTCCCATATTCAACAATCTCCCAAAGAGTGTAGTCATGGATGGCTATATATTGCTCAAAATTAGACTTCCAAAGTTCAAAGTTCCTGGCATCAAACATGGGAATTTTGATAGGGTTTGTGGAGTTGTTTTGTAGCAAAGCAGAAGGCTGATTTGTGCCAGACATGGTGTTTTTAGGGTTTTGAGAGATTTAGGGTTTTTAGGGTTTGGTGTTTTAGGGTTCTTGCGTTACTTAAAGATCAAAAGTTTCTCAACAAGCTCTGATACCACTTGTTGATCCCAAACTTAGATCGATTAAGCTTTGTGTATACGAGATTAGATCAAGTACTACACGTAGAGAAACCTTTGCTTATGAATAAAGTAACAAAGTGTTATGCGGAATTAACACTTGATCTAAAACACAAAGATGTTAAACAAACTTTCACTTGTATTAGAATGATCGTACTTGATTACAATGAAAGAGGTTTAACTTGCGAATACTTATGAAAACTGATATTTAACTTTAACCTAAAAGATCTTCTTTTATAGAATAAGAAGTCTTGTACAATAAGCTACGAATCAACTATTCTAGGTAAAGATAATAATAGAAAATACAATGTCGAGCTTATCTTTACCATACACAATAAAGAAACAAATAAACAAAAGATTCGTATGAAGATATATTCCATCAGTGCTAATCTTCAAGGCTGTCAGCGTTGACTTCTTCAATGTCAACGCTTGGCTGTCAGCGTCCAATGTCATCCTATCAGCGTTAACATTCTTCTTATCAGCGTCTAGTGAACTGACCCATATTTTATTCCCAACAAAACGGGGTAAATCTCTTCACAAGAATACCACTAGCACACCGGTAGACCACTGAACCCTCCTTCGAGAGGTCAGGTGTTCGAAACCGGGCTAGGTTCGGTTTTAGAATTCTATTTTTTTTATTTCTTTCACTTTCTAAGTTAAAAACAAAGCAATCTTTATACTACTTTTCACTTGTTAATATCCAATATTAAACTATAAATCGTGAATCAAATGCTATAGAAACTCAAGAAAATGAATAAGTACTTGGTTTAACATTGGATGAGCCCGTTTTAGGATGGGTTTGGTGTCGCTGGGCTCACAAGGCAACCTCACAACCTTTAGGTTGTGAGGAGTCAGTGAAAACAAAAAAAAAACACAAATCAAGGAGTGACAAGCCACAAGATCACTAGAATGCACTCACTATGAACAAAATATGGGGTCTGGTGCTATGTTATGGCTTACAGTGGACTTCTAGGCTTGTTTTGACCACCCAAAAATCAAGGAAACCCCAAGACCAGATAACAAAGCCCTAGACTACCTTATGAAATATGTGTGTACCAAAAATCAAGCAACAAAATCAATAACTAAAGCCTAAATAACCTACAGATTCAGCAAAATGGGGGTCTGGTGGCCTTTATATGCAAATAGTAAACTATAATGACTTCCTAAAGCCCTCAAAACCCAACAACCAGATGTAGCACACCTAATCCAAATACTAAACTAACAAATCTCCAAACATCAAACCTTAAAACACAAATAAAATAACCTGCTGATATGGATTGCAACAAAAAAATGAGGTATGTGGTTTGAGTGGTTAATAGTGAGCTATTTATGCAAGTTTTAACCAACCAAAAACTTCCAACTCCTCAATACTAGATGATAGGCCCTTAATCTACCCTACACTCGAACCTTGTACCAATTTTCAAGTCCTAAAACAAATAAATCAAAGATTTATGCATGCTGATGTGTTGCACATATAGTAACCTACAATTGTTGATACAAATGGACACTTAATCCAATTTTATACTATCCTATATTGTGAAATAATTAACCAAACCTATATCTAGCAAACTACAATCTAGAATAGACCTATAACTTAGCTAAGAACCAAGTTCCAAACACACAAACACATAAATTATACCCTAAAGGTCTGCTGCTCAAAATGGACATTTTTTATGGAAAGAACATGAAATTTGAACTTTTAACTATAACATCTCAAACAAACTCAGATTTATAACACATAACAACAATAAAAAAAGATGCAGATCAAGTCTTAACCCCATTTTGTCATCCACTAATAAGTGTGAAAACACTTATCCTTTTACCACTTAATTATAATAAAAACAAGACCAAAACGTGTATTTAATGTCGTAAAAGGCGGAATTATGCGTGGTTTGTGTTTTTGTTGTGTTTTAGACCAAAATATGAAAAAGGAAGAAAACACGGGATTTCACGGGCTTTTATCGAAGAAAAAGAAAAAAGACGAAGTCAAAAGATTAAGAGTGCAAAAAAGAACGGAAGTCAAAAGCTTATTCTAAAGATTTATCGAAGAAAAAGACTAAAGACGGAAGTTTAAAAAAGTCGAAGAACCAGGTCTTATAAAAGAAGAAATTAGAAGACGAGTTCATTTTATCATTCGACAAATCCTAAGACAAAGTCAAGAAAGACGAAGAAATTAAAAGATGAAAAGACAAAGAGAAAGAGAGAAGCAACAACACTCCTCCCCTCCTCCTATAAATACCCTCCTAATCCTTCATTAGGGGGTGTTAGACTTTTAGTTAGTTATTAGTTTATTTTTTAAGTTTTAGGAGTAGATTAAATAACTTTATCTCTCTAGATTTACTTTCAAGTTTTCAAGCTTTTCATATTAATCTTGTATTTGAATCTTTAATCTTCATCTTAATTTCAAATTTTTCATAATCATTCTCATTCTACCTGTCTTGTTTTTAAATCTATTGTTTAGTTTTCATAATCATGTAGTTGGTTTAATCTTGTTCTTTGCTTGATTGATTTGCTTATTTGATTGTTCTTATGGTTTTGATGTGTTTGATGTTTTAGCTTATTGTGCTTATTTCTTATTGTGTGCTTTTCTTATTTTTAATTAAGTGTTTTTAATAGTTTAATCTTTTAAAAGTTTAATTTTAATATTTTGATTATTTAGTGTTTTTAAAGTTTTTAATTTGTGGCTTATTAACTTTTTCTTAAAATTAGTTTGGTTAAGTTTTGGTTAAGTGCTTATTTGGTTTTTGCTTATTTTGATTTTTGGTTCCCTGTTTTTAGGATCTACTGTTACTGTTATTTTCGTTTTTTTCATCTTCGGAAAAGGGTTTTTGATTCCCAAAGTAGCACTGTTATCCGGATTTAGTTATTCCGATTTAACCCATTTATCCGAATTCATGTGCTTTATCCGAAAATGTCTTTTCCCTTTTATCCGAAAATAGGAATTATTCCGAATAAACCAGTTATTCCAAAAATCACAGTTTATCCGAAAATTAGGATTTATCTGAATTTATTTGATTTATCCGAAAATCTGTTTTTTCCCGAAAATATTTGTTTTTCCGAAAATATAGCTTTATCCGAATATCCCTTTTATTCCGAGAATAGTTCTTTATCCGACAATATACTATTATTCCGAAAACCCTTTTTTTATCCGAATTCTTTGTTTTTCCGAAGATAGTTCATTATTTCGAATATATTAGTTATTCCGAATATGGGCATTTTTCCGAATTAGTGGTTTTTATCAGAAAATCTATTTTATCCAAATTTAGTGTAGTTTTATCTTTAATTTTTTATTTAAGTGCACTTTAAGTATTTGTTTAATTTCCTTTATTTTGTCATTCAGTTTATACTTTCAAAGTTTTCATTTTTATTTTAAAATAGATAATCAACCGTAGTCAATTCGGATCGAGTCGAGACGATTTTCACTTTAATAAAACCTTATATAATCCACACACTTATATGGCCTAATCCAAACACCCTTTAAATGTGAAAAATCAATTTTTTTCAAAGATTTATGAGGAAAAAATTTTGAAAAAACTTTTTAACCACTTAAACATACATATATCCCCAAATAATCATCAAATCAAGCAGTAAACTCAATATCATTTAGCCTGCAGTTTTTTTAAAATATAATGAAAAAGGGAGAGGGTTCAAACCTCCAAGGTGTACATCCATACCTTGGGTTGTTTTGAGCTTATGTGTGAGCAATTCACACAAGCTTCCAAGCTAAAAATCAAAAAGAAAAAATGCTTCAAGAGTTGTTAGTGCATATAACAGTGTATATGGTGACAAAACACTAGCTTAATGCACGAGATTAGTTCCAACAAATCTTACTATCCTTTTTATATCCTCACAACTCATTGATTAGTTAAAAATCAGGAAGCCATGATCAAATATAAAGCTGGAAAGTAGGTTGTTTAAAGCTAAAATACTTAGCAAAAATACTAGTCAAGACATTTTTGAAAACTTTACTCTTGAACATTACTCAAAACGAATTCACTTAGAAAACTTAAAGCATAAATAGAAAGATGAATTGGGACTTGGATTCTTCAAATAACAATACCAACTTTTTTCATTTATCAAGAAAAAAAGGAATTACATGTTTTTGAACAAGGAACCAAGAACAGACTGTTACGCTACTCCTACACGTCCTTATATAGATGGACTACAAGATTTCTAGAAGGAAAAAGAGACCCTAAACCCTAATTGCTGATGTCCCAAAATTGCCCTTCAATTTGAATTTTTTTGTTGCGAATGTGATCCACTCTTGTTGTTTTGTCGATTGCCAGTTGGTAAGAAGCAATCCTAAGCGTCCAACAATCCTTTGGGAACACGATTTCAACAAGAGACGTTGATCCACTGTTCCTATTTTGGAGTATTGTAGCAGGGGAAGTGTGGGGTGCCACGTGGTCGTTGGGAGTGCGGTTTGGATACTAGGAGGGTTAATCATGTTTCTGGAAATAGTGAGGGTTTAATTGTGAAGGATTAAGAGATAGTGAATTAGGGTTTTTAGGGATGATGATGATTTAGATACAAAAAAGGGGGTTTAGTGTTTGTTAACCACCCATTTTTAATATATTTAATCAAGTTTAAAATGAATTTAATATATTAAAACATAGGTTATTGGCAGGTATATGGGTTAGGTTTTGTTAAATGGGTTGTTGGTTTCTTGGTTAAATAGTTTGGTTTTAGGGCACTGATAACGCCTAAATCCACCATGTTTTTAGGAGCGTTATCCGTACTTTTGTACACGTATATTGGTTAATTATATGATACCTTTGTGCATATTTGTGCCCAATTGTGTTTGCAAGTCTTTGTGTAGCCAATTGCAGGAATGGAGTATAAAACAACATAAAATTAAAGAATTGTACGAGTACAAAGAATGCAAGTCAAGTTCAAGACCCGTGTACAAATTACAAGCCTTTGAAGATTAATTCTGGGTGCAAGAACAATTATTTACAAGGAGCAAATAAAGATATTCAGCATGAAGGTTGCCACCATCAACACACATCCAACTTGCCACTAGAAAGAGTGAAGTTGCCACCATCACATGAGAGTTGATTTTCCTCCATCATAGCTCATGTTGCCTCCATCATGAGTGAAGTTGCCACAAACATTTGTCTAGGCAAAAATGTGTCCACATTCATGCAAGCTCAAGGAATTCCATGCAAGAACATTCTAGACTTCCTTTCTCTCCAAGCCAAACATTAAAGTCTAGGGCCTTAACTAGCTTATAAATAAGACCCTTGGGGTCATGTAACAACATATCTTTTCACAACTCAAGTTTCTCTTCATATCATCTCATAAATAACTCTCTCATCCTTGTCCAAACTCCCATTCCCGGATTTGAACAAGGTGGTGCTAGAAAAGTCAGTTTTTGAGTCCGATAAGCAAAGTTATCATCACGAAACTCTTAGGGATCATTACCCTAATCATTAGTAACATTTTTCCACTTTGTAAGATTCTTGATTATGACTTATAATACTTTTATTTCTGAGTTTATTTCATCATTTGTTATGAGTAGCTATGTTTCATTCTACACTTGGTAGGATGATGTTTGTGGTATGAAGTAATGGTTGTGATTGTGATTTATGTTTAATTCAATGTCAAGCTTTCCTATGATCCATTGATATTTATGTTTCATATGACAATTGCTATCAAAACTTAATTTGTTGGTAAAGATTTCATAGATCAAAAGGGTTATTTTCTATCAACAAGTCGTAGCCGGTTTGTCTATGATTGGCTATCTTTTGTGTTGATCATTTCTTAAGAAGTTTTGATTATCAAGAAACATAAATATAAGTGTTAGCAAATTCGTGAAACGACCATGAATCGAATGTGTTGAAATTGGATTAAGTCTTGAATTGAGTGATTGAGTCTAATGCTTGTTTTCTTTAACCTAGGTCTTGACGAAGATTAAAGATTTTGAAAACAATAGATTGGGTTATCCATCTAATTATCATAATCATATACGTTAACGTGTCATCACAATCATACCACGACGAATGCTCAAACTAGTCTTTACCAAGTGTACCTT
Source organism: Glebionis coronaria (assembly GCA_025667525.1). Lineage (NCBI taxonomy): Eukaryota > Viridiplantae > Streptophyta > Magnoliopsida > Asterales > Asteraceae > Glebionis > Glebionis coronaria. The sequence continues at coordinate 164,033,567 of CM046874.1, forward strand.
TAATCATATCATTTTTCTCATCATTTTTACTTATTATTTGTTTGTCAACAATTGCTACAATCAAAGATTATAGTTTCATTTTGGAATAATCATAGGTTTTCCAAATCCCCGTGAACGATCTCGGTATTACCACATAAAAGCTATACACAAACGAAAGGGTTATACTTGCCCGTGCGTTTTTAGTCAATCCGGTAATTCGTGTTTATAAATTTTAAACTTGTTACTAACCCCACACATCACGTTTTCGGCGCCGCTGCCGGGATTTGATTGTGTTCTTAGTTCCAAAATCATCCTATAATCAAACCCATTGTAGTGTCCTCATTGCAAACAAACCCAAAAAAAAAGGTTAAAAAAAATTCTGACAGGAGAGTATTGCCGCTGACAACACCCTCCTGTCGGCGACAAGCTTCAAACAGAACCACCTTTGCCACCCGACAAGTTAGTCCTGCCGCCGGCAAGCTCCAAACAGTAGCCTTTTTGCCGTCTGGCAACCCCTGTTTGCCGCCGGCAAGCTTCCAGACCCTAAAAAAAATAATTATAATAAAATTTTATGTTCTTGTTTTGTTTAGTTTATTTAATTTCCTATTTACTTATTCTCCTATTAGTTATATTTTGTTTGTTTTTGTTTTTGTTACTTGTAATCCTTTTCAAAAGTCGTTCAAGACTTGAATGAACACACGTTCTTCCAGTCAAGAATTGCTTAGTCCATACAGATCCCGAATGTTATATTCACCAATCTCAAAAGAAAAACCGCAAGAAACACCCCTTTGTTTCTTTTGAAAACCGAATCTCAAAAACCATAAACCCACCATTTGATAATCTCTTAGACGCCTTTGTCGTCTACAACCCATTTAACGATCTACCATTTCCAATGGCCGACGATCAATCTATGTGGGCAGCCAACCGAGTAGTAGCACCTTCCCCCGAGGCTGCTATTGTTCAAGTTGAGCTTGGAGAAAACTTCATCGTGAAAGGTCATGACCTTTCAATGATCAAAGACCGCCAATTTGACGGTCGTACGCGGGCCAATCCGCATAAGCACATATCCGAATATATAGAAATACGTGGCATGTTCTGTTATGGAGCCGACGTCGATGGAGACGCCATAAAACTCAAACTCTTCCCATCATCTCTATCCGGAGATGCAAGAGTTTGGTATAATGAGTTGACGCCCGATACCATTGAAACATGGGAACAAATGAGAACCGCTTTTGTTAGCCGTTTCTTTCCACCCGCCATGTACGAAAAACTCATGGGAGAAATCCGAGGTTTCTCCCAACTTCCATAAGAAACACTCATTGATGCGTGGAATGAATGAAAGACCTACTTCGTAGTTGTCATGGACATGGTTTATTTAAAGGAACCATAATCCAAATATTTTATCATGGTCTCAATGAACCGACGCAAGCAATCCTTGACGCCGGTGGACTCTTTCCCTATAAGACTCCCAACGAAGCATATCAATTGCTCGAGGACTGAGTTCTCTTAAAACTCGATTGGTCCAAAGATAACCGTTCCAAACCTTTCAAGAAAACATTTGCTTTCGTTGAAAGTAGCGAAAATTCTAAAACTCATGAAAAAGATGGACGCTCTCACATCTAAATTCGACTCTCAATTCAAAACTATCAAAGACGAAATGAAAGAAATGCGAGGCGAATGTACTCTTTGTGGAGGACCACAACCATCTACGGAGTGTGATGAGACACCAATAAGAGAACCACCACAAGAAGCAAACTACGCCCAAGGATACCGAGTAGGTGGTTATCAAGGTGACTACTACGGTAGAAACCCCCGGCATTTGGCGTGAGTACCCCAAAAACGAAAATCATAACTCACAACCTCGTGAGAACGATAATTCCATTCCATCAAACGAAAAGAAATCCGAAGGATCGAACTGAGAGAAAACATTGTTAGCTTTCATAGAATCTCAAAAATCAACAAACACATTCATTAAGAACCAATTCTTTGATCTCAAAGCCAACGTTGAAAGAGGACAAAGACACCACACCGCCACTATTAATGATCTCGAAACCAAAATCGGTCGAATCACCGATCAATTAGCCAATCGACCAAGTGGTTCGCTACCAAGCAACACTCAAACAAACCCAAAACCATCTATGGATAAACCATACCGCCCACCACCCGCCCGTAATGAACATGTGAATGCCGTATTCACAAGAAGTGGGCTGAGTTATGATCTACCACAAAACCCGAACACTAAAGCTCCCACTTTTGCCGATGAAAGTGAAGACGGGGCCGATGAGCTCGAGAAGGAATAAACCGTTCCTCCTTCCAAACCCAAACAAAAACAAACCACACCCATTCCAACACCAACACCTAAGGCGTATACACCAAAAATTCTGTATCCTCAACGCCTACGAAAAGAAAAGATGGAGGCTCGTAATGCCAAATTCCTTAAGATGATCAAGGAAGTTAAGATCAACGTTCCACTTGTTGATGTCTTAACCGGCATGCCCAACTATGGGAAATTCCTCAAAGATCTTGTGAGCAACCATAGTAAGACGGAGCAAATCTTTGATGCGTTTCTAAATGAAGAATGTTCTGCAACCTTGCAAAGCAAACTTCCACCAAAGCTCGGAGATCCGGGAAACTTTCTCATACCATGCACACTAAACAACAATGTCGAATGTCACGCCTTGGCCGATCTAGGCGCAAGTATCAATCTTATGCCATACTCATTATACAAGAATCTTTCAAACAATACTTTGAAACCTACGAGTATGAGTATACGTTTGGCTAACCACAGCTACCAATATCCCATTGGGATATCCGAGAACATGCTTGTTCAAGTTGGCAAATTCATATTTCTCGCCGACTTCATAATCCTTGAGATGGAGGAAGACCATCAAGTCCCTCTCATTTTAGGACGACCATTCTTGCACACCGCCGATGCTATCATTCCTGCGAAGAATAAAGAACTCAACCTTGGAGTTGGTGACGATCGAGTCACATTCTTAGTCGATAAAGCTATGCAACATTCTCACACCAATGATGACTCATGTTTTCGCGTGGATGTTATCGATGAAGTAACGGAAGAAGATTTGGACGCATTGCTTGATGACAACGCACCATTCCAAACAACTTCGGAAAAGATTAGCGATACCGATCGTGATCCTGAATTCGAAGAATTCATGGCCCTTGACTCCGAAGTAACTCTCGAAGAAGAGGAAAACAAGCCATTTGAAGTTTTGCCTTCGAAATCGAACTTTATAGTTCACAAATCTATTCATGATCCACCGACGGATCTTGAGTTGAAACCTCTTCCCGAACATCTCGAGTACGCTTATCTAGAGAAGGAGTCACTCCTTCCGGTGATTATCTCAGCCAAGCTCGAGGAAGATCAAAAGAAACATCTCGTTTCTATGATCAAAAACCACAAAGAAGCGTTTGCTTGGAAAACATCCGATATACCGGGTATTAGCCCATATTTTTGCAAACACAAGATCAATCTCGAAGACGATGCCAAACCCGTTATTGAGAGGCAACGTCGACTTAACCCAAACATGAAGGAGATAGTAAATGCAGAAATCATCAAACTCCTTGAGGCAGGAATTATCTATGCCATAGAGGATAGTCCTTGGGTTAGTCCTATTCATTGCGTTCCTAAAAAAGGAGGAATGACTGTTGTGACCAACGAAAATAACGAACTTGTTCCTACAAGAACCGTTACCGGTTGGCGTGTGTGTATTTATTACCGCAAATTGAACGATGCCACACAAAAAGATCATTTTCCTCTACCATTCATGGACCAAATTTTGGAAAGACTAGCGGGGAACAAATTCTTTTGTTTTCTCGATGGCTTTTCCGGATATGTTCAAATACCTATCGAACCATCCGATCAAGACAAGACCACTTTTACGTGTCCTCATGGAACATTCGCTTATAAGCGTATGCCTTTTGGTCTTTGTAATGCACCTGCGACTTTTCAAAGGTGTATGATCGCAATATTTCAAGACATGATCGAAGTATCCATGGAAGTTTTCATGGATGATTTCTCAGTCTTCGGAAACTCATTCGAGTCTTGCCTTTTTAATCTAGAGCGCATGCTCATCCGATGCAAACAAGCTCATCTCATGCTCAATTGGTAGAAATGTCACTTCATGGTGACTGAAGGAATTATGCTTGGACACAAAGTCTCCAGAGCCGGATTGGAAGTAGACAAAGCCAAGATTGAAGTGATATCCAATTTACCACCACCAACTAACGTTAAAGCCGTTAGAAGTTTTCTAGGTCATGCGGGATTCTACCGCCGATTCATAAAAGATTTTTCCAAAATCGCTAGACCGATGACCAAACTCCTTGAAAAAGGCATAGTCTTTGATTTCAATGAAGAATGCATAAAGGCATTTGACAAGCTTAAAGACAAGTTAACGAATGCACCGATCATGGTTTCACCGGATTGGACGCGACCGTTTGAACTTATGTGTGATGCAAGCGATTTCGCTGTAGGAGCCGTATTAGGACAACGCGAAGGAAAACATTTCCGTCCTATACACTGCGAGCAAAACTCTAAATAGCGTGCAGCTCAACTACACAATCACAGAGAAAGAACTACTTGCCGTAGTCTTTGCTTTCGACAAATTCCGATCCTATCTCGTGTTGTCAAAAACGATTGTATTCACCGATCATTCCGCGTTGAAATATCTATTCTCAAAACAAGATGCTAAGCCGCGTCTTATTAGATGGATTTTACTACTCCAAGAGTTTGACATCGAAATCCAAAACAAGAAAGGAGCTGAAAACGTCGCAGCCGATCATTTATCGCGACTTGAAAATCCAAACATGGAAGAGTTAAGGGATGAAGATATCGACGATTATTTTCCCGATGAAACTCTTATGAAGATCTCCACGGATGAATCTCCGTGGTTTGCAGATTTTGCAAATTACCTCGTTGGAAGAATTCTAAGAAAAGGTTTAACCTATCACCAACGATGTAAATTCTTTTCTGACCTAAAACACTATTTCTGGGAAGATCCCTATCTTTTCAAATTATGCCCCGATGGCATGATTAGGAGATGTGTTTATGGCACGGAAACAAGAAAGATCCTTGATGAATGTCATCATGGCCCTACTGGGGGACATTACGGTCCTTCAACCACCGAAAAAAGTCTTCGATGCTGGTTTTTATTGGCCAACAATTTGTAAAGAGGCCTATACTCTAGTCGAAAATTGTGATGCTTGCCAACGTACTGGTAGCCCTCACGAAGAGACGAAATGCCTCAAAACAGCATCCAAGTTAGCAAAATATTTGACGTATGGGGAATTGATTTCATGGGACCCTTTCCTAAATCCCATAAGTTCGAATATATCTTAGTCGCTATTGATTACGTGTCCAAATGGGCCGAAGCTGAAGCTTTACCCACGAACGATTCACGAGTCGCAATCAACTTTCTGAAAAAGCTTTCTCTCGCTATGGAATGCCGAAAGCTTTAATTAGTGATCGAGGTTCCCATTTTTGCAATAAACAAATGGAGAAAATCTTAAAGCGTTATGGAGTCACCCATCACTTTGCAACCGCGTATCATCCACAAACGAGTGGACAAGTTGAAAATACCAATAGAGCTTTTAAACGAATACTCGAAAAAACGGTTAAGGACAATCCTTCCGTTTGGTCAAGGAAACTTGACGACGCTCTATGGGCTTTCCGGACATCTTATAAGACACCAATTGGCACAACACCTTATTGTTTATTGTACGGTAAAACGTGCCATTTGCCCTTCAAAATTGAGCACCGTGCTTATTGGGCATTGAGAAGCTGTAATACCGATCTCAAAATCACTGGAGAAAACCGATTCTTGCAATTGCATAAACTCGATGAATTAAGACTCCAAGCTTATGAGAATTCGAAATTGTACTAAGCTCGTACCAAAGCTTATCACGACAAGAAACTTCGAATATGAAGAGAATTCAAGAAAGGAGATAAAGTTCTCTTGTTTAATATGCGATATAAATTCAAAGCCCCCAAGCTTAAACAAAAGTGGTACGGTCCTTTTATAGTAAAACATGGATACCCGTCCGGTTATGTTGAACTGTATGACAAGAATGGAGGAAGCTTCATCGTTAATGGACACCGTGTTAAACTATACCATCAAGAGTGGAGTGAACATTTCCCGCTCAAAGAAAATAAAGAAAAATAAAAAGAAGTACGAGTCAGGCTGATGACTCGATAATAAAATAAGCGCTTCTCGGGAGGCAACCCGTGTGTTTTTAAATTTTTAAGTGTGATTTTCCTTTTTAAAATAAATTCATGCTTACACCCCACAATTTTTAAGCAATGTTTTGCTTAAGTGTGAGGAGGTGTAGCATGTGTTGCTTTTATAAAAACCTATAAAAACAAAAAATAGAGTGTTTAGTATTTTTGTGTGTTTTATCTTTTTTGTAGGTACCGCAAGTTGAAGGCGAATACAAGACTCTTGTATGATGCACGATACGCCCGTGATTCTGGTTTTTCTCTCATTCCCTTGCTTTTTTTTCAGTTTTATCACATTGAGGACAATTCTAAACTTAAGTGTGAGGGGGTTGTAGGGAAATCGAGAAAAAAATGCTTAATTGCCATATTTTTGGGCTATTTTAAAACTTTTGTTCTTGTTTTGCCCTCGTAAATAAAAAGTTTCAAGCAATGTATATAAATAATTAAGAAATTATCCAATCGGTAATGTTTGAAAATTTGAGATGTATTTTTGTGTCAAACTTACCCAAGTCAATGTCTCATATAATAGTAGAAGAAAAAAAATAGGAAAAAGTTGCAAGTTCCATATTTGTCAGTACAACATGAACTTTGTAAGTATGTTAATCCATGGCTAGGAGTTTTAGCCAAGAAAAAAAATATATATAAAAGAAAAAAAAGAGAGAAAAAGAAGAAAAAAGTCAAAAAGACAAATAAATAGCCTATGAGCTATAATGTTATGAAGTTGAAGGAAGAAGAAGAAGAAATAAAAGGTATTGATTAATGTGCTAAGTCGTGATACATGTTGCTTCAATTCATATGTCATTAGTGTAGTATAGTTAGAAATAAAAGACTTTCTAGATTTTTATGGGTATTGACTTTATATCTCATTTTTTCAACCTTAAAAACTTAAGTCGATGAGTTTTATCTTGTACTTGTACTTGGTAGACTTGCATCGAATTTTTATAAAATACATGTACCTTTGGATCTAATTTTCTTTTCTTCTTGCTTGAGGGCAAGCAAAACTTAAGTGTGAGGGGATTTGATAACGCCTAAATCAAACATGTTTTTAGGAGCGTTATCCGTACTTTTGTACATGTATATTAGTTAATTATATGATACCTTTGTGCATATTTGTGCCCAATTGTGTTTGCAAGTCTTTGTGTAGCCAATTGCAGGAATGGAGTATAAAACAACATAAAAGTAAAGAATTGTACGAGTACGAAGAATCCTAGTCAAGTTCAAGACCCGTGTACAAGTTACAAGCCTTCAAAGATTAATTCCGGGTGCAAGAACAAGTATTTCCATGGAGCAAATAAAGATATTCAGCATGAAGGTTGCCACCATCAACACACATCCAACTTGCCACTGGCAAGAGTGAAGTTGCCACCATCACATGGGAGTTGATTGCCTCCATCATAGCTCATGTTGCCTCCATCATGAGTGAAGTTTCCACCAACATTTGTCTAGGCAAAAATGTGTCCACATTCATGCAAGCTCAAGGAATTCCATGCAAGAACATTCTAGACTTCCTTTCTCTCCAAGCCAAACAATGAAGTCTAGGGCCTTAACTAGCTTATAAATAAGACCCTTGGGGTCATGTAACAACATATCTTTTCACAACTCAAGCATCTCTTCATATCATCTCATAAATAACTCTCTCATCCTTGTCCAAACTCCCATTCCCGGATTTGAACAAGATGGTGCTAGAAAAGGCAGTTTTTTAGTCCGATAAGCAAAGTTATCATCACGAAACTCTTAGGGATAATTACTCTAATCATTAGTAACATTTTTCCACTTTGTAAGACTGTTGATTATGACTTATAATACTTTTATTTCTGAGTTTATTTCATCATTTGTTATGAGTAGCTAAGTTTCATTCTACACTTGGTAGGATGATGTTTGTGGTATGAAGTAATGGTTGTGATTGTGATTTATGTTTAATTAACTGTCAAGCTTTCCTATGATCCATTGATATTTATGTTTCATGTGACAATTGCTATCAAAACTTAATTTGTTGGTAAAGATTTCATAGGTCGAAAGGGTTATTTTTTCTATCAACAAGTCGTAGCCGGTTTGTCTATGATTGGCTATCTTTTGTATTGATCATTTCTTAAGAAGATTTGATTATCAAGAAACATAATTATAAGTGTTAGCAAATTCGTGAAACGACCGTGAATCGAATGTGTTGAAATTGGATTAAGTCTTGAATTGAGTGATTGAGTCTAATGCTTGTTTTCTTTAACCTAGGTCTTGACCAAGATTAAAGATTTTGAAAACAATAGATTGGATTATCCATCTAATTATCATAATCATATATGTTAACGTGACATCACAATCATATCACTACGAATGCTCAAACTAGTCTTTACCAAGTGTACCTTTAATCATATTATTTTTCTCATCATTTTTAATTATTATTTGTTTGTCAACAATTGCTACAATCAACGATTATAGTTTCATTTTAGAATAATCATAGGTTTTCCAAATCTCCGTGAACGATCTCGGTATTACCACATAAAAGCTATACACAAACGAAAGGGTTATACTTGCCCGTGCGTTTTTAGTCAATCCGGTAATTCGTGTTTATAAATTTAAAACTTGTTACTAACCCCACGCATCAGACACTTGTGGTCCCCCCATTAACAACACTTATTACAAGCCTTTGCACCCATGGTCCTTATAGCTTGTCATTGATAGTCCTTAGGGAAATTGCAAAATTAGTCCTTGTAACATTTGAGGACTTATAGTGATCTTTAAACTTCAAGGACTATGTTGACAAATCTTCACTTTTTAAGGACCCAAGTTGTCAACATTGATTCTTCAAGGGTATAAAGTGATAACTTTGTGAAACTTGAGCGACCTTTCTTGAAAAATCAACGTTCGGGTCCGGTTCATTGTGCGGCTTCGTTTCCCGTGTTCGTTTTTTATTGATTCTTGTGTCTTTTTCTCGATATCCATACCTAAAACATACAACAAACGAATACAAGTATATTTTCCGGTATTTAATGATATATTTACGCGTTTTAAGCCCGAGTTGGACGATGAGACTATGTATAATTGCAGTCTCATCACTCCCCCATACTTAACCATTATCGTGCCCTCACACAGTGCTAGAATAAAGTATCATAGCACTTCCAAAATTCATTTTTTATGACTTTTATTGAAACGTAAACTTACTAAACTACTACTACGTATGTTATAGACATCATGTATTGCTTTCATCACGAGGTCGTGACTTTTAGGGTCAAAGAATAATTAACAAGTAAATGTTTTGAAGAGTAAGATTCATCACATTCCATGCTAAGCGTAAAAACGAGATCATTGTTGGTACAAGTCACAAGGCTAACACTACTTATGCATTCAAATTGTGTAATACTTTTTCTCTCCGCAATCATACTTATAAAAAGATATCTAGAATTTTTTAGAAACTAAAAGGGGGGGGGGGGTTGAATAGTTTCTAATTGATTTATCTCCTAATTAAAATTCCTTTCAATTAGGTGAGTGCCAAAACTATCTTTTACTTGAATGCTAGTTTCATAATGATTAAGTTGATCTAATGCATTAACAATAAGTAATAAGTGTAATGATGTTGAATGCAAGTAATGAGTAAGGAATGAAACAACCTAGTAGGAAGACACGAAGATTTATAGTGGTTCGACACCGAAGCTCTATCCTCGTTCCTACTCCACTCCTCGAGTACACCTTACTTGACATTTCCACTATATCCACAAGCTCCCTTCTTGGCGGAGAAAACCATACAACGTCGCTTACATTATTTTCCGACACTAAGCTAAATGTCGAGACCTAATCTTAGCTAGGACCAATGTACACAATGTCGCCCACTTCACCATTTTACGACACAAGGCTAGATGTCGAGTTCTAATCCAAAGCTAGAACCAGTCTTCACAACGTTGCCTACTTTACCATTTTCTGACACAAGGCTAGATGTCGAGTTCTAATCCAAAGCTAGAACCAATCTTCACGAATCTTCACTTTGAAGCTAAGTGAGAACTTCAGACAACACAACTACATATCACTTTATAGTTTAGTGAGAACTCACAAGACACAACCACATCACTTTATAGTTTAGTGAGAACTAACAAAACTTATTACAACTCAACTAAACATATCCAAGTACACACATGTAGCTTGGATCTACACAACACAAATCCAAGCACATACATGTGCAAAGGATTTACACAACTCTAATCCAAGTATTCACAAATAGCTTGGATGAACACAACTAGTCCAAGTATTCACAAATACATTGGATCTACACAAGACACAAATAAACAAATGATGAACATGACTAGATCTTTAGGAGAAGGTGGTCTTCATCAATGCTTCATCTTTAATCACATCACAAGTGTGTGAGTGATCTTCTCTTTGAACAAGGTAAAGAAGGAGATCAAGTGGATAATCATAAGTAAACATACTTAACACATTAAGTGATCATTTACAAATGACTAGGACTAGATAGGAGAAATAAGGCTAAAAGAGATGTCCAAAAAGGGTTAATGAAAATGCAGATTTGATCCACTATTTATAGAAGACAAATGCCAACGGCTATCTGGGTGGGTTCCTTAACTACCCAGGCGGTTCCTTATCGATAGGGAACCACGTAGGAATTTAAGGAACCGCGGAGAGTAGACTCCGCTCCTTTTTGTCTTTTAGTGAATTTGAAATATTTGAGGCTTTTTACACCTTCAAAGGATATTCTTATGGCATTTGGAATATGCCATATTCAAATTTATATTTTCATTTTAATAAAACATTTTCTTAAAAATAAAGTTTATTAAAATCTTTTGACATTTGACAAAAGTGAGTTTTAAGGTTAATCACTTTTATGATCACTAAGCATGATTAAGATATGTTAGTGTAATGATTATTACCTTGATGATAGTGTTTGTTAGATAATTCGTTTTATGATTGTGTTTGGCAATAAATGTCTTTGTAATTTGTCGTGATCAAAACTAAGAAAGATTAATTAATACTAACAATGTTTTTAGGCATTGCTTGGCATTAACAATCTCCCCCTTTTTGATTATGAAAAACTATAAACTCATTTACATAAAATACAAGTTTATTCGAATTATTAACGAGTTTATCACTATCATTTCTCCCCCTTTGTCGAAGCAAAAAGGTTAGCACAAGTCTTTGAAGAAGAAAAGAACCGGACTTTGCTAGTAGCTCCCCGTTGGTGCTTACTCCCCCTTGCTTGGGACACCAAGTAAATGAGCTAAGGTGACATGCTACACAAAGATTAAAAGAAAGAAAAGAAACACCAATGTATGTATGTGCACTACCTACTAACTAACTTGAGAGGGAGAAGGAAAAGAAATCTCAAATTAGAAGCAAGCATTTGCTAAGTATGTCCAAAGTGTGTATTGACAACATTATGATTTAAATGTCAAGGGGTTAAAATTTAGAATTTATGGAATCACCCATAATTAATTGTAAGTTTTAACCATGATCAGCTCTTTAACAAATGTGTGAAATAGGGTTAGCGGGAAAGACAACACACATAACATTCATATTACACAAATATGAAATAACATACAAGAGAAATATTCATACACACAATATGAACATTTAAAACAAAAAAAAGGAAAATAAACCACAAAGCATAAACTACTCTAATAGTGATAATCTTCCAAGATTGCTTAAGTTTTATTGACTCAAACAACTAAAGTACAAAATGTGCCTTAGTTCGAAAACAAAGACGACGAAGCATCATTCGAAGTTTTGTTCACGGGAACAAAAACTTTGAGAGGAGGTCGAGTGAGGAGGAATTCAGGGAAATTTATCTTGTCATAGATATGAGCAAGTTCAATTTGTTGAAAATGACAACAAGCACACGAGGAACCATGATGCAAAACAAAGTCGTTAGATGGGGGAGGTCCATCAGAATTAGAGTTTGGTGGAGAGGGAGATAATAGATAAGAGATGCTTTCACAATGCCTAGTGAGATTAGGGAAAGAAGACAGGTCATTGAGTTGAGGAGAGTTTAAAGGTTTAGGTGGTGGTGGAAGAATTTCCTTTTCTCTGGTAATTGGATTTATAGAGTAAGTCTCATTCCAATATTGAATCGGAGAGAAAGAGGAATTCTTGGAGGATTTTGGAGAAGAAGAATCATGAGGATTCTTGTTCTTTTTGATCGAAACGGGTAGAACCGAGATTTTCGGTTTCTTTGAAAGCTTAGAAGAAGAAGCTTTAGGTTGAGAAGATTGCGACAAAGAAATGTCAAAGGTAGAAATGGAAGAATTAGGCATTATGAGGGATGAATAGAAGAACTCCCAAAAGATAAGAATTTAAAGATAATAGGAAAGGCAAAGATTTGAAATGAAAATAAAAGGTTTTAGGGAATGTTTAGCCAAATTGGGTAAACAAAGAATCTTAACCAACACAGTGGTCAAAGAAGAAAGACCAAAAATAAGCTAAAAGTAGCTTTCCTGTACGCGGTTACTTACAGGAGCCCGCGGTTCCATATCGATATGGAGCCGCCTAAGGGCTAAGGATCCGCGTCCAGTGGACCAGAGACCATGATTTTCAAAAGTTTTGGAGAAAAATAACAATTTTTCAAAATTTTGCAAATCTTGGATTTTTACCTCTTTTAGCACTAGATTATGCTAGGGTTGCACAAAGACATCACATTCACAAAGAATGTCTTGACAAAGGGTGACAAAATATTTAGATAACATTTTGATCCAATTTTAAGTCAAGTTTTTAGAGGTTGTGATAGATTTAGGTTCAATTTTAAATAAATTAAAGTTGATTAATGTGATCACATAGGTTAAAACACATAAAACTAAATCCATAGATCATCCACATGAGAAAATCAGTAGGGAAAAGAAAAGAAATACAATAATTAAAATAACAACTAACTACTACAAAGTTAGCTAAACTAGGTCTTGAATTCATAGTCCTCTTTGGCTTGACCTTCTTTAAAAAGAATTTTATTTTGAAAACCATCATTCGTCTCCTAGGAGGATGAGGATTAGCAAATAGGTTCAAGAAGAAGCTTTGTAACTTGATGTGAGCCCCAATCATCTCCAACCTAAGGATATCAATGAGGTGGAAGTTGTTCAAGCAACAAGGATAATTGGTTCCATTGTGCATGAAGAAATCAAACAAGTGTGGATCACCCAATAAACGGGAAATGGGAACACCCAAGAGTGGAGTGTTAGAGGGAGGAGGATGTGGAGAAGGCATGGTATCCAAGGGTGATATGGGTGAGATGGGTGAATTTCTTGGAGTGAAAGGAAGAGGCTAAAAAACAAACGGAATTCTTTGATGAGGTTGAGGTTGAGCATTCACATTTAAAGGAGGACTAGAAGTGAATGGTGAGGAAACCTCATTCAATCTTGATTGGAATGAAGAGGAGGTAGAACCATGTGAATGGTTAGTACCATGGGTTGAGTTTGTCTTTAATGAAGCAAGTGGTGGTGAAAGTGATCAAGAGATGAGAATAGGTGAGGCTTCACTTTTTGGTTTGTGAGAAGATGGAGAGCCAAGTTGAAGGGACGAGGAACACAATCAAGAAGAAAGTGTTTAAGAAGAGGAAGGGATGATCCAAACTAGTAATGGGCTAAAAGTGTTTTAAGTGAACAATGAAATTAGGTAGTGTAAGAACCCGTAATTTTCACTGCATTATTTTATTCTGTTATTCGTGTTTCTTGAATTTTCCAATGTATTACGTTTTCTTGTATTCTTATATGTAAATCCTGAGATCATGATAAATTTTAATAAATTATACTTTTAAGTATTTTCTGATCATTGACAATACTTTACTTGGAATTATAAAATTTATTATTTTATTTTTCCATATTTATTTAAATCAAAGTTTTTGATTTAAAATCACCCGCGTGCGTTTTACAACGAGTTTACTCAAAATCAATGTACAACGAGAAATCCTAGTGATCGCGATACCGACGGATGCCCAAAATTTATATTTTATTATCGATTGTTTCGATAATTAATATTTTCGATGATTTCGTTTAATTACGTATTAAGTCGTTTCGGGAAAACAAAAATCATATTTATGATGCATTGTAACTTTTGAAAAAAGTACTTTTACGAAACCCGAGCCCCGTAAATATTTTCAATATTTACTAATAGTCATTTTCTACCCTTTAAATTATCAAATTTCTTTTTAGTCCAAAGGTTTTAAACTTGGCAAGATTGGTCCCTCCACTAATTACCATATATATATATACATTTTCTTCCGCTTTATTCATAAAACACACACACAAAGCAACTACTTCTCCTTATCCATTTTATGCCGCCACCTAAACCACCTTGATCATCAACTTTTAACATGATCTAGCTAAAATTAAACCAAGACCCAACATTAGAATTCAATGGTGATTCTAATGGTACCAAAATTACCAACATGCATCAACTTTAAAAATTCCTATGATTCAATGGTTGATTTTTGTTTAAAAATTCCTATGAATCTAGGTAGGATAATCATGTCTTCATGTTAAAAAGGTTATTTTTGATCTTTTATTTCTTGTTAAAATTTAAATACAAGTGTTTAAGAGTGTTTGGTTGATGGGTATGATAGTAGAGTGATGAGATGGCATTTATACATGATCTCATCGTTCTTTTCGGGCTTTAAATGCATAAAAAAGTCACAATATACCATATATAGGCTTGTGTTTGTTTACTTGTGTATTTTAGGTATGGATATCGTGAAAAAGACAAAAGATCACAGGATACAAGGAAAAACGGACACGAGAAACGAAGCCGTACAAAGAACCGGGCCTTAGATCATGATTTATCCAACATTTATCCTTGAAGACTTGAAGACATACAAGATTGATCCTCATTGATTGAAGAAATGACACTTAAAACCCTTGTATATTGATAATTACAAGTTTGGTCCTTAAGTTTGTCAAAATTACACAAATTGTCCTTTAACTTTGAAGAAATGGCAAGTTTAGTCCCTCAACAATTCCAAATTGCCAATTATGGTCCCTCATGAAGTCAAAGTTATATTGAAGACCTTTGAAGATCAACATTGTCCAAGATCAGCCCTTGAAATATCTCAAAATGGCAAAAACAACCCTTGTAAACCTTTTTCCAAAGTTTTGTGACAAAACTGCCAAGTCATGAAAGTTATTAACAAAGGGATATGAGTTTTGTTGCTGAAAAACATGTTATACACTTTTTACCAAAACACAAGGACTTAAACTGCCACATTTGAAACATTCAAAAAAAATTGCGCCAAACAACTTTGTTTCCCCCAATTTCGGATCAAAAGAACTACTGTTTACCCTTCTTCACCCCCCAATTTTTACTCCACTTAAACTTAGGGTAAAAATCAATTACCTTTGCACATGTGTGATTCACATATGCAGAAACACATCCCAACCCAAAAACCCTCATTCCCACTCACAATGAACCCCACCCCCAAATACCCGTCCACCAATCATGTGACAATTTAACCTCCAAGTCATCCTACGTGTCCAAATCAACAGCTAAGGACCCTTACTTCATTCCAAAGCTAAAATGAACTCCCTTGATCACTTTGGACAGCTCACATCAGAGAATTATCTAGAAGACCTCAAGGTCATTTTAGGGAAATCAGTGCTAGGGTTTGTGAATAGTGTTAGCCAGGCAATTGCCTATAAAAGGAGACCTCAACATGTGAGAGTCCCTTTGTTCCAGTTTTAGGCTATCAATCTTTGTAATTCCTTTTTAAGTTAATAAAATTTGAATTTCCTAAAATTTTGAATTCTCTTTTGTGACTGATTAAAAGTTGGTGTTAGAATAGCCTAAATCTGAGTTCCATTTGATTGTTAAGACCTTCCTTAATCTTGTGGTTAAGGCACGTCTTGGTTTATAAAGTTTTCAAGGTTCAAAAGCCTTGAAATCCTAGTTTCTGATTTTGGTTGTCATTTTGTACTAACCCTTAGCCATAAGCCTTGAGCTCCATCAAGCTTGTTGACACCAAGCCTGGGAAGAGTTCTAAGCCTTTGGTTGAGTTGTTTGCTGTTTTGTGTTGAAGACATATCATAATCAAAGCCTTGTTCTACTTTGAACATCAGCAGGCTTTGATCTTCTTCTTTGAAGTACCTTGGTCTTGTTCTAGTTGTTGAACAAGGTCCAAGGAGCATAGCTGGCTCTCCTAGGATGTTGTGGAGGGCAGGTATAATCTCTTGATTAAGTTTCCTCTCAAAATTTCATGTTACTGCCTGTTTTGGATTTGGTTTTGTGTTCTTGTGTTTGTGCTGGTGATTTTTGAGTTTGATTCTGTTAGTTGCTACCTAGTAAGTGTTTTTGATCATTAAAATCAGTAGGTTATTAGAAGAAATCACAAGTTTCTTTGTTAAGTAGTTGATTAAGGGGTGTTTGGATCAACTGCATGATTTGGATTTATGGTTTGCTAAGAGGTGGTTTTGTGTTTGCAAGTGTTAGTATCTGATATTTGGTTGCTATTATTCATCTGTTTTCAGGTTTTGAGGGTTTAAACACCTAGATTCATAAAATAGGGTATAAAATCTTGGTTATTTGGTAAAATTGGCTAGGATTTTGAGGACACCTAGATCTAAGCTTAGGCTAGGGCTAACAAGTGCTAAACCTTAGTTAATTACACCAGGAGAAGAGATTTGACTGCTTGAAATTGGATCTAGTGTCAAATAGATCAGCAAACTTGTCTGCATATTGTTCATGTTCTTATCAGTAACTGTTTATGCTTTGATCTTGTTGTTTACTTTGATTCAGTGTTTGTTATAAGTTGATTTGTTCTTATTCATAGTTAATATAGCTTGTGTATGCATCCTGTTGAGTTTGGTTGGCTTATTCTTGCTAAATCTGCTTATTAAGTGCATAACTGCTTTTTCCATGTATGTGCATGATCTGGTGACTGTTTGATCATTTGTGGCTTATTGTGTGAACCAAATTTGGATTTTCTTGTTGCTATTGACTCCTTGTGATTCACTGATTACAAGGGTGCCCTTGTTTCCAATTGAATCCACCTAAATCTCTCTAAAAAGCTCAGTCAAATAGTCAAAGCAATGGGAACTCCTTTCCCCTGCTGGTTACCACTGCTAGTGTTAAATTGCTTTCAGCTTATCAATAAGCTATAATAACTTATTTTAACCAGCAACAACTTGGATTTTGTAATAGGTGCTCATTATTTGACCCATTTGTTCATACTGGAGCATTTGGTGGGTTGACTTTAGGGTTTGACTAGAAAACCAACTTAATTGACTTTTTCATAAGTGCTTATTGGCTTATTCTGGCTTATTGGTTTTGCTTATTGGAATTTTGTTGATTGTTTTGGTTTATTGAGTCCATTTGTGATCTTTTGCAAGTTGAATCAAGTCCTGAGGTGCCTTATTTCTCAAAAACGACTATTTTGTCTTTTAGTGAAATATTACTTTGCTTATTTCTGGCTTATTGAGTGTGCTTTTTCAAAATTTCTTTTTACAGATCTCATAAGCATCCCAAAAGAAGGTTGTGCGTCAAATTAGAGCTTATGGCATTGGCTTATTGCTTAATAGGCTGAAAAGCCCAATAAGAATAAGCTGTTTGCTTATTAAGCTATGATAAGCTCATATTCAGCTTTTGGGCCTTTAGAGTTTTGTGTTTAGAATTAAATTTTGAGTCAGATAGAGCTTTTCCAAGTCAATTGCGCCAAGTTTGACTTTTTGGGCTAAAAAGCCCATTAAGGTTGACTGTTTTTGGTTTTGGCCCATTTAAGGGCCCAATAGGGGTATTCTGGTCATTTCACTTTGATTTTCTGATTATTTAGGTTAAAATAAACTAGTTTGCAAGTTTTTAGAATTTTTTATAAATTTTGGATTTTTAATATTATTTTAATATTATTTTATTATTATTTTTCAAATTTCACATTTTCCAACTTTTTACATTTTTCTTAGCTTAAATACATTAAAATAGGAATTTAGCAACTTTTAGAATAATTTTATCACTTTTAGATTAAATTTTATAATTATTTTAAGTTTTAATAGTTTTTAAATCATTTTAAATAGTTTTTGTTAGTTTAAAAACTTCTAAAAATAGTTATTAATCTTTTTAGGTCATTTTAGAGGTTTACCAATTGAAAAATCTTTATTTGGGCTTTTTGATAATTTATTTGATTTTTAGGGCTTTAATTAGCATTTAAAAATTGAATATTTAATTATTTAAAAAGTTTGAAAAAGTTTTGATCATTGGTAAACTCTTAGTTTATTTATTTTGATTTTTGGTGAATTTTTGGTAATGTTTAGAATTAATTTTTATTTTTGTAGTTTTTACGGTTTTACGTTTTGTCGTTGTAGTATAATTTTCACGTCTTCGTCATCTTCTTTTCTCATCCCCTTCTAAACCAAATATTAATCTCAAATCACTTACATCTTAGTCACACACATATACCTCCTTGGGAAACGAACTTCATTGGGTCATTAGTGCTTGATTTTCCTAAATCATCACTTAATACTTACCGCTTTTACGCTCCTTTTCCTAAAGGACGTAATTTTACCACAATCATAGGGTGATTATAGAGGTGTGGGAATGATTAGTTTTGGTTGGAAAATTGATTTGTTATGAATTTTAAAAGTGTATTTTGGACAGCAGGTCTAGAACAGATTTTTCGTGCGTTTAAGATTTGAGATAGGCTGAGATTATTTTATTTTTTTGTAGAGTTTTCCGAGAAGCTCGTTTTGGTATAACATAGAGCTTCTAACTCATTACGAGTCAAAAGTTATGCTAGTTTTAGTATTCGTGTACCGGGACACGCAAATCGGCAAAATCCGAAATTGTGGCTGATTTTGGGTCGACTCTCGGGGACTTTAGGCTTGGTTAGATAATGGATACTACTGGTTTTCAAAGTTTAAAAACTTAATATTATGAGTCTAGTAGTGGTTTTAAAAGGTGGATTGTCTAGATAAAACTTTTAAGTGGTCTAAATAGTTTTATGAAACAAGTGTACGATTCTGTCCCAAATTTAGAGTCGAGTAAAGTGTTGAGCTGATGGGTTTTAAAGTGAGAACTTTGGCTCAAATTTTGGCAGGGTCTTATACAGGTTATAAGTGACCTTGACACCAAATTTCATTTAAAACGGACAAGTCTAGATAGGGTAGATCAGTGTGTACATTCGGAGTGTGTACTTGCTGATTTTATTTTGTACACATAGTTCAATGCTTGTGTTGCGTGAGTTCGAGTATTCACTATCGGACATGGTGACATACTCAAGTGTTTAGTCATTATTTAAATGACTTAACTACTGGCCCGAGTGATGTAAAGGGATAGTTTGACTTGCGTTGACTTGGCGTCTTATGACGGGTCAATTCTAAGTGTACAAGTGTATAAACGAGTAGTGTCGGATAAATAGGATAGTATGGATTCATTTAGTTCGTGTCAATTATTTTGAAATATGAATACTTTGAAAATATTTAAAGTCATGTTATACTTGGTACATATCGATACTTGATTTTGAGTCTTAACGCGCGCCTTGTTTTGATAGGTTGCGGCTTTCGTGTTTCCGGGGGCATCCATATCGTCAGTGATCGTCTTACCACTACCGTATCTACTCAGCTACTGAGTATCGTGATCCACTTACCTCATGGCTAAGGTGAGTTCATATCCCCTTTTTACTTATACATGGTTTCTAAATACGGGGTGAGATTTACATGGTGGAACACAACCATTTAAAAATTGTATGCTATCCAGAACTTGTATGCTATCCAGAACGTGTAAGCTTTCCAGACTTTTGATATTATTAATGCTTTTTAGTCTAGCCTTGAGTTTCCTCTCCTAATCATGAACCCTTAATTAATCATGCTACCAAGCGCGAATATTGTGGGTGGATCCATCGGGATTGACTATCCCCGTCCTGATTACCTTGACGCACTAATATTTGTTTATACTGTGGAAACCTTGGTTTCCGGATCTTTTAAGCTACTAGGAATGATCATTGTTCATATGATTAACATAATCAAAGCGGAATTAGAACAACAACCATTAACAAGGTGTTTAGGCACGAAACATGAATTAAAACACAATTGGATTGTTCATTATATTAATAACAAACAATCGCTAGACGTGTATACATTGAATCCCACGTCTAGTCGACACACGCTTTAGGTTTACATTGTGAATGAATTGATTGAATAAAACCTATGACCCTTGATTCCTTTTATAGTGTAAGGATTAGGGTTTACAAGAGATAATGATGAATAAACAAGTAAATCTTCTATTTAAATAAACTTATGCAGAATATCTTTTGCATGTTTATCTAAATAGAAGCTTCCATAAGCTTCTTTGTCTACGTTTTGTCAATGCTTGAATTGCATGTGACAATGCTTGAATTGCTCTTGACAATGCTTGATTCCATCAACGTCTAAATTATACATGTCAACGCCTGGAATGCTCTTGTCAACGCCTAGACAAATACCTTCATGTTTTCTTCGTTTTTGAGTTTCTGCCACATCAACTTTTTGACCCAACAATCTTCCCCTAGTTGATAGTGGCAAAACTCTATGTGTATCTCTTGTAAGTTGTACATGATCTTCAAGTTGCTTCCCCTCAAGTGTAGCACGTATTTCTTCCCCTTTTTGTCACATCAACAAGGAAGTAAACAATGTATGCAATGTTGAAGATTCTCCATATGTAGGCTCTGTGTAATAATCTTGAAGAAAAATAAATAAAGTATTCTTGATGTAGAAGTAGAATAACCCAACCTTGTATTCCATGTCTTGTACTATCCATGTGACTAAGAACTTATAGAGGAGGATATAAGTAGACCTCGATCCCTTGTCAATATTCTCATCCTTTGTGAGACACTGAGCACGATAATGTAACTCCTTCAAGTGTTATGACAAGTCTTCGTCACCAACCATGTAAAGCACGAACAAGTTACCTTTAAAGTCTATGACTAGAAGTGCATGACTTTAAGATAAGATAGAACACAAACTCGCGAAAATCTTCTTCAATCATCAAACTTACCATAAGAATTCTTCCCCTTAAGCCAACAACTCTTCATGACGAATTTAATGAAATAACATCTTCATACCATATGTAAAAGTTTGTTAATGGATAACTCTTTTACAAGGCTACCTCGATTACATAGTTTAAAATATCCATCAAATTCCCATAAAAAATTGCTAACTCGCTTTAAGATCATTAATCCCTTTCAAAAATATCCGAGCCATAAATATCAACATGATATTCTAAATAAAACGGAGATTCCATGTACCTTTGTGTGTATTTTCCTCCTTTTTGTGTGCTCAAAACGTATCCATTTTCTCAAACAGCAGCAAACCTTGTGTTGTCCAATATCCTCTTCTGTCCAATATCTTTGGCAGATGTATTGTCCAATATCGGACAATACCTATCAGCGTTGAAGTTCATATATCGGACGACACTGTCAACCTGTCAGCGTTGACTTATTCTGTCAGCGTCAAATTCCTTCCTGTCAGCGTCTATATTAAACTTTGTCAGCGTCCACGTCTTTTTCAGCGTCAAACTATACTCTGTCAGCGTTGCATTCACTCTTTCTTGGCAACGTTGCTTCAAAACTTTGTCAATGTCAAAATACATTTGTGAATGCATAAGTGTCAACGTCAAAATACTTTGTCAAAGGTTTCCACGTCAAAATACATTTGAACCGTGTGAAAACAAGTATTTTCCTCCAATCAGAATCGAGCGGCTAACGTAATATTATCATGGAGTAGCATGTAGAGAAACCAATTTCCACCAATCATGGAGTCTTTACCGTGTGTACACAAAGATTTATTCATGCGAACACAATATAATATCATCAGACCTTGTCAAAATTAAAATATTGTACCCATGATTCTCGTCCAATCAGCATCAATCTTAAGTAGTATACATAAGACGATGTATACTTTGTGAAACGGCACGTGAATAATATTCCCAAAACAATTCGTCCTTTTTCTTTTCCTGATCTGTCTGGCCCACAAATTCTTTTCTCATCCTGCTGCTATCACGAATCCTTGGGACCACTTGCCATAACCATAAGCGAGCAAACCAGATGACCATTAAAACTGCTGCTATGTTTTTAACTAAGACGAATCTAGGGTTTTACCTTAAACCCTAATATCACAGCCATGATAAATTAACTTCTTGCTTCAGTTTTTAGACAAATCTAGGGTTTAGAAAGTTAAACATCGAAACCCTAACTTAGGGTTTGTAGATTAACCATAGATCCTGTATTAACAGCCACCAATCTCATAAAATTCTGCTTTTCTATGTCGATCTAGGGTTTGAGAAACCCTAGGTCATGATTTTATGTGAAAGCAAAACGTTAATACCTTAACCCGTGAACTTCGACAGCAAATAACTTCTTCATTAGGGCTCAGATCGAAGATCGCTCCGGTGAGATTCAAGACAAAAGTGTCAAGAATCTACAGTTCAAAAATCACGAAGATCCAACGGTTAACGAAGGAGAGATCGTGTTTTGAACATGGCTGTCCACAGAAAACTGCATATACCCTGCTGCTGACTTTGACGCTTAATAACTTTTGCCTGGGGATAAAACTCGACAATCCCTCCGGTGGATGTTTAGATCTATGTATGTAGAACACACATATAAAATTTCGTGACGATCCAACGGTTCAATCAAAAGTTATGACCTTCTGAATACTGCTGCGCACACAAAAACGTCCAGAAAAACTCTATACGAATTTTTCTTCTTCTTCACGATATACGAACACCTTGTTGGTCCTAGCATCACGAGCCACGAGGCTCTGATACCACTTGTTGATCCCAAACTTAGATCGATTAGCTTTGTGTATACGAGATTAGATCAAGTATAACACGTAGAGAAACCTTTGTTATATGCTTTGTGAATCTAAGTGTTATGCGGAATTTAACACTTAAGTAAGAACACAAGATGTAAACAAAACATTCACTTTGATTATGAATGTCGAACTTGCTTACAATGAAAGATGTTTACGAATGAAAACTTATGAAAACTTGATACTAAACATTAACCTAAAGGCCTTCTTTTATAGACTAAGAAGCCTTGTACAATAAGCTACGTATCAACTATTCTAGGTAAAGATAAACATAGAAAATATATTGTCGTTTCTATCCTTACTAGAAGTATTCTAGAATATAATAAACGTGTAGCTTATATCTTCCATCAGTGCTTGTCTTCAATCTGTCAACGCTTGACTTTAACTTGTCAACGCTTAAGCTGTCAGCGCTCACTTTGTTCTTGTCAACGCTTGAGTTGTTCTTGTCAGCGCTCAAGTGATCTGGCCTTAAATTATTCCCAACAATCCTCCCCTAAACTTGATATCCACTCTTATGATCAAGTTTCTGAATAATCATTAAGAACTTGGAGGAGTCTGACAAACCTTCTCATATTGGTAATAAATAAATCTGATCAAATTCTTTGCCACGTCACTTGTATAGTCTATCTCCAGCTGAGTGTCCTTCATCTTTTCCAAAACAGCCTTGGATATGAAATATTGAGCATCCACAAGTAGATACTCAGCAAACTTAGTAGAACTCAAATGGTATACACCAGCAGCTGAATATAACCTCTATTGAAGACCACTGAGGTCATCTTCAAGATCCTTCCATATTTCAGGATCTTCCTCATTTGTCCCACACATTCTTTTGAATGTGGTCCAAAGTTTTATTCCATTAGCTGAAGTTGGTGCTTCAGCCTCATACTTGGTTTCCAGCAACCTCCAAAGGTCCACCAAGTCTTCTCTATCACAACTTGCAAATAAAGATATGAGAGTGGTAAAAGTGTGTACCTCCTTGCCAAATCTTCCAATCTTCCAGAATCCACATTCATCCTCATCATAACTCACAATTGGATTCCTGGAATCTAATGGTAACACTTGCACCATATCTGAAGCTTCTAAGGGGGAGAGCTTGAGGCTCTTTCTAATAACTGCTTCACTTGGATATAGTGTATTCATATCTTTTGGAAACTCAAGTGTAAATCCCTTCTTCACTGGTCTGGGAACTATCATAGCTTTCTTGATTTCCATCTCTTCTGCAAGTTGCTCCTTTCTTTCATCTGAAAGAAGTCTGTAAGTGTTCTCTTCCTGCACTTTCACCCAAATAGGATAAGCCCTATGTTCCAACTCATCAAATGTCAAAGCCTTCAACTTCTGATGTGTCCATCCAACTCCATGACATCTGAGCAACATAAAATAGAGCTCCCTTCTATCCCTTTTCAACTCAGAGAGAATATTGCTTGCCTTGTGCTTCAAAATCACCTTACAATCCTTCTGAACTCTAAGAAGAAGCTCCAAACCCCATATTTGATCTGAAATGGTCAAGTCTGGATTATCCATACAGCTTTCTTCCCAAGAATTGTACATCTGAACCACCTCTGGCATGTCAAAATCAACCTGCAATTTTAAATCTCTCAACTTTTCCCTAGCAAGCTCATCACCATACTCAAGCCTTTCTGGTTCAATAATCATCACACTTGAGTCTGAGCTAGCTCCATCACTTTCTTCTTCAGAAGTCACAACAAATGGTGACTTTTCCTTTTCACCTTGTTCCATCAATTGCTCAGCCAGTCTTCTATCAAATTCAACTTGGGCTGCATCCTTTGGAACAATTTCTTCTACCAATTTACCCTTACCCTTATCTGATGGTGCAATGGTTGGTAAGGTAGATGGTAATACCTGAGTAGAAACTTCTTTGATGATAGATGATGACTGGAATACATCACCTTCATGTGCAGGTTTGTCAACGCCCAAATTTCCTCTATCAGCGCCCAAAATACTTCTATCAGCGTCCAAACTTGTCTTGTCAACGCTCAAATATTTTCCCTCAGCGCCTTGTGTAACCTCTCTCAACATAGCTGTAAATGATAAATTTAGATTGGTTGGAGAGATTAGGGACGTATCAAAACCTGTTTGTTCCTTCAAAGTTGTAAGAGCTTCAGCAACATCCATTTTGTTGTGGGGTTCTTGCAATACTGAATTGCCTAGTAATTCCCTTCCTGGCACAAAAATCATCTAGCTTCTTGTTCCTAAATTCTCCACCATTATCACTCCTAAGCATTTTAACCTCATTTCTAGACCTTTTCTCAATTTGAGTGATAAATTCAATAAGAACATCAGCTGTTTCACTCTTCATAGCTAGAAAGAATGTCCAAGTAAACCTAGAAAAGTCATCAGTGACAACAAAACAATATGACTTGCCATTCAAACTTTCTATATTAGTTGGACCAAAGAGGTCCATGTGAAGCATATGAAGAGGTCTGGAACTAGTATGCACCTACTTGGACTTGAATGAGACCTTGTGCTGCTTGCCTTTAAGACATGCAACACAAGAGTGGTCATTGTGGAAGGCCTTCTCAGGCAAACCATCAACTAAACCAAGCCTCACAAGTCTATTTATATTTTTAAAATTTATGTGCCCTAGTCTCCTGTGCCATAAATTACTTTCATCTACTGAGGCCTTAGAATAAAAACAAGACATATTTGTATTCACTTTAATCCCATTTAAATTCACATTGTATATGTCCTTATGCCTAGGTGTTCTATACTCAATATACTTCTCATCAGGGATCTTAAAATCCTTGCTTAACACCAAACACTCAGTATCAGTGAAAAGAACCTTATTTTTGTTATCACAAACTTGTGATACACTAAACAGATTATAATCCAGTTCTTTTACCAGGAAGACGTTTTCAAAACGTAGATTATTGGTGAGAAGGGTTCCTTTGCCTGTAATGGTGCCGTAGCCCCCTCCAAAGTATACCTTATCACCATCTTTAATAGAAGAGAAGTTCGTCAGATAGTCTTCCTTTCCTGTCATGTGCCTTGAGCATCCACTATCCCAATATCCATAATCATTGATCTGCTTTTGAATGCCCTGCACATAAAGAAAACAAATTAGTTTTCTTTGGGAACCCAAGTCTCAGAGGACTTGGATTCATCTGGTTGTTCAATAAGAACAGACTTAGTTCTCACAACAACCCCATTCTCATCCTTTTTAGGATGAAAAACCCAGTTAACCCCAATTGGTTTTGTAATGACCTTTGAAATGTAATTAAACCTATTGCAAGTCATTGAAATTCCATTATTATTAGGGTTTTGATCTTTCTTGGGTCTCCATGTTAAGCTAGAAGAAGCTTTAGACCCCTTACCTTGTGGCTTCAAATATTTAGGTCTGGTCACGTTTCTGTCAGCGTTGGATTTTGTCCTGTCAACGCTGAAATTACCCTTGTCAGCGTTGAACCTAGGGTTTGCTACAGGAACCCATTGCCTATTTGACCAGGTGTTTGTCTTTTGAAAAGGTCTTTGTCCATGAGTGTTAGACCTTCTAGAGAAGAATGGGGCAGGTCTAATCACTTGTGGACTTTGCTGCACACAAGGTCTGGGTCTGACAACGTTTGACTTCCTAACAACGTTGACTTTCTTCCTGTCAGCGCTAAAATTGTTCCTATCAGCGCTGGCTTTGGGAGCGTTGACACACTTGTATGCCAAATGTGAAAAGCTACCACAAGTATAACAGGCTTTCTTAGACACACTCTTAGGTCTAGAAGCGAAGAAACCTGTTCCATGATTGTTAACTTGGCTCTTGGGTGACCTATTATTTCTATACATCTCTGCATATTTAATGGTAGGTCTTCTAACAGTGTTTGAGCCTAGGTCAACAGTTTTACCAGTAACTGGGTGAGTAACCTTAATGGGTGGTGATTCATTGGGACTTTCACATAGCAAACCTCCCTTAACAAATAAAGTAGGGTTAGCTTTCTTCCACTCATTTAGGTCAGTCAGTTTTTGTTGATACTCTTCCACTAGAGTGACAACTCTTGGTGGAGGAATGAATTCCTCTTCTTGGCATTCTGGTATACCAGTCCAAGATAAATCCTTTCTAAGGACACCATAGAAGTCACCAGCTGGTGGTGGAACCAGAGAGTAATCATTCATCCCAATCCCAGTCATGTCCTTAGGATCCCTTTGTTTAGCTACACAGTCTCCTAGGGCTTGGGTGGCTTTATCAAATCTTTGAATCTTGAGGTCAACATTATCTTTATTCTTAATGGCCTCATCTAACTTAACCTGAAGGTCTCTATTGACCTTTGTCATGATATTTCTAATATCCATACTACCCTCTAGCTCATGTTTTAAGATATTTATCTTATCTTTTAAATCAAATTCCATTTTCTTATATTCAGAAACGGTTTTCTCAGTTTCAGTAAGAGCTAGTTGGTAATTGGACAATTTACACCTTTCAGTGCTCATATCATCTTTTAGTTTTAACACCTCTTTGTTAAGTCTATCAGTGTTTAACCTACAACCTTTGCTACAAAAAGCATCATCATATACCTCATTATCAGATGAAGAGGAGGAGTGTGCCATGAGAGCATATTCAACATGCTCTTCTTCTTCAATATCAGCAATCAAAGCTTTGTCCTCTTCAGCATCCTTAGCCAGATAGCTCCAATCCCATCCAGTACCATCAATTACTTGAACTGCAACCATGGCTTTGGAGTCTTGAGCTTTAACAACCTGACTTGAGGGTTTACCAGCATCAGATCTTCTAGGAGATCTGCATTCCCTCATGAAGTGCCCCATGCGATGACAGTTGTAGCACTCAACTTTGGATTTATCAAATCCAGCAGTGTCTTTAGCATTGAAGGTCATCTTCTTCTTGAACCTTCTATTCCACCTATTTGCTCTTATACTAGCAAGAGCCATGTTCCACTTGATGTCCATCTCTTCCAAGTGTTCATCACTTATCTGCTCAAGGTCCTCATATGTAATCACTGAACCATTGGGCAAAGAAGCAATGTAAGCACACACAGTATCCAAATCCAAACCAGTAGGTTTAACTCTTGGGCAGTCATTCATGAATGTGTCATCGTCTGAAAAGGAGACGTTGACAGGACTTGTTCCAGCGCTGACAAATGATGATCAAGTAACTGGATGCATAAAAGAGTCCTTCTGATTGAATTGACCTTCACTATGAGAGAAGAAGGCCATGTTGTTGGTGCTTGCTTTGCTTCCATGTGCTGAAAGAGTTTCATCTTCCAACAGTCTTAGTTTGTTGTAGATGTCATCAAACGAGGAGCTCTTGTAAGTATTATTGGCAAGAATAGATCTTGCCTCAATCTTCCATGTCTCACCAAGACTTTTTAAGAAAGGTAGCATTGGTGTCAACATCACCAACCTGTGTCCCCATGAAGGACAACTTGCTTGTGATGTCAAGCAATCTGCTTCTCACACTACTCAGTTTCTCATTGGGCTGAGCTTTGAAAACAGCATAATCATGCAGAAGTTGCTTTTTCTTTTCTTCCTTAGTGTCTACATTACCACCATATGCAACTTCAATTGCTTCCCAAAGATCCTTAGCAGATTCATAGCCTCTATATTTGTGCTGATTTTCTTGTCCCAAAGAGACTTTCAGAATATTTAGGGCTTTCATGTCAACCCTTTTCTTTGCAATATCTTCAGCACCTACAGCTCTACCATCTCCAGGTTTTTCTTTCTTATCTTCATCAGGACATCCTTCAACAACTGATCTTGCCGTAATGACATCCTGAATCTTTTGAGCTTTATTGAATGAGTTTCCATATTCAATAATCTCCCAGAGTGTGTAATCAAAGATCCCCAGATATTGTTCAAAGTTGAACTTCCATAAGTCAAAGTTGGTTGCATCAAGCATGGGAATCTTGATGTTTGGTAAGGGTGAGGAGGAGGAGGTTATTGCTTCAGACATGATGTTTTTAGGGTTTTGAGAAAATTAGGGTTTTGGTGTTCGTATATCGTTCTGGTGTTCTTCAAAGATCAAAAGTTCCTCAACCAGCTCTGATACCACTTGTGGAAACCTTGGTTTCCGGATCTTTTAAGCTACTAGGAATGATCATTGTTCATATGATTAACATAATCAAAGCGGATTTAGAACAACAACCATTAACAAGGTGTTTAGGCACGAAACATGAATTAAAACACAATTGGATTGTTCATTATATTAATAACAAACAATCACTAGACGTGTATACATTGAATCCCACGTCTAGTCGACACACGCTTTAGGTTTACATTGTGAATGAATTGATTGAATAAAACCTATGACCCTTGATTCCTTTTATAGTGTAAGGATTAGGGTTTACAAGAGATAATGATGAATAAACAAGTAAATCTTCTATTTAAATAAACTTATGCAGAATATCTTTTGCATGTTTATCTAAATAGAAGCTTCCATAAGCTTCTTTGTCTACGTTTTGTCAATGCTTGAATTGCATGTGACAATGCTTGAATTGCTCTTGACAATGCTTGATTCCATCAACGCCTAAATTGTACATGTCAACGCCTGGAATGCTCTTGTCAACGCCTAGACAAATACCTTCATGTTTTCTTCGTTTTTGAGTTTCTGCCACATCAACTTTTTGACCCAACATATACTTGAGTATTTAGGCTGAATACTCCCTAGAGGAACTTACATTGAGTTAAGCTTTGGTTCATGAACTGAACAACAATAATAATAATAATAATTTCGGACGATGGTTACTGTACATAGCCATTTTCCCTAATTCGTGTTTACAAATGAATGCTTGTGTTCCACACCTTTACTACTAAACCTATGAATATCACGCAACTTTATGTTGACGATTTTACATGTTTAATCTCAGGTATTATTACTTAGCCTTGCTTGGATGGGAGCCCGCAGGATATTATCGCAGCTTGGAGATTTCTGTGATGCTTTTAAAAGATTAGTTTTAGTAAAAACTGTCAGAAGTTTATTCTATCTTTTGGGAAACTTTATATTATAAATCGTGATGAAATAATATATTTTTCCGCTTATAAAACTCTGGGACCGTTGTACACTGGGCCAATACATTCGATAACTTACATGGTTAATTTTTGTTTAAAATATCATACATGTGATGATCTAGGTAGGATCATAATATTTTCATGTTAAAAAGGTCATTTTTGATCTTTTATTTCTTGTTAATATTTAAATACAAGTGTTTTAGGAGTGTTTGGTTGATGGGTATGATAGTAGGGTGATTATAGAGGTGTGGGAATGATTAGTTTTGGTTGGAAAATTGATTTGTTATGATTTTCTAAAAGTGTATTTTGGACAACAGGTCTAGAACAGAATTTTCGTGGGTTTAATATTTGTGATAGGCTGAGATTATTTGATTTTGTTGTAGAGTTTTCCGAGACGCTCGTTTTGGTATAAGATAGAGCTTCTAACTCATTACGAGTCAAAAGTTATGCTAGTTTTAGTATTCGTGTACCGGGAGACGCAAATCGGCACAATCCGAAATTGTGGCTGATTTTGGGTCGACTCTCGGGGACTTTAGGCTTGGTTTGATAATGGATACTACTGGTTTCAAAGTGTATAAACTTGATATGATGAGTTTAGTAGTGGTTTTAAAAGGTGTATTGTCTAGATAATACTTTTAAAGTGGTCTAAATGGTTTTATGAAACAAGTGTACGATTCTGTCCCAAATTTAGAGTCGAGTAAAGTGTCGAGCTGATGGGTTTTAAAATGAGAAATTTGGCTCAAATTTTGGCAGGGTCTTATACAGGTTATAAGTGACCTTGACACCAAATATCATCTAAAATAGACAAGTCTAGATAGGGTAGATCGGTGTTTAAAATTCAGAATGTACTTGCGGATTTTATTTTGGACATATAGTTCAATGCTTGTGTTGCGTGAGTTCGAGTATTCACTATCGGACATGGTGACATACTCAAGTGTTTAGCCATTATATAAATGACTTAGCTACTGGTCCGATTGATGTAAAGGGATAGTTTGACTTGCGTTGACTTGCGTTGACTTGGCTTCTTATGACGGGTCAATTGTAAGTGTACAAGTGTTTAAACGGTAGTGTTGGATAAATAGGATAGTATGGATTCATTTAGTTCAAGTCAAGGGTTTTGAAAAATGAATACTTTGAAATATTTAGTCATGTTATACTTGGTACATATCGATACTTGAGTTCGAGTCTTAACGCGCGCCTTATTTTGATAGGTTGCGGCTTTCGTGTTTCCCGGGGCATACATATCGTCGGTGATCGTCTTACCATTACCGTGTCTACTCAGCTTCTGAGTACCATGATTCACTTACCTCATGGATAAGGTGAGTTCATAGCCCATTTTACGTATACATGGTTTCTAAACACGGGGTGAGATTTTACATGATGGAACACAACCATTTAAAAACTTGTATGCTATCCGGAACTTGTATGCTATCCAGAACTTGTATGCTATCCAGAACATGTATGCTTTCCAGACCTTCGATATTATTATTGCTTTTTAGTCTAGCCTTAAGTTTCCTCTCCTGATCATGAACCGTTAATTTCGAGTACTAAGCGCGAATGTTGTGGGTGGATCCATCGGGATTGACAATCCCCGTCCCATGTTGCGGTTGTTTAACCATGACGCACTAATATTTGTTTATACCTGAGTATTTACGCTGAATACTCCCTAGAGGAACTTACGTAAGTTAAACTTCGGTTCATGAACTGAAAAACAATAATAATAATAACATTTCAGACTATGGTTATCGTACGTAACCATTTTCCCCTATTTCGTGTTTACAAATGAATGCTTGTGTTCCACACCTTTATTGCTAAACCTATGAATATCATTCAACTTTATGTTGACGATTTTACATGTTTAATCTCAGGTATTATTACTTAGCTTTGCTTGGATGGGAGCCCGCATGATATTATCACAGCTTGGAGATTTCTGTGATGCTTTTAAGATTGGCTTTAGTAAAAACTGTCAGAAGTTTATTATATCTTTTGGGCAACTTTATGTTATAAATCGTGATGAAATAATATATTTTTCCGCTTATAAAACTCTGGGACCTATATTTAAAAACTCTGATCTTCTATGATGTAATATGTTTTTATTACTTCAACTTTGTGTCAACTATAATTCATTGTTTCTTGTACCATGACGTGTTACCCCCTCGTTGCCTAGTTGTTCCATGTCAGATTCTAGGGGTCTCACAGATTGGTATCAGAGCAATGGTTATAGGGAACTGAGTCGTTTTTAAAACTTAGTCTATAACTGAAAGTTCAAATATTTCATGTTTTTAAGTGTCAAACACAGAATCTGCCATTGTTATTTGATATCTGCGCGGGTAACTCTCCAATCCTTATTATTTACTTTTAATTATCATTGTAGTATTTCTTCTCCTGATTACATGTTGAAATATTACATTACCCTAATGACGATAATTACTATGTCTTTTCAAAGCCTTTGTGCTTCATGAATTATCATTGGTTATTACTTGATTACATATGCATTTCCTGCATTTCTTGAATTCTTGTTCTTGTGAATTGATCTTGTTACGATGATTTCATATTGTTATGATGTTACATACTTACATTTGGAGTGCGTATGCTGCCGACTTTTCATACTTACTTTTCTGAGTACTATTGCAACCTTGTTTATGCGTGATATGACTGACCTCATATACTCGTTCATTTTGAACCACATATTTTTCTCGACTCACTGTTACATGTTGTGCATACCTTGGTTTAAAAATGCGCGCATCATTGCGCAAATTGCACGCATCAATGCGTTGCATTCGAAATTTCGCATTAGGGTGCCTAATGCATTGCCATCCCAGATTGCATTCGCATTAACCCGCAATTTACCGCATTTGTGTGATGCTAGGAACGGTAGCAATTGTCGCAATCTAGTACTTGGGTCATTTTTATCAAATTTTAACAATATGAAAGAGACCTACATATTTTAATGGATCGTTAAAGATTAAAAAGCAAACATAATAATGAAAATATAGTATCTTGCATTTTGTTAAGTGTTTTTTGTCAAGCTTTACTTTCGACTTATTTGTATTATAAAGGATTATAGGCCTAATTACAATATGCTAGTAACTTATTTTGTAACATTATTTCACTTACTTCATACTTGAGAAACTATACTATTTTTAAATAAATTATTTACATTTTATACTAAACGCATCGCGTCCAAATTGCGCTCGCAATCGTATCACGCATTACGCAACGACTTTTGGGACCTTTAGCGCAATGTATCGCAAAACGCATTTTTAAACCAAGGTGCATACTCTCGTGATACCATTGTTCGGGATTGAATAAGTGTTGTTTTCGATGAAACTAATGATTTTAATTTTACTACCGTGCGTGTTTCTTTCATTAATAAAACTCTTTAAAATATCTATTTAGATATGCAGATTTTCTTTCCGACCATTCTTAATTGAATGTCTAGTCTATAGACCATTGTGTAGCTCAATGTGTCTCCGGAAAACACTAAAAGACATCGTGTGAGTCACACATCTCCAAGCATTCCTTGATTCTGTGTTGAATAATATCATGAGTTTTCATAACCTTGATTGACCTTTACGTCACCATTTTACGCGACATTGGTACATGGATTACATTTTATTTCATTGACCATACTACGTTTCGACTTTGAATTACAACGTTCATTGTACCTTGAAAACATCATCGTCATCTTGTAATTCATTCCTTATTATGTGACGATTGTTTGGAACACGATTGTACTTCTATAAATCGGTACCCTCCCTTTTCATTAAACCTCCTCGTTCCGGGAATGCAACCCGTTAATATTCCATTTCTTATCAGTATGTTTTGTGATTTTGGGAAAATCACGCCGTCAAGAGACCTTCCTTCATTACATCTTGAAATCGAAGACACGGATGTCATGCGTCTTTTTTTATCTCTCAGATTATCGTTGGCATTCTTCAACCATTTCTATACGGTGTTTTCTTTACATGATTAATTATACAGTTTCTCTTTCTTCTTTATGGAATCCACAAGTCTTGTGTGTACATTAATTCTGAGTTATTATGAAATTTGGATTTAATTTCAAACTGTGTCGAAAAATATACTTTGTACAGAAACTTTACAGGAAATTTAACAGTGTTGAGAAAATATTTTTATAACCTTAGACATAAACATATATTTTTACCTGTTGAGATGTTCGTTTAGGACATAATATTTTACCAATAAACATTAAAATCGAGCATGTTACGCTCATTTGAGATTGTAAAATCTAAAAAGTTATTTTCTGAATAATTTTAAAATATCATTTTGTTGACAGATTTAATGCAAGAGCATTTCCGTCCATTTTTGATCCGTTTCAAGTCTCGAGTAAAACTAGAAAGTTGTTCAAAACACCGTTTTACACCAAATTACTCTAGACTTCGAGTCTTAATATGTCATTTAGTGAATAAGTTGGTTAAGTCAAACCCAAAAAGTCAAAATGGACTAAAAAGGTAAAAACTGATAGAATTTAAAAATATGGATTGAAGCATTTTTGAGTTCGTTTGAGCTCGTAAAAATTCTAACTAATGGTATTTTACAACCATGAAACATTGATTGCGTTTGAAAACGTTTACAAATAGTAACTTGAGCTAGGTCATACATAAATCTTGAACTTTTTAGGAACCAAGTGATTTGATAAACTGTTGCTCTACTTTCTTAAAAGTGTAGTTTGTCAAATAAATTACGATGTGCACACCTACGGATTCCATTATCCTTTCTTTTATATATGACTTATTTGTAATTCTATATTGTCGTCCTTTGTTACTATCGTACCACTGATTCGGGCCGAGGTTTGAAGATCTTGCTTTCATATCGTTCGCTATCATCTTGACACGTGTCTCTTGACGATTCCTGCTAAACCTCTTAAAACTTTATCACCTTGTGACCATTTCATCATTGTCTGATGAACTACCCTTTATTACCCCCATGTAACCCACTCGCTATTTTATAGGTTACCATATAAGCTCAAACTGTTATTGTTTGCGGAACATTTTACAAAATGTTCCATTTGGGCATGATTAAAACTTGAAGGTTATCATATAAAATTAATTTATATTAATTTTACAATGTATATTGTTCTATTTTGGTCTTGTAAAGAATTATTGTAACGATAAAATTCTTGATTTAAATATTTAGCCAGTAACTTATTGGCGAAAAGTTTCATAAATTATTCTGAGTCCTGCTTTTACAAATGACATTATATAGATATTTTAAATCATATGATATGTAATATTGGTTTGACGAAGCTGAGCATCGCATTCCTAGTCCTAAATTATGCATGGCATGATCACCTATGCGTAATTTAGAAGAAGCCATGCGAGGCCAAATAGAAGTCACCCTAAATATTTGACCAAGAACCAACTTTTTAATTATGTTCCTTAAAAAGTTAGATAAAATAAAGTTAGAAAACTTTTACATCTTATGCGAGTAACAACAATTCGCGACATACACCTATGAACACTTATCTTTTCTTGAACAAAGTACATGCCTCAAGCACCTATTTTCTTACCCAACAATCTTTGTTTTACTTGTTACCTCATCATCCTCATGATACAATTCTCGTTTCCACTTGTCTAATTTCTTACCATTGATACCAGACTTGAAAGTTTCAACGTTGTTATGCTTCTACATCGATCGACTTTCTCTATCTATTTTGGTGGACCTCCGAAACGTCTCTGGACGCGAATGATGATTTATGACTGGACGTGAACGATAATTTCGTTTATTTGTCATGATGTGTGTTAGACTCCATCGTTTTGAAATTCATTCGTACGAATCATGTGTTGATTCCACACTTCATTGGGAATGTTTCTCATTTTACTGGAATTACTCTCCAGTGACTTCTTAAGAATTTTCTTTGATTCAAAAAAATTCGTTGTGTGGCTTTTCTCTTTTGACCATGTATCGACCATCGAGAATTAAATAAGTCGTGGTTGGTGACACCAACTGCACTCAAGAAGTGATGACTTGCTATAATCCTTCGTTTCTTATTATTTTTATCATCGACGCGTCTACTCTATCATATTTGTTAAGAATTGATATGACTTTCGTTTTATTCCCTTGTGTTATTGCTCGCATACAAATTGTTGACCTTTATATGTCTTATATTCATTGCTGTTTTGTCACCTTTTTAAAAATCAGAATATGTCAAGCTGTATCTTTTAAAGTAATTGATTTTACCATATTTTACTTTCAATATAATGAAATTATTAAATTAATTGATTCTAAATAACTTGGAAAACCTGATTTTTCTAATGGTAACGATAAACCTGAGTTTTTAACGATAACTTCATACAGTCATCTAAAAGTTCTTAAGCCGATCAGGATAACTATTTGAAATTGTTCTACTTTTGATTTGAAAATCCTGATCAAGAAAAAAATATAGCAACAACTTACTCACTAAATATAGATAGTTTGATTTTATATCACTACACCTTGTAAAATTTTCTTTTAATCAAGAAAATATTTAAACTAAGTTTTTAAAGTAATACCAAAATCCTAGAAAACTGATTTTGACAGCTTGTATTTTAAATGATCCTATGTAACTCATTTTTCCCTTCTATTTCTCTTGTAACTAGATTGTTACGTTTTAAGATTGTCATGTTTTACAGTTGCACGATTTGTGATTCCTTGTCGATTATCAATCTTGATTCATCTTAACGCACCTTGTCCATTTAAGCAATTCTTGTGTTCGTTCTATCTCTTGATATATCTCCGTACTGAAAGGTCATTATTCTAATCCGAGTTTGAAAATTTATTCGAAAAAGAGCTAAGAAACTAAAGCATAGCGAATTCTAATTGTGAAGGTACGTCGTGATGCAGAAATTACCTGTGAAGAAATGAATTTGTTCTACACTTTCTACCCCCTTTTGTTGCATCTTCTACTGTTTCCAGGAGAACTCTGACAGAGTTCCTTTAGGGGGGAAGACTATAAGAACTCGTAATTTTCCCTAGATTATTTTATTCTTTTATTCGTGTTTCTTGAATTTTCCAATGTATTACGTTTTCTTGTATTCTTATATGTAAATCCTGAGATCATGATAAATTTTAATAAAATTATACTTTTAAGTATTTTGTGATCATTGACAATACTTTACTTGGAGTTATAAAATTTATTATTTCATTTTTCCATATTTATTTAAATCAAAGTTTTTGATTTAAAATCACCCGCGTGCGTTTTACAACGAGTGATGACGTATAGTCCCCCGCCGGGTCATGAACCCGACCCACGGGTACTACCCGTATCCGGCCCATCACGGATGGGTGGGATTCATGTCATTTAATCCTATGGGCTTAAATGAACAGTAACCGCACATACGTGTGCGGCCCACGGCCCGGCATGGCCGGTACAGGGTTAGACAGAATCATAATCTTACTATGATTAGGATTTATCCCAAAGGAGAGGATATTCACTCACCATAATTAGAAGATAACAATCAATCTAATTCTGGTACTTATCCTTTCCTTGGGGCCGAAGCATCAGTGACAGCCCATTAGGGTTTCACTGCCTATATAAGGAACCCCCAAGGGTTCAACAAATGTATTACATTCTACACACTTACATCTCATCCGATTCTCATAACCCTAACCGATTACTTACTCTCACGACGGAGTCTAATCGTGGGATACATTCCCACAGTAAGCCTAACGCGTGCTGCTTTAGTGTGCAGGATCCCAACCAGATAATTCACTTGGTGCAGGAGCCGGAGTCCAGTCAGCCCGAATTAAGTCTAATTCGGGTCTAGCAAGGATCACCCAACTTTTGTATCAACAAGTTGGTGCCATCCGTGGGACCAATACACTAAGCTAGAGCAAATCTCATCTCGATCTCTCAATGACGAAAGTACATTCGCAAGGAAACCCCAGGAAGACAAATCCGGCGAATCGGAACTCCCCGGGCGACGGGATACTTATTCCCAACCGATCCCCTAGTAACCAAACAGGCGGACCGAATAACCAAAGTGGTCTTCAGTCCATGGGTGTGACAAGCACGTTCGCTGTTACCCCACCACCTACTTCGACCTTGGATAACCCTGATCCAGGGAGTGCGCCCAACCCTGCTAATAAGGAGCCGCGTAGACCATCGACTGAGGAAGAAGTGGAGGTTGAACCACTTAGTGAGGAGGATCTCAATCGAGTTCTCACACAGAAATTTGAGAGGATCGTCCCAGGAATCGCATCCAGGTTGAACTTAGGGAGGGACCTCCAATCTAGGCTCAACTTTGGCAGTGCCGGACCAGGCACCTCTCCTCAAACCCAAAGGAAGCGAAGGGCACGACCCCAGGAGCGGAACCTTTTTGAGGAAACTCCCCAACCTAGGAATGTTTTCGAACGCATAGGGGATCGTATCATGCAAGAACTATTAAAATCCCATGAGGAGGGAGAGAGATCCGGCGATTCACCCGAACGACCGGATCAGGATCTAACCAGAACTAATCGCCGCACAAGCGTGTGGGACAGGATGAATACCGGGAAGAAGGCTCCTAGCTCTTCTCACAAGGGCGATCCTCAGCCAAAGAATGGGGCACCGCCCCTTCTCCCGGTCCATCAGGAGAGGATTCGGATGACCATCCACCCAAACGTCGCCGACCCAGGCGTACTCCTCCACCGCCACCAGACAATGAAGAGTACTACGGCGGCCCCTATTATCGCGAGGCGGAAGCAGAAGATCTTTCCCGACCATGGTGTGACCCTAATCTCACACGTCCATCGGCTGATCCCAGGGAAGATCCTTTTACCCTCCGCATATCGAATTACTCCGAGGACACAAAGCGTCGCATGCCGGCGTGCGTTAAGACTTATGATGGGACTGGTGATTCGGATGATCACCTAAAGATATTCGACACGCAGGTGAAAACTGAACGATGGCCCATGCCTATATGGTGCCAAATGTTCAATTCAACCTTGATCGGCAATGCTCGTGATTGGTTTGAGGGACTCCCTCCACGAAGCATTGATAGCTTCACTGAACTGCGTACTGCGTTCAAGAATAACTATACTCAGCAAAAGAAGTATAATAGGGACCCGGTCTCATTGGGAACTATTAAGCAACGGCCAGGGGAATCTACGGAATCCTTCACCGAACGCTTCAATGACAAGTGCACACGCACAAAGACAATGCCGGAACTTCTAAAAATTTCCGATTATATGCACGCCATAACAGACAGGGAATGAATCTGACGTCTCAATGACAAGAGACCGGAAAAGTATGATGACCTTATGGAAAGGGTCAGGAACTTCATAGAGGGAGAAACCGCGGTAGCCGCAGCCTACCCTTCAAAAGGAAACAGCTATCGATCGAACGACCAGTCCAGGAGACAGTCGGGCGGTCAAAGCAACCAGGGCAGTAAGAGGAGCTCGGACTACAAGAGCCAAAACAAAGGAGGGCGGTCGGAGGATAAATTTACCCCTCTAAAGATGTCCTACCGGGAAATCTTGCTGACAGAAGGGGCCAACTTCCCGAGACCTCCCCCAATGACGACTCCGGTGGATCGTCGTCAGGGAAATCACTTCTGCAAATTCCACAACGACAAGGGCCACGGCACGGAGGAATGTATCCAGCTCAAGAAGCACATCGAGTCACTGATCAAGTCAGGCAAACTCAAGCATTTGGTCAAGGATTGGAAGGATGGAAAGGACAACAAGAAGTATGACAAGAAGGATCCTCAAAAGGACAAACCTTCAACTATATACATGATCCAATCCAGGCAGCGCCGCACAAGGCAGAAAATTAGCCAAAAAATTTCACGCGACAGAGAAATCTCATTCCCTCCCATCACGGTAAGTGATGTAGCCGATGCACCTCTCACGATTGAGATAAGCATTGGAACACACAATGTCCGCCGTATGTATGTGGATGGAGAATCATCAGCAGAAGTACTATACGAACACTGTTTCATACAGTTACGACCAGAAATAAGAAGCCAATTAGTAACGGCCACGTCACCGCTCATCGACTTTAGTGGAGACACCATCTAGCCAATAGGACAGCTGCGTCTGCTTGTAACCATTGGGAATGAAGAGCATTCTATCACGGCGTGGATGAACATTATGGTGATACGCTCACACTCTCCATACAATAGGATCATAGGCAGATCAAGTATCCTGGCCATACGGGCAGTACCTTCCACAGCTCACGGAATGATTAAATTCCCTGTGGAAGGAGGAATTGTCACTATCTATAATGCAATCATACCACCATCCGAGTGTCATGCCGTGACAACACCAGTTCTACCTGTTCCCCCCAAGGATGGATCACCACCTCCCAATTGGAAGGTGGCAATCCATCCTGATTATCCGGAACAAGAG
The DNA here is from genome assembly GCA_025667525.1 of Glebionis coronaria. Lineage (NCBI taxonomy): Eukaryota > Viridiplantae > Streptophyta > Magnoliopsida > Asterales > Asteraceae > Glebionis > Glebionis coronaria. The sequence continues at coordinate 164,073,818 of CM046874.1, forward strand.
GTATCCATAGGGGGGACACTCTCGGATAGCGGCAAGAGGGCCATGTGATCTCTCCTAAAAGCAAACATATATGTATTCGCATGGGAGCCCAAGCACATGACGGGCGTTCCGCGTGCGATAGCAGAGCATAAGCTCCAAATCCGCCAGGGATATTCTCCCATTAAGCAAAAGAAGCGCGGTCAGGCACCAGAACGCAGCCAAGTAATATTGGATGAGGTACGGGAATTGGTGGATGCAGGTATCATGCGCGAGGTATACTACCACGAGTGGTTATCCAACCCGGTCATGGTCAAAAAGCATGATGAGAGCTGGCGCATGTGCGTGGACTTCATGGATCTGAACAAAGCTTGTCCGCAGGACTGCTATCCGTTACCAGAGATTGATTGGAAGGTGGAATCCCTATGTGGATATCTCTTTAAGTGCTTCTTAGATGCATACAAAGGATACTACCAGATCCAGATGGCGGAAGAGGATGTAGAGAAGACGGCGTTCCATACTAGTCAAGGCGTATACTGTTATACAAAAATGCCATTTGGACTAAAGAACGCCGGGGCAACATATCAGCGGCTTGGTGACAAAGCCTTCGACTCACAGATAGGCCGCAATCTTGAGGTCTACGTTAATGATGTCATCAAAAGTCATACGGAGGATTCACTTCTCCGTGACGTCCAAGAGACGTTTGACACATTAAGGAGGATTAATATGAAATTAAATCCAAAGAAATGCACGTTTGGGGCAACTGAAGGGATGTTCCTTAGATATATGATTGATCTAAATGAAATCAAGCCTTGCCCGGAAAAGATGGACGCGGTAATACAGTTACTATCTCCTCAGACACGGAAAGAGGTGCAATCATTAAATGGGAAGTTGGCCGGGCTAAACAGGTTCTTATCAAAGTCCGCAGAGAAGTCACTCCCCCTATTCAAAACACTCAAGAAGTGCATCAAGAAGGGAGATTTCCGGTGGACAAAGGAAGCGGAGGAAGCTTTTGGTCAGCTCAAGCAACACCTCGCATCTCTTCCCATGCTAGTGGCCCCCCGACCCAACGAGGAGCTCATCATGTATCTGTCAGCCATACATGGAGCAATAAGTGCGGTACTCATGACGAATAGGGACACAGTCCAAACTCCGGTCTACTTTATAAGTAGAACACTACAAGGGCCGGAGTTGAATTATTCTTCCATGGAGAAATTGGTTTTGGCATTAGTGTTGGCTACGAAACGGTTACGCCGGTACTTTCAGGTGCACCCAATTGTGGTTATTACTGATCAACCAATAAAACAAGTCATCTCCAGACCAGATGTGGCCGGTAGGCTACAAAAGTGGAGCATTCTATTGGGAGAGCATAACATCTCCTATAGACCAAGGACGACTGTTAAAGGCCAAATCTTGGCAGATTTCTTGATAGAGAAGCCGGAGGAGGAGGTGTCGGTCGTACAACGAGAGGAAACTCCAGCATAACCATGGGTATTATTTACGGACGGATCTTCATGCACAGACGGATCAGGAGCTGGTCTCATCCTTACGAATCCGGAAGGAATAGAGTTTACATACGCACTGCGCTTTGATTTCACAGCCACCAATAATGAGGCAGAATATGAAGCGTTGATTGCGGGTTTAAAAATCGCCGCTAGAATGGGAGTCCGTAACCTTAAGGCCTACGTGGACTCACGGCTTGTCGCGAACCACATTCTAGGGGGTTACATAGCCAAGGAGGATAACATGGTTCGATACTTAGAGAAAGTCAAGTCACTCATCGCTGCTTTCAGCAAGTTTTCTATCAAGCAGGTACCAAGAGGTGAAAACAAGAAGGCGGACGCTTTTAGCAAGATCGCGTCTACAAGTTTTGCCCACTTATCCAAGCAAGTCTTGGTAGAAATACTAAAGGAAAAGTCTATAACGGAAGGGGAAGTCGTAGCCATAGTTGAGGAAGATGGACCTACATGGATGACCCCGATCATCAACTATTTGACTAATGGAACTCTTTCGGACGAGGAAAAGGCGGCACGGCGTATCAGAAGGAAGTCGCAGCACTTCGAGCTTCGAGAAGGTATTATTTATAGGCGCTCTTTCTTATAGCCGTGGTTGCGGTGTGTTGGGCCACGCCAGGCTACTTATGTGATCATTGAGATACATGAAGGGTTATGCGGAATGCAGGGGGGCCCCGATCTGTAGTAGCTCGAGCTCTATGCACAGGATATTATTGGCCTACTATGCATAGGGATGCACGCGACATGATTCGCAAGTGCAGTGATTGCCAAGTGCACAGACCAGTACCGTGACATCCGTAGCAGGAACTTACACCCATTACATCCCCATGGCCATTCTATAAGTGGGGGATTGACATTGCAGGACCTTTTCCCGTAGCTGCGGGGGGAGTTAAGTTCTTGATTGTCACAATGGACTACTTTACACGCTGGAAAGAGGCTAAAGCAGTCAAATCCATCACATGCAAACAAGTTAAAAAGTTTGTTTGGGAGAACATCGTGTGCCGTTTTGGCTTACCAGGAGAAATCATCTCGGACAACGAGAAGCAGTTCGCGGATAATCCATTCAAGGACTGGTGCGCAGTATTGAATATCAAACGACACTTCGCATCTGTGAAACATCCGCAGACAAATGGTCTTGTGGAACAAGCAAATAGAAGCTTGGGTGAAGGCATCAAGGCACGCTTGGATGAACGAAGTGCCAAATGGGTGGATGAACTGCCACATGTTCTATGGGCACATAGGAATATGATTAAAACAGCCAATGGGGATACTCCATTTGCACTGGCCTACGGCACCGAAGCTGTTATACCAGCGGAAATTGGAATGCCGACCATCCGCACAACGGAAGTTAATGTCGTCACAAACGACGAGCAACTCCGGATCAATCTGGACTTGTTGGAGGAAAAAAGAGAAATAGCGGCTATCAATGAGGCCAAGTCCAAGGCACGGATGAAGGCTTATTATGACGCCAAGGTTAAAGGTGTTTCTTTTCGACCGGGAGATTATGTTTATCGTGCCAACGAGGCAAGTCGAGCGGAGAATACAGGAAAGTTGGGCCCTAAGTGGGAAGGATCGTATGAGGTTACGGAAGCCTTAGGACGGGGCGCGTACAAGTTGCGTGACATGGATGGCCGCGACCTGGAACGCACATGGAATATTTGCAATCTTAAAAGGTGCTATCTTTGAAAGCTACGGCTTCCGCATGGACACTTCGCTATATCTGGCTTCAATGAAGATCCATGTGTTCTCTTTGTTTTGTTTTTTATGCTTTCTAGGTTCCCTTTGTTTTTTAGGATTTCCCATTCTTGTTAAAACAAAAAACGTAAACGTTCTAATAAAACGCTGTGGTGCCTAGCTAGCTCCATGGCTCGTTCTTGTGCAAATTATTGTCTTTTTTATATTCTGTGAGAAAATTATTGTCATATAGATTTAGTTTTTATTACTATAATGTGCTATCTCTTATTCATATGCATTCATTCAATACCGTACATGTACTATGCGCCTCCAGGCGGGGTAAGAGGATTAAGTGAACCTAATAATTCAACGTGTCGCATAAGAGGGATGCAACCCCAGTGACGCGGATCATGTATCCTTACTAGACACCTTACTCACAAGACGTTGTGATAAGTTTCCATATGCCACGCTCACGCAGTGCTTTGCATGGTAAAGACACACACCGCACGTCTAGTAAAATATAGACTTGATTGTATTTTTTGAGTAAGACGTGACATGTCATGCAATACAGGTATATGATATCTAAAAAAAACAAAAAACAAAAATACACAAGTTTCAAATTCAAAACACAAAAATAGCCGTGGTCATCACGGACTTGCTTGCATAAATATGACAAGTTATCACAACAACATCAGTTTTAGCCGTATACATACACGGACGAATAAAATAGTATAAATGTTTACAATGTAAATTACAAGGGAGGTAGGAACTCCCCTATCTCTTTCTTCCCTTCTTCAATCAAAGTGCGGAGGACCTCTCCGTGCGCATTCCTTCCTTCTTGGGCCCTAATCATGTTTGCGTCCAGCGCCTCGGCCAGCAGTTTTTCACCTTTCATCACCTTCGACACAGGGTCGTAGGTAGGCAGGGATAGTTGGATAGGATCGGCGGTGAGCTTCGACATTATTACTCTATTGGGAGCATCCTTCAGTGACTCTAGCTCGTCCAGGAAGGGGTGTGGGATCTCAACAAGGGCGGCCATTGATGCGGTCATCTTGTCTTCAGCTAGAGGGTTGTGGTAGGCATGCTGGGTAATATCTTCTTTCTTGCATATCAGCTCCGCAGTCTTGACCATCCCCTCGTGCCTACCACGGTCAATACCGTCCGAAACAATGTCAGCAAAGGCCTGCAACAGGTAAGGAGCCTCTGTTACCTCGCTCATGGAAAGCCGCATTACCTGGCCAACCATCCATCTACGCCCAGCTATGGCTGTGAGCAAAGGAGGAAATATCATTTCAGCACAGTCCGTGGCCATCTTGCTTAGTTCGCCCTCAGCTGCTGCAGCTTGCTCGTCCAAGTTAGTCCGCGCCTGGGTTAGCTCATCCTTCAGCGTGTCACGCTCCTGAGCAATAGTGAAGGCTTGTACGGTTATGGCTTTAGTAGCAGCTTCGGCTACGGATACCTATACATGACACTTGGAGTTATTACAAAGACAATGTTTTTTTTGGTGTGCACAAAAAAGCGTTAATATGCGAACATACCTTCTCGTTGGATGCAGCTAAAAGGGCCTCCAGCTCAGCAATACATTCTTCACGAGCGTTGGCGTGATGGGCTTGCTCCTTGACGGTTAACTCTGTCACGACCAATGCTGCCTGCAAGGATGTGATGGTTTTCTTGTGCTTACCCACCAGTGCTTCACGGCGAGCTATCTTTTTATCAGCACGGCTCACGTTAGCCAAGGCCTTGATCAGACGGCGTCTCAGGGCCGCACCAACCATCACCTGGTGTGTGGAGGACACATCAAACTGCTCCAGCAACGTCTCATGTTCTAGTTTGTCCAAATCTTGCGCCAGCGCTGGAGGGGTGATGTGTTCAATGAACTCAGTGCACTCGGACTCCGCCTCCAACCTTGTTAAGCGGAACAAATTCCATTCTAGGCAAAGGCTGGTGTCGGATCCCTCAGGATGTGGCTCCTCAGCATGGGTCACGAGGGGGGGGATGGAGGTCTCATTGATGTCACGGGAGAGGGTTCCCTTTCCACCTCCTTCTCTTGGGCCACGGTCGACGGATCCGCCCTGTTATTAACATACTTATTAGTTTTTGTTTATGGATTTATATCCTTGGAGTATTAAATAGGTACTTACGTAGTGCCAGTCACGGGTTCCGTGATGGTAGGAACCACGACATTCACGGGGGTGGCCATCCAGACCTGCTCATCCACGCGCAACGATGGGTCAACCTGGGCTGTAGCAGCGCTACTCCCTGCTTGGAACTGCGGATGGTCTTTCCTTAGCTTCTTCGGGGGAGCATTATGTGCCCCCGCCCCATCTCCTAGAGTTCTTGCTACCCTCCTGGTAGTCTTCCTTTTCCTGGATTTGGGCTTGGGGGACCCAGGAGCTTGTATGGTTTCTTCATCCTCACCAGTGGGACTATCAGTAGGGTTGGTGAAATCTTCCTCTTCTTCTTCTTCATCCTGGTGTGGCACGGTGCCCTCCAGCAGCAGTTCTCCACCATCTTCATTATGGAAGTCAAGAGGGGACTTCTCAATCACGGGTTCTCCCTCATCTGATCGATGCTCAGTGGTTTCCTCCAGCGGGATGGTTTTATATGCAGTGGCTTCAAGCAGGGGGGGGTTCATTTTCTTTCAGCGGTCAGAAGCCTTCAGGAAATTTGCTTGGATCGCCTTGGCGCAGTAATCCATGTAGCTTCATCTCTGCGGACATACGTATACACACGGATTAGTAATTTCACGACATACATGAGACATGTTTGCATCTACAATTTGAAAGACTTACCCTGCCCACGTTCGGTCAGAAAGCACGGATAACTATCCTTCCTCCCATAGTAGTAGCGGCTGATCCCTACTAGGCACAGGAAGTGCTCCGGCAAACCCCTATGGAATTCAGTGCTGTGGGTGTCTAAAATTTTCAAATCCTTACTGCTATAGTCTTTGGATTTGGGAGGATAGTCTTTGGGTACTCTAGTTTTGAAGACAAATGGGGTGGGGAAACTTTCTCATTTACGAAAAAGTAATGGTCGTACCAGTTCTTGAGGGAATCTAAGGGTTTCATATAAGTCATGGGGGCGTTCGCGGATCGTTTTTTGAACGACAGCCACCCATTCACTAGTTGGGGGGAGTAAAAGACCCTAAATAGGTTCACGGTCGGGGTTACCCCGCACGTATGGCAGGTAATCTCAAACTGATTGATTTTACATGCCCCTATGCAGTGCAGTTGGGTTATGTGGAAGTCATAATATAGAAGCAGATCTACCAAAAACTTGGATAAGGGGATGCGGTAGTTAGCTAAATCGAATAGGCGCGTGTACACGCCTATCTTTCCCCTCGGTGCATCCGTAATCGCTTCACCTTCACCTGGATAGGTTGGGTGTACGCTTTCGGGAATATAATACTTAGACAAAAAGTCTACGTATTTCTCCGCAGGCATCACGTTCAGGACATCCGTAATAAGGGGATTGTCCTTCACCATGTTTTATAAAAAGGGTTTGAGAGGCGTGATGGTCTAACCTGCGGCCGAAAAAAACCATGGAATAAGAGGCAAAAGATTGAAGGAAGGAGCTTAGGATAACAATGGCGGAATGAATATAAACTTTGTGTGTAACAGTAGCACACACCAACTCTTATATAGGGTTGCCTCAGTTTCCGAGGTAGCGTAGATGTTCGCCACGTGTAAGCCACTACGCCCATCCAACGGATGGGAATTTTGACACTTCTGAAACGTCAGAGGGGACCCACGGGTCACTTCTTGACAGTTTTACGTGGCTCAAGGGTGGGCCTTTCTGGTGCACTTTCGCAGGCGTGCGTCTGACTATTGACTAGCATTAATACGTTCATTAAAGTTGTCCCGGTCAGTTTATTTTAGAGTGCGGCCATAATTGCAGAAAATAGGTCTACATGACATTGTATAGTCCAGAGGTTACGCCTACGGCTGTAACAACTAGACTGGGGGACATGATGACGTATAGTCCCTAGTCGGGTCATGAACCCGGCCCACGGGTATTACCCGTATCCGACCCATCACGGATGGGTGGGATTCATGTCATTTAAGCCTATGGGCTTAAATGAACAGTAACCGCACACACGTGTGCGGCCCACGTCCCGGCATGGCCGGTACAGGGTTAGACAGAATCATACTCTTACTATGATTAGGATTTATCCCAAAGGAGAGGATATTCACTCACCATAATTAGAAGATAACAATCAATCAAATTCTGGTACTTATCCTTTCCTTGGGGCCGAAGCATCAGTGACAGCCCATTAGGGTTTCACTGCCTATATAAGGAACCCCCAAGGGTTCCACAAAGGTATTACATTCTACACACTTACATCTCATCCGATTCTCATAACCCTAACCGATTACTTACTCTCACGCTGGAGTCTAATCGTGGGATACATTCCTACGGTAAGCCTAACGCGGGCTATTTTAGTGTGCAGGATCCCAACCAGATAATTCACTTGGTGCAGGAGCCGGAGTCCAGCAACCCGATTTAAGTCTAATTCGGGTCTAGCAAGGATCACCTAACTTTTGTATCAACAATGAGTTTACTCAAACTTAATGTACAACGTGAAATCTTAGTGATCGCGATACCGACGGATGCCCAAAATTTTACATTTTATTATCGATTGTTTAGATAATTAATATTTTCGACGATTTCGTTTAATTACGTATTAAGTCGTGTCGGGAAATCAAAAATCATATTTATGATGCATTATAACTTTTGAAAAAAGTACTTTTACAAAACCCGAGCCCCGTAAATATTTTCAGTATTTACTAATAGTCATTTTCTACCCTTTAAATTATCAAATTGCTTTTTAGACCAAAGGTTTTAAACTTGGCAAGATTGGTCCCTCCACTACCTACCATATACATATATTTTCTTCCACTTTATTAATAAAACACGCATACAAAACAACTCCTTCTCCTCCTCCATTTTATGCCGCCACCCCTCTACCATATAAACCACCTTGATCATCAATTTTTAACATGATCTAGCTAAAATTAAACCAAGACCCAACCGTAGAATTCAATGGTGATTCTAATGGTACCAAAATTACCAACATGCATCAACTTTCCAAATTCCTATGATTCCATGGTTGATTTTTATTTAAAATATCATACATGTGATGATCTAGGTAGGATCATCATGTTTTCATGTTAAAAAGGTTAATTTTGATCTTTGATTTCTTGTTAAAATTTAAATACAAGTGTTTAAGAGTGTTTGGTTGATGGGTATGATAGTAGGGTGATAATAGAGGTGTGGGAATGATTAGTTTTGGTTGGAAAATTGATTTGTTATGATTTTCTAAAAGTGTATTTTGGACAGCAGGTCTAGAACAGATTTTTTGTGGGTTTAAGATATGTGATAGGCTGAGATTAATTGATTTTGTTGTAGAGTTTTCCGAGACGCTCGTTTTGGTATAAGATAGAGCTTCTAACTCATTACGAGTCAAAAGTTATGCTAGTTTTAGTATCCGTGTACCGGGAGACGCAAATCGGCACAATCCGAAATTGTGGCTGATTTTGGGTCGACTCTCGGGGACTTTAGGCTTTGTTTGATAATGGAAAATACTGGTTTTCAAAGGTTATAAACTTAATATGATGAGTCTAGTAGTGGTTTTAAAAGGTGGATTGTCTAGATAATACTTTTAAAGTGGTTTAAATGGTTTTATGAAACAAGTGTACGATTCTATCCCAAATTTAGAGTCGAGTAAAGTGTCGAGCTGATGGGTTTTAAAGTGAGAACTTTGGCTCAAATTTTGGAAGCGTCTTATACAGTTTATAAGTGACCTTGACACAAAATTTCATCTAAAACGGACAAGTCTAGATAGGGTAGATCGGTGTGTACATTCGGAGTGTATTTGCTGATTTTATTTTGGACACATAGTTCAATGCTTGTGTTGCGTGAGTTCGAGTATTCACTATCGGACATGGTGACATACTCAAGTGTTTAGTTATTATATAAATGACTTAGCTACTGGTCCGAGTGATGTAAATGGATTGCGTTGACTTGCGTTGACTTGGCTTCTTATGACGGGTCAATTCTAAGTGTACAAGTGTTTATACGAGTAGTGTCGGATAAATAGGATAGTATAGAATATTTAGTTCGTGTCAATGGTTTTGAAATATGAATACTTTGAAAATATTTAAAGTCATGTTATACTTGGTACATATCGATACTTGAGTTCGAGTCTTAACGCGCGCCTTATTTTGATTGGTTGCGGCTTTCATGTTTCCCGGGGCATCCATATCGTCGGTGATCGTCTTACCACTACCGTATCTACTTAGATTCTGAGTACCGTGATTCACTTACCTCATGTCTAAGGTGAGTTCATATCCCCTTTTTACTTATACATGGTTTCTAAACACGGGGTGAGATTTTACATGGTGGAACACAACCATTTAAAAACTGTATGCTATCCAGAACTTGTATGCTATCTAGAACGTGTATGCTTTCAAGACTTTCGATATTATATTTCTTTTTAGTCTAGCCTTGAGTTTCCTATCCTGATCATGAACCGTTAATTAATCATGCTACCAAGCGCGAATGTTGTGGGTGGATCCATCGGGATTGACTATCCCCGTCCCGATTACCTTGACGCACTAATATTTGTTTATACTTGAGTATTCAGGCTGAATACTCCCTACAGGAACTTACATTGAGTTAAGTTTCGGTTCATGAACTGAACAACAATAAAAAATAATAATTTCGGACGATGGTTACTATACACAACCATTTTCCCGAATTCGTGTTTACAAATGATGTAACACTCTCAAATTTCGTATCGGTACAGCGGAAGGGTCTTTTAGAGTGTTACGGGATAGCACAATAACTCCAATCATATACAACACATAAAAATGGTTGTACAAGGTTTATCATACATTCATTCGATAAAAAGTTTTAAAGTGTACAACAGGTCCCAAATTATACAGGTCATTAAGTTTACAAAACATAGATCGAATGAACATTTTTATTATTATGTGGGCCATCAGAGTCGATCTCCATCCGGATTACCTTCAAGCACCTGAGATAAAAACATGCAAAAATCATATCAGCGAATGCCGAGTGAATTCATAGAGTTTAATAAAACCGTTATATAAAACAATCGTTGAAATCAGAACACAAGTATAATATCAGAAGTAAGTCCTCGTATTGCTAGTCAGGCAATATATAAATCAAAGCATACATCTTAAACCGTCCATGAGACCGTAGCCTCAATATTACCATTATAGGTAATATTATTATCGTTATTCGTATCATTATTAAATCGTATTGGAATACATTTTTGGATTCATTTGGATTATTATTAGCCGCATGACATTGTTACCTTACTATCACAACAACGGGTCGCGAACCCGACAAACAATTTACCCATCTAAGTTAGCGTGTCGTCACAAAAATCACGCTATGTAAATCTTCTCATACATAAATTCGCTTACCAATCAATGTGGTACGACGGGGATCAACCGTCAAGGCGCGAACTGGGGTGATCGTCCCCAAATAGTACTATCATATGCATAAGCGTCTACCAAATCCCGGTAGTTCACAATTCATGCTAATGGGACTTTGAGTGACATAACCCAACTACTAATAATCCTTTTTATCTCTTTTATTGGGTCATCGCATCATTCGGGTCCATATCATTAAGCATACCATCGGGACTACTTGTATTCTATTTTATCAAAAACTAGCATGTCATCTCCCTCGCGGGTTTACAAATCATTTTATAAGACATTTAAAAGAGTGCGAGGCTATGAACTCACGTTGATAATGAAAGGCGGATTATCGGCTACGGGCGTGCTTCGGTCACGGAAACCTATATAAATAATAATCGGTCTTAGACTTTTGTCCAATGACTTTATCAAAATAACAAATATACATATGATGATTTTGTACATTTTATGATGATCAAGTGGGTTTATATATTCTTATTTACTCATTTTAGTGTTTATGTATTGGTAACTTTTTACTAGTTTACTGGTTTTACCTATTTACATATTTTAGGTCCAATAAACCTATTATAAGTTCATTAACTTGTATTAATCCATTTTATACTTGTATTATCAGTATTTATACTTTACATGTTGGGCCCAAGTGGGTTAAGCCCAACAAGTAATTTTTATAAGTGTTTAACTTATTTAGTTAAATTATTAGTCCAAATATGCTAATTTAGCTCGTTAATGTCCGTATGTCATATAGTTAGGGTTTTATCGGTTTTTACTTGTATTAGGTACTTATATATCAGTATATGACTTTTAAAAACTTTACATTAGACGGGTTTGATCGTCTAAGTTTTAATTGGCGAAAAACGTTAATTTTACGGTAATAGCCGAAAAAGTCGTAAAAATCATGTTTATAGTTTTTATAACTTATAAATCTTATTCAACTACCATTTTTATAAAGTGTCCATTTATTTAACCTTATACATATTTATATAAATTAAATTTATAAGTTAGTGGGTTTTAATTCACATTTTATACTATATTAGTTTGAGTGCTTATATAATACTATTAAACATTAATTTCACAAAATCTGATTTTTAGTTTCATCTTCACCATTTTTATCATATCTTGAGTTCTATAAGGAGATAGAAGCTCATTTTTGGATGGCAAAAACTTCATATTATGTGATACAAATACGTTAGTTATAGATACTGCTGATTCCATGTCTATGTATCCTTAACAGTCCCTACGAAACAGACTATTCAGATTGGTATACTAATCTTGTTTTGATCATATCTCACTCATTTTGATGATTCCATTGCATGGCCAACTCTCACATGTGTATGACATCTAACACTTACTGTAAATGGATTCCACCATGCAATTTTATCAGTTTATAACTTGATTACTTACTTTTTTTATACAGCCAACATTTTAAGCAAGATTTTAGCATTGTTACTTATAGTTTTTCATATTTTTAATCATATTTATCAACACTTGATCCCCACACAACATTTTTATCATCATATATTCATCATATACATATACAATAAGAAAGAAAATACGTTTGATCTTTACAAAAATAACAAGAGAAATGGAAAGGATGATCTTTTTTACCAACCAAGATTATATCTTGTTTTTGGATGACAACAACTTGATGAACACCAAATATATCTCCAAGATCATCAACCACCAAGATTTTTTGTTGAGAAATTAGCCCTAGGACACAAGCAAATCACCTTCTTTGTTGTTAATATGGCCACCAATCAATCAAGGCTTCAAGGTTTCTCCATAATATGAATAGATAACATAAGATTTGTGGCCATAATTGATCAAAAGGGGTGTTTGTTCTTGAATGTGGGACGGCAATGGGGAGTGGGAGAGAGTATGTGTGAGTTGTTTTGCATGTGAAATGGAAGCAAATGGTAAGGGTTAGTGGTTTTGAGGTTTGGTGGAAACTTGTAGCTTACATGTTAAGCTTATGCTTACATGTGTAAGCTACTTGTTACAAGGGTGCCACATCAAGTGATGTGGTGTCCTCTTGGCCGTCCCTTTTGTTAGTGGGGTGGGATAGACTTGTTTTGTCCCATCCCGCTAATTTACGGGTATTCCTCGATTCTAGTTTCCTCGATTTGCGTGCCCTCGGGTCGTTTTACGAAAAACGTTTTTATAAATTATGAATCAACGGCACAAAACGAATCTAATAAAAACTGTCTCATAAAAAACGGAGTTCAAAAATGTAAATACGTAATCCTAAGGTTTCCGGTTTAGTCGTAAAGGACGCTAAATTATGCACGTAAGCCCAAATTTAAATCCGTAAATTATAGTTCATCAACCAACACAAAAATAAGTTTCAAAATAATATACGAGAAAATAACTCACTACCTGAAAATGTTAGATTGTCACAAATGAATGCTTGTGTTCCACACCTTTAATGCTAAACCTATGAATCTCACACAACTTTATGTTGACGATTTAACATGTTTAATCTCTGGTATTATTACATAGCCTTGCTTGGATGGGAGCCCGCAGGATATTATCGCAGCTTCGAGATTTCTGTGATGCTTTTAAAAGATTAGTTTTAGTAAAACTGTCAGAAGTTTATTCTATATTTTGGGTAACTTTATGTTATAAATCGTGATGAAATAATATATTTTTCTGCTTATAAAACTCTGGGACCTTTGTAGTAAAACTCTGATCTTTTATGATGTAATGTACATGTTTTTATTACATCAGCTTTGTGTCAACTGTAATTCATTGTTTCTTATACTATGACATGTTACCCCCTCGTTGCCTAGTTGTTCTATGTCAGATTCTCGGGGTCTCACAGGTAGCCTAGTTTAGGAAAGTAAAGGTTTTTACAAAATTTTTATCATGTTTACACAAATCAAGGGAGAATAGTGTAAAGAAAATATTCTTCTCGGAATATTCAGAGGCGGTTCCTTATAAAGAGGCGCGGTTCTTTATCGCTAAGGAACCGCAACCTGGATAAGGATCCGCCCCTAGTGGGTTTGAAAAAAAGGAACTTTCAGTAACTATAGCTACCCCGGATTTAATATAAATGTTTATCAAGCCAAAATGGACTATAAGTCAAGGCCTAGGAAGCTAACTAACACACAAGATGCACAGAGTCATGCAAATCGAAAGATCGATAGCATGGATAATTAGGATTAAAATACTAGATAATCCAAACACAAAGTGTTAGTTAATGAATACATAACATCCTAAGAATAAAGTTAAAGAAGATGAAGTTCAACAATCCAAACATGTTTACACACATGTTAGTCATTCAAGAGTGGCATATATCATTCATCTATGAGCATTTCCTCCTTGCCTTGATTCACTTCTTATTCGATCTTGAAGATGAAGATTGAGACAATACTGATAGTCTGAATCAATTTCTAGTGAAGAAAATTAGGAAATAGATGATGACAACTCATAACAAGGATTGAGAGAATTGTCTTGAGAGAAATTTTCATCTTCATTTGAATCATGCGTGGGTACAGAAGAGACATTCCCTTCAATAGGAAGCATGACTCGAAACATGGAGTGAAAAGATGAAGGATTTAGAGGTGGAAAGTCAAGAAGAAGTCTCTTAAGAAGCCATGAGAGAATCATGGCATATGGAAGAGTAGAACGAGATCCACTAAGAACAAATCTTATTATTCTAGCTATGAAAAATGCAAGGTTGTATGGAGTGGTGGTAGCAACACAATACAACATATGTGCAAGACAAGCAGGCACATGGTTGCGATTACCATCCAAGCACATTGCATTTTCCCTAATGATTTCGGCCCAAGGGATCATAAAATCACTAAGATCGCTAGTTAGTAATTCCCAAGGAGTGAGAGCATGAAATTCTCCTTCAAAATTATCAAGAATAGGATGCTCACGAGGTTTAGCAATGGCACAAGAGATGGTAGAAGCCAAAGGAATCTCGGTCACATAATGCACATCAATAGGGTCCGATTCTAAGTGGTTTAAACCCCAAGCATCGGTGAACCTACATTGACCTTCGTATGGAACTCTGAGAATCTTACCAAATTCCTCAAGATTGTACATAAAGGTTTTCCCCTTGATGGAAAATCTTATAGATAGACCATTAGTGTGTACGAGTTAAAGAATTCCATGAGGAAAGAAGGAAAGATCGGGTAATCTATATCAAGGAAACAATCAAAGCCAAAGGTATTGAACATGAATCGAATGAAGTCAAGTCCAACAAAGTTAGAAGGAACAATACGTCCTTCATGGAAACAACGAGATTCAAGGCTATGATAAGTGTTTTGAGTTGAGCGAGTTAGATTTAACAAAGAAAGATTAGGCATGTATCTTCTAGTAAGTAGGTGGTCATTTTGATATCCTGAAGTCACGACAGTACCTAAAAATAACATACAAACATATTTCCCCAATTACTCATATGTTACATATAAACCAAAAATTAAAAAGATGAGAATGTGTTTCATCAATCTCTTGACAAACCAAGGTTTAATCCTTATCATTTTCATATTCACAATGTATCTAGTTCATCATTAACAATGACACATTGAGCATGTAAGATCAATAATGAACTTGAACATTGGTTTTTCAAAACAAGGTTTTTATGTAAGCATTTAACAATGTCATTACCAACTTGTTCATGGGTTCATATCAATTCTATCAATTAACCAAAATTATTTACTCAAAATTCGGATTTGTTCTACAAGTGGGTTTTAGTGAAATCTCAATGAATATGAACCCAAGGAATCATAGTAACAATACTATGTCAACTCTTATTCCTAGTAAGGTTCTAATTCAATGTCAATTTTAAAAAGCCCCAATAATGAATGTATGAACCCTAGAACAAATTAGATGAAATTGAAAGAAATAACTTACAGATAATTGATCTTGGATGAAGAATGAGTGAAACCCACAAATCGAAATCAATTACTCTTGAGTAATTGAAGGTTTTTGAAAAACAGCAATGGTGGAGAACTGGGTATTCTCGTCACTATGTTGGAGAAGAGAGAGAAAGAGTTTTTGAAAAAGTGATATTTAATAAAAACTGACTCTTTAGTCACGGGTACTGGACGCGGTTCCTTATCGATAAGGAACCGCCGGTTTGAACCGCGTCGATAAGGAACCGCCTACAGTTGCGTGATTTTAATAAGGAAATTCAAAGAAATTTTCAAACCCAAATTTTTCTAAAAACCTTAAAATGTGTCTTAAGTCTTTAGGAAATCATTGGACCACCACAACACTAGGTAATAATCCTTTATTGAAGGATTACGCGTTGAATCGAGATAGGAAATGACTGAAACGAACAAACGACTACTCGTAGCAAAGAAGCAAAGGGGAGAGGTGATGAGACTGCTTTTATACATGGTCTCATCGTCTAAATCGGTCTTAAAATGCATAAAATATCATAAAATATGCCAAATATATGCTCGTGTTTGTTACTTGTGCATTTTTAGGTACGGATATTGAGGAATTGGCAAAAGATCACAAGAATCATTCAAAAATGAACACGGGAAACGAAGACGCACAATGAACCAAGCTCAAATATGGAAATTTTCAAAAAGACCCCTCAAGTTTGAAGAATTGGCAAAAATGGCCCCTCATCTTTGAAGAACTTGTCACATTTGACCCTACACATATCAAATGTACAAGTTTGATCCCACAAGTTTGAAGATATGTCAAAAGAAGCCCTTGGGAAATGATTAAAATGCCAAAGTTAGCCATTATAGTCCAAATGTTATCAAAAGGATTTAATTTGAAAGAGTTTTGGACTGCCCATGAGAAGGACTTAACAAAGAGGACTGGCCTTGCAAAGAGTTTTGGACGGCTGTTAGTTACCAAGGACGGGTAATGAAAATCCCACCCACAAGCCCATCTCCCCACTTGGCCCAAACCAACAAACCCCCAAGTCCAAATCCCATAACCCGGTTTTGGTTTAATCACCCAGTCAAAGAAGTCAACCCACCCACTAAACCCTTAATTCCCTCCTAAACAACTTTTTAAAAAGTTGTTTTCCCCCTTTTGGATTAAAACCTGCCTAATCCACCTTAAACCCTAATTACCTCCCCAGGTTCAATCAACCCTAAATCAAAGGGTTATGGCCTATAACCATGCAGATCTTTGATTAACGTCCACCTCACCATAACCCACCTCACCCAACATTCCCACATGACCTGTGGACCCCTCCCCGTACCTCCCCTGCTCCATCCCTTTCGCACAAAAACCCACCCCCGACCAATTAAACGCACAGGATCATTCTACTTGGTCCCCAAGGCTCATCCAACGCCTTTGATCATCTCCACAAGCTGGCAAGCACATGTGATCAAGCTTTTGACCAAGATTCAAACGAAGACCAAGGGCTAAATGGGCAATTCCATCTCTAGGGTTTCATAGTCTAGATAGTTCTATTGTTAGCTATAAAAGGAGGATGAGCCTGTTCATTCTCCTTTGTTCCAGAATTTTTAGCTAATCACTTGTAATTCCTTTTTTAAGAAATAAAGTTGGTATTTTTAAGTTAAAGTGTAATTCCTTTTATGTTTTTGAAAAGTTGTGTGTTGTGTTTATGCTAAATTCTGAGTTCCATTTTAAAAAGTGTTAGAAATACGTTTTAACGTATATTAGAAGTATCGGTCACTCCACAATATGATTTATGTTGTAATAGCTCGTAGTTAGTAATTAGTTATTAGTTGCTTATTAACTTAAGTAAGAACCGGTCCATGGGCTTGTCATGGACCGGCCCAAGCCCAATGTTAGGCTTGGAATATAAATACCCCTTTCCACTAAGGAAAGGGGTTGGTTGTTGTCATTTGCTAGTTTCCATATTAATAAAATACACATAGTTTCTCTCACTTTCTCTCTCTAACTTTCTCTCTCTAGAAATCAACAAACCCCTTCATAGATTCATTATTATCAATATTCTACATTTGGTATCAAGAGCTATGGGGTGATTTAAGGTGGTGATTTGTGTGGTTTTTTAGTTTTTGATTGTATTAGTGTTCTTTAAGAAAAATCATCTTGATTCTTGGTGTTTTTGGTGTTTTTGTGATTGGGATTAGTGGATAAGTATTAGTTGTTACTTATTTTAGTCGAAAGCACAAAACTTTTTGGGTTATTTGGTCAAAATCTGGGCTTAATCTTCATTTTTACTGTTCGACTGTTCATCGGAACAAGTTTCTGTTCATTCAGCAAAAGTTCCGGATCAAGAAGTTCCGGATCAAGAAGTTCCGGATCAACAAGTTCCGAACCAAGGAAACTTCCGAATCAAGAAGTTCCGGATCAAGAAGTTCTGGATCAGGAAAGTTCCGAACCAAGGAAACTTCCGAATCAAGAAGTTCCGGATCAAGAAGTTCCGGGTCAAGAGGTTCCGGATCAAGAACTTCCGAATCAAGAAGTTCCGGATCAAGCCCAAAAGTTCCGAACCAAGAACTTCCGAGTCAAGAAGTTCCGGATCAAGCCAAAAGTTCCGAATCAAGGTAATCTTCCGAATCAACAAAAAGTTCCGAATCAAGGTAATCTTCCGAATCAAACTTCCGAATCAACAAAAAGTTCCGAATCAAGGGTCATTTTGCTTGTTTTTTCGACGATTTTTTAGAGGATTTAATCTTGGTTTCTTACAACAAAAACACAACACAATTCACAAGCTTTACTTCACTGCTCGATCAACCGATAATCTCTGTTTCTTTGAAGAAAAACAAAATGAATCCAAGTTCATTAATGCCTCAGATGACATCTCTTACGGATATCTCGATCATAACGGGGACTGATAGTCGTCCACCAATGCTTATCAAAGAGGTGTTTGAGGCATGGCAGGGCCGTATGATGCAATACTTAAAGGGCAAACCAACATACGGAAGGCTTATGGTCAAATCGATTTTGAATGGTCCACTCGACTATGGTACCATTGTGGCAAATAATGTGTCTCGACCAAGAGAATATGAAGAACTCACACCGGCACAACAACTCATTGCTGATGCTGATGAAAAGGCTCTACAGACACTTCTCCAAGCTCTTCCGCATGATATTTATCGTATGGTTAGTCAATATACGGTTGCCAAAGATTTATGGGAACGGTTAAAGGTGTTGCTACAAGGCACGTCTCTCACCAAACAAGAAAGGGAGTGTCAGCTGTATGATTTGTTTGATAGATTCACGTACAGCCCAGGGGAAACACTACACGATTATTACTTCAGATTCACTACTCTAATGAATGATCTGAATGTATACAATCTTGTAATTGCTCCATTCCAGGTTAACACCAAGTTCTTGAATACTTTACCTCAAGCTGAATGGGGTGAGTATATTACCGATGTGAAGTTAACCCGGGATTTGCATAAGTGCAACTTAGATCAAATCTATGCTTTTCTTCAGCAACATGAGAAGCATGTGATTATGCACCGTTCTCCTCGCGGTATGTACCCAGATTCCTTAGCTTTGATGGCGAATCAACCAAGCTTGTCACACAACAACACACCTTATATCTTGGGACATCAAGCCTATCATCCATCACCTTATATGACACCAACCTTCCCACAATATTCGATTCTACCACAACCACCCACCTCACATCAGCAACAATATCGGTTCAATGCACCTTCACCACAGTATGCTTCACAACTTCATCCAGCAAATGTTGCACCTTATGCTCAGCCTTCATACTCTTCTTATCAAGAGAATGCAGCATATCCAACAAGCTACCCTGATCAAATGAGTATTCCTTCTACTGATTATGCAGCTCATCCAGATCAAGCACTGTAT
The DNA here is from genome assembly GCA_025667525.1 of Glebionis coronaria. Taxonomy (NCBI): domain Eukaryota; kingdom Viridiplantae; phylum Streptophyta; class Magnoliopsida; order Asterales; family Asteraceae; genus Glebionis; species Glebionis coronaria. The sequence goes on from CM046874.1 coordinate 164,093,187, forward strand.
TGTGATGATGAGGAAGTCCCCGTTCCTGTATTCCAACAAGGAGCTGACCCAGTTGAAGTGCTAACTACTATGTCTGCTTATCTCACAAGAACTTTAAGCAAACGAGGATACAGAGGATCAGCTCCTACCAACAATCAGTTGAGGAATTCATCCAATTCTCGTCAACAAGCTACAATTGAGAATGGCAGGGTAATGGTTCAGCCAATTCAACCATATCAGGGGAGACCTTCCACATCAACCAATGTTCGCACCGTCAATCCTGCTCCTGCTCCAATGGTCAACAATCCTCCACGGGATAATACAGGCAAGTTGAGAATGATTACATGCTACAACTGCAAGGAAGAGGGTCATATGTCCAGGGATTGTAAGAAACCCAAGAGGAGAAGGGATGGACAGTGGTTTGCAGAAAAGATCTATCTGGTAAATGCTCAGGCGCAAGGAAGGGAACTTGATGAAGAGGAGCTTGCATTTCTTGCTGATCCAGGGATTGCTGAACAAGACGTTGTCACTACGCAGAATGCAGCTTACCAAGCCGATGATCTTGATGCGTATGACTCCGACTGTGATGACTTTCAATCTGCAAAGGCTGCTCTCATGGCAACTATCTCCAGCTTAGGGCCAGAAAAGAGATCTGAGGTACTTATTAATACCACCGATAATACCACTGATGCTAGTATTCAACCACATCAAGTTGTGCAAGAGAATGCTGACTCGAATGAATCTTCGGTGGTGAGTCTTTCAAATGAGGAGACAAACAATGATAGCAATATCAATGTGAGTCCCCAGACTTTGAGAGAATCACAACCGGGACCCATTTCGCAAACGCCTACTCCTGCTCAAAAAGATTTGGTCATGGTTCCTGCTACATTACTTAGCCAAATGAATGCTGCACTCTTAGAAACCTTAGCTAAGAATAAGAATCTGTCTGATGAGCTTACCTTAAGCAACGAGAAAGTTCAAACCTTGGAATTAGTGCCTTCGTCTAGTGTTCTAACTAATCTCGAATATGATCATTTTAGAAACAAACAAATGGGTCACTTGCAAGAAATCGAAAACTTAAGAGCAAATTTGTCGAATGAACTTAAAGAAAAGGAGTTAGTGGTCACTAATTTTCAAAAACTTCAAACAGATTTTGAATCACTCGAGTCTAAGAAGAATGAAATGGAGATTAATGCCACTAATAAGATTAGAAGCCTAGACTACTTGCTTTTAAGACAATACGCTGCTTCTCAACTAGTTCACTTATTTGATGCTTCATTTAGAGAATTTAACTTATCTCGTCTAAAAGGCCTTCCCCCTAATCCACGATATGCAAAACAAGCTTTAAGACATAGTCCTAGACTTTATAATGCAACTCAATTAGGATTGGCTTTAGACCCGATTGTTTTTCCCGATGATCGAACAAGTAAGGATCTAGTTGATGAGGATCGGTCATACAATTCTGCAAAATATCCCGAGTGTGATTATTTTAAATTGAATAAGGAGCTTGCAAAAACCGATTTTAGAATTCGATTCCATATGGACAAAGATCTCATAACAGCACCAACCTACATATTAGCTGAAGAAAACCCTAGTACTTTTCCTACACTTGTCAATATGGAGGGTCCTAAGGAAATTCCAAAGGATCTTCCACCTGTTAGCACTGTATGGTTAAACTTGCAAGAGATTAATCAATACTTTACTAATTTTGACAAGGTCATTTTGGAACGTACGACTTCAAATGGCTTAAACGCCGGAGAATGGGCTTTCGAACATATGAACGAGGTGTTTAAGACTGAGATCAATCCGTTTGTCGAAAGTCTAAAAGAAATTTTTGCATCTCTTAAGGAAAATCTTGTATTTGATATTGGTGAAGTTCAAAAAGTGTTTTATGAAATGGACACCGCTTACGAACTACAACTAGTTGAAAAAGAAAAGATTTTAACCGAATATGACCGATTCTTGTCTGCAGTAATCTCGTGTGATGTGCTTACTACTGTAAATGTTAATTATTCGAATGAGCTTACATCCGCTATGATTAATTGTGATGCTGTGAATATTTGTAATGATATTTGTGATGATGTTTGTGGTCTTTCTGTAAATGTTGCTGATACTGTAAATGAGGTAGACAATCATTCTTGTCACGAATCTAACGCTGAGTTTTTAAATCTACAAGATTCCTACAATTTACTTTCAAAACGCTTTAATCAACTAGAACAACATTGTATATCTTTAGAATTAAAACAACAAACTCAAAATGAGAATCTTTTGATATCAAATGTTTGTGAAAACGGTGTTGAGACTAGTGACAAGATGATTGCAATTGTTAAGACATTAGAGGAAGAAATCATGAGATTGAAGAGAGAGGTATCATCAAAGGAAACATTAAAATTGGAACTAGAGGCTGCAGAGTCTAAAAAACAAGTCTTAGAAATTAGACTATCGTCTGTTCTAGGGGAGATGGATCGGACAAGACAGGGATTATCCGCTCTTTATGATTCACTAGAAGAACGCTTCGCTTTTAATGCAGCACAGCAACAATCTTTTGTTGAACAACTGAACCAAAAGTGCGAAGAAATCTCTGATTTGAACATCCTGCTCATAGACAAAAATATGGTTTTGGCTGAGTTAAAGGAAACACTTCTTCTCACCCGACAAGAAGTTGTTGATAACTTAGCTACTGACTCTGCACCGTCCACTAGTGCTCCAACAACCAAGTCAGTAGTGCTTTATAAGAATCCGCTTCATAAGAGAAACCCGGTTACCTACGATGATTATATGAGGAATGCCATTAAGCATGTCGATCTTCTTAGGGGTATTTTAGACGATCTTTATGCCTTAGATCCCTCAAGTAGCGACTATTATTCGGCTCATGAATATGTTAAGCGAGTTCAATATTGCTTGGCTTATTTGCAATACATAGGTACACCAGGTTCTGCACTACTTAATAATAGGCCCATTGCTGTCACTCCATTTAATAAGACTCCAGGAGCGAAACCGTCATTGGCACAATCAAGTAAGACACCTTTAAAATCTGTTGCTAATGTTCCCACTTTGCCTTCTACAGGATTAAAAGAGACTACTAAGGCTAAAGGATCGCCACTCAAGAAAGCTAAGATCAAGCCCTCCACTAGTAGTGCCACAAAGAAGAAAGTAGAAGTCCACAATAGGAATGCTAGTTCAGTTTTAAATAAAAAGAATCATGTTAAGACTAAAAGCTCTGCGCCTGTGCAGCAGCCTAAACCATTCGTGAATTCTGATTTAAATTGTTGGAATTGTAATGAATGTATGTTTTCCCAGCGTCATGATTTGTGTCTGATTGATCACGTTAATGAAATGAATGCTATTAAGAATGGTCTTGAATGGAAGCCAACGGGTAGAACTCGTGCCCAAGTTGGCTGGCAATGGCGTCCCACTGGTAGGACCTTTACATTAGATGGAAAAATGTGCCCTTTAACTAGGAATGCATCCATTGAGGTTAGGTCTGAGCGTCCTTTAGTTAGGAACACTCGCACTCAAGTATGGAAACAACGCCCTTTAATTAGGTCAGCCCCCACTATAGTGCCTATCAGTGAAGAAATACCTCAGGATTTAAGCCAACTAGAATCTACACCACCAATTAAGAAGAAGAAGGCTAGGAAATCTAAGAAACCTAGAGTTAGCAAATCTAAGATTATTAAATCTGTACCTGCTAATAACAAGGAACACTCAGATAGCGATACCTCTACATTGTCTTTGTGTGGTGATATTTTCAGGTGGTCCAAATCATCCTGTGGTATTTGGACTCCGGTTGTTCAAAACATATGACCGGAAATCGCTCGATGCTCCGAAATTTCGTCAGCAAGTTTCTTGGTACGGTTAAATTCGGGAATGATCATATAGCAAAGATTATGGGGTACGGTAAATATCAGATTGGAAACGTGACGATTTCTAGGGTATACTATGTAGAAGGTCTTGGTCATAACTTATTCTCAGTAGGACAGTTTTGTGATTCCAACCTTGAGGTTGCTTTTCGACAACACACTTGTTTCATCCGCAACTTGGAAGGAAAAGATTTGTTGAAGGGATCTCGTGGTGCAAATCTTTATACTTTGTCCTTACAAGACATGATGGCCGCCTCTCCAGTATGTCTTCTCTCTAAAGCTTCTAAGACCAAGTCATGGTTATGGCATCGCAGATTATCTCATCTTAACTTTGATGCTATTAATCATCTGGCTAAAAACGAGTTAGTTCGTGGTCTTCCAAAGCTTAAATTTCACAAGGACCATTTATGTTCCGCGTGTTCAAGGGGGAAAAGCACCAAGAAATCTTACAAACCCAAAGCTGAAGACACCAATCAAGAAAAACTTCATCTTTTGCATATGGATCTTTGTGGGCCGATGAGAACTGAAAGTGTGAGCGGTAAGAAATTCATTCTAGTAATTGTGGATGATTTTTCCAGGTTTACATGGGTTAGATTTCTACGTACAAAGGATGAAGCACCGAAGGCTATCATCACTTTTCTGAAGTTCATTCAGGTACGTTTGAATACCACTGTCCGCCGTATTCGTACAGACAATGGTACAGAGTTCGTCAACCAGACTCATCGTGATTATTATGAAGGAGTTGGTATATCACATGAAACATCCGCTGCACGCACTCCACAACAAAACGGTGTCGTTGAAAGACGGAATCGTACACTTATGGAAGCTGCTAGGACCATGCTTATTTATGCGAACGCTCCATTGTTCTTGTGGGCAGAGGCTATTTCTACTACATGTTTCACCCAAAACCGTTCTATCCTTCGGAAACGCCATGGAAAAACACCTTATGAGCTTTTACATGACCGTAAACCCGATGTTTCATTTTTCCATGTGTTTGGTGCTCTTTGTTATCCAAACATCAATAGTGAGAACTTGGGTAAGCTTCAACCAAAAGCCGATATAGGTATTTTCATTGGTTACTCACCGTCCAAAAGAGCATACCGAATCTATAACCGTCGTCTTGGCAAGATTGTAGAAACTATGGACGCAGATTTCGACGAGCTGACAGCGATGGCTTCTGAGCAACACAGCTCTGAACCCGCGCTTCATGAGATGGGAACCGGTGCTATTAGTTCCGGATTAGTTCCCAATAATCCTACTTCTACATCATTTTTACCACCATCAAGGCCCGAGTGGGATAAACTGTTTCAACCGTTGTTTGATGAATTCTTCGATCCCCCGACTGATGAAGTTCCAGCACCTGTAGTAATTGCTCCAATACCTGAAGTGGTTGCTCAAGTTAATGAACCTTTATCTAATGCATCTACAATTCACATTGAACCGGATGCACCTTCACCAAGTGATTCTCAAACTACACCTGAATCATCACCCCTACTTGTGCCTAATGATGTGGAAGAGGATTCTACTGATCACGACTTGGAATATGCTCACTTGCAAGAGCTTCCTTTCTTTGGTGTAGCGATCCCTGAAAACCCTTCAGCCGCGTCTACCTCAGAAGAAGCTCCTTCTATTGTTCACTCCAGACCACCTAGGATTGAAAACCATAGCACTAAATGGACAAAAGATCACCCAATTAGGAATGTTATTGGAGATCTAGATCGACCAGTCTCTACACGCCATCAATTACAAGAGAGTGCACTATATTGTTACTTTGATGCATTTCTCTCTGAAGTTGAACCCAAAAATTGGCAGCAGGCTATGACCCAATCATCTTGGATTGAAGCTATGCAGGAGGAACTAAACGAATTTCAACGACTTGAAGTATGGGAATTGGTTCCTCGCCCTGACAAGGTTAACATCCTTACTTTGTTATGGGTTTATAAGGTTAAACTTGATGAGATGGGTGCGGTATTGAAGAATAAAGCTAGATTGGTCGCTAGAGGATATAAACAAGCCTTGGGTATAGACTTTGAGGAATCTTTTGCTCCTGTGGCTAGATTGGAGGCGATTAGACTATTCCTTGCGTTTGCTGCTCATATGAACATGATCGTCTATCAAATGGATGTGAAGACGGCATTTTTGAACGGTGAACTAAGGGAAGAAGTTTATGTTAGTCAACCGGATGGGTTTGTCAGTACGGAGTCTCCTAATCATGTGTACAAGCTTAAGAAGGCTCTCTATGGGTTGAAACAAGCTCCACGCGCGTGGTATGATCTCCTGTCAACATATCTCATGTCGGAAGGCTTCTCCAAAGGCAAAGTGGACCCCACTCTATTCACTCTCAAGGACGGCAACGACATGCTTCTGGTACAAATTTATGTTGATGATATAATATTTGCTGCCACTAACATAGAATTGTCTAAACAATTTGAGAAGATAATGTCCACACGCTTTCAGATGTCGATGATGGGAAAAATTTCATTTTTCTTAGGATTACAGATTTCTCAGAATCCCAGAGGCATCTTTATTAATCAATCCAAATATGCTCTAGAATCTCTTAAGAAATATAACTTTGAGAATTGTGACCCCGTAGACACTCCAATGGTGGAGAAATCCAAGTTAGATGAAGATAGGAATGGGACTATTGTCGATCCAAAACTTTACCGTGGGATGATCGGCACCCTTCTATATCTGACTGCTAGCAGGCCTGATTTGCAATTTGCTGTATGCATGTGTGCCCGGTATCAGGCTCGGCCTACCGAAAAGCACCTACATGTTGTGAAAAGGATCTTTCGGTATCTCAAAGGAACACTTCATCGTGGTCTATGGTATCCGAAAGATTCCTCGATTGCTTTAATATCATACGCAGATGCCGATCATGCTGGATGTCAAGACACGAGGCGTAGCACCTCTGGATCTGTGCAACTCCTAGGAGATAGATTGATCAATTGGTCTTCAAAAAGGCAGAAAAGAGCTGCAATTTCTAGCACGGAGGCTGAATACATCGCCATGTCCGGTTGTTGTGCTCAAGTCCTTTGGATGAGATCACAATTAACTGACTACGGTCTTGGATTTAACAAAATCCCGATGTATTGTGACAACAAGAGCGCCATTGCCCTTTGCTGCAACTATGTTCAACACTCCCGGGCCAAGCACATAGACATTCGCTACCATTTCATTAAGGAGCAGGTGGAGAACGGAGTGATCGAGCTGTATTTTGTCACTACTGAGTACCAGCTGGCGGATATGTTCACCAAAGCCTTAGATCGAGGACGAATCGAGTTTTTGATCGACAAGCTTGGCATGAAATCATTCACCCCAGCGACTCTCAAAGAGTTGGCAGAAGAATCAGCTGAATAGTCGTGGTAAACTATTCAGAGTATCCTTTGTTCGTGATCATGTATATTATCGTAAATATATAAACCACAAAAAGAAAATACAAAATATAAAACCAAGAAAATCCATAAAAAATATAAAACCAAGAAAAACCATAAAAATTATAAAATCAAGAAAAACCAAAAATATTTTTCGTTTTAAATAGGGCATGTCTTTTAGTACGGTAATATTTACGGCCTTAGAAATGTCGATCAATATTGACACGGTGCCTTAAATAGAGTCCGTATAAAAGTTGTACATTTTTAAAACATGCCCACAATGGCTTGTAGTTATTTCTGACTGCAACCCGGTTTTCATATTAAAGTCACGTATTTCCTTGGAAAACGTTGGCTCAGAACGGGAATTAATTTTCTCGGGCGTGATTTACAAGCCAAATCATGCAAAGGGATCAAGTTTACTTTATAACTTGGTCTAACACGAATTTGTGTACGTCTCAGTGCATTAATTTGTTAAAATAAGAGAAATCTTATTGTCACCACGAATCAAACTTTTTCAAGAGATAAATTGGAAATGCTTTCATCAATATTTGACTCTTTAAACAATGACTACAGCTCTTTAAATAGAAAACGGGTCATCGTTTAAGGGGGAGAAAATATTAAAATCATCTTCGTCATTAAAATTGATCTTCAAAAGTGATTGTGAAAATTAAGGGCTACATGGTAATTGAGTGGTTTTGCTTTAGAAAACGACTTGTGTTCGTTCTAAGTGATAGGCATTGCTTTTAGATATTGGAGATATGCTAATAGATGCGTTTGCTAAATTGTGTGTAAGTTAAACAAGGGATAAGTGAAATGAAAAAGTAAGAAACAAAAAGAAAAAGGAGTGAAAATGTAGGGTCTAAAAGTGATATTAGTTGAAACTTGTCAAAAATTTTGACCTAAGTCAAACAACACACCCCCCGCCCCTCACTATTCTTCATTCACTGTTTCTATTTCATCACTTTGCCGCCATTGTTAATAAACTCACACAAGCTCTACAAATCTCTCGTTTAATCCATCTAGATCCTGTTCTTTCGACTTTATAAGGTAAATAACATCAATTATTTGAATTCTAATTCGTTTAAATCATGCAAATCCAACTGGTTAATACAGATAATCCATTTAAATCTAGTTAGGGTTCGTTCGCCCCAATTTAAGCTTAATTGATTAGGATTTGTGGTGGGTTTTGTGCGGATTAGCAAGATATGATGTTTAAATACCTTAGATTGCCTTAGAAATACACAAACGCGTTTAGAATTAACCATCTTAGTCTGTGTATTAATGTTCCGGATGAACAAGGATAAGAACTTCCGGATGAAGGACATGTTGAATAAAACTTCCGAATGAAGGAATTTTTCTGAAAAACTTCCGAATGAGTAAGTTCCGAATGAAGGACTTCCGAATGAAGGAAGTTCCGAATGAAGAACTTCCGAATGAAGGAAGTTCCGAATGAAGAACTTCCGGAGGAAGGAAGTTCCGAATGAAGAACTTCCGAATGAAGGAAGTTCCGAATGAAGAACTTCCGAATGAAGGAAGTTCCGAATGAAGAACTTCCGGATGAAGGAAGTTCCGAATGAAGGAATGTTCCGGATGAAGGAAGTTCCGAATGAAGAACTTCCGGATGAAGGAAGTTCCGAATGAAGAACTTCCGAATGAAGGAAGTTCCGAATGAAGAACTTCCGGATGAAGGAAGTTCCGAATGAAGGAATGTTCCGGATGAAGGAAGTTCCGAATGAAGAACTTCCGGATGAAGGAAGTTCCGAATGAAGAACTTCCGGATGAAGGAAGTTCCGAATGAAGAACTTCCGGATGAAGAAGTTTCGGATGAGGAAAAGTTCCGGATGAAGAGTTGTTTGATTATTCTTGTTTGCATGCTATATGTACTTGTTGTTTTATCCTATGAAATCTGTTATGCTTAGAAGTAAGAATGATATATATCTATATGTTTTTGTGCATCAACCTTTCATGTCTTATCTTAAGCAGATACAATGACTAATCCAACAGTACAAGCAATCCAAGAATCTAGAGAAGCCGATATTGCTAAAGCACGAACCCTTAAGTTTATTCCCAACAATTACCGGCTGAAGCAAGTCTCAAAATCCACTCACCATGGTTTTAAGGTCGCCATAGCCATCCTCGATAACTCTCATTTCAAGAACGCCCTTAGGAGTACAGCCTCGGTGCCTTATGAGTATATGTATGAATTTTGGGCTACCAAGGAAATCACTTCAAACAAGATCACCTTCACCATCGACAACAAGCAGCAGACACTCACAGTTTTAGACTTCCGTAAGATTCTTGGTATACGGGATACACCCAAAGGCATGTCATTCTCGAGGGATCCTACTAAAGATGAACTCGTGGAGTTATTTGACGCACTTGGATGTCCGGAAATACGAGTTGCGTCTGAGTTTACCACTGCTAAAGTAGGACAACCTTGGAGAGCATTGATGGGTATTCTCAGTAGATGTCTTACACCAAAAATAAGTGGCCATGATGCTTTGCGCAGTCCTATAATAAACCTCTTCTATGGCATGTACAAAGCTGCAAATTCAGATTATGCTTTGTTGATATGGGAAGAATTCACCTTTCAACTCTTCTATAACAAGAAGCTGAAGACAAACTTCTTTCCTTATCCTCGGTTTATAAAGCTTATCATTAATTATTTTATGAAGAATGATACTTCTATTGATAGGCGTGCAGCAGGTCGCTATCACACTGAAGAAGCTGATGATACTGTGGATCTGAGGCATGAAGGACCGTCAATTGGTGTGATTCCGGGTCCTATTCCTGATTACCTTCTCACTGATAAAATTAAGGGTTCTGCGAATTACAAGTTACTGCAGATAGAAATCAAGAAGCTGAAAGCAAACCTTCAGACTGGAGAAGACTCGTCTACAACGGTTAAGAGTAAAGGTAAACGTAAACAACCAGCTGCGTTACCTGAACCCGAAACCAAGAAGAAGAAGACAGAGGGTAAGAAGGGAAAGGGTAAGGATGAGATGCGTCTACGTGACGAAGAAGATATTGTTGATCCTACTCTTGATAAAACCGAAAAGCAAATGATGAAGATTGCTATTCAAAGGAGTAGGAAAGATACTGGAGGTAGTGGTTCAGGTGCAAGGGTAGATATTGAGGATGAGTACGTGGAACCAGATGATGTTGATGAGTTTGGGTCACCTGAACATTATTCCACTTCGAAGGAGCCATCAATCCCTATTTCAGCAAGTGTGCAAAAGGAGTCTGTTGCTCCTACGATCATGGTGTCAACTCAACCCTTAGCAACTCAACCTCCACCCATACAACCCTTACCAACCAGACCGGCTTCAACACCATTTCTTCCACCACCGATAATTCCCATCCTTAGTACCGCAGTAACAACCGAGCCTCTTCAATCAACCCAGAGCAGCTCTGCAACATCTGCAATGGCTGCATTAGTGATGGCCGAAATGTTTGACAAACATGTGGATACTCACAAACGCGAAATGGATGAACTTCGCCAAGAGTTGCAAAGACGAGCTCAGAGTGAAGAAGCATCTAGGAAAGCCCAAGAGGAGATGATTGCTAGGTTCGCTTCAGATATGGAGTTGACTCGAAAAGCACATGCAGAAGAACTAGCTCGGGTTAAGCAGGCTGAGGCTGATAAGCATGCTGCACGTATTACCAGACTTCAAGCGATGAGGGATAAATACAAAGAGCAAAAAGAAGCACTTGAAGCCTCTGTGAAAGAAAGAGTGCAAGAATCCGTTGAATCCCTAATGCCTAAACTTCGTGATGAGTTGAAGACACTTGCTGCTGACAACTTGATGATCAAATCATCCAATCCTTCAGAAGCCGCCTACAAGATTGCTTATGACCTGACGGATTTTGAATTGAAGAAGATCCTTAAGGCTCGTATGGTGGAACTTGGATCGTTTGATAAGTCTAGGATTCAACGGGCTCTATATAAATCCCTGAATGATGCTATCATGGAGGATGATAGATTATTCAAAACGTTTGGAAGCGTGGTACCTTATCACATTCTACCTGAAGAGGAAAGGGAAGAAAGTGAGCAGGAAGAGGGTACTGGGGAAGAGGAAGAGGAAGAAGAAGGAGAAGAAGAGGAAAAGGATGACGATGATGGTGATGATGAGGATAAGGATGAGGATGATGATGACGAGGATGAGGATGATGATGATGGCGATGATGGTGGTGATGAGAATCAGGAGAGTGCTAGGGGTAGTAACGGGGATGACAATCAGGATGATGATGGGGGTGAACAGCCGAAAGAGGGAGACAAGGTTACCAGCTCCAAGAAAACTGCTAAGACTGGAACCAAGTCCACAAAAGATGCAGTACAGAAGGACAAATCAACATCGACGGAATCAAGACGAACTAAGTGGCGCCACGATGTGAATGCCACTACAGCGTCATCGGTTCCCGGTACCTCTATCGCTGTATCTTTACCTATTACCACTAACCCCATTAGTTCTGTTGTTGTTGCTCCTGTGATTGCAGAATCAGTGACGGAACCCGAAGCTGCACAACACTCTCCAGTTCACGACACTGCCGAAATGCCTGAAATTGAACCAACAGATGTTCGCACTTCAACTCCTCTACAACAAGCACAACAATCTACGGTTCCGGAACCAAGCACACGAGATTGGGAAGACACGTTGCAGATAGACGAGACTGCACCACCACAGGCTTGGATCACGGCAGCAGCACAATATGATCCGATCACAGATGCTGACAAAGATGTGTTGTATCTCCGTATCCGCAGTCCTATTGACTTATGTGCATTTCTTGCTCATGTGTATAAGACGTCGGTTACTCCATCATTGGTGAAGAAAGCGCTGAATGATAAGAGGCCTCGCGCCAAAACCCGGTTGACCCGAATGGAGTTCGAGTATTATGCCGATGAGATCCTGAAGGCTCTGAAAACCGTTCAACGGCCAGGTCTTCATGAATCAGAAAGAGCTCCACCTCCAATGGATCCTGCTCAAGATAATCAGATTGCTCTTGACTTCTTCGTCACCAATGATCTTGTGTATCTACTGAAGGGGTCATCAAAGTACGCAACCTCCCTGACCTTGCTGAAAGCTGCCAACTGGGGGACAATACCCTTTATCGAGGAAAAGGTAAATCGACTCTGGGTCCCAAAAATGAATCGTAATTATGAAATGTATGCTGTCATAGGTGCATCTCATTGGGACGAACGAGTCCGAAGGGCGTACAGGGGTTGCTGCTTGGTCAATTCTGGAAGCAATGTTAGATCCGACATCCGCATCTCCAGCATCTTAGGAATGAAAAATGAAGCCAAGAACGGCTATTATCATGTGACGGAGATTCGCTTGAAAAGGGAGGATGACAGGGAATACAAAATCCAGCAAGGAGATTTTTCCATCATTCGCCTTGAGGATATCGAAGATATGCTGCTTCTAATGACCCGAGATCAACTTACACACATTCCTCGTGAAGACCTGATTGCTTTGAATACAGCACTTCGTATGTTCACACGAAGCATTGTCATCAAGTCACGAGTTGAATATCTTCAGTTGGGAGTCGAAAGCTATCAGAGGAAGCTCAATTTAACCCGTCCTGTGAATCAAGTGCTACCTCAACATGTAGAAAGATGTCCCTATACCGGCATTTCTGTCCCGAATTACGGCATTTTCTACTTGAACAGTCGAGGTTTGATGAAGTTTATGAGGGTGGGGGAGCTCCACAAGTATAGTGATGGAACTCTTATACAAGTCAGAGGAAAGTTGGAGCATCTGAACTCGGGTGGGACTTTGCCAGAGATGACAGAGGATTGGCATCCGGGTTACCGGCAGATGGCAAAGTACGTGATCAAGAAGATCGATCAAAAGCTCTGTGAACGTAGATTGATGAGGAGCTTGGAAAGATTCGTGGGTGGAAGACCGTATTTAGTGCACCACAAGCTACTGCAACGATCCATCTAATGGGTCGTACATTTCAGGTCACTTTATATTGGTTTTCAATTGTGAATATGTATATTTGTGAATAATGTGCTTTAATGGCTTGATGTAGTGTTAAGGTATGATAATTTTTCAAGAATTTCTCACGAGATTCAAAATCTTTCAAAATATATCATACTAAAGCACTACAACTATCCCTTATTAACTTAAGGGGGAGCAATAACTTGTTCTATGGCCAAACATCGATTTCATTTTTTACCCAAAGACCGGTTAATCCATTCAATATCCCAAATATTAATGGTTAACATTTTGGATAAGGGGAGAAAATGGGATTAAGGAGACGTAAGTGATACTTGGCTAAAAGATGAAAAAGACTTAAAGATTATCCAACTTAATATGTGTAAAGCACGTGTTAAGGGGGAGCGTTTTTGATGAACAAAACACCTAAGGTACAAAACTTTTGATTTCAATATCACAAGTACTTTAGGTGATTTTCAATGATTTTTCATGGTGGCAATTCCTTCCCAAAACACGCTTAATTCACGACGGATGTGGTGACAAAAGGGTGGTAGGAACAGGTTAAGTCCAATGATTCATCAGAGCCGATGGAATCTTCCCAAGGACAATTCCCTAGATAGAATTAGAAGTCCTAGGAAAGATGGAGAAAGAATGTGAACGTAGCTGAATGCCGACCAAGTACTTAAGCTAGCACTGGAACAATCACAACAAGGTGCTAGTGATGACGTATTGGTAAGCATTGAAGGGGTTGAAGAATGAAAAAGAATTGTAAAGATAAAGGGTGTAAAGAAAGAAGCCCTCCTTACAACTTTAGGCAGAAACCGGGTCAATACATATGCTATTGAGGTCATTTTTGCTAATGATTCTCGGTATTGAAGAAAGACATCATGGACCCAGTGATGCAATGCACAACCCTTCCCAGCTAACTCAAATATCTCTCAAAAGGTATTTGTTTTAATCACACGGAGATCAACACGTTATCTATTGGTTTATTCACTCCGAATAGACTGGTATTGAAAAGGTGGCACTCCTCTCCAGCCATCGCTCACTAAATCAAAACGCACAATCGAGTCTTGAGCCAAGAGATCATCAAAAGTCTCATTAGGACACTTTCCATTTATTCCTTGCTTTCTCACACATTGTGAAAAGTAAGAGATTTTCATGAGTCCTATGCAATATTCCTGTAATATTGCCAGAACATCCGAGTAATACGTAAGTATTACAATGAAGATGGAAATCCTGCTTGAGCCAACATCAAACAAGCTCATGGTAGGTTACACGTGCGGTTCTTTTAGAACCAATCTTGTGAAAAACTGGAAGGTAACAGTGGTTTAATTCTTAATTGAACTTAAACTCGTTCCAGGCCTCTTCGCATTATCATATGATCTTGCCAGAACACTCAGAGTGACTCTTTATTGACCACAGTGACGAGTGGAAATCCTTCTAGTGTCAACATCAAACAGCACTTGGTAGGTAACGTGCAAGATTCTTTATGAATTGAGCTCGTGACAACTGGAAAGCAACGATGGTGAAAATCTTAATTGAAATTCACTTGTTCCAGGTTTCATGAATTGACGGCTTTTAATCACAAGGATAATTTATCCAAGTGATTCACTCTTTATGTTCGCAGTCAGCTTTGGACGGTCGAATAAAGAGAACGGGTTTACCCGCGAAATCCTGTCAGGAAGTTACTTAATTGAAACTATCCGTCACGGGTACGATATCTAATATCGTCCAACGGTCTTCACCGACCGGAGGTAAAATGCTACCGAATTAGAATAAAATGTTCAAAGCCATTTTATTCGTGTCGTTGCTGTGTACCTGTTAAAGACGGTGGCGTTGTTGTGTACCTGTTGAAGACGGTGGCGTTGCTGTGTACCAGTGAAGACGGTGGTGTTGCGGTGTACCTGTAAAAGTCGTTCCCACATGCTTATGTCTTTTGCAACAAAGTTCAGCAAAAATTCAAGAAAGTACAAGATGAAGTCTTCCGCTGTACCAAACTCTGAAGCTTTCGAGAATTCAACAAAAAGACGTAAGTGTGTGGAACATGAAGTCACGAGGAGGCAAAGTTCACAAGAAAGGCAAAGATCGCACGTGAAAGGCCAAAGAACAATGCTCTCAAGTCAAAGCCAAAAAGATCAAACCAACATATTCACAACAAAAGAAAGAAAAGAAGAAAGGACTACGAGCTAAAGAACGAAGACTTAGTATAGTATGCTAGGTTTAGAACTTTGTAATGTGGAGTGACCTCCCTTAGGGGGAGATTGTTAGAAATACGTTTTAACGTATATTAGAAGTATCGGTCACTCCACAATATGATTTATGTTGTAATAGCTCGTAGTTAGTAATTAGTTATTAGTTGCTTATTAACTTAAGTAAGAACCGGTCCATGGGCTTGTCATGGACCGGCCCAAGCCCAATGTTAGGCTTGGAATATAAATACCCCTTTCTACTAAGGAAAGGGGTTGGTTGTTGTCATTTGCTAGTTTCCATATTAATAAAATACACATAGTTTCTCTCACTTTCTCTCTCTAACTTTCTCTCTCTAGAAATCAACAAACCCCTTCATAGATTCATTGATTATCAATATTCTACAAAAAGTGTGAAAGATTTGTTTGAGGTTTCAATATCAAAAAGGTTTTGAAAAAGTGTTTCAACTTTCAAAAATCCAATCTTTTAGAAAGTGAAAGTGGACTGAGGGATTGTTGATTTTTGAAGTTAGAGTGTTTTAAAACGTGTTTGAAAAGGATTGAAAGTTTGTGTAAGGTTTTTAAGAAAGAAAAAAGGTAAAACAGAATAACCATATATTTGTGCTTTCCTTTTGATTTTTCTTAAAACAGGTTTAAGATTGGTATTGTTAAAGGTTCAGCATACACCCCAGTGTATAAGGAGGTGACAAAGCTGTCACAAAGAGCCCTGGATGTAGGGCTCTTAGGTAAAAAAAAATCTTTTTCCTTTTTATTTTCAGAAAGATTGGTGCTTGTTTGATTTTTGCATGAAATCTGCTTAATTGTTGTTTGGATTGTTGGATATTGCTAAGTTTGTTATAATATGCATGTGAGATGCTATTAGAATCAGTTTGAATTGATTTTAAGTGATTTGGTTTGAAAAATCTTGGTATTCAGTTTTTAAAGGGGTGTTTGGATATGCATGTTAGTGAGAGTTTTTGAAGGATTGTTGGTTATAAAACGTGTTAGAATGATTCATTAGGAGTGTTTAGGTTGTATGCTAGTCTTGTGATCATTTTGGTAATAGTTTGTAGCAAAATTGTGTGTCAAAAAGTGAAAAGGATAGCAAAAATCTGCTTGACCATTTCCTTCTTGTTTTTGTTCAAAATTGTTCCAAGATCTTTTAATCTGTTTAGAAATAGGTTGTTTTAGGATTGAATGTTGTTTGAGTGATACTTGGTGCATGTGTATGCTTAATCTTGGGCTTTGAAACCCATTTGAGTGCAAGTAATCTAGCTAAACAGTCACCAGACCTATCATTTTGCATCAGAAACTTGCAAATGCCTTTGTGTGCTTTGATTGTTTGATTTGGTGTTAGTTACTGCTTGATTTGTGCTCATCTTGACTCCTTGTGCTCCAAAGAGCACAAGGGTGCCTGTTTGTTCCAAAGAAACACCACCAAATCACACCAAGCTCCTCTTGGTTTGTATGCACAAGTGGTGAACTCACTTCACTTGTTCATCAGTCCACAAACAAGAACTGGACACGTTTTTGTTTATAATTTGGCTTATTCTTGGTTAAATTAGATTTGGATTTGTGTTTTTAAGCTACAAGAGTTACTAGATTCAAGTTTGAAAAAAAAAATAAATAAATAAAAATAAAAAACTACACCCGCACTGGACTCGAACCCCCGACCTGCAGCTCAGGAGTAAGGGGTTCTACCAGTGATCTAGATGAGTTCTTATGTTTACATCTCATTTCAAATCTTATTTAAACACTTTCTGATTGTGAGCTTATATTAAAAGCCGTGACCATTTTTAGCTTATTTAAGCTTATTTGTTCAGCTTTTTGGTGGCTAGTATTTTTCCTAGGTTTTGATAAGCATTTTGGACTTTTCTGTTTTAAAATATTATTTTTCCCATTATTTAATTAATTAATAGGATTATTTTTAGATTAAAATTTAGAAAGTCTATAAAAAATAGTAAACAGTAATTAAAAAATCCAAAAAAATAGTTTTTAAGTTTTAAATAAGTATTTTGAGGTTTACATTTAGTTAAGTTTTCACAAACTTTAATTTTTAATTTTATTTGATTTTAGGTTTTTTATTAAACTTTAAAAATTAATATAAAATTAATTAAGAGGTTTTAGAAACTTTAATTTGCATTTTCTTCTTAATTAGAATATTTAGGATTTTTGAGAATTTTTTAGAATTTATTTGAGTACTTTTTATTTTTTGGAATTTTTTAATATTATTTTATTATTAAAAATAGAAAGTTTTATTTTTAACTTTTTTTCATTTTTCCTAGATTCTAGACATTTAAATTAGGAACTTTTTCACTTTCCAATTAATTTTTAGGCTTTTCAATTAATTTTTAGAATTAATTTAAGATTTAATAGATTTTAATAGTTTTTAGGAGTTTAAAAATAGTTTAATTTGGTTTTAAAATTTTTAAAAATAGTTTTTAGTTTAATTAGGTCATTTTTGAGGTTTACAAACTATTAAATCTTGTTTAAGGCTTTTTAATATTTAAAAGTGATTTTTAGGGCTTTAATTAGCATTAAAAAGTCATTATTAAATTAATTAAAAGGTTTTAGCAAGTTTGGATTTTTTGTAAACTCTTAGAATTTTATTATGGATTTTTAGTAATTTTTAGGAATTTTTAGGTTAAAATTTTAAATTTTGTGCTTTTTACGTTTCTACGTCGTAACTTTCTAGTAGTGTTTTTGCCTTATTTTTCTATTTTTTCGTCTTCGTCATTTTCTCTTTTCTTTTCTTCTCATTAATAATCAAAAACATTAATCAATCATTCATTACACAACACACGTGCCTCCTCGAGAGAACGATCCCCATAAGGGTCATAACTTGTGGTTTTCCTAAACCATTCGTTAACGCTTACCACTATTTGTGTTGCTTTGTTTTTCCTAAAATAAAGTATATACAAAATCACTACATCAATTTTGGCGCCCCTGCCGGGGAGGCGTGTTGTGTTTTAATTGAACATTGTTGTTTTCTATATTAGCCATAATAGTAATTGTATTAATAGCACTCTATTAATACGTATTATCGTTTTTCGGTTTTTGTGTGAATATTATTACTATATTGTATACGTAGAACAATAAATACACAAGTACTCCAAATACGTGAGCAATCACAACCTTGATTCGGGATTTCATCACTCGATCATTGTATTCGAATCTCAAACCAAAGAAAAAGGCAAAAATAGATAAATACTTTCGTGAAGCTTAATCTTGATAATACAAACTATAAGGTGGGTATAAGGCGGTTGTATTTCACAACCTAAAGGAAAAAGGCTCTTAAGTGCTTCGCACCGCCTCGTTTCCTCCGCTTGCTTGTGCGTATTTGATTTTGAGAGTGAATCGAGGGTTTTGCCGCCCAAAGTATTATTACATATCATATATATTTTCTTGGTTTCTATTTGATTAAACCCTCTTGAACGATTTGGTGTTCCACCATCGTTCTAAAGTCATCGAAGGCGTTCACTCCACGTGATCGTTTTCATTCCTTGAGGCCTTTTTAATCAAGAGATTTGATTAGTGAGGAGATTTGTGGACTCATTGTCTACTTAATACATTCACCAATTTCCAAAAAGGTTAATACAATCAAAAACCACAAAAAAAAAATTAAAAAACACAAAATACCAAAAAGAATCTTCTTTGCTCGTCTCCACGTTGTACGTGACGTTTATGCTCACTCGTAATCAAGCAAAACGTGCATGTAGACGCAAGAACAAAACTCCTACTAAAACTCATTCTAGTGAGGAGTCTCCAAGTGAGGAACCTATTGTAGAACAAGAAGCTATCATGGCTAATCGTACTATGATGGAGTTGCTTCAAGCACCCACCGAGGGTTTTGGAGAGGAAATTGTGATTCCCGCCATCCTTGCGGAGAACTTTGAGATCAAGACGGGTTTAATGTCTATGATTCAAGCAAACAAGTTCCGCGGTCACGAAAAAGACAACCCACATTATCACATTAGGCAATTTAATCGTCTTACCGCGACAAGCAAGTTTAAGGATGTACCACACGATGCCATTAAGATGATGTTGTTTCCTTACTCGTTAGATGGACCCGCCAAGATTTGGCTTGAGAAAGAACCGCCGAATTCGATTTTGACATGGGCCGATCTCGTGTCTAAATTTGTGAATCAATTTTTTCCACCATCTAAGACAACACATTTGAAAAACGAGATTTCACGTTTTACACAAAGACCTAATGAAAGTTTTTCAATGGCTTGGGAAAGGTTTAAAGAAATGTTACATGAATGTCCACACCATGATTTTTCCGAATTGCATCAAATTGACACTTTTTATAATGGGCTTAATGAACATGAACGAGATTATTTAAATGCCGCCACGGGTGGTAATTTTTTGTGTAAAACGGTTGAAGAAGCTTTGGTCATAATCGAGAATAGGTCTAAGGTTTATAGCCCTCGTCACACACCGAGTGTTTCAAAAAGGGGCTCATCATCGTCTCAAAGTATCAATGCATTACATGATGAAGCAAATGAGGAGAATCGGTTTTTCGATAGGTTTTCGACTCTTATGTCTCATTGGAAAGCTCAAGAAGCTTCCAATTCTGCTTCGGTCAAAGCGGTTTCTAAGAGTTGTTTGTCATGTGGGGGAGCTCATGATCTTTCCGAGTGCATTACCGCGGATGGTAACACTTCGAATGCTTTTGTAGCCACGGGAACTTACAACCAAATCGGTCAAGGTTCTCGTTCAAATCAAGCTCCACCCAATCAAAATGCTAATAATTATCGCAACAACAACCAAGGTGGAAATTACCAAGGAAATCAAAGGAACTATAACAAAGGTAATTACCAAAGTGGAAATGGGCAAATTTCTAATCAAAACCAAAACCGTGATTTTCAAAACAATGCCCAAGGTTTTCAAAACGATCACACCAAAAATCTTCAAGGAGAGTTTTTGAATTATGCTAAGGCTAATGATGCTAAGTTTGATAACATGCAACGTGAAATGGTTAGCTTAAGATCCGAGTTGAAAAACGAGCTAAAAAACGAACTTGCTAATGAACTTAAAACTCATGCTAATAAAATGGAAGGAAATGTCACACGTCTCCAACAAAATCAACAAAAAATGGAGCAAGGACAACATGAGATTAAGCAAGAATTGTTAAAAGCGGATGCTAGGCAATCTAAGTTTGAAGACCGAATGGCTAAAATGTTTGAAGCTATCATGTGTAAGCCCTCTTCTTCGGGTGGTCTTCCTAGTGATACCATCGTGAACCCGAAAGGAGAATTGAAGGTTGTTGCCACTCGTAGTGGTAAAACTTTCAAAGAACCCATTTCTCTTCCAAGTACTTCTATGGAGAAGGAAAAAGAGAAAGAACCCGAGGTTGTGGTTGAAAAGGAGCAAATTACAAGCCCACGAAGTACCGCTCAAACCACACCTACGGTTGAACCTATACCTATCATGGAACCCGAGATTCCAAGGCCGTTTCCTATGCCTAATTTGCCCCAACCCACACCACCTTTACCCTACCCTTCAAGACGAAACAAGGAAAAGGCACAAGAACGAAATAATTATCAATTTGAACTCTTTATGAAAATGTTTCGTGACTTGCATTTTAATATAAGTTTTGCCGACGCCTTAGTCATGATGCCTCGATTTGCCGCGAACTTCAAAAGTATGTTGAATAACAAAGAAAAATTGCAAAAATCGTCTAGTTGTTCTTCGGTTTTTCTAAGCCGCATACCTCAAAAAGTCGGTGATCCTGGAAAGTTTTTAATCCCATGTGCTATCCAAGACATGGAAGAAGGCTACGCCTTGGCCGATCTTGGTGCTAGTATTAATTTGATGCCTCTTGAGATTTTTAAATCGCTCAATCTTCCAAATCTCACTCCTTCAAGAATGTCAATCGAAATGGCCGATCATTCTACGATTCTAGCTTGTGGAGTTGCCGAGGACGTCTTTGTGAAAGTTGGGAAATTCTATTATCCCGTGGACTTCATCGTTGTTGACATTCCCATCGATCCTAAAGTTCCGTTAATTTTAGGTCGATCTTTTTTGGATACCTCGAGAGCACTTATCGATGTGCATGCAAGAAAAATCACTCTTCGTTTCAATGAGGAAGAACTCGTCATTAATGCAACCCAAAACTCCACTCTTTCTCATGTTTATTCTATCACATCTTTGTACAATGTCAATCCCATCAAAAGCATTTGCAAAAAGATTTCAAATAGAGTTTTAGGAGTTGTTGAGAAAAATGAAGTTCCGTCCCCTCCGCCGATGGAGGTTAAGAGTGTTAAGCCTATAATTCCAATCTCGAGTGATTCTTCGGATGATGAATACGTTGATCCCGATGGGGAGGTTTTCTTTGTTGACAAAAGATTTGAAAACTTGCCACCACCTAAACCAAAAAGATTTCAAAATGTGAGAATTTTTAGTGTGACTAATATTGTTTTAGATACACCAAATATTTTTGACATAATCAAATCGGGTTTTCACAAGGAGAGTTTTAAAGATGAAAAAGGAAAAGATTTTGAATTTAATTTAAAAGATTTTTCTACAATTCTAACTCCGTCATCACCGCGTGTCTTGAGTACTACAAGCTCGTCTTCTCCTTTTGACGATGCTTTGTTTGGACTAAGTGTGGGGGAAGCCCCTTATGTTTCCTCCCCTTTCTCCACCGAGGACGAGATATTTGATCCTGGAATTGCTTATATAGGGAAATCTCGGTCTTCCACCGATGCAATAAATGGAAAATCTTTTCATTTGATTGGTGCGAGTCTACCTCGAGTAGCTCGATGTTTTGACTTACCCATTGTCCCACCCTTCTATTTCTTCTCTCCTATTTTCTTCTATCCCATTGGGATTTGTGTTGGAGTAGTATTGTCTCGTCTTTCATCCGAAAACGAGGACGCTATCTTTGACCCCGGTATACGTTTATCGGATTTTTAAAGTACTCCACGTGCTTTTCGGCCTTGTTTATCATGTAAGCCCCACCAAAAATTGACCATACCATGATTATCCCTAAATGATCACATTTATGGGGATTCGAGTCGAGCTTTTGACTCGGTTATCAAAAACAAGGTGCCTCGTGGGGGAGACCCATGCTTATCCATGTACATATTATTGCTTTCTAATGTTGTTTAATGTGAGGGGAATTGTGCCCTTCCAACCTTTGTTCCGTGGTTGTTTGTGAATTGTGGTTTTTAGATGATCATGATCTTCACGATTGGAGCCTCTCGTGTTCGTTTCATGGGAGCACTCGATCGTTTGCTTTGGAGGCCTTTCCCAATATCCATATGATATATCCTTTTATGTTCTAACCTTAGGTTTTTAGCACACCTCATAAACGGCTATTACTTATTGGTTACACCCTTTCCATGCTAGATTAGGCATTCGACTACGTCTCTAGTATGGGGGTGTTTGCACCCGTAGACTCGAAACATTGAGGACAATGTTCAACTTTAGTATGGGGGGGTGAATAGATACTTGCCTTGCCAAACCTTCACGCTTTCCAAAGTTTATCGTTTTGTTTATCGTTTTGTTGCAAAATAAGGCTAAAAATGGCCAAATTTTAAAATTTTTCTCATATTTCATAAGTGTTTAAGACACGAATGTAGATTTTCCGATGGCGAGAATAAGAGTAATTTTTGACTCGACCGTGCGTGTTGAGCACTTAGCTTTGATTCCTTAACTACACATTAGGCTAAGTCTCTTAAATGAGGACGAGAAATGATAGAGTTAATTATAAGTTACTATGCTAAACGTAGAGTACTCGTATTCTTTCAAAAACTCATGTGTTCTCGTTGTTTGCTTATTCTCCCTTCGCTTGTAAATATTTTTTGCTTAATAAATATTGATTTAGCGGTTTAGTTTTGATTGTTGGGTTTCTAGTCTTTTCTAGTAGCTTCCGTGTAATTAAACTGGGAAGACATTAAGGTATCGCCAGCGTCACGGTTTTGAAGTATTGGCACCCTAATAATCGAAAGCTTCACCTAATAATAAGATTTCAAGTGCTCACCTAAATCTAGCAAACAATTTGAAGCCCCACAAGGCCTAAAATCTATGCAAAATTGAAAGTGAATCAAGCCTTAATCTTCGAAGCTTTAAAGATCCAAAATTCGCTTTAGCGTGAGGATATACGTCTTTGGCTAATAAAACCACCGATGATGGCGGATAATAAAAGGCAAGGCAAGACCGAAGTCATAATAAAAGCTTCATGGCGAAGTTGAATAAAAGATGGAGGTAAACCAAAGATAATAAGGCCCTTCCGTTAGGGGACGTATAAAAGTCTTGGTAATAAGTCTCATGTTCAAAACCGTTATAAAACCATGTTTATCGATTCTTCTTGTCAACTTAATTTTTTAACATCGTTGTCTATTAGGAAGGGTTATGGATTTGATGGTCTTAGTTACACCGTTAGGACTCTATTTTTAGACCTAAATCTCTATTAGCGCATAAGTCAATGATGTATCCTCGTGATCATTAAGACATAATAAAATATAAGAGATACAACTTAGGAATAATGGGAGAATAAGTACGTGATTAGGACATATGAGTAGTGTTAGCATTACTAACTTATAATGACAATGATCTCGTTGCACGCTTGGCATGGAATTAAGGTGAAAATCGAGGACGACGAAATTATTTCTAACGAAGCATTCACATGTTCTTATTCTATGAACCTAAACGTCCCATTTTGCGATGAAAATCATACATTATGTCTAAAACACAAGTAGAAGTAATCATAGTATGTAGCTAGTTTATCATTTCAATAAAGTGAATAAAATTAAATTTTGGAGATGCTTTGATACTTTATTCTAGCATTGCGTGAGGGCACGGCAATGGTTTAGTATGGGGGAGTGATGAGACTGCTTTTATACATGGTCTCATCGTCCAAATCGGTCTTAAAATGCATAAAATATCATAAAATATGCCAAATATATGCTCGTGTTTGTTACTTGTGCATTTTTAGGTACGGATATTGAGGAATTGGCAAAAGATCACAAGAATCATTCAAAAACAAACACGGGAAACGAAGACGCACAATGAACCAAGCTCAAATATGGAAATTTGAAAAAAGACCCCTCAAGTTTGAAGAATTGGCAAAAATGGCCCCTCATCTTTGAAGAACTTGTCACATTTGACCCTACACATATCAAATGTACAAGTTTGATCCCACAAGTTTGAAGATATGTCAAAAGAAGCCCTTGGGAAATGATTAAAATGCCAAAGTTAGCCATTATAGTCCAAATGTTATCAAAAGGATTTAATTTGAAAGAGTTTTGGACTGCCCATGAGAAGGACTTAACAAAGAGGACTGGCCTTGCAAAGAGTTTTGGACGGCTGTTAGTTACCAAGGACGGGTAATGAAAATCCCACCCACAAGCCCATCTCCCCACTTGGCCCAAACCAACAAACCCCCAAGTCCAAATCCCATAACCCGGTTTTGGTTTAATCACCCAGTCAAAGAAGTCAACCCACCCACTAAACCCTTAATTCCCTCCTAAACAACTTTTTAAAAAGTTGTTTTTCCCCTTTTGGATTAAAACCTGCCTAATCCACCTTAAACCCTAATTACCTCCCCAGGTTCAATCAACCCTAAATCAAAGGGTTATGGGCTATAACCATGCAGATCTTTGATCAACGTCCACCTCACCATAACCCACCTCACCCAACATTCCCACATGACCTGTGGACCCCTCCCCGTACCTCCCCTGCTCCATCCCTTTCGCACAAAAACCCACCCCCGACCAATTAAACGCACAGGATCATTCTACTTGGTCCCCAAGGCTCATCCAACGCCTTTGATCATCTCCACAAGCTAGCAAGCACATGTGATCAAGCTTTTGACCAAGATTCAAACGAAGACCAAGGGCTAAATGGGCAATTCCATCTCTAGGGTTTCATAGTCTAGATAGTTCTATTGTTAGCTATAAAAGGAGGATGAGCCTGTTCATTCTCCTTTGTTCCAGAATTTTTAGCTAATCACTTGTAATTCCTTTTTTAAGAAATAAAGTTGGTATTTTTAAGTTAAAGTGTAATTCCTTTTATGTTTTTGAAAAGTTGTGTGTTGTGTTTATGCTAAATTCTGAGTTCCATTTTAAAAAGTGTGAAAGATTTGTTTGAGGTTTCAATATTAAAAAGGTTTTGAAAAAGTGTTTCAACTTTCAAAAATCCAATCTTTTAGAAAGTGAAAGTGGACTGAGGGATTGTTGATTTTTGAAGTTAGAGTGTTTTAAAACGTGTTTGAAAAGGATTGAAAGTTTGTGTAAGGTTTTTAAGAGAGAAAAAAGGTAAAACAGAATAACCATATATTTGTGCTTTCCTTTTGATTTTTCTTAAAACAGGTTTAAGATTGGTATTGTTAAAGGTTCAGCATACACCCCAGTGTATAAGGAGGTGACAAAGCTGTCACAAAGAGCCCTGGATGTAGGGCTCTTAGGTAAAAAAAATCTTTTTCCTTTTTATTTTCAGAAAGATTGGTGCTTGTTTGATTTTTGCATGAAATCTGCTTAATTGTTGTTTGGATTGTTGGATATTGCTAAGTTTGTTATAATATGCATGTGAGATGCTATTAGAATCAGTTTGAATTGATTTTAAGTGATTTGGTTTGAAAAATCTTGGTATTCAGTTTTTAAAGGGGTGTTTGGATATGCATGTTAGTGAGAGTTTTTGAAGGATTGTTGGTTATAAAACGTGTTAGAATGATTCATTAGGAGTGTTTAGGTTGTATGCTAGTCTTGTGATCATTTTGGTAATAGTTTGTAGCAAAATTGTGTGTCAAAAAGTGAAAAGGATAGCAAAAATCTGCTTGACCATTTCCTTCTTGTTTTTGTTCAAAATTGTTCCAAGATCTTTTAATCTGTTTAGAAATAGGTTGTTTTAGGATTGAATGTTGTTTGAGTGATACTTGGTGCATGTGTATGCTTAATCTTGGGCTTTGAAACCCATTTGAGTGCAAGTAATCTAGCTAAACAGTCACCAGACCTATCATTTTGCATCAGAAACTTGCAAATGCCTTTGTGTGCTTTGATTGTTTGATTTGGTGTTAGTTACTGCTTGATTTGTGCTCATCTTGACTCCTTGTGCTCCAAAGAGCACAAGGGTGCCTGTTTGTTCCAAAGAAACACCACCAAATCACACCAAGCTCCTCTTGGTTTGTATGCACAAGTGGTGAACTCACTTCACTTTTTCATCAGTCCACAAACAAGAACTGGACACGTTTTTGTTTATAATTTGGCTTATTCTTGGTTAAATTAGATTTGGATTTGTGTTTTTAAGCTACAAGAGTTACTGGATTCAAGTTTGAAAAAAAAAAAAAAAAGAAAATAAAAATCAAAAACTACACCCGCACTGGACTCGAACCCCCGACCTGCAGCTCAGGAGTAAGGGGTTCTACCAGTGATCTAGATGAGTTCTTATGTTTACATCTCATTTCAAATCTTATTTAAACACTTTCTGATTGTGAGCTTATATTAAAAGCCGTGACCATTTTTAGCTTATTTAAGCTTATTTGTTCAGCTTTTTGGTGGCTAGTATTTTTCCTAGGTTTTGATAAGCATTTTGGACTTTTCTGTTTTAAAATATTATTTTTCCTATTATTTAATTAATTAATAGGATTATTTTTAGATTAAAATTTAGAAAGTCTATAAAAAATAGTAAACAGTAATTAAAAAATCCAAAAAAATAGTTTTTAAGTTTTAAATAAGTATTTTGAGGTTTACATTTAGTTAAGTTTTCAAAAACTTTAATTTTTAATTTTATTTGATTTTAGGTTTTTTATTAAACTTTAAAAATTAATATAAAATTAATTAAGAGGTTTTAGAAACTTTAATTTGCATTTTCTTCTTAATTAGAATATTTAGGATTTTTGAGAATTTTTTAGAATTTATTTGAGTACTTTTTATTTTTTGGAATTTTTTAATATTATTTTATTATTAAAAATAGAAAGTTTTATTTTTAACTTTTTTTCATTTTTCCTAGATTCTAGACATTTAAATTAGGAACTTTTTCACTTTCCAATTAATTTTTAGGCTTTTCAATTAATTTTTAGAATTAATTTAAGATTTAATAGATTTTAATAGTTTTTAGGAGTTTAAAAATAGTTTAATTTGGTTTTAAAATTTTTAAAAATAGTTTTTAGTTTAATTAGGTCATTTTTGAGGTTTACAAACTATTAAATCTTGTTTAAGGATTTTTAATATTTAAAAGTGATTTTTAGGGCTTTAATTAGCATTAAAAAGTCATTATTAAAGTAATTAAAAGGTTTTAGCAAGTTTGGATTTTTTGTAAACTCTTAGAATTTTATTGTGGATTTTTAGTAATTTTTAGGAATTTTTAGGTTAAAATTTTAAATTTTGTGCTTTTTACGTTTCTACGTTGTAACTTTCTAGTAGTGTTTTTGCCTTATTTTTCTATTTTTTCGTCTTCGTCATTTTCTCTTTTCTTTTCTTCTCATTAATAATCAAAAACATTAATCAATCATTCATTACACAACACACGTGCCTCCTCGAGAGAACGATCCCCATAAGGGTCATAACTTGTGGTTTTCCTAAACCATTCGTTAACGCTTACCACTATTTGTGTTGCTTTGTTTTTCCTAAAATAAAGTATATACAAAATCACTACATCAAGAGGATTCAAAGGAAGTGAATCAAGACCAAGAACATTGCTCAAGAGACAAATGACATTCTTCAAATCGAGGAGACGAAGAGCTTGTGTCAATAGTGGTTTAAGACGTGCCTTTCTGGCGAAAGTCTAAACGGCTTTGGTACTGAATTATACCAAGCAATTTTGATGCATAGAATAAGATCATTTTCAAGAGTTGTCTTATTCTATTTCAAAATTTAAGCAAAGTATAAATTCACTTTCTCTCCCACATGATCTGATAATTATTGCTAGGATTGACAATAACAATATCCTTGGAATATTTCAATTCTAAATGTGTAAAATCCACCTACAACTTAATGAAGTAGTTTGGTATCTCAAGAGATTCACCAATCATCCTAGAGATGAGCTTAATTGCACAAGTTACACATGATATTGGGCCTACTAACCGTAAGGGTGCAAACCATGGAAATCATGCTTGATACTTTAAGCTTCTACTAACTCACCCTACATCTCCATAGTGAGTCAAGTTTCCAAGCAATGAATGTTTGAGAGGGAAAAAGGAAAGAATCACAAACCACAAATAAATGTCAAGGTAAGGATGCCAAGAACAAGCATATAGTCAGTTAATGATCAAAGAATGATCAGTAGGGCGTGTGGAAGAACGAAAGCGTACCTTGGCCATAAATTGCATTCCAAGCTTTCAAGGAACCAATGCAAATCCCAAATATGACTAATAGTGACTACTAAGTCTTCAAGGACTAGTATTACTCCTATCCCTCTTGATATCATCATTCAATGATGTTGGAAATCAAAGAAGATGAATCTTCTACAAGTGTAAGTAACTCAATCCACAATTAATTAAATGATTTATCTTCATGAGTACCTACACATAACAAGATGCAAACTAGTAGATACATTTCAAGAGTAAATCTAAAATGCATTAATACTACTAATCTAAATGAGTTGCGATATTATCAATTTTAAAGGCTTATTTTCAACAAAAAAATAGTTTTGACCAAAGAAAAACTTTAGTACAACTTAACCTTCTAATTTGAGGAGACAATGGATCGATCCAAGTTTTAAAGTATGATATACTTCAAAGATCTTGTGTCACCATCGCTTATACCAATTGTAGAAACTGAAGGGGGGGGGGGGGGGGGTTGAATAGTTTCTAATTGATTTATCTCCTAATTAAAATTCCTTTCAATTAGGTGAGTGCCAAAACTATCTTTTACTTGAATGCTAGTTGCATAATGATTAAGTTCAATTCTATTGCATTAACAATAAGTAATAAGTGTAATGATGTTGAATGCAAGTAATGAGTAAGGAAAGAAACAACCTAGTAGGAAGACACGAAGATTTATAGTGGTTCGGAAACGAGGCTCTATCCTCGTTCCTACTCCACTCCTCGGGTACACCTTACTCGAGATTTCCACTATATCCACAAGCTCCCTTCTTGGCGGAGAAAACCTTACAACTTCGCTTACATTATTTTCCGACACCAAGCTAAATGTCGAGACCTAATCTTAGCTAGGACCAATCTACACAACGTCGCCCACTTCACCATTTTACGTGTAAAACCCGCATGCTTTTACCATGAATAGTACCCTTAAGATCGTACGTACTAGATTAAAACTTTCCTAATATAGCATGATTACGATTACGTGTTAGGATTTTACGTATTACGTACGTGTTAGAACGCGATAAGTATTTACTACGCACGAGCACGTAATAATTATTTGATAATAATTAATCACGAATATGCGATCATGAAATCATGAACGTAATTAAAACACGAACTATTATTAATTACGTATATATATTTATTACGAGCGTAAATAAATATATTAGATCACGATAATTACGTAATAAGAACACATAAAACGCGAACACAAATAATCATGAACGAATAACTAAACATCGAGACACGGAAAAAGGTAAGGGTACCCCATGTGGGGCCCCCCTACCCGCGGCTACAAGGAACAAATGGGCCAAGCCCATTTGTATTTTTTACTAAAAGGAGGTTAAGGAATTTTACACTACTCATTTTTTTTTACAGAAGATTTTACAGAAAACCTAAAATCCTCCTCTCCTCCTTCTTTTCTCTTTTGGCCGCCACCTTCAATACACCAATAAGGGGTGTTTGTTGATCTTGGATCTTGGAATTCTTGTTGGTGTTCGTGTTTGTTCTTCGTTCTTTAGATCCACGTATTCGGTAAATCCTTTTAAACCTTTTTCTTTTGATTTGATCTTTTAATTAATTAAGAACATGTTATGTTTTTTTATAAAACCTAATTAAATCATAGATCTAACATGAATTGGGTTTAAATAAAATCAAAAGTAATGTTTTAAGGGGTGTTTGTTTTGGCCGCAGCCTACATCGAACCCGAGAGGGTTTCGGTTTGGCCATCCGACCACCATCGAGACCATATGGTCCCGGTTCGTTGGTGTGGGTCCCACGGCAGCATCAAGACAAGGGGTACCCCGATTTGGTTCGGGGTACGGTGTCGATTTCATGTCCGGTTCATGGTTTTTAGTCTAGATCCGGTTCATGGTGTATGTTTAGTTTTTTTTATGATCTTATGTTAAAATTAAATTAATAATATGACATGATTAATTTAATAACATGACTTAGGTTATTTTAATTATTAATAATCATGAAATTAATTAACCTAAGTATTTTTATATTTTAGACTTATAATTAATTAATTCTTTAAAAACCATTGTTATAATTAATTAATTAACATGAATTAGGTTATATTATTAATAAATAATAATACATGTTTTAACCTAAGTATTTAACTTTATTTAATTAAAAACATGTTATACTTTAATTAAATATTTTAACCTATAGTTTAATTTAATTACATGAAATAATTATTAAACTATACATTATATCATATGACTTAGAAAATAATCATGAAAACACTTAGGCTTATATACTTAGCTTATTTAACCAGCTTATTTCTAATTATGGAAACTTTCTATTTTTAGAAACTTAATTAAATAAGGCAGCTAATCTATTTACGGAAACCTTCTATTTTTAGAAACTTATTTATTTCAGGCAGCTAATCTATTTATGGAAACTTATTAATTAAGGCAGCTGATCTATTTATGGAAACTTTCTATTTTTAGAAACTTGTCTATTTTAAGCAATAATTCTATTTTTGGAAACTTTCTATTTTTAGGAACTTTCTATTTTTGGAAACTTTCTACTTTTGGAAACTTTCTATTTTTGGTAACTTTCTATTTTTGGAAACTTTCTATTTTAGGAAACCTGCTATTTTTGGAAAGTTACTTGTTATTACACAGTAAGTATAATAATACATGAAATACCAGAAATACTTAATCAGATTAAACAGAATATAAGATAAACACAGTTTAAGGCGTTAAGCAGTAAAACATGGTAAGAACATATAAAATAAGCTAAGACATGACATAAAACCAGCTATGTATTTAGTAAGCAGATACTTATTCATGTATGTATTTATGTAGCACTAGTGATACGGAAGTAGGATTCCTCTCAGTTCATCTTCCTCGTTCACTGGACATAAGGTACGGATTCCCGTCCTTTCAGTATGGACATTCTTTCTTTATTAGGATTCCCCGTATGCAGCCAAATGTTTTCCCGTAGTATAAGTTACGTGTTTGAATTGCTTATGTTTAATTAAGAATACCTATAGCCATATACATGCATGACCAGTTTCACCTAGTTATGGAGGTACCATAACCATAACATTAGAGGCACTGATGTTATGACTTCACCATGGCGGAGTGATTGCTCGTGGCCTCCCTTCAGCTTTTGGCCATTTATAGTATATTTATCATGTGGGGCGTATGGGTGCATCCTAGTTACATGTTTTCAGTCAGGATTTCATGGTGAATGTGGTGTGTGCCTTGCATCCTTCACAAGGAGCTGATCCCTCCTACCCAAAAACCAGTATATTAAATTAGAGGCAGCCCCTCTAATTTGCATGATGAGGTCACCCCTCCAAGTATTCATGCACGGTGGATTTTCATGACCTATATTGGCTAATGGTAAAATATGATAAAAAGTTTTTACAAGATAAACATAAGACTTTTCAAACTATAAAACCAGTTTTATCAAGACTTAACCAGGTCGCTCGGGACATAGTTTTCTTCCGCTGTTATATGTTATATGCTTATCCTATTCATGCTTTATTGTACATCCGTGCACTGAGCGTATTGCTCAGCCGTTTTCCTTTTCTATGTTCCCAAAACGGCAGGTACTCAGGGACGCTCGTAGACTTTAAGAGTACGTGCATATGGACTGGAAGATTTCTAGCCTTCTTTACTTTATGCATTTCCTTTCTTATAATACATTTGCTATGGACATTGTTTAGTCCTTTCCTTTATTTTACTATGTTTGTGTGTGATGAGCTTTACTTTTGGACTACCGATGTTTGATTCCGGTATTTTCCTTTTATGGTCAAGTAATGTTTAGACATTTTTCCTTGTATGCTTTGATGACACGCCATAATTGCATGTGACATTTCCATTACCAAAATGGGGTGTTACAATTATTGTATCAGAGCCAAGGCTTCGACCTGTAGGCTCTCAAATATGACCTGTGATTAGTGAGTAGTCACTACGGTCTTCCTAGAACTGACAGTTGTTTTCATGCATTCATCATTTTTAAACATACATATACATGTCATTGTCGCAGATTTTTGACTAAGTAATGGTTGGTACAGGACTGGCCCTATTTAGTCGCATGTGTTTTATCGGAACTTTTAAATTTGGGACCGACCCATAGGCGTCCCATCGCCATGTCTTTTGTTTTGGGTGAATTGACCATAGGCGTTCACTCTCGAGCATACAAAAGTTTTCATAAAACTGCATCATGCATTCATACACAAAATTTTCTTGCATAAAATTTTTCTCGTGAAATTTTGGTATAAATTTTTTTCATGTATATATATATTTTATGTTTTGATCTGTCTAATCATATGTTTATGTTATACTGTCAGATGGTTCTCACACGCGAACAGGAGCAGCTCAATGCTGCAATTCAAGCTGTTATGTAAGCTTTGCTTCCTCAGCTGAGGAACGACATCAGGGCTGAAGTTCAAACTGCCAACAATCAGCAGCATAATCAGGCACCTCCTCCTCCTCCTCCAGTGACATTAGTAGTATGGTTGGAGAGATTCAACAAGCTCCGCCCTCGAGCTTTTGAGAAGACAGATAGCCCAAGCGATGCTGAAAGCTGGTTGGCTCACATCGAGAAGATTTTCAATGCTATGGGCTGTGACCCCGCATACAAGGCAAGGTTGGCATGCTATCGATTCGAAGGCGATGTGCTAAACTGGTGGTTAGCAATGATGCAGTCCGAAGGTGGTGACGAGTAGGTTGCTGGTTTGACTTGGGCTCAGTTCAAGGACAGGGTGATGGAGCAATCCTTTCCCAAGTCTGAGCAGGACAAGCTCAAGAGAGAGTACCATGGGATCTGACAGAGAGCGGGGGAGAATAGCAACGAGTTTATGAGGCGCTTTCTTCGCTTAGCTGGGTTCCTTGGTGCGGCAACAGGTAATCCTGAAGAGCAGGCACATCACTTTAGATTGGCTCTTCGCACATCGGTCGCAAACAATCTGGTGTGTGCTACGTTCAACACTCTAGCACAAGTGGCCGATGCAGCACGTAAGCTGGAGATGCTACAGGAGAGAGATGAGTTCGGGGAAGCTGAAAGACCCGACAAGAGGTAAACATTCGTATTCAAGCGGTGATCAATCCATATACTTTCCATTTATGTGAATTATTCATCTATTAAATGTATCTTCTAGGCAGAAAACTGGGGACCGGTCTCAGCCGGCTACTCAGCAGCAGCCTCATCAGCCCAAGGGAAACGGTTAGACTAACGACCGTTCTGCTACAGATAAGCGTGGCGGTAATGATAATTACCGTAACAACCTGGGCACTCCAACAGCAGCAGGTCACTTACGCATTTCCTTATGATTTCATGTTATAACTCATATTCTGACACTTTAGCAAAACTTCTACCAGGAACCATGGAAACGGTAGGGACCAGAACCAGAGAGGTTCACAGCCTAGCCGTCCAGCTATCACTGGTATTCAATCTTACGATTATCCGCTTTGTCCTTTGTACCCAATTATCATGTCTTATGTAAAATGTTTTATCAGGTTCTCAGCCAGCCAGAGCACCTGCTGGAGGATTTACTCATCCTCTTTGCTCTACTTGCCACCGTAGGCACCCAGGGCCATGTCGTCGTAATACTGACGCGTGCTTCAAGTGTGGTCTTCCTGACCATATCATGAAGGATTACCGTAAGGGCGAGATGGAGGGTACATCAGGACATGCTGATACCAAGCCGCCTCCTACTACCGGGCGTGTCTACACGACATCTCGAGACCAGGCCAACAAGTATACATGTACCATCACTGGAATCTTGCATATGTATGGTCAAGCTGCATGTGCTCTTTTCGATACGGGTGCTACTCACTCGGTTATTTCTACTGCTTATGCTAAGAACATTAGGATGCTCCCCATGCCACTAGAAAATAGGCTTACCATTTCCACGCCTTTGAGGGACTCTGTATTAATCACTCATGTATACAAGAGTCTTCCCCTAGAATTTGACGATAAGGTTCGACCTGTTGACGCACTTCCGCTGGACATGAATGACTTCGACATGATTTTGGGCATGGATTGGCTATCTAAGCATCATGCTACCATAGATTGCCATTCATATCGAGTTATATTCGGTGATGTTAATGCACCAGAGTACATTCATAACGGGTTTATACCCGGACGGTCTGTACAAGTCATATCTACCATGCAAGCGTGTGCACTACTATCACATGGCTGCGAGGGTTATCTAGCTACGGTCCACGACATGGATGCTGAATCCCCATCAATTCAGGATCAACCTATAGTGTAAGAATTCCAAGATGTTTTTCCAGCAGAACTTCTGGGCATACCACCTGCACGAGAAGTGGAATTCAGTATCGAGCTTATTCCAGGAGCTGAACCAATCTCCAAAGCTCTTTATCGCATGGCTCCCATAGAGCTGAAGGAGCTGAAGGATCAACTGCAAGAACTTCTTGAATGAGGTTTTATTCGACCGAGCGCATCTCCATGGGGCGCACCGGTCTTGTTCGTTAAGAAGAAGGACAGTAGTATGCGTCTTTGCATAGACTATCGCGAGCTCAACAAGATTACTATCCGGAATAGATATCCACTGCCACGTATTGACGATCTGTTTGACCAACTCCAAGGGGCCAAACACTTCTCCAAGATTGATCTTAGGTCAGGCTATCATCAGCTACGGGTCAAGGAGCAGGACATCGCTAAGACTTCCTTTCGTACCCGCTATGGCCACTACGAGTTTGTAGTTATTCCATTTGGCCTGACAAATGCTCCAGCAGTGTTCATGGATTTGATGAACATAATCTTCCATGAAATTCTGGACAAGTTCGTCATTTTTTTTGTCGATGACATCCTGATTTTCTCAAAGTCCAAGGAGGAACACGAAGACCATCTTCGTACAGTACTACAGAGTCTTCGCCAGAAGCAGTTGTATGCTAAATTCTCCAAGTGTGAGTTCTGGTTAGACAAGGTGGCATTCTTAGGTCACATTGTATCAGCAGAAGGAATCAGTATGGATCCAGCGAAGGTTGAGGCCATTACTAAGTGGCCAAGGCCGACATCAGCGACGGAAGTCCGTAGTTTCTTAGGCTTAGCTGGCTATTACCGTAGGTTCGTGGAGAACTTTTCCCGCCTAGCACTACCATTGACCAAATTGATGCAGAAAGGGGAGAAATTCGTCTGGACTGAAGATCGAGAAAAGAGCTTTGAAGACCTGAAGCAGAAGCTAGTATCTGCACCTATTCTTACTCTTCCATCTGGTACGGGTGGATTTCAAATCTACAGCGATGCATCGGGGAAGGGACTTGGCTGTGTTCTCATGCAACATGGGAAAGTGATCGCGTACGCTTCACGGTAGCTTAAGCCTTATGAAGAAAATTACCCCACGCATGACTTAGAACTTGCTGCAGTCGTGTTTGCATTGAAGATATGGAGGCACTACTTATATGGAGAATCATGTGACATTTTCATGGACCACAAGAGCTTGAAGTATATCTTCACTCAACGTGAACTGAACATGAGGCAGAGGAGATGGTTAGAGATGTTGAAGGATTATGACATTAATCTACAGTATCATCGCGGAAAGGCAAACGTAGTAGCAGATGCTCTTAGCAGGAAGTCCGGAATGATCAACGGCATTAAAATCGAAGAGTAAATCATAAGAGACTTAGAGCGACTAGACATCGAAATCATGGTACGTGGACAGCACGGCTACTGGGCTAATCTTAGAATAGAACCCGAGTTACTCTCTAAGATCAAGGAAGCTCAGACGGATGACGGAGAAATATGGGCGATAGTACATAATTTGGAGAAACAGACAGAATTCATAGTAGATGCAGATGGTATCGTATGGTAGGGCACGAGACTTTGTGTTCCTGATAACCAAGAACTCCGAGAAGCCTTGTTAGCTGAAGCTCATAGCTCCCCATTCTCGATACATCCTGGTTCGACTAAAATGTACCATGACATCAAGCCGTACTTTTGGTGGAGTGGTATGAAACAGGATGTGGCCACTTACGTCTCCAAATGTCTTACCTGCCAGCAGGTTAAGATCGAGCATCAGCGATCTGGCGGTCTCCTTCAACCGTTATACATTCCAGAGTGGAAGTGGGAAAAAATCACCATGGATTTTGTTACCGGTCTTCCGCCTACCAAAAGGAAACACGATGCGATTTGGGTTATCGTTGATCGACTTACCAAATCAGCTCATTTCTTACCGATCCGCAAGGAAGATCCGGTAAGTAAACTCGCCGATACGTACATAAGAGAGATCATGAGACTCCACTGTGCACCATCCAGCATCGTCTCAGACGGAGATCCTCGATTCACTTCGCGCTTTTGGAAGAGTCTGTAGAAAGCTTGGGGTACACAACTTAAGCTTAGCACGGCTTTTCATCCTCAAACGGACGGACAGTCGGAGCGAACCATTCAGACATTGGAAGATATGTTGAGGTCATGTGCGTTGGAATGGACGGGTGATTAGGACGATTACATCTGTTTGGTGGAGTTTGCATACAACAACAGCTGGCACGCAAGCATCAAGTGTGCTCCTTTTGAGATGTTGTATGGCAGAAAGTGTCGCGCTCCAATCTGCTGGGATCAGGTTGGTGAGCGAACACTCGAAGGACCAGAAATCATAGAGATGACCAATGAGAAGATCGCAGTAGCCAAGCAGAAGATTCAGGAGGCACGGTCACGTCAGAAGAGTTATGCCGATAAGCATCGTAGGGATTTACACTTTAACGTAGGAGATCACGTCTTCCTTAACATTTCGCCGGCAAGTGGTGTTAGACGCTTTGGGATTAAAGGGAAGCTCAGTACTCGTTTCATCGGACCGTTTGATATCATTGAACGAGTCGGTGAAGTATCTTACCGATTGGCATTGCCTCCGCAGCTTTCGCATGTGCACAATGTGATTCATGTGTCCTTACTCAGAGGTTACCAATATCATCCCCTTCACATGGTTCAGTATCCACTAGAACAGATACGTGAAGATCTCACTTTTATATAAGAACCCGAATGAGTTCTTGACAGAGAAGAACGAGTCATGAGAAAGAAGACGATTCCATTCGTCAAAAATCTATGGAGGGATCATACCGAGCGGGAAGCCACTTGGGAAAACAGAGGAGTCTATCCGGGCTTCTTACCCTCATTTCATATTTTGAATTCGGGTATGTTCTTCTTTTCCAGTTTACTTTATCTATAATTCGGGGACAAATTATTCTTTTTAGGGGGAAGAGTTGTAAAACCCGCATGCTTTTACCATGAATAGTACCCTTAAGATCATACGTACTAGATTAAAACTTTCCTAATATAGCATGATTACGATTACGTGTCAGGATTTTACGTATTACGTACGTGTTAGAACACGATAAGTATTTACTACGCACGAGCACGTAATAATTATTTGACAATAATTAATCACGAATATGCGATCATGAAATCATGAACGTAATTAAAACACGAACTATTATTAATTACGTATATATATTTATTACGAGCGTAAATAAATATATTAGATCACGATAATTACGTAACAAGAACACATAAAACGCGAACACAAATAAGCATGAACGAATAACTAAACATCGAGACACGAAAAAAGGTACGGGTACCCCCATGTGGGGCCCCCTACCCGCGGCTACAAGGAACAAATGGGCCAAGCCCATTTGTATTTTTTACTAAAAGGAGGTTAAGGAATTTTACACTACTCATTTTTGTTTTACAAAAGATTTTACAGAAAACCTAAAATCCTCCTCTCTTCCTTCTTTTCTCTTTTGGCCGCCACCTTCAACACACCAATAAGGGGTGTTTGTTGATCTTGGATCTTGGAATTCTTGTTGGTGTTCGTGTTTGTTCTTCGTTCTTTAGATCCACGTATTCGGTAAATCCTTTTAAACCTTTTTCTTTTGATTTGATCTTTTAATTAATTAAGAACATGTTATGTTTTTTTATAAAACCTAATTAAATCATAGATCTAACATGAATTGGGTTTAAATAAAATCAAAAGTAATGTTTTAAGGGGTGTTTGTTTTGGCCGCAGCCTACACCGAACCTGAGAGGGTTTCGGTTTGGCCATCCGACCACCACCGAGACCATATGGTCCCGGTTGGTTGGTGTGGGTCCCACGGCAGCATCAAGACAAGGGGTACCCCGATTTGGTTCGGGGTACGGTGTCGATTTCATGTCCGGTTCATGGTTTTTAGTCTAGATCCGGTTCATGGTGTATGTTTAGTTTTATTTTTTTTATGATCTTATGTTAAAATTAAATTAATAATATGACATGATTAATTTAATAACATGACTTATGTTATTTTAATTATTAATAATCATGAAATTAATTAACCTAAGTATTTTTATATTTTAGACTTATAATGAATTAATTATTTAAAAACCATGGTTATAATTAATTAATTAACATGACTTAGGTTATATTATTAATAAATAATAATACATGTATTAACCTAAGTATTTAACTTTATTTAATTAAGAACATGTTATACTTTAATTAAATATTTTAACCTATAGTTTAATTTAATTACATGAAATAATTATTAAACTATACATTATATCATATGACTTAGAAAATAATCATGAAAACACTTAGGCTTATATACTTAGCTTATTTAACCAGCTTATTACTAATTATGGAAACTTTCTATTTTTAGAAACTTAATTAAATAAGGCAGCTAATCTATTTACGAAAACCTTCTATTTTTAGAAACTTATTTATTTCAGGCAGCTAATCT
Organism: Glebionis coronaria; assembly: GCA_025667525.1. Taxonomy (NCBI): domain Eukaryota; kingdom Viridiplantae; phylum Streptophyta; class Magnoliopsida; order Asterales; family Asteraceae; genus Glebionis; species Glebionis coronaria. The sequence goes on from CM046874.1 coordinate 164,132,486, forward strand.
ATTTATGGAAACTTATTAATTAAGGTTGCTAATCTATTTATGGAAACTTTCTATTTTTAGAAACTTATCAATTTTAAGCAGTAATTCTATTTTTGGAAACTTTCTATTTTTGGAAACTTTTTATTTTTGGAAACTTTCTATTTTTTGTAACTTTCTATTTTTGGAAACTTTCTATTTTAGGAAACCTGCTATTTTTTGAAAGTTACTTGTTATTACACAGTAAGTATAATAATACATGAAATACCAAAAATACTTAATCAGATTAAACAAGATATAAGATAAACACAGTTTAAGGCGTTAAACAGTAAAACATGGTAAGAACATATAAAATAAGCTAAGACATGACATAAAACCAGCTACGTATTTAGTAAGCAGATACTTATTCATGTATGTATTTATGTAGCACTAGTGATACGGAAGTAGGATTCCTCTTAGTTCATCTTCCTCGTTCACTGGACATAAGGTACGGATTCCTATCCTTTCAGTATGGACATTCTTTCCTTATTAGGATTCCCCGTATGCAGCCAAATTTTTTCCCGTAGTATAAGTTACGTGTTTGAATTGCTTATGTTTAATTAAGAATACCTATAGCCATATACATGCATGACCAGTTTCACCTAGTTATGGAGGTACCATAACCATAACATTAGAGGCACTGATGTTATGACTTCACCACGGCAGAGTGATTGCTCGTGGCGTCCCTTTAGCTTTTGGCCATTTATATTATATTTATCATGTGGGGCGTATGGGTGCATCCTAGTTACATGTTTTCAGTCAGGATTTCATGGTGAATGTGGTGTGTGCCTTGCATCCTTCACAAGGAGCTGATCCCTCCTACCCAAAAACCAGTATATTAAATTAGAGTCAGCCCCTCTAATTTGCATGATGAGGTCACCCCTCCAAGTATTCATTCACGGTGGATTTTCATGACCTATATTGGCTAATGGTAAAATATGATAAACAGTTTTTACAAGATAAACATAAGACTTTTCAAACTATAAAACCATGCTTTATTGTACATCCGTGCACTGAGCGTATTGCTCAGCCGTTTTCCTTTTCTATGTTCCCAAAACGGCAGGTACTCAGGGACGCTCGTAGACTTTAAGAGTACGTGCATATGGACTGGAAGCTTTCTAGCCTTCTTTACTTTATGCATTTCCTTTCTTATAATACATTTGCTATGGACATTGTTTAGTCCTTTCCTTTATTATACTATGTTTGTGTGTGATGAGCTTTACTTTTGGACTACCGATGTTTGATTCCGGTATGTTCCTTTTATGGTCAAGTAATGTTTAGATATTTTTCCTTGTATGCTTTGATGACACGCCCTAATTGCATGTGACATTTCCATTACCAAAATGGGGTGTTACATTACGACACAAGACTAGATGTCGAGTTCTAATCCAAAGCTAGAACCAATCTTCACAACCTTGCCTACTTCACCATTTTATGACACCAAGGCTTGATGTCAAGTTCTAATTCAAAGCTAGAACCAATCTTCATGACTCTTCACTTTGAAGCTAAGTGAGAACTTCACATAACACAACTACATGTCACTTTATAGATTAGTGATAACTCACAAGACACAACCACATCACTTTATAGTTTAGTGAAAACTAACACAACTTATTACAACTCAACTAAACATATCCAAGTACACACATGTAGCTTGGATCTACACAACATACATCCAAACACACACATGTGCAAAGGATTTACACAACTCTAATCCAAGTATTCATAAATAGCTTGGATGAAAACAACTAGTCCACGTATTCACAAATACATTGGATCTACAAAAGACACAAATAAACAAATGATGAACATGACTATATATTTAGGAGAAGGTGATCTTCATCAATGCTTCATCTTTAATCACATCACAAGTGTGTGAGTGATCTTCTCTTTGGACAAGGTAAAAAAGGATATCAAGAGGATATTCATAAGTAAATATAATTAACACATTAAGTGATCATTTACAAATGACTAGGATTATATAGGAGAAAGAAGGATGAAAGAGATGTCCAAAATGGTTTATGAAAATGCAGATTTGATCCACTATTTATAGAAGATAAATGCCAACGGCTATCTGGGGGCGGTTCCTTAACTACCCAGGCGGTTCCTTATCAATAGGGAACCGCGTAGGCACTTAAGGAACCGCGGAGAGTAGACTCCGCTCCTTTTTGTCTTTCAATGAATTTGAAATATCTGAGGCTGTTTAAACCTTCAAAGGATATTCTTATGGCATTTGGAATATGCCATATTCAAATTTACATTTTCATTTTAATAAAACATTTTCTTAAAAATAAAGTTTATTAAAAATCTTTTGTTATATTTGACAAAAGTGAGTTTTAAGGCTAATCACTTTTATGATCACTAAGCATGATTATGGTATGTTAGTGTAATGATTATTACCTTGATGATAGTGTTTTTAGATAATTCGTTTTATGATTGTGTTTGACAATAAATATCTTTGTAATTTGTCATGATCAAAACTAAGAAAGATTAGTTAATACTAACAATGTTTTTAGGAATTGCTTTGCATTAACAAATTTTTTTAACTATTTTTGTAATGGATCACAAGGATTCATATTGACTTATTTTGATATTTATTAAGCCGAAAATAAAGTTGACACGGTTTATTTAGTAAGTAGCTAGAGGACACGATCTTTTAAAAACGTTTCTTAAAATTATAAAAAGTCCATATCTCGACATAACTTTGATCACGACGTGGGACCTTTCCCGGACCGATATTTGGCATGTGTTTTGAACTTCAATATTGAGAGACGCTCTTTGTTATGGTTTTCTCTTCGTTTTTGGCACACATCTTCTTTTTAATTCGAGATGCTTCATTTTTTACCACGACTTTCTTCACTTGTCCTTTTCCTCATTTTGGTACTTTGATTTTGCAACCTTCCACCTCCTTTTTGGACTTGGATTCATAAACTCGTCCTCATGCCTTGTTAGGGCCTTTTTGGATTTATAGACTTTTCCGCAACCTTTTGGAGTATTTTGCTTTTCGTCGTGTGTCTTCATCCTTCATTTTGGATTTGGATATGTGAACTTCACATCTCTTTGGATTTAGCAACAATAGGTAATCCTCATGCCTTGTTAGGGCCTTTTTGGATTCGCAAATCTTCGCATCCCATTTTGATAAGTTATGTTTTGAAAATGTAATTTATGTAATCATAATTAACTTTTAAATGATTTTGTTCTAGAAGCTAAATACCTTATAAACCGTATGACTTTATTTATTGCAATTATTTGTCCTAATGCATTGATCTTATGGGAGAAAAAGCCACAATTAAAAACACATGAGTTTTTGAAAGAAAATTTTCATGTTCTACGTTTAGCATGATCACTTGTAATAACTCTATCACTTCTCGTTCTTCACTATATCAATACCTCTCATTAAAGAGACTCGTGAATGCTTAGCCATGCAAGTCAAAATTTAGGTAAATTTGGATTAGCTTCATTAAGACTAAATTAAATCGAAGTTTTGGGTTTTCAAGTCACCTATAAGAGTTGCAATTTCTTAGACTTTTTGAAGTTTTAGAAAATGTGTTTTAAAGTTACCTTGATAAATGAATTTCTAGGATCAATTATAGGAACTTGCAAAGGTTCTTTGGCTATACCAAGATAAGATTTCGCGTTTTAAAGTTCCCTATATAAAAGTCTAGTAAAACTTGATTTAAGCGGGTTAAGAATGTTAGGGGCTCCAAATGCCCATCAAGTAAAAAATTAACTCTTATTCTACCCAACCGAAAACCTACATTTGTGTCTTAAAAACACTTATGAAAACTAAGAAAATTTTTAAAATTTGGCCATTTTTAGCCTTATTTGCAACAAAACGATAACAAAATGATGAAAGTTGGAGAGCGTGAAAGTTTGGCAAGGCAAGTATCTATTCACCCCCATACTAAAGTTAAACATTGTCCTCAATGTTTCGAGTCTAAGGGTAAAATACCCCCATACTAGAGACGAAAAGGCGAATGCATAATCTAGCATGGAAATGATAATTAACAATGAATCTAAAGCTGTTTATGAATTATGCTAAAATATTGTCATTAGAACAATAAAGGATATATCATTTTGATATCGGAAAATTTTTCAAGCAAACGATCGAGGCTCACGTAAACGAACACGAGAAGCTTCAATCATTATGATGATAATCTAGATAACACATTCACAAACAACCACGAGACAAAGAGTTGGAAGGGCACAAATCCCCTCACATTAACTACATTAGAAAGCGATAATATGTACATGGATAAGCATGGGATCTCCCCCACGAAGCACCTCATTTTTTATTACCGAGTCATGAGCTCGACTCGATCCCCTCAACACAAATTATCATTGGGGAAGGTGACTTGGTCGAGGTCGTCCAAAGAAGGGACTTCCCCACCAAATTAGTACTTAACCCTATGACCATTCACCTTAAAGTTAGGACCATCATTTTGAGCTAGCTCGATGGTCCCATAAAGAAAAACTTGGGTGATGGTGAACGGTCCAGAGCAACGGGATTTAAACTTGCCAGAAAATATTTTCAATCGAGAATTAAAAAGCAACACTTGATCTTCAATGTTAAAAACCTGATTTTTAACTTTTGAGTCATGAAACTTTTTAGTCTTTGTTGATCCCAAACTTAGATCGATTATCTTTGTGTAAATGAGATTAAATCAAGTAAAACACTTAGAGAAACTTTGTGTTATGAAACAATCTAAGTACTATGTGGAATTAATACTTAGAACAAGAACACACAAAGCAGAATAAACCAAACTTTCACTTTGATTGATGATCGAACTTGTGTTCAATGAAAGTGTTAAAAACATGTATTGAACTAAAACCTAAAGGCCTCCTTTTATAGATTAAAGAGCCTTGCACAAGAGTCTAACTATCAGCTATTCTAGGTAAAGATAAATATAGAAAATACAATGTCGAACATATCTTTACTAGAAATACAAAACGTGTAGACTAAGTATTCTATCAGTGCTTGGATTTCTTCTTATCAACGCTTGACTTCTTCTTGTCAACGCTTGATTTGTCAACGCTTGATTCCTTCTTATCAACGTCCAATTATCTCTTGTCAGCGTCTAAGTGTCTTGGCTCATTTTATTCCCAACAATCCTCCCCTAAACTTGATATCTACTCTAGTAATCAAGTTTCTGAATAAAAACTAAGTACAAGGAGGATTCTTACAAATAAAAATCACTTTTTAATTAGGAAATAGATAAACCTAATTAAATCTTTGCCAACATCACTTGTGTAATCCATTTCCAGCTGTGTTGACACCATTTTCTTCAAAACTTCCTTAGACATGGGATATTCAACATCCACAAGAAGATATTCTGAAAAATTTATAGTACTCAAATGATAAACACCAGCTGCTGAATGTAGACGCCATTGAAGTCCACTAATATCATCCAAATCCAACCATATTGGATCTGCATCATTTGGCTCACACATTCTCTTGAATGTGGACCAAATCTTTTTTCCATTGACTGAAGTAGGTGCTTCAGCCTCATACTTGGTGTTCATCAATCCCCATAGATCTACCAAGTCTTCTCTATCTAGGCTTGCAAACAAAGAGATAAGAGTAGTAAAAATATGTACCTCCTTTCCATATCTTCAAATCATCCAAAACCCACTTGCATCTTCTTCATAGTAAACTATAGGGTTTCTGGAATCAAAAGGTAATACTTATGCAATATGTGAAGCTTCCAAAGGTGAGAGCTTAATACTCCTTCTAATAACTGCTTTACTAGGATTCACTCTATCCAAATTATTTGGGAACTCAATTGGAAGTTCCTTCTTCACAGGCCTTGGTACAATTGAAGCCTTTTAAATCTGAATCTCTTCTACAAGTTCCTCCTTTCTTTCATCTCAAAGAAGTCTGATAGTATTATCCTCTTGAATACTTGCCCATATAGGATAAGCACGAAATTCCAACTCATCAAAGGAAAAATCCTGCAAATTCTTGAAAGTCCCAACCCCTTGATGACATCTGAGAAGCATATAGTAGAGCTCCCTTCTATCCTTCTTAGTCTGTGAAAGAACCTTGCTAGCCCTATACTTCAAAATTACCTTGTAATCTCTTTAAACTCTTAGTAGAATCTCCAAACCCCAAATTTGATCTAAAATGGTCATGTTTAGATTCTCCATAACTGTATTCTCCCATGCAAAGTACATCTTGGCTACTTCAGGCATCTCATAATCAACTTGGATTTTCAACTCCTCAAGCCTTTCCTTAGCCAACTCGTCACCATATTCAAGCCTTTCTAGACTTCAATGATCATCACACTTGAATCAGTACTCTCATCATCACTGCCCTACTTATTCTCAATAGCAGTCTCCTTCATCCTCTCCTTTTCCTCAAGTTTTGCATCCAAAATAGAATCAAAATGCACTTGGGCTGCATCCTTGGGAACTTCTGCTTCTACCATAATCCCTTTACCTTTACCCAATACATCAATAATGGGTAAAGAAGTTGATGGTACCTATGTAGACACCTCCTTGATGATAGCTGATGTCTGGGATACATCAACCATATCTTCAGGTTTATCGGCGTCCAAAACCTGAATGTCAACGCTTAATTTACTCTTGTCAGCTCTTGGCTTTGTGAACTGCTCCAACATTTCAGTAAAAGACAAATTTGTAGGGGTAACCAATGAAGCATCAAAACCTGGTTGCCTCTTCAAATCTGTTAGAGCCTCAGCTATACCCAAAGAATCACCTTCATGTGAGTCTTTTTCACTCACATGTACCTGTTCATCCTCCCCTTTGGAAGAATCCTCCTCCCTACGCCTAGTGTTAGCACCCTCCAAAATAACAATCCTCTTCCTCAATTGCTTGAGTTCAAGGCCTTGTGTGTTGACAGTATGTACAAGGTCTGCATTTTTCTTTTGCAAGCTAATACAGACAGACGTCAATTCCAAAATTATGTAAGGTTCCAATCTGCCCTCCTCTAGAAAGGGAATTTAACCTCTTAAAGTAGATTCATGGGGCATGGATAGGGTCTTAATGATGTTAGGACTGGCTTGGCCTGCATCTAAGCTATAACCAATAGTCCCAGCCCCACCCATGTCACCAACCACACTTGTGGTAGTGGTTCTCTCTGCAACATGGCTAGGACCACTAGAGGAGAACACTCCGGTAGTCCTTTGGCGTTTAATCAACCTATACTCTGGTGGTGTAGAAGATGGAGTGAATTGAGTGTCTGGTTGAAGGTTAAGGGGTGTTTGGGTTTGTGGTAAAAGGGTGTCAGCGTTTGGATTTGGTGTGTCAACGCCAACATTTAAAGTGTCAACGTTGAATGGTTCTTAGTCAACATCCATTTTTTGGGGTGACGGTGGTTGTTCAGGCAATAGGCCTGGTTGTGGTTGTGGGTCTGGTTAAGGGTTGGCTGCTGCAATAACAGCAAGCATGGCTTGGGTGAGGGGTAGGTCTCTATAAGGTTCAGAGTTCATCTTTCTAAAAATTGATTTCTTTTGAATAGGGATCGTATAAAAATCATTATGATCCCTATTGCAGCATTGTTGTAAATCAAACACCATTTGTAAAAACCTTGGGTAATCAAGAGTCATCTTGTTACCCTTATTATGACACATGCCATCAAAAATCATTTTAGAAAAGTTATATTTTTGCCCAGTTGCAATAAACACAATGGCACTCCTAATAGATCGGTTGAATTCATTGTGTGCACTACATTTGGGACTCAAACATTGAAGAATGACATGTATTAAGTACTTCCAAGCTAAGGGAAATTCTTGTTTTGTATATTTGTTTAAATGGCCTTCTTCAGGCAAAGGATAATTGTGACAATCCGTCATTTTGAGGTCGTTATTTTATTCTCAAGTATTATTTTAAACTCATTATTTTATTATTAATTTATGAACTCACTCACTTTTGGGAAAAATAAGGGTTTACGTCTTAAAGTAGCATCGACTACGTCTAAACCGGAGAACTCTACGTTACGTGCTTACGTTTACATACACCGTTTTTGTGACAGTCCGACATTTTAGGAAATAAATTTATTCTCGAATATTATTTTGGAATTTTAATTTGTGTTGGTTCATAAACTCACAAATTTACGAGAAGAAATTAGGACTTATGTGAATAATTTAGCGTCTTTTACGATTTAACCGGGGACCCTAGGTTTACGTATTTACGCTTTTGTGCTCCGTTTTTTATGAGACAATTTTTATTAGATTCGTTTTGTGTCGTTGATTCATAATTTATAAAAACGTTTTTCGTAAAACGACCCGAGGGCACGTAAATCGAGGAAACTAGAATCGAGGAGTACCCGTAAATTAATAGGGGATGAAACAAGTTACACTTGTCCCACTCCCTCACTATGGGCGGCCACAACATGACACCACACCCCTTGGTTGTCAAAAATATGTTAAGTAGATGGACACTTGTCCTCCCAAGTTTACTAAAACTAACAAAACCATGGAACCAAAAACCATTTACCATTCTCTTCCATGCAAACTAGCAAAACACACAATCTCTCTCTCTTGGCTCTCTTATGCCGTCCCATATACACCACAAACACCACCATTTAATACATGATGATTTGAGGTGATCTTAACAACTAAAAAGGAGTTTACATGGAGTTTTAGGGCTGATTTCCATGAAGGTGCTCATCCATTTGAAGAACTCAAAAGTTCATTTGCCAAGATCAAAGATTTTGTGACAAGAACCAAGCCTTCTTCATCCAAAATCTCAACTTTTTCATCACTTTGGTGGTTTCCGTGATCGAGTCACGCGCCGTACATCCAAATTACCGATAACCCGTCTTCCCACACCAATGTGAGTTCATAGCCTCGCACTCTTTTAAATGTTTTATGAAATGTTTTTCAAACCCGCGAGGGAGATAACATGTTAGTTTTAATAAAAATAGGACACTAATTGTCCCGATTGTATGCTTATTGATATGGACCCGAATGATTATATAAACCGATGAATGAAATGAAATGTATTATTGGTAGTTAGGTTGTGTCACTAAAAGTCCCATTAGCATGAATTGTGAACTACTAGGATTTGGTAGACGCTTATGCATATAATAGTACTATTTGGGGAAGATCACCCCAGTTCGCGCCTTGACGGTTGATCCCCGTCGTGCCACATTGAGTGGTAAGCGAATTTATGTATGAGAAGATTTATATAAGCGTGATTATTGTGACGACATGCTGTTTTAGATGGGCAAATGAATTCCGGGCTAGCTACTCGAAATATATTATAGTAAGGTAACAATGTCATGCGGCTTATAATAATCCAATAATGAAAATACTGATGTACGAATTGAATTATAATATATTGCCTGACTAGCAATACGGGGTCTTATTACTCATATTATGTTCGTGTTTTGGTTTTACATAACCATTTTCATATAACGGTTTTTATTAAATTCTATACAACGTTATAAAACGTATTGCATGATGTTTTTACGACATTGGTTCGTATAATGGTTTTGAAGGCAAAAGCCTATATTATAATTTACGACAAAGATTCCTATAAAATGTATTTGGCCTATTTTATGGCCTACGACAAAGAATTGTACAAAAATGATTTTCGGTTATGATTATATATATATATATATATATATATATATATATATATATATATATATATATATATATATATATATATATATATATATATATATATATATATATATATATATATATATATATATATATATATATATATATATATATATATATATATATATATATATATATATATATTTATATATATATATATATATATATATATATATATATATATATATATATATATATATATATATTAATGGGTTTTATTAAACTCTATGAATTCACTCAGCGTTTCGCTGACATTTTAACATGTTTTATCTCAGGTACTTGAAGGTAATTCTCGGGAAGACGACAAGAATTTATGGCCCGCATTTAACTAAAAATTTCCATTCAAATGTTTTGTAAATTTGTATGACATACTATGACCTGAGGACCTATGTAATTTGATATTTATGAATGGAAAATGCTTTATTATTAAACGACGCGATTTTAAGCGTTGTCTATGATTTGAGTAATGTGCTATCCCGTAACACCAACGACTCTTCCGCTGATTTGAAACATGAATATTTTGGGGTGTTACAGTTTGGTACCAGAGCTCTCGTTATAGAGAACGAAAGATTCTTAAAACCAATTTTTTGAATAAAATATTTCAAAAACCTTTTAACTATAAACATTTTTATCAAAATATTTAAAAATCTTTTGACTATAACGGTGCCGAAGAATTCCCGAGTTACCGACAAGGCGAGACTGAGAAGTGTTATTTTAATATATATATATATATATATATATATATATATATATATATATATATATATATATATATATATATATATATATATATATATATATATATATATATATATATATATGTTGTAATTTGATTACATGATTGTTTGATGATTATTTCAATACTTATACGAGATATTTATACGACGTAGATTGTCACAAGGAACCCTAACTCCCCTAGCAAATCAATCGAAGCTATTTATGTAGGAATTCTAGCTATTCCAGATCTAAACCAAGTTGTGGATATTTATTGTCCCAACGAAATGGTTGATATTCGTAGAAATGTTGATATTAGTTGATTATGATCTTGAAGAAGAATTGGCGAGATTAAATTTGATATCGATGTCATGATGATCTTTCCTTATAGAGTGGAGTTTGACAAAACCTTACCACCTGGAAAGGTGTCATCTGATTCGGTGTCACCCAATTCTTAAATTTGAAATCAAAAAAGGTAAATGTTGCACTTGAGTCTGTCATTGGAACCATTACCCAAAAGCCTCATGCCACTTGTACCTTCCCGAGAAGTCTAATTGAACGTGTGAGTCATTTCATACTAGTGACTTATTTGATAACTATTGTTGTAAGAGATATAGGATTGGAAATTATGTGTTGTTCATATCGAGCTTTTATTTCCCTTTCAAGGTCTAAGAATAAGGTTGAAAGTATTAGAGAATGAGGTAGGATGTCGCATTGAGTATAAGTTGGTTGAAACTTGAATAAAGTCAAATTTAACTCGTATGGAATACGAGATTATTAAGAGGTAGTCGTTAAGTCCTGTGGTTGTGTTAATGCAAGTGATGCCTAAAAACATTATTAGTGTTAACTAATCTTTCTTAGTTTTGATCACAACAAACTATACAACACATTTAATGTAAAACACAAAACGAATTATTTAACTAACACTATCATCAAGGTAATAATCATATCACTAACTTTTCTTAATCATACTTAGTGATCATCAAAGTGATTATCCTTAAAACTCACTTTTGTTAATATGACAAAAGATTTTTTAATAAACTTTCTTTTTAAGAAAATGTTTTATTAAAATGGAAAATGTAAATTTGAAAATGGCATATTCCATACGCCATAAAAATATCCTTTGAAGGTTTAAAATACCTCAGATATTCCTACCCCACTAAAAGACAAAAAAGGAGCGGACTCTACTGGGCGGTACCTTAAATAGCTAGGCGGTTCCTTATCGATAAGGTACCGCCGGCAAGATAAGGATCCGCGCCCAACTAGCCGTTGGACTTTTTCTTCTATAAATAGTGGATCAAATCTCATTTTCCAATAAGCCTCTTGGACGTTTTTCTCAGCCCCCTTTCTCTTTTCTATAGCATAATCATTAGTAAATGATCACTTAAAGTGTTAAGGATGTTTACATATGATTATCCTCTTGATCCCCTCATTTACCTTGTCCAATGAGAAGATCACTCACTCACTAGTGTTGTGATAAAGATGAATCCATGAATTAGTCATGTTCATCATGTTAGCCTTTTTATTTTTGTTGATCCATTTGTATTTATGAAATACTTGGACTAGTTGTGTTCATCCAAGCTATTTGTAAATACTTGGATTTGTTGTGTACATCCATTGCATATGTGTTTGCTTGGATTTGTGTTGTGTAGATCCAAGCTACATGTGTGTACTTGGATATGTCTAGTTGAGTTGTAATATATTTGTGTAGTAGTTCTCACTAAACTATAAAGTGATGTGGTTCTGTCTTGTGAGTTCTCACTAAACTTGAAAGTGATTAGTAGTTGTGTTGTGTAAAGTTCTCACTTAGCTTCAAAGTGAAGAGTCGTGAAGATTGGTTCTAGCTTTGGATTAGAACTCGACATCTAGCCTTGTGTCGTTGAATGGTGAAGTAGGCAACATCGTGAAGATTGGTTCTACCTTGAGATTAGAACTCGACATCTAGCCTTGTGTCGTTAAATTGTGAAGTAGGCAACGTTGTGTAGATTGGTCCTAGCTAATGGTTAGGTCTCGACATTTAGCTTAGTGTCGGAATATAATGTAAGCAACGATGTAAGGCTTTCTCCGCCAAGAAGGGAGCTTGTGGATATAGTGGAAATCTCGAGTAGGTGTACTCGAGGAGTGGAGTAGAAACGAGGATAGAGCCTCGTTGTCGAACCACTATAAATCTTGGTGTCTTGTCACTAGGTTGTCTCTTTCCTTACTCTTTCCTTATTTCATTATCATTATACTTACCTATTACCATTGCTAATGCATTTGAATTGAACCTAAACATTATGCAACTTAGCTCTAAGTAAAAGATAGTTTTGATACACACTTAATTGAAAGTAATTTAAATTAGGTGACTAATAAAAGAGAAACTATTCAACCCCCACCCCCTTCTAGTTTCTACAATTGGTATCAGAGCGATGGTCACTCAAGATCTTTGAAGTATATTGTACTATAAAACTTGGATCGATCCATTGTCTCCTCAAATTAGAAGGTCAAGTTGTACTAAAGTTTCTCTTTGGTCAAAACTATTTGTTCTTGGAAAATAGGTCTTTTAATTGGTAATTTTGCATCCCTCTTAGATTAGTAGCCCTTATGCATTTTAGATCTACTCTTGAAATGTATCTACTAGTTTGCATCTTGTTTTGTGTAGGTACTCATGAAGATCAATCATTTAATTGATTATGGATTGAGTTACTTGCACTTGTAGAAGACTCATCTTCATTGATCTTCAACATCCTTGAATGATGATATCAAGATGATTGGGAATGCTACTAGTCCTTGAAGACTTAGTACTCATCATAGTTATTGTTGGGCATTGCATTGATTCCTTGATTGATTGTTCTTTGTGGCCAAGATACGCTTTCGTTCTTCCACACGCCCTTTGATCATTCTTTTGATCATTACTTGACTATGTTCTTGTTCTTGGAATCCTTTCCTTGACATTTTTTTGTGGTTTGTGATTCTTTTCTTTTATCCTCTCAAACCTTCATTGCTTGGATACTTGACTCACTATGGTGATGTAGAGTGAGTTAGTAGTAGCTTAAAGTATCAAGCATGATTTCCATGGTTTGCACCCATACGGTTAGTAGGCCCTTTGTGGGAGAGAAAGTGAATTAATACCTTGATCATATTTTTGTTTAGACTAAGACTATTATTGAAAGTGATCTTAGTCTATAAATGAATAATTGCTTTGTGTTTATTCATTACCAAAGCCGTTTAACGTTTCGCCGGAAAGGCACGTCTTAAACCACTATATATGACACAATCTCTTCGTCTCCATGTTTTGAAGATTGTCATTAATCCCTTGACCATTGATCTTAGTCTTGATTCACTTCACTTGACTTCTCTCCACTTTGATTTTTTGCTACGAGTAGTCGTTTGTCCGTTTCGGTTCTTTTCGATCTCGATTCAACTCGTAATCCTTCATTAAGGCATATTGCTTAGTGTCATGATGATCCAAATTATATTCTAAAACGTTTAAGATATATTTTTAAGTATCTTATAAAAATTCGTTTTAAAAATTTTGGCGTGTTTCATTGATAAAAACCAGCCACTACAGGCGGTTCTTTATCTCTGGCGGCTCAAACCCGCGGTTCCTTATCGATATGGTACCGCGGGCAGTAAAGTTTGTCAGAGCGCTAGTTTTATAAAAATAACCTTTTTCAAACCAAATCCTCTCTCTCCCAAAAAAACACAGCTGACGTTTTCCATCTTTTCCACCATTGTTGAAGCTTCAAAAACCTTCAATCACTCAAATTAATTGATTCCAAGTTGTGGGTTTCACTCATCCTTCATCCAACATCAATTAATTGTAAGTACTTTCTTTCATGTTCATCTATTTTGTTCTAGGGTTCATCCTTTCATAATTGGGGTTTTTTAAAATTGAAATTGAATTAGAACCTTAATAGGAATATTGGTTGACATGGTTATTTTACTATGATTCCTTAGGTTCATATTCATTAAGATTTCACTAAAACCCACTTGTAGAACAAATCCGAATTTTGGCTAAATGATTTTCGTTAAAAGATGGAATTGAGATGAACCCATGAACAAATAGGTAGTTGCATTGTTAATGCTTACCTAAAAACCTTGTTTTGAAAAACCAATGTTCTAGTCCATTGTTGATCCAACATAGGTCATATGTTCTTGGTTAATAATGGAATAGACACATTGTGAACATGAGAATGTTATAGATTCAATCCTTTGTTTGTCAAGAAATTGATATAACATATTCTCATATTTTTGAGTTTTGAGTTTATTTTTCATATGAGTGATTGGAAAAATATTGTCTTATGTTTATATTAGGTACTAATCATGCCTTCTCTATATCAAAAGGATCATCAGTTCACTAGACAATACATGCCAAACCTTTCCCAAACCTATGCTTCCACTCAACTTCGAAACTCCTTTCCATCCCTTTCCACTCGTTATTTCCATGAGGGTAGAGTTGTGACAATCTAACATTTTGAGGTAGTGAATTATTTTCTCGTATAATATTTTGAAACTTATTTTTGTGTTGGTTGATGAACTCACAATTTACAGATTTAAATTTGGGCTTACGTGCATAATTTAGTGTCCTTTACGATTAAACCAGAAACCTTAGGATTACGTATTTACGTTTTTGAACTCCGTTTTTGATGAGACAATTTTTGATTGGATTCGTTTTGTGCCGTTGATTCATAATTTATAAAAACGTTTTTCGTGAAACGACCCGAGGGCACGCAAATCGAGGAAACTAGAATCAAGGAGTACCCGTAAATTAGTGAGGTGGGACAAAATAATTTATCCCACCCCACTATAGCATGGGACGGCCCAAACATGACACCACATCAAAGATGTGGCATCATGTAAACATTAAACTAACAAGTGTAAGTTAGCCTTACACATAAGCTACCACTAACTCAAAAACAACTAGCTTCTCATTACCACCATTTTACACATGCAAAACAATCTCAATTCTCTCTCAAACCATCACCATTGCCGTCCCATATTCAAGAACAAACACCCGTTTTGATCTTTTCTAGCCACAAAATACTTGTTATCTAGCTATATCATGGAGTTACCTTGAAGCCTTGATCACTTGGTGGCCATTTTACCAACAAAGGAGGTGATTTTCTTATGTCCTAGGGCTGATTTCTCAACTTACTTTCTTGGTGTTTGATGATCTTGGAGATACATTTGGTGTTCATCAAGTTCTTGTCTTCCAAAAACAAGATATACTCTTGGTTGGTAAAGAAGATCATCCTCTCCATTTTATCTTGTTATTTTTATAAAGATCAAATGTATTTTCTTTCTTGTTGTATATGTATATGATGAATATATGATGATAAAAATGTTGTGTGGGGATCAAGCGTTGATAAATATGCTTAAAAAGATTAATAACCATAAGAAACAAGGCTAAAATCATGATTAATTTGTTGGCTGTATAAAAACAGTATGTAACCAAAACTTGAACTGATAAACTTGCATGGTAGAATCCATTTACAGTAAGTACAAGATGTCATACACATGTGAGAGTTGGCCATGCAATAGAATCATTAAAATGAGTGAGATATGATCAAAACAAGATGAGTGTGCTATTCTGAATAAGCTGTTTTGTAGGGACTGTTAAGGCTAGTTAAACTTAAAATAAGCAGTAGCTATAACTAAGTTAATTGTAGCACATAATATGAAGTTCATGCCATCCAAAAATGAGCTTCTAATTCATTGTAGAACTCTAGATATGATAAAAATGGTGAAGATGAAAATAAAAATCAGATTTTGAAGAATTAATGTTTATTACTATTATATAAGCACTCAAATTATATAGTATAAAATGTGAAATTAAAACCCACTAACTTATGAATTTTATTTATACAAATATGTATAAGGTTTAATAAATGGACAATTTATAAAAATGGTAATTGAATAAGATTTATAAGTTATAAAAACTATAAACATGATTTTTACGACTTTTTCGGCTATTACCGTAAAATTAACGTTTTTCGCCAATTAAAACTTAGACGATCAAACCCGTCTAATGTAAAGTTTTTAAAAGTCATATACTGATATATAAGTATCTAATACAAGTAAAAACCGATAAAACCCGAACTATAAGACATACGGACATTAACGAGCTAAGTAAGCATATTGGACTAATAATTGGACTAAATAAGTTAAACACCTATAAAAAGTACTTATTGGGCTTAACCCATTTGGGCCCAACATGTAAAGTATGGATACTGATAATATAAGTATAAAATGAAATAATACAAGTTAAAGAACTTATAATAAGCTTATTGGACTTAAAACATGTAAATAAGGTAAAACTAGTAAACTAGTAAAAAGTTACTAATACATGAACGCTAAAATGAGTAAACAAGGATATATAAACCCACTTGATCATCATCATATGTACAAAAATCATCATATGTATATTGTTATTTTGATAAAAGTCATTGGACAAGAGTCTAAGACCGATTATTATTTATATAGGTTTCTGTGACCGAAGCACGCCCGTAGCTGATAATCCGCCTTTCATTATCAACGTGAGTTCATAGCCTCGCACTCTTTTAAATGTTTTATAAAATGATTTGTAAACCCGCGAGGGAGATAACATGCTAGATTTTGATAAAAATAGAACACAAGTAGTCCCAATGGTATGCTTAATGATATGGACCCGAATGATGCTATGACCCTATAAGCGAGACAAAAAGGATTATTAGTAGTTAGGTAATGTCACTTAAAGTCCCATTAGCATGAATTGTGAACTACCGGGATTTGGTAGACGCTTATGCATATGATAGTACTATTTGGCGACGATCACCCCAGTTCGCGCCTTGACGGTTGATCCCCGTCGTACCACATTGATTGTTAAGCGAATTTATGTATGAGAAGATTACATAGCGTGATTTTTGTGACGACACGCTAACTTAGATGGGCAAATTGTTTGTCGGGTTAGCGGCCCGTTATTTTCACAGTAAGGTAACAATGTCATGCGGCTAATAAAAATCCAAATGTATCCTACATAATCTAAATATCCGATATGGTACGATGCTAATAACGATGATAATATTACCTATGATGGTAATATTGAGGCTACGGTCTCATGGACGGTTTAAGATGTATGCTTGATTTATATATTGCCTGACTAGCAATACGAGGACTTACTTCCGATATTATACTTGTGTTCTGATTTTAACGATTGTTTTATATAATGGTTTTTATTAAACTCTATAAATTCACTCGGCATTCGCTGATATGATTTTTGCATGTTTTTATCTCAGGTGCTTGAAGGTAATCCGGATGGAGATCGACTCTGATGGCCCACATAATATTAAAAATGTTCATTCGATCTATGTTTTGTAAACTTAATGACATGTATAATTTGGGACCTGTTGTACACTTTAAAACTTTTTATCGAATGAATGTATGTTAAACCTTGTACAACCATTTTTATGTGTTGTCTATGATTGGAGTTATTGTGCTATCCCGTAACACTCTAAAAGACCCTTCCGCTGTACCGATACGAAAATTGAGAGTGTTACAGTTTGGTACCAGAGCTCTCGTTATAGAGAACAAAAGATTTTAAAAACCAAGGTTTTGAACAAAACTTTTCAAAATCTTTTAACTATGAACATTTGAGAAAATATTTGAAAAATCTTTTGACTATAACGGTGCCAGAGATCTCCGACGTTACCAACAAGCCCTATTAAGAAGATATATATTTTGATATATATAATTTAATTTATATATATGTATATATCGTGATTTCAGTATGTAATTGTTTAATACGTATGTTATCTTAATACGAGAAATATATAAATGCAGATTGTCATGGCTGACCCTAATATTCCTGTAGAGAACCATGCTATTTCCGAACCTAATGTAGATGATGATTCTTATTTAGACTTAGTAGATTATGATATGGATGATGAGGAGGAACCATTTGAGGATCTCGAGCCCGAGATAGGACTAGGAGATCAGATTGCCCCTCAGGTTGATATGGTAGAGAATGAGATTGATAATTTTGATATTGAGAATGGTGATGAGATTGGGTTAGATAATTTAGATGATGAGATTGACGAAGAGGATGTCGAGGAGGATATAGGTATAGACGATGAGGTTGATGATGATGAGGAAGCCGAGCTTATTTACCCTTATGATGTTCCAGAGGGCGAGCCTTTACCCCCACCAGTTTATTTGTCTGATTCTGAGGTTGAGCTACCTAGGGATGAAATGTCTGAATCGTCTGAATCTGATTCTGAATCAGAGGAGGATGAGGATGATAATGCACCTGACGGTACTGATGGTGTTGCTACTCATAGACGTGTGATAGGAGAGTCGTCTAGTACTCGAGAGGCTACTCATATTGATGATCTTGCACCATGGGCCTTGAGACGTGATCTAGATGCTTCCCGTGTTAAGAGTAGTATGACAGAGATTGGATTAGGTGTTGTTCAGACTCAAGTTGCTTATTTGGAGTCGAAGACTAAGGTTGGCGAGAAAGAGCGGGAATTGCTTAGTTTGGATTTGACTGATGTAGAGCGTGGTTTGAATGAGGCTTTTAGGAGGTTATCAGTGTTAGAAAGTGGTGAGTTTGCTGCTATGAAGAAAAAGGTAAATTCTATGGAGATTCAGTTGAATGTAGCTCGTGCGATGCGTGAGAAAGCTGAGAAGGAGTTGAATATATCCGTGGGTTGGAATAGTAGATTTTATGCTGACATGGTTGAAAGAGGAGTGATCCGTAAGCGCCCAGCTGAAGATGTGTCTAGTGATCGTCCGACAAAGATACAGAAGACGATGGGTGATGGACCATCTGGCGGTTCTCAGTAGACCAGTCTGTATTTAGTAGTGACCTTTGTATCTTTTGTACTTTTGTAGCTTTGACTAAACCAACTTGTTAGTAGTAGACTTGGCACGACTTTTGAGTATATATAGTGCTAGAACTTTGATATGGGATGTAATTAAGACAATGCTTTTGTTTCAAATCGAATGAAATATGTATCTTGTCTTGAATTCCATATTGTGCCTTATTTGTATCTTGATTATGAATTCAATCCATATTATATGAATCCCTTGTTGGGTGAATGCTTAATACTTTGAAATTGTGAAATTATAGAACTATGCCGCCCAAGAAGGCTGTGACTGAGGATGATGTACGTAGGATTATTACGGAGCAAGTTACCGCATCTATGACTGAATTTATGGAAAATGCTAGAAATGAAGCTGGCGGTAGTGGAGCTGGCGGTAGTGGAACTGGCGGTAGTGGAGCTGGCGGTAGTGGAGCTGGCGGTAGTGGAGCTGGCGGTAGTGGAATTGGCGGTACTAATGTGAATGTGAATGCTAATAATGTGAATGCTAATGCTGGA
This sequence comes from Glebionis coronaria, assembly GCA_025667525.1. Taxonomy (NCBI): domain Eukaryota; kingdom Viridiplantae; phylum Streptophyta; class Magnoliopsida; order Asterales; family Asteraceae; genus Glebionis; species Glebionis coronaria. Next base: position 164,152,146 of record CM046874.1, read on the forward strand.
GGAAATATAGGAGGACTTGGAACTAATGCACCTGAAGTTGGTGGCTGTACTTATGTGACGTTCATGAAGTGTGAACCTCTACCTTTTAATGGAACTAAAGGTGTTGTAGGATTAAGCCAGTCGGTTGAGAAGATTGAGTCGGTGTTTCGAATTAGTAAGTGTAAGGAGGAAGATAAGGTGACTTTTGCTATGGCTACTCTTAAAGGTCATGCGTTGACTTGGTGGAACGGAAGAATTGCTTTCATGGGTCTTGATGTCGCTAATGCTACTCCTTGGGCTGAAATTAAGAAGTGGATGACTTTGGAGTTTTGTCCTCGTAGTGTGATTATTAGGTTAGAACAAGAGTTTATTCATCTGCGAATGAAAGGTGTGGACATTGATAGTTACACAAACCGATTCCATGAGTTGGCCTTGCTATGTCCTCGAATGGTGGAACCCGAAGAGATCCGAATTGAGCAATATATTAAAGGGTCGACCAAGAATATCCGGGGGGGCGTGACATCATCTAAACCACTGACCATTGATGATGCTGTTCGAATGGCTTACCAACTCATTGGACAGATAATTCAGGATAGGGAAGATGAAGCCCGTGTAGGTGAGAAAAGAAAGGGAGACGGTGATCGTGTAGATAGAGGTGATAATAGGAAGAATTTCAATCGCCGTCAGAACCAGAGAAAGGGGAATGCAAATGCTCTTACCAACAACACACCACGCAACGATGATAGATGTCCTAAGTGTGGCAACAAGAGGCATGTTGGCGACTGCTGGAAGTGCCGAAATTGCGGAAAGCTTGGACACAAGGTTGAAAGGTGTAAGAATGGAACCATTTGCTTCAACTGTAATGAAGAAGGTCATAGGAAATCGGAATGCCCCAAGTTGAAAGTCATTGTACCTGGAAGAAACCCCCAGGGTGGTATCTATCAACTTGGAACAATTGAGGTGAAGAAAGAGGATCCGAATGTCGTTACCGGTACGTTTTTACTCAACAATCATTATGCTGTTGCTTTATTTGATTCGGGTGCTGATAGGAGCTTTGTATCCACTAAATTTAGTTCCCTTATTGACATTGAACCTGTTGAGATAAGTACCAGTTACGAGGTGGAATTGGCTAATGGTAAATTAGTGAAAACTAATAAGCTATTAGAAGGATGCTCTCTAAATCTCATAAACTATTCCTTTCCGATTGATTTGATGTTGATAGAATTAGGTAGTTTTGATATTATTATTGGTATGGATTGGTTGTCGTTAAATAATGCTACTATTTTATGTGGAGAGAAGAAAGTTAAGATTCCTCTTAGGAATAGGACGTTAGTAATTGATGATAATCGAGGTGAATCTCGTTTGAAAATCGTTTCATGTATTAAAGTCCAAAAGTACATCAGGAACGGTTGTGAGTTATTGTTAGCTCAAGTGACCGGGAATGAGTCTAGGGAGAAACGATTGGAAGATGTACTTATTATTTGTGAATTTCCTGAGGTATTTCCTAAAGATTTACCCGGACTTCCACCGATAAGGCAAGTAGAGTTTCGAATCGATTTAATTCCTGGTGCTGCACCGATGGCACGTGCGCCTTACCGATTAGCCCCTTCTGAATTAAAGGAGTTATCTGAACAACTTAAGGAGTTGTCTGATAAAGGTTTTATTCGACCGAGCTCGTCGCCTTGGGGAGCTCCAGTCTTGTTCGTTAAGAAGAAGGATGGATCTTTCCGTATGTGCATTGATTATAGGGAACTGAATAAGTTGACAATTAAAAATCGATATCCTTTACCTAGGATTGATGATTTGTTTGATCAACTACAAGGATCTAGTGTGTATTCTAAGATAGATTTGCGGTCAGGATATCACCAACTTCGCGTCCGTGAAGAAGATATTCCTATAACTGCATTTAGAACTCGTTATGGACACTATGAATTTCAAGTAATGCCATTTGGGTTAACTAACGCACCTGCGGTTTTCATGGATTTAATGAATCGAGTGTGCAAGCCCTACTTGGATAAATTTGTGATTGTGTTTATTGACGATATTCTAATCTATTCTAAGAATGAAGATGAACATAGAGAACATTTAAGGATTGTTTTGAATTTGTTAAAGGATGAAAGGTTGTATGCTAAGTTTTCGAAATGTGATTTCTTGTTAGATTCTGTGCAATTTCTTGGTCATGTGATTAACAAAGATAGAATTCATGTTGATCCTACAAAGGTTGAAGCCATTAAGAATTGGTCTGTACCGACAACGCCAACGGAAGTGCGACAGTTCTTAGGATTGGCTGGCTATTATAGGCGATTCATTAAAGAATTTTCTTTGATAGCTAAACCATTGACTAAGATTACCCAGAAGAATAAACCTTTCGTTTGGGGAAGTGATGAAGATGGAGCATTTCAGACATTGAAGCAAAAATTATGTAGTGCGCCAATTTTATCATTACCCGACGGGAGTGAAGATTTTGTAGTATATTGTGATGCATCTCTTAGAGGCTATGGAGCTGTTTTGATGCAGCGAGAGAAAGTGATAGCTTATGCTTCTAGGCAATTAAGGAAGAATGAGGAGAATTATACTACTCATGATCTTGAGTTAGGAGCTGTAGTCATTGCTCTTAGGTTGTGGAGACATTATCTGTATGGCACCAAGTGTACGGTATTCACCGATCACAAAAGCCTACAGTATATTCTCAACCAGAAGGAATTGAACATGAGGCAACGAAGATGGATAGAGTTATTAAGTGATTATGATTGTGATATAAAATATCACCCAGGAAAACCCAATGTTGTTGCCGATGCATTAAGTAGGAAAGATAGAGAGCCTATCAGGGTACGTTCTCTAGTCTTGACCGTGCACAATAATTTGCCTGAGCAAATTAGAAATGCGCAAATAGAAGCTTATAAGAAGGAAATGCTTAAGAGGTCGTATGTGGATACCTAAGTTTGGAGGCTTAAGAGACTTGATTATGTTAGAATCCCATAAATCTAAGTATTCCATTCATCCGGGATCTGATAAGATGTACCATGATTTGAAGAAGTTGTATGATAGGTGTGTAAACACCCATCCTTTTACCACTTAATTCTGGCTAAAACAAGACCAAAACACGTATTTAATATCATTTGTTTGGAATTATGCGTGGTTTTTGTGTTTATTGTGTTTTCAGAGCTAACCGGATGAATATTAAAGAAAACATGGGATTGCACGGGTTTTATCGAAGAAAAAGACTCAAGACGAAGTCTATTGTCCAATAGATGCAAAAGATTTGAAGTCAATGGGCCTATTTGAAGAATTATCGAAGAAAAAGACCAAAGATGGAAGATTTTCATAAGTCGAAGAAACTCAAGTCTATTAAACGAAGAAATTAAAAGACGAGTTGAATCTAATCGACGAAAAATCCCGAATCAGAATCGAAAACGTCAACTTTTCTGAAAAGACGAGAAGACAAGAAGAAAGGGAGAAAGCCCACTCACCAACCAACCACTAGGACTATATATAGATTTTTCCTTCACACAATTAGGGAGTTAGTTTTAGTTTTCTTCCTTCCCAGTTTCTTAGGTTCGTTTCATCACCAACACCATTAGGGTGTTTGGTGATTTTTAATTTTTCCTTCAATCTTGTAAGATTTAATCATTACTATTGTTAACTTTTACATTAATCTTTCAATCCAATCTTTCTATTCATCTTGTTCTTCATCATCTTTCTATTGCAAGTTCTTAAGTTTTTATTTGGTTAAAGTTTGATCTTAAAAAGTTGTTGATTTTGTGTTTTTATTGGTGGGATTTGTTACTTATGGTATTTAAATGATTATTGGTTGATTTGGTAAAACCTTTTTGAGTATTTGGATCGATTTGATTGAAAAAACGTTTTCCTGCTACTGTTACTGTTCTTCAGTTCTTGATTTTCCGAATAGACAAGTTTCTGTTTGCCTTATTCGGAATTTTGGATATTCCGAATAGGTCTTTTCACTTTTCCTTTACTCGGAATAATTTATTCCGCATAGCAGAGTCTTCCATTTCCTTACTCGGAATATTTGATATATTCCGAATAGAGCAGTTTTTCCGAATAGGAATTCATTTTTCCGAATAGCTCGATTTTCCGCATTGGCCATAATATTCCGAATAGGATGTTTTTCCGCATAGGCCAATTTTCCGAATAGAGCATTTATTCCGCATAGAAACATTCCGAATAGACTTGTTTTCCGAGTAAGATTTTATTCCGAGTAGGATATTTTCTTTTTTTTTATTATTCAAGTGTTGCTTTTTAATTGTTGATTGTTCTAAGTTTATATCTTTCTTTATTTTATTCATTTCCCTGTTTAGTAGATTAGAAAACCAAACCCATTTTTGGACACCAAGAACAAATCATTCCACTTTTAACTGAGATCAATTCGAGAGGATACCGAGTGTAATCTGAACCCTAGCAAAATGCTTGTATCAAATGGCGCCGCTGCCGGCTCTTCTCGTTAAGATCAAAAGTTTTTTGTGAGAACTTGGATTTTGGGATCCGTTCCCCATGAACGTTACTTTTTCATCAAAAATTTTCAAAAAATCCTAAAAAATATAAAATTTTCAAAAATACAAAAAAATTAAAAAACATAAAAACAAAAAAATATTTTTGCTTTGTTTTTCTTTGTTCGTTCTCTTGCAGGTGTATGCGCACTCGATCCACGTCATATCAAGAGCCCGAGCCTCTCGATAAATTAGACATGGCCGGTGTACCACCTCAAAACAATAATAACAACAACAACCCGCCTTTCAACAACATGAACAATAACAACAACAATGAGCCCCTTCCGGATAATCGCCCGATGATTGAACTGCTGCAAGCTCATGTAGATGGCAACACGGACCCAATTGTCATACCTCCAATTGCCGCCAACAACTTTGAGCTCAAGTCAGGCTTTATCCAGATGGTCTCCGCTCAACCATTCTTGGGACGTACCATTGATGACCCACATGACCATATTAAGAGATTCTTGCAACTTACTAACACGGTAAAGTTCAATGGTGTTCCACAAGAGGTTATAAGGTTACAACTTTTTCCCTTTTCTTTAGAGGGACAAGCCCGGCATTGGCTTGCTAAGGAACCGCCACAGAGTATTCTCTCGTGGACGGATTTGGAAACTAAGTTTATCAATTACTTTTTTCCACCCTCTCGTACTACCGCTTTGCGGAATGAAATCATAAATTTTGAACAAAAGTACGATGAATCGTTCAGTGAATCTTGGGATTGTTCAAAGATCTTTTAAGAAAATGCCCACAACATGGTTTTACCAAAGTACATTAAATTAATACTTTTTACAATGGTTTAAGCATGAGTGACCAAGATTCACTGAACAGTGCCTCGGGGGGTAATCTATTGGCTAAGACTTCCAATGCTGCTTGGGACATCATTGAGAATAAATCCCGTGTGCAAACCAAGAGTGTTCGGACCAATGTCGCTAGTGCTAGCACTAGTGACAGCGACAAGCGATTGGACAAAATCACTACGCTTCTTGAATCGCTTGTCACCCACACCGTCAGCAACAACAACAGCAACAACGCCAAAAACGCTCAAGTGAACGCTGTCAGCCAACCTTGTGAGATATGCGGTGGTCCTCACTCCTACACCACTTGTACCACCACCCAAGAATACCCTGCTGAGAATGTGAATGCGGCATATGGCACCTACCCTTAACCGGCTTATCAAGCTAGACCTCAAGGTGACCGTAACTTGCTTAGCTACCGCTCCAACAATTATCTGTCCCCACCTGGCTTTCCTCCTACCAACCCAAACCAACAACAAAACCTTAATCGCCCTCCTCAACAACAACAACAAGCTCGACAACCATACATACCTCCTCACAAGCAGCAACAACCACCTCAACGAAACAACCAAGTTTACCAACAACCTGCTTATCAACCACCCGCATACAATGCTCCTCCCAACCAACCCACCGCTCTTCACCAAGAAGTGGAAACTTATATGAGGACTAACGATGTGATAGTGGGAAATCTTCAGAAAGAAGTGCTCAACCTGAAAGCGGACTTGGTCAAACAAGGGAACGATTTGAGAGCCGACATGAGAAACACGTTGGATAGCCAAACTAATGATCTGAGGAACATGATGGCTAGTTTCTTCCAAGGTAATCAACCCTCTTCTTCGGGTACTCTTCCGAGTAACACCGTTGCGAATCCAAGAGGGGAGATGAAAGCAATCACCACTCGAAGTGGCAAAGGTACCAAGGAACCCGAGCTTCCTATACCTCCACCGGTGGTTGTGACTAAGGAGAACGAGTCACCTGCTCCTATTCCTCATCCTTCTCCTTCCCTAATTTCTCCACCTCTTCCTTCTACCCCTCCTCCACCCGTGGTTGTGAGTGATCCTATTCTCCCAAAGCCTTCCTCTTCTTCCAATATACCTTATCCATCTAGGTTGAGGAAAGAGAAGCAAAAGAGCAAGGATGATATTCAGGTTTCGAACTTCCTTAAAATGGTCAAACAATTGAACTTCAATATCTCCTTCGCTGAGGCTCTCGCTCATATGCCTAAATATGCAAAAATGTTTAAAGATCTTCTGAGCGACAAGGAAAAGCTTCTTGATATTTCTAACACCCAACTTAATGAGAATTGCTCTGCAGTACTCTTAAGGAAATTGCCAACCAAGCTTGGTGATCCGGGTCGTTTCCTTATCCCTTGCAATTTCCCGGGAGTAGAGAATTGCATGGCCCTAGCCGATCTAGGTGCCAGTATTAATCTCATGCCTCTAAGTGTTTGGAAGCAATTATCTCTCCCAGAGCTAGTCCCCACCAAAATGACTTTGGAATTAGCTAACCGTACGGTTGCTTATCCAGTGGGGATAGCCGAAGACGTCATTGTAGGAGTCGACAAATTCACCTTCCCTGCTGATTTCGTTGTCGTCGACTACGAGATGGACCCCCGTATGCCACTAATTGTTGGTCGTCCATTCTTGAGGACCGGTCGCACTCTCATCGATGTTGAAGCTGGTGAGCTTATTATGAGAGTGGGTGACGATAAAGTAGTCTTCAACATGGGAAAGCTTTCTAAACAGCCTTATTCATACGAGAGTGTTAATTGTATTGACGTTCTTGATGAGGCTTGTGAAGAACACTTCAAAGATGCTTTTAAAAGTATTCCTACCTCTCTTCCCAATGTTGAGACCGTTTCCTCTATCGACTCATCATTATCTCTATTTGGAGAAAGTGATTTCCTTTGGAAAGATTTGGAAGCCACCATGGGAGATGTGAATTTAGACAATGACGATTCTACTACCAATTGGGATGAAGATCTCAGCTTCATTAAAAACCTTCTCAAAGAAGACAATCCTTCTCCTCCATCTCCCACGGTTATTGCTATCGATACTCCGACTTCGAATACGCCTGCCGTCGACAATCCTCCGGATCTAGAACTTAAGGAGTTGCCGCCCCATCTTGAGTATGTATTCCTTGAAGAAGAGAAGAAGTCGCCAGTCATCATTGCTAAGGATTTGAAGGATGAAGAGAAAGCCCGACTTGTCGCCGTGTTGAAAGATCATAAGAAGGCTATTGCTTGGAAGATTTCGGATATTCGTGGAATTGATCCTCACTTCTGCACACGCAAAATTCTCATGGAGGACGAATTTAAGCCCACAATTCAAAGCCAACGAAGGGTGAATCCAAAAATCCATGAAGTCATCAAAACAGAGGTTATCAAACTTCTTGATGCGGGTATGATTTACCCTATTTCGGATTCCCCATGGGCTAGTCCAATCCATTGTGTGCCCAAGAAGGGCGGAATAACCGTTGTTCCCAATGAACACAACGAGTTGATTTCCACTCGTCTCGTTACTGGGTGGAGAGTTTGTATAGACTACCGCAAACTCAATGATGCCACGAGAAAGGATCATTTCCCTCTACCTTTTATGGACCAAATGCTTGAACGTTTAGCGGGTAATGAATATTACTGCTTTCTTGATGGTTTCTCGGGTTATTTTCAAATACCCATCGATCCCCAAGATCAAGAAAAGACTACATTCACTTGTCCCTATGGCACATTTGCTTACAAAAGAATGCCTTTTGGCCTATGTAATGCGTCCGGGACTTTCCAAAGGTGCATGTTAGCTATCTTCCATGACATGGTCGAACAAACCATGGAAGTCTTCATGGATGATTTCTCGGTCTTCGGGGATTCATTATCTTCTTGCCTTGCCAATTTGGAACGTATGCTTAAGCGGTGCGAAGACACTCGTCTTGTTCTGAATTGGGAAAAATGCCATTTTATGGTAAAAGAAGGCATCGTGCTTGGACATAAGATCTCGAAAGCCGGTCTTGAAGTAGACCGTGCTAAAGTCGATGTTATCACAAAGTTGCCTCCACCTTCAACCGTGAAGGGTGTGAGAAGTTTCCTGGGTCATGTGGGCTTCTACCGTCGATTCATCAAAGATTTTTCTCAAATCGCTCGCCCGATGACCCACCTCTTGGAAAAAGATACTCCTTTTATCTTTTCCAAAGAGTGTCTTGAAGCCTTCAACTCGCTTAAGGATAAGCTAACTAAGGCACCCGTCTTGGTTACCCCCAATTGGGAGCTGCCTTTTGAGTTGATGTGCGATGCTAGTGATTTTGATATTGGTGCGGTTCTGGGACAAAGAGTGAATAAACACTTCCAACCAATCCATTACGCTAGCAAGACAATGACGGGGGCACAATTGCATTATACGACAACCGAAAAAGAGCTTTTAGCTGTTGTCTATGCTTTTGAAAAATTCCGCCCCTATCTTGTCCTTTCTACAACAATTGTGTATACCGATCATTCCGCGCTGAAGTACATGTTGACAAAGCAAGATTCCAAACCAAGACTTCTTCGCTGGGTTTTGTTGCTCCAGGAATTTAAAATCGAAATTCGCGATAAAAAAGGAGCTGAAAACCTAGCCACGGATCATCTCATCAGACTTGAGGATCCTTACCAAGGGGATCATCCGAACAAAGAAATCAATGATTCTTTTTCCTTGGAGACCTTAATGTCTATAAACTCGAAGCCGAATGAAACCCCGTGGTTTGCAGACTTTGCAAACTACTTGGCGGGTGGAATTCTCAAGGAAGGGTTGACGTCCCAACAAAAGAAAAAGTTCTTCACCGACATCAAGACTTACTTTTGGGACGACCCTTACCTATTCAAACAATGTGCCGACCTGATTATCCGCCGATGTGTTGATGGACCAGCAGCATCCGAAATCCTTGATGCTTGCCACAAAGGACCCACCGGTGGTCACTTTGGTCCCAACTACACCGCCAAAAAAGTGTTTGATTCGGGATTTTATTGGCCCACCATCTATCGTGACGCTCACGATATGGTTAAAAGATGTGATTTTTGCCAAAAACAAGGCACGATCACACTTAAAGACGAGATGCCTCAGAATTTCATTCAAGAGTGTGAAATCTTTGCTGTTTGGGGTATCGACTTTATGGGGCCATTCCCTTCTTCTAAAGGAAACAAATACATCCTTGTAGCTGTTAACTACGTTTCTAAGTGGGTTGAAGCCAAAGCTTTACCTACTAATGACGCAAGGGTGGTTTGTAACTTTTTGAAAGCTCTATTCGCTAGATTCGGTGTACCTCGTGCCATTATTAGTGATCGTGGGACTCATTTCTGCAATGACCAATTTGCTAGAGTCATGGCTAAGTACGGTGTAAATCATCGTCTTTCCACAGCCTACCACCCACAAACTAATGGCCAGGCTGAAATATCCAACCGAGGACTTAAGCGAATTCTGGAAAGAACCGTGGGAGAGCATCGTGCCTCATGGGCTGATAAACTTGATGATGCTTTGTGGGCTTTTCGTACTGCTTACAAGACCCCGATCGGCTGTACGCCTTATCGTCTTGTGTACGGGAAAGCGTGCCACCTCCCCATTGAGTTGGAACACAAGGCTTACTGGGCCTTGAAGTGGGCTAATTTTGATATAAACAAAGCCGGTGACCTACGCAAGATCCAACTCAATGAGCTCAATGAACTCCGTAATGAGGCTTATGAAAATTCTTTAATCTATAAGGAAAGGACTAAGCTCATTCACGACTCTAAGATTAAAAACCGAGAGTTCCATGTTGGAGACAAAGTCTTACTTTTTAACTCTCGGTTGAAAATCTTCTCGGGAAAGCTCAAATCTCGTTGGTCCGGCCCATTCACCATTGCCCAAATTTTTCCATATGGTACTCTCGAGCTCGCTCAACCTAATGGACCTAATTTTAAGGTGAATGGCCAACGAGTGAAGTTGTACTTTGGTGAGGACACCTCTCAGGAGGTGATTCCATCCCTCACCACGTTCCCCATGAACTAATTTTGGGTCGAGTCAGGCTCGTGACTCGGTTATCAAAAACAAGCGCTCCTCGGGAGGCAGCCCGAGTATCTATCCCTTTAACCCCCTAAGTGTAGGGGAGGACCTATTTTGGTCGTTTGTGTTTGTATGGTGATGTGATTACAGGGATAAATGCACTCTTGGAATCTTTGAAGAACCGTGCTCCCATGTTATCAGAAATCCGGTTCTATCTCTCAACTATCGTGATTCAATTTTCTTCATACTCACATTTGAAATTGATCACTTTAGTCGTCTCTTCCTTAACTCGAGTTAACCAACGTGCACAATGTCATAAGTGTAGGGAACACTTTTCCCACATGCTTAAACATTGAGGACAATGTTTATCTTAAATGTAGGGGGACTTATATCGAAGTTTTAAGTGGACTTTTCCATAAAAATGCCTTCATTTAACCGGAAAATTATATTTTTCGACATTTTTCAAATTTTTTTATTAACTTTGGCCATTTAGTTGTAATTTTTAAATTTTTATCGTTGCTTTCATATGTATATATTCCACAATAAATTCAAAAATATTAATAAAGTGGTGTAGCTAGTTTAGAAGTCTTTGACATATTAGGCCCGTTGCGTTTATTTTGACTCAACCCGAATAGACTTATCCACGAGTCTCATTACTTGAGATTTTAAATTGTGGAGGACGAGAAATGATAGAGTCAATTATAAGTCGGTATTCTTGCACAAGCTCACTTGGTGTAATTATTAGCCTATTCTCCCATCACTTGCTAATAATTTATCTGCAATAAGTAAGGTCGTACGATTTGAAAAGTTACTTAGCTTCTAGCCCAATATCGTTTAAAAGTTGCTCGGTAATGATAAGAGTTCATAGCCAAAGCATAACTTATGAAGCGGGGCGCGAAGATTGGCGAGTCCGAAAAGGCCCTAACAAGGCATGAGGATTCAGTTTTATTGCTGAAGATCCAAAGTGATGTGAAAAGCATTATTCCCAAAATCAATATGAAGGATCAAGACTCACGACGAAAATCAATCAACTCCCATAAAGATCATGGAGAAGTCTATCCGAAAAGACCCTAACAAGGTATGAGGATAAATAGATCCAAGTCCGAAAAGGAGGCGGATCGTTGTATCTCAAAATCCCAATTAGAGATTGAAGAAATAATCATGAAGTCGTGGTCTACAAAGTTGGAGTACCCCTCTAAAGTCTCCAAGTGAAGAAACTCTATTATGATGAGAAGACCATTATCTCAAGAACGTCTCTCGAAGATATGAAGTATGAAGTACATGCCAAATATCGGCCCGAGAAAGGTCTCAAATCGTGAATCGAGTTATGCCAAGATATGAACTTTTTGATATCCCGAGAAGCAGTTTTAAGAGATTTTGTCCTTTAGCTAACTATTGATTAAATCGTCCTACTTTGCTTTCAGCCTAAATAAAATATCGTAATAAGTCCAAAAATGCATCTTCATGATCATTCTAAGACAAAAATAAAATATAAGAGATACACCTAGTAATAAGGGAGTTTAAGCATTTAATTAAGCCATGTGTGTAAGTGTTTGAATTGCTAACTTATAATAACAATGATCTTGTTTTTAAGCTTAGTTTGGGGAACGTGAAACTTGAGGGTGATAAATCTTCGCAGCACCAAAGCCCTAATGTAAGTCCTTGATTTCTTTGCAAGTTATTTCCATCATTTTGTTTACTTTAAAGTTTTAATTTCCCTTAGTACTTTAATTTTTGTTTAGTAGTATGTTAATAAGGCCAAGGTTGATTGATTATGAGAAAAGTGTAAATTTGCTTTGTCACTAAGCATTGCATGAGGGCATGACAATGGTTAAGTGTAGGGGATTTGATAGGTGTGTAAACACCATCCTTTTACCACTTAATTCTGGCTAAAACAAGACCAAAACACGTATTTAATATCATTTGTTTGGAATTATGCGTGGTTTTTGTGTTTATTGTGTTTTCAGAGCTAACCGGATGAATATTAAAGAAAACATGGGATTGCACGGGTTTTATCGAAGAAAAAGACTCAAGACGAAGTCTATTGTCCAAGAGATGCAAAAGATTTGAAGTCAATGGGCCTATTTGAAGAATTATCGAAGAAAAAGACCAAAGATGGAAGATTTTCATAAGTCGAAGAAACTCAAGTCTATTAAACGAAGAAATTAAAAGACGAGTTGAATCTAATCGACGAAAAATCCCGAATCAGAATCGAAAACGTCAACTTTTCTGAAAAGACGAGAAGACAAGAAGAAAGGGAGAAAGCCCACTCACCAACCAACCACTAGGACTATATATAGATTTTTCCTTCACACAATTAGGGAGTTAGTTTTAGTTTTCTTCCTTCCCAGTTTCTTAGGTTCGTTTCATCACCAACACCATTAGGGTGTTTGGTGATTTTTAATTTTTCCTTCAATCTTGTAAGATTTAATCATTACTATTGTTAACTTTTACATTAATCTTTCAATCCAATCTTTCTATTCATCTTGTTCTTCATCATCTTTCTATTGCAAGTTCTTAAGTTTTTATTTGGTTAAAGTTTGATCTTAAAAAGTTGTTGATTTTGTGTTTTTATTGGTGGGATTTGTTACTTATGGTATTTAAATGATTATTGGTTGATTTGGTAAAACCTTTTTGAGTATTTGGATCGATTTGATTGAAAAAACGTTTTCCTGCTACTGTTACTGTTCTTCAGTTCTTGATTTTCCGAATAGACAAGTTTCTGTTTGCCTTATTCAGAATTTTGGATATTCCGAATAGGTCTTTTCACTTTTCCTTTACTCGGAATAATTTATTCCGCATAGCAGAGTCTTCCATTTCCTTACTCGGAATATTTGATATATTCCGAATAGAGCAGTTTTTCCGAATAGGAATTCATTTTTCCGAATAGCTCGATTTTCTGCATAGGCCATAATATTCCGAATAGGATGTTTTTCCGCATAGGCCAATTTTCCGAATTGAGCATTTATTCCGCATAGAAACATTCCGAATAGACTTGTTTTCCGAGTAAGATTTTATTCTGAGTAGGATATTTTCTTTTTTTTTTTATTATTCAAGTGTTGCTTTTTAATTGTTGATTGTTCTAAGTTTATATCTTTCTTTATTTTATTCATTTCCCTGTTTAGTAGATTAGAAAACCAAACCCATTTTGGGACACCAAAAACAAATCATTCCACTTTTAACTGAGATCAATTCGAGAGGATACCGAGTGTAATCTGAACCCTAGCAAAATGCTTGTATCATTGTACTGGTGGCCGAATATGAAAGCTGACATAGCTATGTATGTTCTTCAATGCTTGACTTGTGCTAGAGTTAAAGCTGAACATCAAAAGCCATCAGGACTACTTCAACAACCAAATATTCCTGAATGGAAGTGGGAGCGAATTACGATGGACTTTATCACCAAGCTTCCTAGAACATCATCTGGAAACAACTCGATTTGGGTTATTGTCGACAGACTGACCAAATCAGCACACTTCATTCCGGTTAAAGAGAAGTTCTCACTGGAGAAGCTGACTCGTATATACCTTGAGAATGTTGTATGCAAGCATGGAGTGCCTGTATCGATATCGAATTTTTGGAAATCTCTCCAAAGATCTTTGGGAACGAATCTCGACATGAGCACTGCTTATCACCCCCAGACTGATGGGCAGAGTGAAAGGACGATACAAACACTAGAAGATATGTTGAGAGCTTGTGTGTTAGATTTTGGTAAGAATTGGAAACATTTGCCGTTAGCAGAGTTTTCGTATAACAATAGTTACCATTCTAGTATTAAGGCTGCACCGTTTGAAGCTTTGTATGGTAGGAAGTGTAGATCTCCTGTATGTTGGAGTGAAGTTGGGGATACCCAGCTCACGGGACCGGAATTGATCTGGGAGACTACGGAGATGATAGTTCAGATTAAGAATAGGTTGTTGACTGCCCGTAGTAGACAGAAAAGTTACGCGGATGTGCGGCGAAAGCCAATGGAGTTTAAAGTGGGTGACCAAGTAATGTTGAAAGTATCGCCATGGAAAGGCGTTATAAGATTTGGAAAGAAAGGAAAATTGAATCCCCGCTATATTGGACCCTTTAAGATTTTATCTAGAGTAGGTCCGGTGGCTTACAAACTAGAGTTACCCCCAAAACTTCATGGTGTTCACAACACATTCCATGTATCTAATCTGAAGAAATGTCTAGCAGTGAGTGATGAGAAAATTTCATTAGATAAGGTTCGAATAGATGGGAAGTTGCATTTTATCGAAGAACCCGTAGAGGTTATGGATCGTGAGGTAAAGCAACTGAAACAAAGTCGGATACCTATTGTCAAAATCCGATGGAATTCAAAGCATGGACCGGAATATACTTGGGAACGAGAGGATGAAATGTGGAAGAAATATCCGCACCTCTTCGATTTCAATAAGAAACGGACATCCAAATGAAATGGATCACGAGGACGTTGATCCCTTTTAGGAGGAAAAGTTGTGACAATCTAACATTTTCAGGTAGTGAATTATTTTCTCGTATAATATTTTGAAACTTATTTTTGTGTTGGCTGATGAACTCACAATTTACGGATTTAAATTTGGGCTTACGTGCATAATTTAGCGTCCTTGACGATTAAACCGGAAACCTTAGGATTACGTATTTACGTTTTTGAACTCCGTTTTTGATGAGACAATTTTTATTGGATTCGTTTTGTGCCGTTGATTCATAATTTATAAAAACGTTTTTCGTGAAACGACCCGAGGGCACGCAAATCGAGGAAACTAGAATCAAGGAGTACCCGTAAATTAGTGAGGTGGGACAAAATAATTTATCCCACCCCACTATAGCATGGGACGGCCCAAACATGACACCACATCAAAGATGTGGCATCATGTAAACATTAAGCTAACAAGTGTAAGTTAGCCTTACACTTAAGCAACCACTAACTCAAAAACAACTAGCTTCTCATTACCACCATTTCACACATGCAAAACAATCTCAATTCTCTCTCAAACCATCACCATTGCCGTCCCATATTCAAGAACAAACACCCCTTTTGATCTTTTCTAGCCACAAAATACTTGTTATCTAGCTATATCATGGAGTTACCTTGAAGCCTTGATCACTTGGTGGCCATTTTAACAACAAAGGAGGTGATTTGCTTATGTCCTAGGGCTGATTTCTCAACTTACTTTCTTGGTGTTTGATGATCTTGGAGATACATTTGGTGTTCATCAAGTTCTTGTCTTCCAAAAACAAGATATACTCTTGGTTGGTAAAGAAGATCATCCTCTCCATTTTCTCTTGTTATTTTTGTAAAGATCAAATGTATTTTCTTTCTTGTTGTATATGTATATGATGAATATATGATGATAAAAATGTTGTGTGGGGATCAAGTGTTGATAAATATGCTTAAAAAGATTAATAACCATAAGAAACAAGGCTAAAATCATGATTAATTTGTTGGCTGTATAAAAACAGTGTGTAACCAAAACTTGAACTGATAAACTTGCATGGTAGAATCCATTTACAGTAAGTACAAGATGTCATACACATGTGAGAGTTGGTCATGCAATGGAATCATTAAAATGAGTGAGATATGATCAAAACAAGATGAGTGTGCTAATCTGAATAAGCTGTTTTGTAGGGACTGTTAAGGCTAGTTAAACTTAAAATGAGCAGTAGCTAACTAAGTTAATTGTAGCACATAATATGAAGTTCATGCCATCCAAAAATGAGCTTCTAATTCATTGTAGAACTCTAGATATGATAAAAATGGTGAAGATGAAAATAAAAATCAGATTTTGAAGAATTAATGTTTATTACTATTATATAAGCACTCAAATTATATAGTATAAAATGTGAAATTAAAACCCACTAACTTATGAATTTTATTTATATAAATATGTATAAGGTTTAATAAATGGACAATTTATAAAAATGGTAATTGAATAAGATTTATAAGTTATAAAAACTATAAACATGATTTTTACGACTTTTTCGGCTATTACCATAAAATTAACGTTTTTCGCCAATTAAAACTTAGACGATCAAACCCGTCTAATGTAAAGTTTTTAAAAGTCATATACTGATATATAAGTATCTAATACAAGTAAAAACCGATAAAACCCGAACTATAGGACATACGGACATTAACGAGCTAAGTAAGCATATTGGACTAATAATTGGACTAAATAAGTTAAACACCTATAAACAGTACTTATTGGGCTTAACCCATTTGGGCCCAACATGTAAAGTATGGATACTGATAATATAAGTATAAAATGAAATAATACAAGGTAAAGAACTTATAATAATCTTATTGGACTTAAAACATGTAAATAAGGTAAAACTAGTAAACTAGTAAAAAGTTACTAATACATGAACGCTAAAATGAGAAAACACGGATATATAAACCCACTTGATCATCATCATATGTACAAAAATCATCATATGTATATTGTTATTTTGATAAAAGTCATTGGACAAGAATCTAAGACCGATTATTATTTATATAGGTTTCCGTGACCGAAGCACGCCCGTAGCCGATAATCCGCCTTTCATTATCAACGTGAGTTCATAGCCTCGCACTCTTTTAAATGTTTTATAAAATGATTTGTAAACCCGCGAGGGAGATAACATGCTAGATTTTGATAAAAATAGAACACAAGTAGTCCCGATGGTATGCTTAATGATATGGACCCGAATGATGCTATGACCCTATAAGCGAGACAAAAAGGATTATTAGTAGTTAGGTTATGTCACTTAAAGTCCCATTAGCATGAATTGTGAACTACCGGGATTTGGTAGACGCTTATGCATATGATAGTACTATTTGGGGACGATCACCCCAGTTCGCGCCTTGACGGTTGATCCCCGTCGTACCACATTGATTTGTAAGCGAAATTATGTATAAGAAGATTACATAGCGTGATTTTTGTGACGACACGCTAACTTAGATGGGCAAATTGTTTGTCGGGTTCGTGGCCCGTTGTTTTCACAGTAAGATAACAATGTCATGCGGCTAATAATAATCCAAATGTATCCTATATAATCTAAATATCCGATATGGTACGATGCTAATAACGATGATAATATTACCTATAATGGTAATATTGAGGCTACGGTCTCATGGACGTTTTAAGATGTATGCTTGATTTATATATTGCCTGACTAGCAATACGAGGACTTACTTCTGATATTATACTTGTGTTCTGATTTTAACGATTGTTTTATATAACGGTTTTTATTAAACTCTATGAATTCACTCGGCATTCACTGATATGATTTTTGCATGTTTTTATCTCAGGTGCTTGAAGGTAATCCGGATGGAGATCGACTCTGATGGCCCACATAATATTAAAAATGTTCATTCGATCTATGTTTTGTAAACTTAATGACCTGTATAATTTGGGACCTGTTGTACACTTTAAAACTTTTTATCGAATGAATGTATGTTAAACCTTGTACAACCATTTTTATGTGTTGTCTATGATTGGAGTTATTGTGCTATCCCGTAACACTCTAAAAGACCCTTCCGTTGTACCGATACAAAAATTGAGAGTGATACAAGAGTCGTTGACGAGGGAATAACGGGTTATGACTATATCCAATCTATGTTTGAGCTTTCGGGGTTTGATTGCTTTCTCAACATAGAAGAAGATATTTACCCCTTATTTCTTCTAGAATTCTTTAGCACTTACTCCATGCTTGAATACAATGAAGAAATCTTCATTCGATTCTTGTTGAATGATCAAATGATTCACTACTCCCTCGAAAACTTTGGTGAAATTCTTGGTGTGCCATATGAAGGAACTTGTCGTTTTACGGATAAATGGAGACTTGATGCTCAATTGGAATCCTAAGATACACTTCCAAATGACCACACCCAAAATGATCTAGAGTTCATCCTTGACATCATTTCGAAAGAGCGTGATGGAAACGTTATGAAAAGCCTTCATTCAAATGTGCGAAATGTGAATCGCTATGAAGTGCTCTCTAGCGACCTTAAGGATTTTATGGTCCAATGGGAAAATATCCTTAGGGAGAATGTCTTTTGTCTTGGTGGAAACCGAGATCATATCCCGGCTTGTATGGTGCATATGTTGAGTTGCATCTTTACATCTACCAAGTACAATTTGGCATTCTATATTGCTCGACGAATAAATTATGCCCTTTCAAAGCCCAAAACAAACCTTCCCTATGCTATGCTTCTTACTCGCCTTTTCAAAAGGGTTGCTCATGACTTTCCCCACCTTGATCTTTCTCGCTTTCACCCGGTTCATCGGTTTATGTTGCCTATTCAAGAGGTATATGCAAGAAAGCCAAGAAGTGATCGAGGTTCGCGAAAATCCGATCATCAAGAGACGGATGATGAGGACACCTATATGCCAACAAGTGATGGTAATGGAATAGGTTCTAGTTCTCACTTCAACTCTTCGATTAATTCCCACCCATCCTCAAACTCATTCGTGGATGGACTTGAAGACTTAGCTCCCCCACCTCATTACTCCTCTAGTGAAGTACCGGAAGATCTCAACATGGAGCATCTCTACCGTGAAAATCTTAGGACTAGAGGTGAATTGCATGAACATCGGGTTGAGTCAAGGAAGGGATTCAAGTATTTAGGGAATATGATCAAAGGATTGGGCAAGAAGAGAAGGTGAAGGCTTTGAAGTATTTCAAAGAATACATGTTGGTAAACATGTAATGTTGAACTATTTTTTATTATTATCTTGGATGTGTATTAACTAAATTCTACTTGTGTGGATTATTTGTTTATTATCCTAATGATTATCTATGCCATTGTGATTATGTTTTGCATAGCTTTACGCATCCTATGTGTTAGTTAGCTTCCTAGATTTCGGTCAGTAGTTAACTTTGGCTTGTAAATCCTTTGATAAAAATCTGGGCTAACCAAAATTTAAGGAAATACCATTTTTGAACACCACTGGTCGCGGTTCCTTATCAACCCACGGTACCTTATTTATAAGTAACCGCCGCCCCTAGATAAGGAACCGCCGACTACTGTGTCCGACAGAATCTTTGCTTTACACTATTTTCCTTAATCTGTGTAAACCTTGCTTGATTCTTTGCAAAAACATGTACATTTCCTAAACTAGGTTAGCTAAATTCATTGTTCACATAAAATGTTTTTAACCCATTACTAGTTTGGATCACTCCTTTACCCTTTTAAACCCACCTTGTTAGCCATGTTCTTCACACATCAAACCATTCTTCCTTAAACATAAACCCTTCATCTCAACCATGGTTTCTACAAGAAGCTCAAACTCATCCAAAACCTCCACCACAAAGAACAATATTAAGATTAAGATCAAAATGGCAAAACCTAACTCCTCACCCTTTCACACTCCCAAGAATGAGATTGTCCCAATTGTCATTTCTTCATCAAACTCACCACCTCTTGCTCCATGCAAGACTTCATCAACCCATGGAACCTACCATTCTCATGGTTCTACCTCCTCTTCATTCCAATCTAGGATGAATGAGCTTTCCTCACCCTTCACTCCAAGTAACCCCTTGGATGTGACCACCCAACCACAACCCATCCAAAGCATTCCTATTGTGAATGACTTTGATGATACCATGGTAACTTCACCATTTACCCCTCCTAACTCACCCTTTTAACCCTTGGAGAGCTTGCCTCCACACTCACCCACATCACCCTTAGAGAACACTCCTCCTCCACCTCCACCTCACTTAAACACTCCAAACTTGGGTGATCCTAGCTTTTATGGGTATTTCATGCACAATGGCACTAATTGCCCTATTCGCCTCAAGAACTTCTATCTCCTTGATATCCTAAGAATGGAGATGATTGGGGCTCACATAGAGTTGCAAAGATTTTTGTTGAGTCTCTTTGCCAATCATCCTCCTAGGAGATAAATGATGATTTTCCATAATAAGTTTTTCATTAAAACAAGCCAAGGAAGACTTCTAATCAAGACCTAGTTTTTAATCTAGTTTTGTCTTTAGTTTAGTTAGTTGTTTTTCTTTATTTCCTTTATGTATCTCATTCATGAGTGTTTTAGGAGAATGAATTATGGTCTTAGCATTGTGTGCTTCTATATCTATGTGGACATTAATCAACTTTAATTCCAAATTAAAAATGAACCTAAATCTATCACAACCTCTAAAACTTGACTAAAATTGGTTCAAAATGTTATCCAAAATTTTTTCACCCTTTGTCAAGACATTCTTGGTGAGTGTGTTGCTTTCATGCAACCCTAGCAAAATTTAATGCTAATAGAGGTAAAATTCCAAGATTTGTATTTTTTTTTGAAAAATTCTTAGTTTTTCTCAAAACCCAGGAAAATCTAAGTTTCAAGTCCACTGCACGCGGTTCCTTAAAGATGAGAGGTTTCTTAAGTGATAAGGAACCGCCGGTCCCTATAAGGTACCGCGGACAGAAAGCCACTTTATGGCTCGTTTTTGGTCTTTCTTCATCACCCTATTCCTAGTCAAGATTCCATGTTTACTCAATTTGGCTAAACATTCCTTGACACTTTACATTTGATTTTCAAACCTTTGCCTTTTATACTTTCTTCTTATACCCCAACCTTGAGATTTCATTCTCACACCTCAACAATTCCTAACTCTCCCTTTCATAACCTTGACATTTCTTTGTCACAAACCAACTCACCCAAAGCTTCCTCATCCAAGCTTTCCAAGAAACCGAAAATCTCGGTTAAACCTATTTGGATCAAGAAAAATGAACCCTCTTCATCCAAACCACCCAAGAACCCCACCTTCTATCCAATAAAGTATTGGAATGAGACCTACTCCATTAACCCAATCACCGGAGAAAAGGAGAATCTCCCCCCACCACCAAAACCCTTTGACACCCCTCAACTCAATGATCTTTCAACCTTCCCAAACCTCACAAGACATTCCGAAAACATTACCTACCCACTCTCCTCACCACCACCAAACCCTAGGTGTGATGGCCTTCCCCCATCAACCGAATTTGTGTTGCATCATGGATCCTCGTGTGCTTGTTGTCGATTTCAACAAATTTAACTTGCTCATGTGTATGAGAAGTCAAATTTTCTTGAATTCCTCCTCACTCGACCTCCTCTCAAAGTTTTTCGTTCCCGTGGACAAAACTTTGAATGATGCATCGTCGTCTTATTTTTCCAACTAAAGGGCTACACTCCATTGGAGTCAATTAAACTATAGTTGTTTTTAGAGTCATTTTTTTAGCAATCTTGGAAAATTGTCACTATTAGACTAGCTTATGCTTTGTGGTTTATTTTCCATATCTTTTGCTTTAGATACTCATATTGTGTGTATGACTATCTACTTTGTTTGTCCTTTTCATATTTATGTAATACGAAATCTTTGTGTTGTGTTTGTTTTCTTTATTTGATCATTCTCTCTTTAGTTTTGAGTTGATCGTGGTTAATATTTACAATTATTTATGGGTGATTCCATCAATTCTAAATTTTAACCCCATGACAAATTTATCATCTTCATTGGTTGGATGTTTCCTTTCTACATCCATTCCACCAATTGAACCTTGATTTTGTCATTTACCTCTTTGGACATACTTAGCAAATACTTGCTTGTAATTTGAGATTTCTTCTCCTTCTCCCTCTCAAGTTATTTAGTAGGTAGTGATCATATATACATTGGTGTATTTTTCCTTTCTACTAACCTTTGTGTAGCATTTCACCTTAGCTCATACACTTGGTGCCCCAAGCAAGGGGAGCAACCACCAAGGGGGAGCTACTAGAAAAGTCCGGATATCTTCAAAGACTTGTGCTTACCTTTTTGCTACGACAAAGGGGGAGAAATGATAGTGATAAACTCGTTAATAATTCGATATTTTGTGTTTCTAAGTAAATGAGTTTATAGTTTGTCGTAATCAAAAAGGGGAAGTTTGTTAATGCAAGTGATGCCTAAAAACATTATTAGTGTTAACTAATCTTTCTTAGTTTTGATCATAACAAACTATACAACACATTTAATGTAAAACACAAAACGAATTATTTAACTAACACTATCATCAAGGTAATAATCATATCACTAACTTTTCTTAATCATACTTAGTGATCATCAAAGTGATTATCCTTAAAACTCACTTTTGTTAATATGACAAAAGATTTTTTAATAAACTTTCTTTTTAAGAAAATGTTTTATTAAAATGGAAAATGTAAATTTGAAAATGGCATATTCCGTATGCCATAAGAATATCCTTTGAAGGTTTAAAATACCTCAGATATTCCTACCCCACTAAAAGACAAAAAATGGAGCGGACTCTACTGGGCGGTACCTTAAATAGCTAGGCGGTTCCTTATCGATAAGGTACCGCCGGCTAGATAAGGATCCGCGCCCAGCTAGTCGTTGGACTTTGTCTTCTATAAATAGTGGATCAAATCTCATTTTCCAATAAGCCTCTTGGAAGTTTTTCTCAGCCCCCTTTCTCTTTTATATAGCATAATCATTAGTAAATGATCACTTAAAGTGTTAAGGATGTTTACATATGATTATCCTCTTGATCCCCTCCTTTACCTTGTCTAATGAGAAGATCACTCACTCACTAGTGTTGTGATAAAGATGAATCCATGAATTAGTCATGTTCATCATGTTAGCCTTTTTATTTTTGTTGATCCATTTATATTTATGAAATACTTAGACTAGTTGTGTTCATCCAAGCTATTTGTAAATACTTGGATTTGTTGTGTACATCCATTGCATATGTGTTTGCTTGGATTTGTGTTGTGTAGATCCAAGCTACATGTGTGTACTTGGATATGTCTAGTTGAGTTGTAATAGATTTGTGTAGTAGTTCTCACTATACTATAAAGTTATGTGGTTGTGTCTTGTGAGTTCTCACTAAACTTGAAAGTGATTAGTAGTTGTGTTGTATGAAGTTCTCACTTAGCTTCAAAGTGAAGAGTCGTGAAGATTGGTTCTAGCTTTGGATTAGAACTCGACATCTAGCCTTGTGTCGTTAAATGGTGAAGTAGGCAACGTCGTGAAGATTGGTTCTACCTTGAGATTAGAACTCGACATCTAGCCTTGTGTCGTTAAATTGTGAAGTAGGCAACGTTGTGTAGATTGGTCCTAGCTAATGATTAGGTCTCGACATTTAGCTAAGTGTCGGAAAATAATGTAAGCAATGATGTAAGGCTTTCTCCGCCAAGAAGGGAGCTTGTGGATATAGTGGAAATCTCGAGTAGGTGTACTCGAGGAGTGGAGTAGAAACGAGGATAGAGCCTCGTCGTCGAACCACTATAAATGTTGGTGTCTTGTTACTAGGTTGTCTCTTTCCTTACTCTTTACTTATTTCATTATCATTATACTTACCTATTACCATTGCTAATGAATTTGAATTAAACCTAATCATTATGCAACTTAGCTCTAAGTAAAAGATAGTTTTGATACATACTTAATTGAAAGAAATTTAAATTAGGTGACTAATAGAAGAGAAACTATTCAACCCCCCCCCCCTTTCTAGTTTCTACAGGTTGAATTATAAGGTTTTAAATGATTGTTGGTTTGTGTTAAGGGTTGTTCCTAGACCATTGTCTAATGACGAGGATGCCCAGTGTCCAAGAAATAAATCGAAGAAATCTTCTTCTGAAATTGGGACCGATGGATCTTTCGGGACATGTGGAACACCTAATGACTATTGTAGATTAGTATTCATTGTGGCATCTTTTAAAATCCGTAACTTAACTGAGACATCAGTTGGTAAGACGGGTCCTTGGAATTGTATGAAATGGCAACACGTAATGTGTTACGGTAAAAAATTTGACTTGTTTGTGATTAATGAAAAGACTATCTTTGATTTCTAAATCCTACATGTATCGATGTTATCTATCTTTTCTTGCTTCTTCCTAATGTTCGCATTAGTGATGCAACCATTGAACAAGTACTCATTTCGGATAGAGTTGCGTTGTAGATTCTTCTCTTTGTATTCCTGAGTGCCATCGAGGTCACGAACCTCATGATTATTTGGCTAAGCTCGTTTCCTAGCATATTGTAGTTAGTTCTTGGTGAACAACTTTTCACCACTCTTTTGTAGATCAGTCATTGTTTTTATAAGTAATACAATACCATCTGGGGGAAAGTATGAAATTCTCATTTTTATATGAGTCATTTAAATTAGTTACTGTCAAAATAAAGTTTTTATTAACCATCTTGTAAATGGAAATGCTTTCAAAATGATGAACATTTCGTAAAATCATTTTTAATTGTATTTCATAATTAAAC
Source organism: Glebionis coronaria (assembly GCA_025667525.1). Taxonomy (NCBI): domain Eukaryota; kingdom Viridiplantae; phylum Streptophyta; class Magnoliopsida; order Asterales; family Asteraceae; genus Glebionis; species Glebionis coronaria. The sequence continues at coordinate 164,176,641 of CM046874.1, forward strand.
GTGGTAATATATTTTAAACATAATGACAAAAAATTTGACGAACTGAGTGTCGCATCGTTAATCCTTACTTGTACATAGTTGCGCGCCTACGTACAATTTGGAAGGGACCATGCAAGGCTGATTAGTAGTCACCATGAAATTGTTAATAAACATTATATTTTCCTTGAAATTGTGAAAGATTGAATTTTTATGAGATCTGCAAGAAGTGCAAAACAGGGACATATTGTTAGGGACACCTACATATGTGCCCGTACCATTTATTTTCTGAATCGAATTTACTCATCTGTAGAAATTGTCTTATTTGAAAATTGATATCCCCTTCTTGTCTAATTCTCTCGTGGTAAGATTCTTTGGAAAAGTATATGATTACCTAGTGTTGATACCCGACTGGGTGTATCGACGTTCCTATCATTTCTTTTGATTAAATTCCATTTGAATGAAATGGGTAACGATCCGAGGTGCTTCTGAATGCGTACTCAATTCATGAAAACATGGAATATATTCATATTCGTTAATGTTTTCGTCTTTATCTGATTTGAAATTCTCTCGCATAGATCATGGGTTGACCTTAGTCTTTTAATGGTAGAAATGTCTCCATATATCCTTAAATTTGTGTAGGGTTATGAGTTATTATTAGTCTTTTGAGAAGTTCACATCTTATCAACGGTAATAAAACTTGAAAGATTGGTAGTACCATTAGAATGGATTTTTTGATTATGACATGATGTCATTGTCTTAATTGATGGGAACTCGAGTAGAATTCCCCTAAAAGATAAGATGTTGATTATCAAAAGTAATCTAAATAATTCCCGATGGGTGACCGTATCCTGCATTTAGACTTGAAATTATACCATGAATGGTTATGAACTAGTCATAGATCTTGTAATCTAGAAAAAACTTAAGGTAAATTTATTAAAAGATGTTCCTGTTAATTGAAACTTTCTGAGGTATTTGCTGATGAATTACCTAGACATTCGCCATTAAGCCAAGTTGAATTTGGCATTGATTATATTCCCGGTGTTGCACCTATGGCATGTGCGTTGTACGTCAACACCATCTGAATCAAAAGAGTTACCCTACAACTAAGAGAGTTGTCGAAGAAAGCATTTATTCTACTGAGCTCGTCATCATGAAGAGCTATGGTGTTATCATTCCTTATATTTATTGATAACCGTGAACTAGGTAAATTGACGATCAAAATTTATATCCATTACCCAAGATGGAGGTTTGTTCGATCATTTACAAGGTTCTAGCGAGTGTTCAAAAATTTGATCTACGACATGATTATCATCAACTTTGCATCCGCAAAGAAGATTATCTAATCCAATCACTACATCCAGAACTCGTAATGAAAATTATGAGTTTCATGTGATGTCGTTTGGATTGACCAATGCACATGTTGTATTCATAAATTGGTGAATCGCGTGTGTAGGCTGTAATTTGATAAATTCATGCTTGTGATCATTAAGGACCGTCTGTTTGTTTCTAATAATAAGAAGGAGTTAGTAATTATTTGTAGACTGCCCTGAGTTGGCCGAGCAGTGAAAACCTGTACCTTGAGTATTTATTAGGTGATTTAAGGCTTGATCCTTTACATTATTTGACAGTGTGATTAATGGTAGTGAAATCTATGTTGACTCTTCAAAGATCGGAGCCATTAAGGCTTTAGGTTATACCAAAAAAGAAAGTGCAAAAATGTTTTGACAGATATTTATCAAAGGACTATTAAGGAAATTATTCCCTCATACCCAAATTATTTACCTAAACTCCCTTAGGAGTAAATATTTTTGTATACCTCAAGACAACCTAAGAGGGATTGAGAAAACCATTTAAACCATGACTTGGAATTTGGAACGACAATTTTTACTCTTCAACTAAGAAAATTTTAACCAAAGTATAAACAAAGATTTTTCAAACATTTACAGATTTTATTAATTATTCTCGATAAATCAACAAAAATCGTGTTAATTAAATTCAAATTTATTTTGAACATTTTTCTATAATCAGACAAACTGAGAAATTTAAAACTTTTACGTTTACGTTTCATAAATTGAATATTTATTATTTAATTTACTTGTAATAGTTATCGACGCTCTAAACGTTGGATTAAGCAAAACTAATAAAGATAATAGTTGAGACGAAACTAAAACTTAAAAAAAACACGAAGAAAGAATTTCTGAGTGATCGTGGTCATGATATTTATTTCATCAGGGAAGGTGAATGTAGATACTGACACATTATGTAGAAAGGAAAAAAAACCAATTTGGATGTGCTCCTTAGTAATGATCGTGCAGAATAATTTGCCCGAGCAATTTAGAAATAACTGATGCTTGTAAGAAGGATAATATGGATAATAAAAGGGGTTCGCGGCTAATGTAAACCATTATAAATGAGAGCCGATGGTGTTAAATGTTTAAAAGGTCGCTTGTGGTTGCCTAAATATGAAGGATTTCGAGATTTAGTCATGTTGGAATCTCATAAGTTTAAGTATTCTATTCATGCCATTTCTGATTAAATATATCTTTATCTGAAGAAGTTGTACTGATGGCCAATTATGAAGGCAGACATCGCCTCATACATTAGTAAACATCTAACTCTTGCAAAGGTCAAGGCTGAACACCAAAATTCATCAGGATTGCTTTTACAGTTTATTATTCCTATTTGGAAATAGGATAGAATCACCATGGATTTTATCACAAATCTTCTGAGGTCATCTGAATTTGATTCAATTTGGGTCATCGTCGACAGACCGACCAAATCTGCTAATATCGTTCCCGTTAATGATAAGTTCTCGATGGGGAAGTTGTCTTATTTGAATTTAAAGGAGTTGTGTAAACATAGTGTGCCAGTATCAATCATATTTATCAAGATCTTCGCTTCGCATAGAATTTCTGGAGTTTCCTTCAAAAGTCGTTGGGAACGAATCTTGATATGAGTACTTCTTACTAGCCCAATCGAAGGGACAAGGTAAAGTAACGATACAAACACTAGAAGTCTTGTTTTATGTTTGAATAATTGACCTATGGTAATGAACAGGATAATCTCTTTCCTTTGGAGATATTATCATTGATAATTATCGCATTAGGATCGAGAACGAATCTTGCAAGGATTTATATAAAGAAAAGTTTAAGAGCATCTGTAGGTAGGAGTTGGGATGGAAATACCCGACCGCCGAGACCTGAAATGATTGTTGAAATTAGGATCTGATTATTGACTGCCAGTAGCGGGCAGGAGGTTATGTGAATATGAAATGTAAATCTTGAAGTGCAGGATGGGTAGCGAAGTTATGCCAAGAATTTTCACCATGGAAAGGTGAACTGATGATTAGAAAGATCGTGGGAAACTAAGTCCCCGCTGTATGGGACCAATGAGATAATGTAAAAAGTTGGTTTGAAAGGCATAAAAGCTGGATCTACCCTAGAACTTCAAGGGCTGCATGAATTATGTTTCGTATAACAAACTTGATAAAATGTCTATCAAGTGTAAATCTGATTATTTCTTAATGAAGTTTAGATCGGTGAAAAGTTGCATTCATCGAAAAACCGTGGACATCATGGATAGAGAAAGTAAGTCAACTTAAGCGTGATCATATTCCCATAGTTATGTTTGATGAAACTCGCATAATTGTAATGAATTACAGATGTGAGAAAAGACCGAATGTGGAGGAAATACACACATGGCTTTAACTTTATAAGAAGCGAATAGTAAGATGAATTTATCTTTAAGGACAAAGATCCTCTTTAGGGGTAACTGCTGTGACAATTCGTCATTTTGAGGTCGTTATTTTATTCTCAAGTATTATTTTAAAATCATTATTTTATTAGTAATTTATAAACTCACTCACTTTTGGGAAAAATAAGGGTTTACGTCTTAAAGTAGCATCGACTACGTCTAAACCGGAGAACTCTACGTTACGTGCTTACATTTACATACACCGTTTTTGTGACAGTCTGACATTTCAGAAAATAAATTTATTCTCGAATATTATTTTGGAATTTTAGTTTGTGTTGGTTTATAAACTCACAAATTTACGAGAAGAAATTAGGACTTATGTAAATAATTTAGCGTCTTTTACAATTAAACCGTGGACCCTAGGTTTACGTATTTACGCTTTTGTGCTCTGTTTTTTATGAGACAATTTTTATTAGATTCGTTTTGTGCCGTTGATTCATAATTTACAAAAACGTTTTTCGTAAAACGACCCGAGGGCACGTAAATCGAGGAAACTAAAATCGAGGAGTACCCGTAAATTAATAGGGAATGAAACAAGTTACACTTGTCCCACCCCCTCACTATGGGCGGCCACAACATGACCCCACACCCATTGGTTGTCAAAAATATGTTAAGTAGATGGACACTTGTCCTCCCAAGTTTACTAAAACTAACAAAACCATGGAACCAAAAACCATTTACCATTCTCTTCCATGTAAACTAGCAAAGCACACAATCTCTCTCTCTAGGCTCTTTTATGCCGTCCCATATACACCACAAACACCACCATTTTATACATTATGATTTGAGGTGATCTTAACAACTAAAAAGGAGTTTACATGGAGGTTTAGGGTTGATTTCCATGAAGGTGCTCATCCATTTGAAGAACTCCAAAGTTCATTTGCCAAGATCAAAGATTTAGTGACAAGAACCAAGACTTGTTCATCCACAATCTCAACTTTTTCATCACTTTGGTGGTTTTCGTGATCGAGTCACGCGCCGTACATCCTAATTGCCAAAGACCGTCTTCCCACACCAATGTGAGTTCATAGCCTCACATTCTTTTAAATGTTTTATGAAATGTTTTACAAACCCGCGAGGGAGATAACATGTTAGTTTTAATAAAAATAGGACACCAGTTGTCCCGATTATATGCTTATTGATATGGACCCGAATGATTATATGACCCGATGAATGAAATGAAATGGATTATTATTAGTTAGGTTATGTCACTAGAAGTCCCATTAGCATGAATTGTGAACTACCGGGATTTGGTAGACGCTTATGCATATAATAGTACTATTTGGGGAAGATCACCCCAGTTCGCGCCTTGACGGTTGATCCCCGTCATGCCACATTGAGTGGCAAGCGAATTTATGTATGAGAAGATTTATATAAGCGTGATTATTGTGACGACACGATGTTTTAGATGGGCAAATGAAATCCGGGCTAGCTACTCGAAATATATTATAGTAAGGTAACAATGTCATGCGGCTTATAATAATCCAATAATGAAAATAATGATGTACGAACTGAATTATAATATATTTCCTGACTAGCAATACGGGGTCTTATTACTGATATTATGTTCGTGTTTTGGTTTTACATAACCATTTTCATATAACGGTTTTTAGTAAATTCTATACAATGTTATAAAACGTATTGTATGATGTTTTTACGACATTGGTTCGTATAATGGTTTTGAAGGCAAAAGCCTATATTATAATTTACGACAAAGATTCCTATTAAATGTCTTTGGCCTATTTTATGGCCTACGACAAAGAATTGTACAAAAATAATTTTCGGTAATGATTATATACCGGTGATATATATATATATATATATATATATATATATATATATATATATATTTATTAAACTCTATGAATTCACTCGGCGTTTCGCTGACTTTTTATCATATTTTATATCAGGTACTTGAAGGTAATTCTCGGGAAGACGACAAGAATTTATGGCCCGCATTTAACTAAAAATTTCCATTCAAATGTTTTATAAATTTGTATGACATACTCTGACCTGAGGACCTATGTAATTTGATATTTATGAATGGAAAATGCTTTATTATTAAACGACGTGATTTTTAAGCGTTGTCTGTGATTTGAGTAATGTGTTATCCTGTAACACCAACGACTCTTCCGCTGATTTGAAACATGAATATTTGGGGGTGTTATAGTAACCCAAAGCTTGGAGTCCTTGTTCTAGCTCTGCAATGGGTAGGGTGGTTATACCATCTGCATCATTAAGATGTAAAGCTTGGCGAACCAAAGCTTCAGTAACCACCCATGGAACCCCATGGACAATAGCAGTCAATGTAGTCACTTCATTAACTGTTGAGGAAGTAACGGTATTCCAAAACTGTTTAATGTGTGTGACAGGGATAAGAGGAGCATGAGGAAGTGCATACCTTAAGAGGGATGCATTCAAATACTTAACCATCTGAGTATATTGGGGAAACATAGTATTATCAGCTTGTAAATAAGCTACCATGTTATGTTGACTCCTGAACCCCAATTCCAAATCCCTAGGTTTAAACTTAGGCGCCATTGATGTAGAAAGCTGTGATAAAAGTTATAGAAGATGAAGGTTTGATAAAATTTAGTTAGACAAGAATAAGTAGTTACCTTGTTTAAAAGAAATGAGCCAAATACATAGGAGAGGTGAAAATATGTGATTGGTCAAAACATGAGGCAGTTATATTCAAAATATAATGATGAAAATCTTGAAAATATATTACTTATCTCAAGCATTAATAAAAAGTTACCAACTCCTAAAATTACGGCCCATATTTTCGTCAAAAATAACAACTGGGTAGGACCCAATGTTTATCAACGGTCTATTCTTGTCAACATTGGAATTTGCCATGTCAACGTCAAAATTGGTCTTAACAACATTTGGAAAGAAAACTGTCAGCGTCCAAGAATAAGCATAATTTAAAAGAAGAAGGACCTTAGCAAAGTAATTTATCCTAGTGAAGATAACTTATAGACTGAAAATCACTATATGGTGGAAGCACTGTCCAATCATGCGCACTTGCTTAAGCAAGATAGACATAATTTCCCTCAAGTGTCCCTTGCTAACTAAAGTTCTTAACAATGAAGTTATCTCATAAATCCCTTGTAACTTCCCAGGTAAGCCCAATAAAATCATACCCAAGTCTCCCAACCGACCACATCCAATTCTAGGTGAAAAAGTCTTGGCAGCGTGCAAAGTATATCAACTTTGCATGCTACAGTGCCTCACGATTTAGAAAACTAACTCGTACTCACCAGTGGACACAATCTAGAATTGTGATAAGAGTATTATAAGAATACCTAAAAAGTCCGAAAGGTTTCCTAAACCTCCCCTTAAAATATGATATACAAGTTGCCCAACATAGAATATGCAATAAAAATTTATGTCAAGATAGGAATGTAAACATTCCAACCATCATCCATAAACTTGAACACACTCCTAGTAGGCTTCAAAGATCCATAAGCAACTCTGTATCCATTTGTACAATGCTCATAATGCCTGCATAATTAGATCAAAAATCACAAAACTAACATGTTGTTGTCAACGTCCATTTTAACACTTATCAGCGTTAAAATAACCCTTGTCAGCATTAGACAAATAAAGTGGAAAACCTAATTTTATACAAAGACTAATAACAGTGCCTATCTTGTACATACTTTTACAATAAGTTCCAAAAACACATATTAGGTAAGATTGATCATTCCAATACTTGTTACCAAGTATTGAAATCTCCCAGCATCAAAAGGTTTAGTTAATGAATCTGCCACATTTTCTTTTGTGTCAACCCTATCTGGTTGTATTAAACATTTTTCAAAGCAATCTCATATAAAATGATGTCTAATTTCTATGTGTTTTGTTTTAGAATGATGTACAAGATTCTTAATAATGCATAAAGTACTGTTATTGTCTACAAAAATCTTGGTATGCATAAAATTATACCCATAATCCAACAGTTGGTTCTGAATCCATAAGCCTTGTCCACAACAAGCAGCTGCAGCTACATATTCTGCTTCAGTTGTAGAGTTGTCCACCACTGTTTGTTTCTTGCATTGCCAAGATATCAATCTACTCCCAAGAAATTGGCATCCACCAGTTGTGGATTTTCTATCAAACTTGTCACTGCATAATCAATGTCTGAATAACCAATAAGCTCCAATGGAGAATCCTTTAGATACCATAATCCCAAGGTGGGATAGAACCTAAGATAACTAAAGATCCTCTTGACAGCATGAAGATGACACTCTTTGGGAGTCACTTGATGGCGTGCACATGCACTCACAACAAACATGATGTCAGATCTAGAAGCTCTAAGATACATCAATGATCCAATCATTGACCTATAATGCCTGACATCCACCTCTTTTCCATCTCCAATCTTTCCCCAAGGGTGTTCCCTATCCATGGGTGTGCTAGCCCGCTTTTCATGTGGGGAAAAGCCAAACTTCTTCAATATTTCTGCTACATATTTTTCTTGAGAGATGAAGATACCATCTTCTTTTTGTTAAACTTTTAAACCTAGAAAGAAGTTCATCTCTCCCATTGCACTCATCTTGAATTTGTTTGTCATGAGCTTGGAAACATCCTCACTCATCTTTGGACTTGAAGAGCCAAAGATGATATCATCCACATAGACCTGAACAAGTAGAAAGTCCTTACTAATCTTCTTCGTAAATAAAGTCTGGTCTATGGTGCCCCTCTTGAATCCATTTTCCACCAGATAGGTGGACAATGTGCTATACCATGCTCTTGGGGCTTGATGAGTCCATACATTGCTTTCTTCACCCTATATACTTTGTCTGGATGTTCTGAATCTTCAAAACCAGGAGGCTGCATTACATAAACCTCCTCTGCAATTGTGCCATAAAGAAAAGGACTCTTCACATCCATTTGATAAACTGTGAAGCCCATGCAAGAAACATAGGCAAGGAAAATCCTTATTGCTTCAATCCTTGCAACAGGTGCAAAAACCTCTTCATAGTCTATTCTAAATCAATGCAATTTTCTTCATCAGTTGCTTCATAAAGGGCATCGTTAACAACACCTTGTGTCATGTTAATAACGGTGTCACTGTTAGGAATTTCCTCATACGTGGTTTCGTCAATAAGATGTAAAGGTTCGGATTGTGTCATGTTAATAACGGTGTCTCTGTTAGGAATTTCCTCATCCGTGGTTTTGTAAATAAGATGTAAAGGTTCCGATGTAGAGGGTAAAGTCCTTGCTCTTTTTGTTGAACCACTAAATGAAAGAGATTCCTCCTCATTATTATCCTAAAAATGCGACATGAAAAAAATATTAAAAAAAAAGATTATTTATATATACATAATCAATGAAAGCAATAAGTTGTTACCTTTTTGTCATTTTTTTCGTTATCAATTTTTTGTTCTCTTTATCCAGTGGAACAACAACGTCTTCATCGTCAGAATCAGCAAGTTGAATAACTTCATCATCATCACCGGTTTGACCAACGGCATTTTCACTCATATCTTTGTAGGGCTGCAAAATTGTATTTTCAACAAATAATAAATTAGACATATAACTTTAAACATATGTATAAAGATTTTGTTTAAATCATATGTTATAGATGATCTTAACACTAACATCATCACTGATATCCTTGAAGGGCTGCAAAAAATAGTGAAAATCTTTATACATATGTATTAAGGTATATAATATGTATAATTATTTAATCTAAATGCTATGATAATTAGATTGTAAAACTAACATCATCATCATCGTCATCATCGGATAGATCAATAACAACTTTATTGTCGGTGCTTGACGACTTGTTTTCTCCTGAATCCTTCATATTCAGAGTATATAAAATCCTACAACAAATACAATTAAAAAAACATAATATCAAAATACTGATTGATAAAACATATATGAAAAATATAATAATCACTTATCAAAGACACATTAATACCTTAGATGATGTGGTATAAGGCTTTCGATTGTAAGAAATAGTTTTTTGCATGAGTTTTTTAAAGTGAAAACCATTAGGTCTTATAGGAATGAGAAAATTTTACTAAACATGTAATTGATCTTCAAAATAAATGTATTTTTAATAAAAATAATTTTGTAGTTGAATATAATAAACATGTTTTAAACTTGTCATTAAACATTAATAATATTTACCAATTAAATGATGTATTTTATTAATTATCTAATTTAATTAAAAAAATAAGGCTATAGGTAGGAAAAGTATACCCATAATAATTATGATATTTTACTTACCAAAACACTCCATCCAAATCAAAATTATCAAAGGTTAGAAAACCCAAAACGCATATCAGAAACACAGAGAATCAGTGGTGATCGATTGTTCTTGAGATTTGTCTACAACTCAAGGTAAAGTCATTACTGTTTTCAATTAATTTTCATTATCAATTGATCATCTTTAAACGCATGTGTCATCTAATATAACTGAACAGTGCAATAAATTTCATTTTTATGTTCTTAGAGGTTTGCAAAGAGATTGCATGTTATTTATAGTATGATCTGTTATTAGTGATTGAAATCATACTAATATCAGTTAACAGTACCCCAAGATATAGGTCATCCCTTTTTTATTAACATTAGGAGATGATATGATTCATCTGCATAGTAATGCAGCAGTTATTCGAACGGATCATAGGTTGGACTATTGTTTATGTCACTTTAAATCAAGATGTTAATAGTTTGATTATCAAGTTTCCTAATTAATTTTTAATTTTTTAATGATCTGCATGTGTTTTTGATCCGTATAGTAAGTTCAATTTAAAGTGGATAATGATGAACTGAAAGTTATATTAATCATAGTAGCTGATATTCAGGTTCAAACCTGAAAAAACTTTTTGGATGGATTAATATATTTTATTGATTGCAACATAGATCATAGCTTGTTTGTTTAAATATTTGCCATTATGTTCTAAACCACTAAAAAGTGAACTGATAATAAAGATAATGATGAATAGAAAATACCATATCATGCCATATGGTATGTCTTTCAAAGTTTGGTAAATCAGAATATATAGTTATACATAGTGTCATTCTCTGTATGAATCAGAAAGATTCGAGTGAGTCTATCACCATTATTAGTCAGTTTCCATTTAGAAAGTAAATAAAACTAACTAAAAATGATTCAGTGAAGAAAGGTGTTTAACACGTTTTGATTGTGGTAAAAATACGTGTGTAGGAAAACAACGTATATATGGTAAGTATTAAGCGAGATGATTAAGGAAAATCAAATGCTAATGACCCAGATTAAGTTCGTTCACCAAGGAGGACAAAAGTGAGTGTTTATTTTGTAGGACTTTGGATTAATATTGATGAGAGAAAAAGGGGAAAAAAATGAAGGATTACGGTGAAAATTACACTAAGACGTAAAAAACGTAAAACGGTGAATAGTGACAAAATAAAATTTTACTCTAAAAATTTCCAAAAAATTCCTAAAAATGTAACTAGAGTTTACAAACAATCAAAACTATTTCAAACCTTTTATTTAATTAACTATTAATTTTTAATGTTAATTAAAGCCCTAAAAATCAATTTAATTAATAAAAAGACCAAATAAAGATTTTTCAACTTGTAAACCTCAAAAATGACTTAGTTAAGCTAAAAACTATTTTTCCAAAATTTAAAACCTATTAAATCTATTAAAAACTCTAAAAACAATTTTTTAATAATAAAATAATAATAAAAAATTCAAAAATTTTAAAAAATTTTAAAAACTTGCAAACTAGTTTATTTTAACCTAAATAATCAGAAAATGAAAGAGAAATTACCTAACTACCCCTAATGGGCCTCCAAATGGGCTAAAATTGAAAACAGTCCACCTTAATGGGCTTTTTAACCCAATAAGCAAAAACTCAATCAAATAAGCTGAAAAGTTCAAATCTAGCTTAAAATTTGATTTTAAACAAAAAACTCTAAAGGCCCAAAAGCTGAAAGTGAGCTTATCACAGCTTAATAAGCACTCAGCTTATTCTTAATGGGCCAATAAGCCCATTAAGCCATAAGCTAATGCCATAAGCTGAAAATTGACGCACATTCTTCTCTTGTGATTCTAAAGCAGATTGTAAATTTTTTTTGAAAAAGCTCAATAAATAAGCCTAAAATAAGAAAAAGCTCTCTACACAAAATGACAAAATAGTCGTTTTCGAGTTCTAGGCTAATTCAAGAGCCGATTCTTTTTGCAAAATGTTCTAAATGGCTTAACTAAGAATAATCAATGATAAAATTTCCAAAAAGCCAAGTCAAATAAGCTGTAGAAGCAAATAAGCACTCTAAAAAAGCAAAATAAGCTAGTTTTCTAGTAAAAGCTTAACCAAATGAGCTGCAAACTTCTAACATCAATAATAAGCTGAGAAAAATAAGACCTATCATAAAATATAAGTTGTTGCACACACTCATAAGCTAAACTGAAAAATAAGCAAAATTAAGCTTATTTGACCAAAAGTCAAAGTATCCCAAATGTTTCCAAAATAACAGGGCTTGTTTATGAGCTTGTTTTGAGCACCTTTTGTGAAGGATTCAAGGGTGAATCCTTTTAAATCAAGAGGCCAGTTAGCAAAATGACTTTGGTTTTGGTACAAAATAGGCCAATAAGCCAGTGAGCTTATGGGCTGATAATATAAGATGCAAACACTTAGCACACAACAAGTAGGCAACAATTAACCAGTATAAAGCAAAAAACCACAAAACTTAGTTCAAGAATAGCAAAATCACATAGCATGCATATCACTGATGTACTTGACCAAAAGATGAGATTCAATAAGCTAGAAGTTTTTCAATAAGCCACCAAAATGTGAAACCAGGTTATGTAGAGATGAACACCAACAGGAACTATAAGCAAACCAAGTTTTAAACTCTAAATCAAACAGACAAACAAATTAAGCCTTCTGATGTGTTTGACCTATTTTTGGTTGAAAAAGTGGTTAACTTGCAAATTCTTTGTTATCTGTTTTCAAGACTTAGCATACACCAAATAGCACTTAATATGACCACACAAATGAAACAAGAACACAAGAACCAAAGGCCAAAGGCCTTAAGCCCTAGCAACAAGCAAAACCAAACAACCCTTTAAACAACTGATTTCAAAGCAATTTTTGATTTTAACCTTTAAGCATGGAATTTTATGACTGATCTAAGTTAATATGGACCTAAGTGACAGATTCAAGCACAAAGATTACAACTTTCAAGCTTAGAACTCCAAATCACATAACATACAACACTTATTCAGAAATATGAGGATTAAGTATTCAAACCTCAAAAATGTACATCCACACTTTAGAATCAATGAGCTAAGGTGCTAGCTTAACAAGCACCAGCTTTCCACTGCTAAGAACAAGAAAAAGGCACAGCCAAAGGCTTGAACCTAGGTTAGCACAAGTGATATGGATAAAAGTGACAAAAGACTAAGTCTTTGCAACACTTAGGCTCTCAAAAGCCTTGTATCTTTCCTTAAGGCCTCACCACCCCTTAATCAATCAAGAATAGGAGGCTATGATCACCCTTAAGTTCAAACTACAAGCTGTTGAACCAAAAGTTCTTAGAAACCAACTTAGATAAATTTTTGTTATAAAAAGTATAACCAACTTCCAATATTGCTTAAGCTAATTGAATGTGACTTATGTCATTTAAGGAAACACCTCAATGAACAATACTCTCCAATCACAAACCAAATTCTTTACCACAGAAATAACAAAGGGATTCACAGGCTTATAGGAGGTTTTGGACTTGTTCAAGGTTTTGATTAAGTAAAAAAACGTGACAATCAACTACTTAACACAACAACAAGATAATGGAACTCAGTTTTTAATCACAACACAATACCACACTTTCATAAATCAGAAAAGGGCTTTACAAGGCTTGACAAAAGAAAAACTGAGAACAAGAACTAAGCTACTCAACTAATGGCCTTATATAGACCTTACAATAGTTCTAGAATGCTAAGAAAACAATAAAACCCTAGCTACTGAAGTTCCAAGCATGCCCTTGTGAATTTTGAACTTTGGCTATCATGTGAAGATTCTTTGGCGTTTTGCTAATGATGAGGTGTCTTGGGGTGATCTTAGTCGTCCAATGAGGTGTAGGGACCAAGAAAATGCCTTGATTCGTTGGATTTCACTTTTGGTTTTGGCTGTATATTGAAGACGTATAAAGAGTGGTGCAATGGAGCCACGTGTAGCTCTTTTGGGTAATGGGGGACCAAAGTGAGGTTTGGGTTTGCATAAACACATGTTCAATCTTCAATCTGGACAAGCTTAAGGGTTAATTTTGGTTTAATCACAAATACCCAATTTGTGTTCTTGAGTGTATAGTAGTGGGTTTCATCTTGATTAAAGTTTGAATGGGTGTTAGGCGCCAGATTTGTATAACTAATTAATAATTAGTTATAAGTCTGATTAGTGGATAGGTGATGTGGCAAAATGGTGAGAGGTGATTGGTTGGTGGGATTGAGTGGGTGAGGTGGCAGCATGTGATTAGTCTAGGTATCTATTATTTCTTGGCAGATTACACCCTCAATCTTTTATCTTCTCTTCATTTATAACTTTGCAGCCCGAAACTATATTTCCTTTGTTAACCAAGTTTTAATCTTCACACTTTTTCCCCAAAAACTTTCCAAAAGATATTTCAAGGACTTGTTTTGTCGTTTCTTAATATTTGAAGGACCAAACTTGTTCTTTCTTGTATCTTGAAGGTCTTCATGGTATGTTTTACTTTGAGGAGGAATAATATTGACAAGTCTTCATTTTGTGAGGACCAAACTTGTCAATTCTTCAAAGTTGAGGGACTCTTTTGTAATTTTGACAAACTTAAGGGACCAAACTTATAATTATGAATATAAAAGGGTATTAAGTGTCAATTCTTCAATGATGAAGGATCTCTCTTGTATATCTTCAATTCTTCAAGGACTTATTCTTGGAAAATCACAACTTGGGCCCGGTTCATTGTGCGGCTTCGTTTCTCGTGTTCGTTTTTGCTTGTTTCTTGTGATCTTTTGTCTTTTTCACGATATCCATACCTAAAATACACAAGTAACAAATACAAGCACACAATATGGTATTTTATGACATTTTTAACATTTTAAAGCCCAAAAAGAACGACGAGATCATGTATAAATGCCATTTCATCACTCCCTCAGACTAAACCATTGTCGTGCCCCCACGCAATGCTAGAATAAAGTATCGTAGCACCTCCTAAATTCATTTCTTATTGACTTTTATTGAAACGTAAACTTGCTACACTACTACTACTACTACTTGTGTTTTAGACATAATGTATGATTTTCATCGTAAAATAGGACGTTTAGGTTCATAAAACAAGAGCACGTGAATGCTTCGTTAGAAATAATTTCTTCGTCCTTGATTTTCACCCAATTCCATTCCAAGTGTGTAACGAGATTATTGTCATTATAAGTTAGTAATGCTAACACTACTCATATGCCCTATTCACGTACTTAGACTCCCTTAATCCTAATTTATATCTCTTATATTTTGTTCTTGTCTTGAATGATCATGAAGATACATTTTTTACTTATGCGATGATAGAGATTAAGGTCTTAAAATAGAGTCATAACGGTATAACCAAGACCATCGAATTAATAACCTCCCATAATAGACAATGATGTCAAAAAATTAAGTCAACAAGAAGGATCGATAAACATGCTTTTATAACGGTTTTGAATATGAGACTTATTACCAAGACTTTTATACGCCCCCTAACGGATGGGCCTTATTATCATAGGTGTACCTCCATCTTTTATTCAAGTCCGCCATGGAGCTTTTATTATGACTTCGGTCTTGCCTTGCCTTTTATTTAACCTTGCCATGAGGTGTTTATTATGGCCAAATACGTATATCCTCACGCTAAAAGCAAATTTTGGATCTTTAAAGCTTCAGAGATTAAGGCCTTTCACTTTCAATTTGGTATAGATTTTTCGGCCTTGTGAGCTTCGAATTTTTGCTTGATTTAGGTGAGTGCACTTGAAATCATTATTGGGTGAAGTTTCTGATTATTCGGGGTGCCAATACTTCAAAAGCGTGACGCTAGCGATACCTTAATGTTTTCCCAATTTAATTACATGGAAGCTACTAGAAAAGACTAGAAACCAACAATCAAGACTAAACCGCTAAGCCAATACTTATTAGCAAAATATATATACAAGCGAAGGAAGAATAAGCAAACAATTAGAACACATGAGTTTTTCAAAGAATACGAGGACTCTACGTTTAGCATAGTAACTTATAATTAACTCTATCATTTTTCGTCCTCATTTAAGAGACTTAGCCTAATATAAGTTAAGGAATCGAAGCTAAGTGCTCAACACGCACGGTCGAGTAAAAATTACTCTTATTCAAGCCATCGGAAAATCCACATTCGTGTCTTTAAACACTTATGAAAACATGAGAAAAAATTTAAAACTTGGCCATTTTTAGCCTTATTTGCAACAAAACGATAAACAAAAAGATAAACTTTGGAAAGCGTGAGGGCGTAAGAAAGGCAAGTATCTATTCACCCCCCCCCCATACTAAAGTTAAACATTGTCCTCAATGTTTCCAGTCTAAGGGTGGAACACCCCCATACCAGAGACGAAGTCGAATGCTTATTCTAGCATGGAAAGGGTAAGTAACAATTAAATCTTAAGCCGTTTATGAAGTGTGCTAATAAGACCTATTGTTAGAACGATAAAAGGATATGTCATGGATTCGTGAAAAACTTCTTCAAGCAAACGATCGAGGGGCTCACGTAAACGAACACGAGAGTCTTCAATCGTGGCGATGATGATGATCTAGATAACACAATCACAAACAACCATGAGACAACGAGTTGGAAGGGCACAAATCCCCTCACATAAGCTACATTAGAAAGCGATAATATGTACATGGATAAGCATGGGATCTCCCCCATGAGGCACCTTGTTTTTTATTACCGAGTCATGAGCTCGACTCGATCCCCTTAATACTAATTATCATTGGGGAAGGTGACTTGGTCGAGGTCGTCCAAAGAAGGGACTTCCCCACCGAAGTAGTGCTTCAACCTATGTCCATTTAACATGAAATTAGGTCCATCATTTTGAGCTAGCTCGATGGTCCCATAAGGAAACACTTGTGTTACGGTCAAATGGGCCCGACCAACGGGATTTCAGTTTTCCGGAAAATATTTTCAAACGAGAATTAAAAAGTAACACTTCATCACCAACGTTAAAAACCCGGTTTTTAATCTTTGAATCATGAAACTTTTTAGTCTTTTCTTTAAAAATCAATGAATTTTCATAAGCATTATCACATAATTCATCCAATTCATTAAGTTGTATTTTCTGGTGATCTCCCGCGGTCTTCTAATCAAAGTTTGAATGCTTTAGGGCCCAATATGCCTTGTGTTCAAGTTCGATAGGCAAATGGCAATTCTTCCCATACACCAACTTATAAGGAGTGCACCCGATTGGGGTTTTATAAGCGGTGTGAAAGGCCCATAAAGCATCATCAAGTTTGTCGGACCAAGACACACGGTTCTCTCCTATTGATCTTTCCAAGTTCCGCTTCAAATCTCTGTTTGAAACCTCGAATTGCCCACTCATTTGCGGGTGATAAGTCGTAGAAAGACGATGTGTAACCCCATATTTCCTTAGAACCTTTTCGAATTGGTCATTACAAAAATGGGTTCCACGATCGCTTATAATTGCACGAGGGGTTCCAAACCGAGAGAACAATTGCTTCAAGAACTTGACCACTACACGAGCATCATTCGTAGGCAAAGCCTTAGCTTCCACCCACTTAGATAAGTAGTCAACCGCAACGAGGATATACTTGTTACCATGAGATGATGGGAAGGGACCCATAAAATCAATTCCCCAAACGTCAAAGATTTCACAAACTTGGATTATATTTTGGGGCATTTCATACTTTTGTGATGATTTTCCTTGATGTTTGCATGAGTCACATGACTTGACAAGTGCATGTGCATCTCGGTAAATAGTAGGCCAAAAGAAGCCGGCATCAAACACTTTCTTAGCCGTGAGATTAGCACCGTGATGACCTCCCGTAGGGCCTTCATGACAAGCTCTAAGGATATTAGTAGCTTTCGCACCAAATACACAACGTCTAATGATTTGATCCGCACAAACTCGAAAGAGATAAGGGTCGTCCCAAAAATAGAACTTGACGTCACGAAAGAATTTTTGTTTTTGTTGTGTCGTCATACCCTTGATTATGAAATTCCCCCCATGGTAATTTGCAATGTCCGCAAACCATGGGGTAGATGGGTCTTCCTTGGAATTCACTACACCAAGTGTCTCGAGAGGAAATATTTCAGTGATTTCCTTGTTCTGGTTCACACTTTGGTGAGGATCTTCCAAACGAGAGAGATGATCGGCCGCAAGATTCTCGGCTCCCTTTTGTCAAGTATTGTGACATCAAATTCTTGTAGGAGGAAAATCCAACAAAGCAATCTCGGCTTTGCATCTAGTTTAGAGAAGAGGAACTTGATAGCCGAATGGTCCGTATACACTATGATTTTAGTCAAAACGAGGTAAGGTCGGAACTTCTCAAAAGCATACACCACGGTAAGTAATTCTTTTTCCGTTGTGGTATATTTCATTTGAGCCTCGGTCATTGTTTTGCTAGCATAGTGAATAGGCAAGAAGTATTTTGCATGACGTTGCCCCAAAATGGCCACAATAGCGTAATCACTGGCATCACACATTAGCTCGAAGGGGAGGTTCCAATTAGGAGCAACAAGAATGGGAGTTTTGGTAAGTTTCCTTTTCAAAGTCTCAAAAGCTCGAACACAATCCTCATTGAAGACGAAAGGAGCATCTTTCTCAAGAAGGTGTGCCATATGCCGAGATATTTTCGAGAAATCTTTGATGAATCGACGATAAAACCCCGTGTGGCCTAGGAAACTCCTAACTCCCTTAACGGTTTTGGGATGAGGTAACTTGGCGATGAAGTCTATCTTAGCTTTATCTACCTCAATCCCCGCTTTCGAGACCTTGTGCCCTAAGACAATTCCCTCTTTACACATAAAATGAAATTTCTCCCAATTAAGCACAAGGTTGGTTTCCTCACAACCTTTTAGCGTTCTCTCATGGTTGGATAAACACGAAGTGAACAAATCACCAAACACCAAAAAGTCATCCATGAAGACTTCCATCGTCTTCTCGATCATATCATGAAAAATAGCCATCATGCACCTTTGAAAGGTTCTAGGTGTATTACAAAGTCTGAATAGCATTCTATGATAGGCAAATGTTCCATATGGACACGTAAACATAGTTTTTTCTTGATCACGAGGATCGATGAGGATTTGAAAGTAACCGGAAAAACCATCTAAAAAGCAATAGAAATCGTTTCCCGCAAGTCGCACCAACATTTGATCCATGAAGGGCAAGGGAAAATGGTCTTTTCGAGTGGTGTCGTTAAGTTTACGATAATCGATGCACACTCTCCAACCGGTCACAACACGAGTGGGAATTAACTCGTTGTTTTCATTGGGCACAACGGTCATTCCTCCTTTCTTAGGGACACAATGGATTGGGCTCACCCAAGGGCTATCGGAAATAGGGTAAATCATTCCCGCATCAAGGAGTTTTAGGACTTCCTTTTTGATGACATCGTGAATTTTGGGGTTTACCCTTCTTTGACATTGAATTGCGGGCTTGTAGTCCTCCTCCATTAAAATCTTGTGTGTACAAAATTTTGGGTCAATACCCTTAATGTCGGAAAGTTTCCACGCAATTGCCCTTTTGTGAGCTTTCAAGACTTTCAAAAGTGCGGTTTTTCATCATTAGCAAGATCTTTTGCAATAATAACCGGCAACTTGTCAACACCTTCCAAGAATGAGTATTCGAGGTGAGGTGGAAGATCTTTCAATTCAAGGATTGGTGGATCCTCGATTGAAGATTTGGGTTCAACACTCATAATTTCCATCGGCGGAAAATATGGTGGAATGTGAGTATCCTCACTAATCGTTACCTCATCTTCATTGTCGATTTCTTTAAAAATAAAATCGCCTCCTTGGAATAGAGTGAGATTTGGTGTCGAAAAAGCAAGAATTGGATCCATAATAGTGGGATTGCCACTAGTCGAACTATCAGAAAAACCTTACACTTCTTGTGTAAACTCATCGCGAACCACGTCAACTAAGTCAACGTGATTGATGGTAGCGATTGCATAAACATGAAAAGGTGTAGAGCTTTGAGTAACGTTTGTAACAAGTTCGTCCTCGTTGAATCGCAAAGTGATTGTCCTAGCATGCACATCAATAATCGATCTCGAGGTATCCAAAAATGGTCGCCCTAAAATTAGAGGAACTTGAGGATCCATGGGAATGTCTACAACGATAAAGTCCACCGGATAGTAGAACTTCCCAACTTTCACAAAAATGTCTTCGGCCATACCACATGCAAGTATGGTAGAATGGTCGGCCATATCGATAGACATTTTTGAAGGAATAAGATTTGGAAGTGATAGCGATTTCCACATGGAATAAGGCATCAAATTAATGCTCGCACCAAGATCGGCCAAGGCGAGGCATCCTTCCATCTCTTGGATGTCCCATGGGATAAGAAACTTCCCGGGGTCTCCCACTTTTTCTGGTATTCGGTTAAGAAAAACCGAAGAAAAATTTCAGAGCTTTAAAAGCTTCTCCTTATCATTCATCATACTTTTAAAAGTGGAGGCGAAACGAGGCATATACAACAACACGTCAGCTAAACTTATGTCAAAATAGACCTTACTAAACATTTTCATAAAAAGCTCGATTTGTTGATTGTTACAATCATGCAATTTTTCCTTGTTTTGTCTTCAGGGGTAGGGTAAAGGTGGTGTGGGTTGAGGCATAGGCAACGACCTTGGAATCTCGGGTTTCATGATTGTTATAGGTTCAACCGTAGGTGTGGTTTGAGCGGTACTTCGTGGGCTTGTAAAATGCTCCTTTTCTACCGTCACCTCAGGCTCTTTCTCTATTTCCTTCTACTTAGAATTACTTGGACGAGAAATGGGTTCTTTGAAAGTTTTACCACTACGAGTAGTAATAACCTTCATTTCTCCTTTCGGGTTGGAAATGGTATCACTAGGAAGACCACCCGAAGAAGACGGTTTACACATTATAGCCTCAAACATGCTTGCCATTCTATCCTCAAACTTATATTGCCTTTTATCCGCCTTAAGCATCTCTTGTTTAATTTCATGTTGGCCTTGTTCCATTTTTTGTTGATTTTGTTGTAACCTTTGCATGTTACTCTCCATTTTGTTTGTATGAGTCTTAAGTTCATTTGCAAGCTCGTTTTTGAACTCATTTTTCAAATCATTCCTAATCTCGGATCTTAGGCTAATTATTTCCCTTTGCATATTATCAAATTTAGCATCATAAGCCGTTGCATAATCAACAAATTCATTTGGAAGATCTTTCATGTTTTGCAAACCTTTGTTGTTGTTTTGAAAATCACGGTTTTGATTTTTGTTTTGCAATTGCTCATTGTTCTCACCATTGTTGTTGAAATTACCCTTGTTAAAATTCCTTTGATTTCCTTGGTAAGCAACTTAGTTGTTGTTGTTTCGATAATTGTTAGCATTTTAATTTTGTGGAGCTTGATTTGGGCGGGAAACTTGACCATTTTGGTTGTAAGTTCCCGTTGCTACATAAGCACTCGAAGTGTTACCATCTGCGGTAATGCACTCGGAAAAATCATGAGCTCCACCACACGATATACAACTCTTTTCAACCGCCTTAACCGATGCGGAATTCATATCATCTTGTGCTTTCCAATGAGTCATAAGAGTTGAAACCTATCGAAAAACCTATTTTCCTCATTTGCTTCATCTTGCAAGGCACTCATGTTACGAGACGATGATGATGAACCCATAGTGGCAACACTCGGTGTGTTACGAGGGTTATAAACCTTAGACCTATTCTCAATTATCTTTAAAGCCTCATCGGTCATTTTGCACAAAAAATTACCACCCGCGGTGGCATTCAAATAATCTCGTTAATGATCATTAAGCCCATTATAAAAAGTATCAATTTGATGCAATTCGGAAAAATCATGGTGTGGACATTCATGTAACATTTCTTAAAACTTTCCCAAGCCATATAAAATCTCTCATTAGACCTTTGAGTAAATCTTGAAATCTCGTTTTTCAAATGTGTTGTTTTAGATGGTGGATAAAATTGATTCACAAACTTAGAAACGAGATCACCCCACGTCAAAATCGAACTTGGGGGTTCTTTCTCGAGCCATATCTTGGCGGTTCCATGTAACGAGTATGGAAACAACATCATCTTAATGGCGTCATGTGGAACATTCTTAAACTTGCTAGTCGCGGTGAGACGATTGAAATGCCGAATGTGATAATATGGATTGTCTTTTTCATGTTCGTGAAACTTGTTTGATTGAAGCATAGACATTAAACCCGTTTTGATCTCAAAGTTCTCCGCAAGGATAGCGGGAATCACAATAGCTTCTCCAAAATCCTCGGTGGGTGCTTGAACCAACTCTATCATAGTACGATTAGCCATGGGAGCTTCTTGTTCTATAATAGGTTCCTCACTTGGAGATTTTTCACTTGGTGTTTGTTCCTTTCGATTACGACGTCTACGTGCATGTTTTGCTTGATTGTGATTTTGCATAAACGTGACGTACAACGTGGAGACGAGCAAAGAAGATTCTTTTTGGTGTTTTTACTTTTTCAATTTTTTTGTGTTTTTGATGATATTCATTTTTTTGGATTTTGTGATGTATTACGTAGACTCAAATCTACAAACCTCTCCTCGAATCAATTTCTCGATTAAAGAAGCCTCAAGGAATGACAACGATCACGTTGAGTGAACGCTTTTGATGGCTTTAGAACGTTGGTGGAACACCAAAACGTTCAAGAGGGTTTAAATCTTTGAAACCAAGCAAATATATATGATACATAGATAATATTTTGGTAGCAAACCCTTGATTATCCCTTTTTCTCTCAACACGCACAAGCAAGCGGGGGAAACGAGGCGGCGCGAAGCACTTAAGAGCCTTTTTCCCTTAGGTCGTAAAATACAACCGCCTTATACCCCACCTTATAGTTTGTGTTGATTAAAATCAAGCTTCATGGAAGTAATTATCTATTTTGACTTTTCTTTTTGCTTTAGATTTGAATACAATAATTGAGTGATGAAATTCCAATTAAGGTTATGTTTTCACGCTTTTGGAGATATTGTTGATTTATTGTGATACGTATACAATATAGTAATAATATTCACAAAGAAAACGAAAACTGATAATACGTGTGATTAGAGTGCTAATCACACAAATACTATTTATTGGCTAATATCAAAAACAAAACTTTCAAACTAAAACACAACACGCCTCCCTGGCAGCGGCGCCAAAGTGATTGTGGTAAAAATACATGTTTAGGAAAACAACGTATATATGGTAAGTATCAAGCGAGATGATTTAGGAAAATCAAATGCTAATGACCCAAATTAAGTTCGTTCACCAAGGAGGACAAAAGTGTGTTTTTAATTTGTATGATTGTGGATTAATAATGATGAGAGAAAAAGGAGAAAAGAAAATGACGGATTACGGTAAAAATTACATTAAGACGTAAAAACGTAAAACGGTGAATAGTGACAAAATAAAATTTTACTCTAAAAATTTCCAAAAAATTACCAAAAATTCCGAAAAATGTAAATAGAATTTACAAACAATAAAAACTTTTCAAACCTTTTATTTTATTAAATATTAATCTTTTAATGCTAATTAAAACCCTAAAAATCAATTTAATTAATAAAAAGCCCAAATAAATATTTTTCAATTTGTAAACCTAAAAAATGACTTAATTAAGATAAAAACTATTTTTCCAAAATTTAAAACCTATTAAATCTATTTAAAACTCTAAAAACATTTTTTTAATAATAAAATAATAATATAAAATTCTAAAATTCTAAAAAATTTGCAAACTGGTTTATTTTAACCTAAATAATCAGAAAATGAAAGTGAAATTACCTAAATACACCTAATGGTCCTCCAAATGGGCTAAAATTGAAAACAGTCCACCTTAATGGGCTTTTTAGCCCAATTAGCAAAAAGTCAACCAAATAAGCTAAACAGTTCCAGTCTAACTTAAAATTTGATTTTAAACAAAAAACTCTAAAGGCCCAAAAGCTGAAAGTGAGCTTATCACAGTTTAATAAGCATTCAGCTTATTCTTAATGGGCCAATAAGCCCATTAAGCCATAAGTTAATGCCATAAGCTGAAAATTGACACACATTCTTCTCTTGTGATTCTTAAGCAGATTGTAAAATGAAATTTTAAAAAAGCTCAATAAATAAGCCTGAAATAAGCAAAAGTTCTCTACACAAAACGACAAAATAGTCGTTTTCGAGTTCTAGGCTAATTCAAGAGCTGATTTTTTTTGAAAAATGTTCTAAATGACTTAACTAAGAATAATCAATGATAAAATTTCCAAAAAGCCAAGTCAAATAAGCTGTAGAAGCAAATAAGCACTCTGAAAAAGCAAAATAAGCTAGTTTTCTAGTAAAAGCTTAACCAAATGAGCTGCAAACTTCTAATATCAATAATAAGCGGAGAAAAATAAGACCTATCACAAAATATAAGTTGTTGCACACACCAATAAGCTAAACTGAAAAATAATCAAAATTAAGCTTATTTGACCGAAAGTCAAAGTATCCCAAATGTTTCCAAATTAACAGGGCTTGTTTATGAGCTTGTTTTGAGCACTTTTTGTGAGGATTCAAGGGTGAATCCTTTGAAATCAAGAGGCCAATTAACCAAATGACTTTGGTTTTGGTACAAAATAGGCCAATAAGCCAGTGAGCTTATGGGCTGATAAAATAAGCTGCAAACACTTAGCACACAACAAGTAGGCAACAATGAACCAGTACAAATAAAAAAACCACACAACTTAGTTCAAGAATAGCAAAATCACATAGCATGCATATCACTGATGTACTTGACCAAAAGTTGGGATTCAATAAGCTAGAACTTTTTCAATAAGCCACCAAAATGTGAAACCAGGTTATGAGAGATGAACACCAACAGGAACTATAAGCGAACCATGTTTCAAACTCTAAATCAAACAAACAAACAAATTAAGCCTTCTGATGTGTTTGACCTATTTTTGGTTGAAAAAGTGGTTAACTTGCAAATTCTTTGTTATCTGTTTTCAAGACTTAGCATACACCAAATAGAACTTAATATGACCACACAAATGAAACAAGAACACAAGAACCAAAGGCCAAAGGCCTTAAGCCCTAGCAACAGGCAAAACCAAACAACCCTTTAAACAACTAATTTCAAAGCAATTTTTGATTTTAACCTTTAAGCATGCAATTTTTTGACTGATCTAAGTTTATATGGACCTAAGTGAGATATTCAAGCACAAAGATTACAACTTTCAAGCTTAGAACTCCAAATCACATAGCATACAACACTTAATCAGAAATATGAGGATTGAGTATTCAAACCTCCAAAATATACATCCACACTTTGGAATCAATGAGCTGAGGTACTAGCTTAACAAGCACAAGCTTTCCACTACTAAGAACAAGAAAGGAACAGCCAAAGGCTTGAACCTAGGTTAGCACAAGTGATATGAATAAAAGTGACAAAAGACTAAGTCTTTGTAACACTTAGGCTCTCACAAGCCTTGTATCTTTCCTTAAGGCCTCACTACCCCTTAATCAATCAAGATTAGGAGGCTATGATCACCCTTAAGTTCAAACTACAAGTTGTTGAACCAAAAGTTCTTAGCAAACAACTTAGACAGATTTTTGTTATAAAACGTATAACCAACTTCCAATATTGCTTAAGATAATTGAATGTGACTTATGTCACTTAAGGAAACACCTCAATGAACAATCCTCTCCGAGCACAAACCAAATTCTTTACCACAGAAAGAACAAAGGGATTCACAGGCTTATAGGAGGTTTTGGACTTGTTCAAGGTTTTGATTAAGTACAAAAACGTGAAAATCAACTACTTAACACAACAACATGATAATGGAACTTAGTTTCTAATCACAACACAATACCACACTTTCATAAATCAGAAAAGGGCTTTACAAGGCTTGACAAAAGAAAAACTGAGAACAAGAACTAAGCTACTCAACTAATGGCCTTATATAGACCTTATAATAGTTCTAGAATGCTAAGGAAACAATAAAACCCTAGCTACTGAAGTTCCAAGCATGCCCTTGTAAATTTTGAATTTTGGCTATCATGTGAAGATTCCTTGGCATTTTGCTGATGATGAGGTGTCTTGGGGTGATCTTAGTCGTCCAATGAGGTGTAGGGACCAAGAAATGCCTTGAGTCGTTAGATTTTACTTTTGGTTTTGGCTTTATGTTGAAGACGTATAAAGAGTGGTGCAGGAGAGCCACGTGTAGCTCTTTTGGGTAATGGGAGGACGAAAGTGAGGTTTGGGTTTGCATAAACACATGTTCAATCTTCAATCTGGACAAGCTTAAGGGTTAATTTTGGCTTAATCACAAATACCCAATTTGTGTTCTTGAGTGAATAGTAGTAGGTTTGATCTTGATTAAAGTTTGAATGGGTGTTAGGCGCCGGATTTGTATAACTAATTAATAATTACTTATAAGTCTGATTAGTGGATAGGTGATGTGGCAAAATGGTGAGAGGTGATTGGTTGGTGGGATTGGGTGGGTGAGGTGGCACCATGTGATTAGTCTAGGTATCTATTATTTCTTGGCAGATTACACCCTCAATCTTTTATCTTCTCTTCATTCATAAATTTGCAGCCCGAAACTATATTTCCTTTGTTAACTAAGTTTTAATCTTCACACTTTTGCCCCAAAAACTTTCCAAAACATATTTTAAGGACTTGTTTTGTCTTTTCTTGATATTTGAACGGCCAAACTTATTCTTTCTTGAATCTTGAAGGTCTTCATGGTATGTTTGACTTTGAGGAGGACTAATATTGACAAGTCTTCAATTTGTAAGGACCAAACTTGTCAATTCTTCAAAGTTAGGGGACTCTTTTGTAATTTTGACAAAGTTAAGGGATCAAACTTGTAATTATGAATATACAAGGGTATTAAGTGTCGATTATTCAATGATGAAGGGTCTCTCTTGTATATCTTCAATTCTTCAAGGACTTATTCTTGGAAAAACACAACTTGGGCCCGGTTCATTGTGCGGCTTCGTTTCTCATGTTCGTTTTTACTTGTTTCTTGTGATCTTTTGTCTTTTTCACGATATCCATACCTAAAATACACAAGTAACAAATACAAGCACATAATATGGTATTTTATGACATTTTTAACATTTTAAACCCCAAAAAGAACGATGAAATCATGTATAAATGCCATCTCATCACTCCCCCATACTAAACCATTGCCGTGCCCCCACGAAATGCTAGAATAAAGTATCGTAGCACCTCCAAAATTCATTTCTTATTTACTTTTATTGAAACGTAAATTTGCTACACTACTACTACTACCACTTGTGTTTTAGACATAATGTATGATTTTCATCGCAAAATGAGACGTTTAGGTTCATAGAACAAGAACACGTGAATGCTTCGTTAGAAATAATTCTGTCGTCCTCGATTTTCACCCAATTCCATGCCAAGCGTGTAACGAGATCATTGTCATTATAAGTTAGTAATGCTAACACTACTCATATGCCCTATTCACGTACTTAGACTCCCTTAATCCTAATTGGTATCTCTAATATTTTATTCTTCTCTTGAATGATCATGAAGATACATTTTTTACTTATGCGATGATAGAGATTAAAGTCCAAAAATAGAGTCATAACGGTGTAACCAAGACCATCAAATTAATAACCTCCCCTAATAGACAATGATTTCAAAAAATTAAGTCAACAAGAAGGATCGATAAACACGTTTTTATAACGGTTTTGAACATGAGACTTATTACCAAGACTTTTATACGCCCCCTAACGGATGGGCCTTATTATCATAGGTTTACCTCCATATTTTATTCCACTCCGCCATGGAGATTTTATTATGACTTTGGTCTTGCCTTGCCTTTTCTTTAACCTCGCTATGAGGTGTTTATTATTTAACCTCCATGTGGATCCCGCTAAGATTGAAGCGGTAAAGGTTTGGGCGACTCCTACGACACCTACAGAGATTCGCCAATTCCTTGGACTTGCCGGTTATTATAGACGATCTATCGAAGGATTTTCGAAAATCGCTAAGTCTATGACGGAATTGACTCAAAAGAACAAGAATTTATTTGGGGAGACGACCAAGAAACTTATTTCCAAACTCTCAAACAAAAACTTTGTGACGCGCCCATTCTCGCACTACCCGAGGGTAGTGAAGACTTTGAGGTATATTGTGATGCTACGATTAAAGGTCTAGGCGTGGTTCTCATGCAAAGGAAAAAGGTCATTGCTTACGCATCTCGACAACTAAAACCGAACGAAGAAAACTACACTACTCACGATTTAGAGCTAGGCGCGGTTGTCATTGCTCTCATAATTTGGAGACACTACCTCTACGGTACTAAGTGTATAGTTTACACCGATCACAAAAGTCTTCAACATATCTTGGACCAAAAAGAACTCAACATGAGACAACGACGTTGGTTGGAACTACTTGGAGACTATGATTGTGACATTCGTTATACCCCGGGAAAAGCCAACGTTGTAGCCGATGCTTTGAGTAGAAAACCTCGTGAACGACCTCTAAGGGTTCGAGCCTTAGTGATTACTATTTGCTTAAACATACCCGCAAAAATCTTAGAAGCCCAACGAGAAGCTATTAAGATAGAAAACATCGATAAAGAAGAAGCCGGTGGGATGATCACCAAGAACCTCGTTGCACGTACCGATGGAACATTGTGTCTTGACAATAGAAGTTGGTTAGCTCATTACGGTAATGTTCGAGCTCTAATCATGCATGAATCGTACAAGTCCAAGTATTTGATCTACTCCGGATCGGAAAAAATGTATCATGACATGAAAATGTTCTATTGGTGGCCAAACATGAAAGCCGACATCGCGACTTATGTTGGTAAATGCCTAACTTGCACCAAAGGTAAGGTTGAACACCAAAAGCCTTCCGGATTACTAGTCCAACCTAGGATCCCGGAATGGAAATGGGAGAGAATAACTATGGACTTTATTACCAAACTTCCTAAAACGTCCGTGGGTTACGACGCCATTTGGGTCATCGTTGATCGTTTAACGAAGTCCGCACACTTTCTCCCTATGAAGGAAAACGACAAAATAGATCAACTGGCACGATTATACTTGAATGAAATCGTTGCTAAGCACAGCGTACCAATATCTATCATATCGGACCGAGACGGTCGATATTGCTCAAGATTTTAGCAATCTCTCCAAGAAGCATTAGGAACTCAATTGGACATGAGTACGGCGTACCATCCTCAAACGGATGGCCAAACCGAGAGAACCATCCAAACTTTAGAAGATATGCTCCGCACATGTGTAATCGACTTTGGAAACGGATGGGATCGACACTTACCATTAGTAGAATTTTCGTACAACAATAGCTACCACACTAGCATTAAAGAGGCACCGTTTGAAGCGCTTTACGGTCGAAAGTGTCGTTCACCCATTTGTTGGGCGGAAGTTGGTGATGCACAACTTATCGGTCCGGAAATCATTCACGAGACAACGGAGAAAATCGTACAAATTAAGAGTCGCATGCAAGCAGCTCGTGATCGACAAAAGTGTTATGCCGACAAAAGACGAAAGCCGTTGGAATTTAAAGTCGGAGATCGAGTAATGTTGAAAGTTGCATTGGGGAAAGGTGTAATCCATTTTGGTAAATGAGGAAAGCTAAACCCTCGATATATTGGACCTTTCGAAATTATTCAACGCGTTGGTGACGTTGCCTATTGTTTGGAGTTACCTCAAGAACTTAGGTGTGTGCACAATGTTTTCCACATTTGCAATTTGAAGAAATGCCTATCCAACGAAACACTCGTTATACCAATGGACGAAATACAACTCAACGACAAACTCGTGTTCGTTGAAGAACCCGTCGAAATTATGGAAAGAGAAGTTAAACGACTCAAACAAAGTCGTATACCTATTGTTAAAGTGCGTTGGAATGCACGAAGAGGACCCAAATTTACTTGGGAACGCGAGGACCAATTCAAAGCGAAATACCCTCACTTTTTTACTAATGTGGTGTCGACTTAAAATGTATCATTTGTTTTGCTTTGCGGACAAAGCCCTCTTTAGGGAGAGCGAATGTAACAACTTGAATTTTTGCGTCTGTTATAATAAGACGTGCTCATTTGTAATCGTTTTACTTCTTAACGGTATGTTCCGGTTATGGAGTACTTATCACATTTTCTAGAACACCCGTATCCACGTTTGTCTAAGTCTCGTGAGTTAACTTCATATTGTGAGTTTTGTTGTAAGCATACACGTTTGCAAACACATATCATCTTGATTTAACCTATCTTGGGCCGAATAATACTAAGCTAAACTCATTGGGCCTAAGAGGTCCAATTGACCACATTTGGGCCAAAACTAGTTTTGATTGTACAAACAAAATACAAACACAACTTGGATGAATAAACTTTCATTGAAACAAAGATGTGATTTCAAAATGGTCAACCACAGTCAACTCCCAAAACCTGGAAATTATATTTTACAACCCACTCAACACCTCATGACAACACACATGCCAGCAATACCATTTTTGGGTATATCACAAGACCTCTAATTCTAGATTAGGATTAACCCTATGCCGAGAATACTAAGTTAAATACAATCCATGTTCACAAGTCTTAAACACAAAAAAAAACTACAACACAAATCTGGGCTAACAAAGGTAATCTGGGCAAAGTCCTTGAGCAACAACCAAAGCTTGTTTTCAGCCAAGCCAAGCACACTCCATCATCCTTGCTCACGTACTCCAAGCCGAAACCTCTCCTTGTTGTGAGTCTTCATTTACTAATCTTTACTTCCTTGCATTCCTTATGCATCATATACATAGTTTGTGCTTGACCGAAACCTTGCCTGCGAAAACAAACATCAAAGAAAGTTAAATACTTAGAAACAATTTTAATAAAGAACTAAGCTAAATTAGAAACTTGAACAAATGACTTTATCTAGTATTTATGACATCATGACCCCAATCGAACCCACAGCCGAAACCTACCGAGACCCCCCCCCCCCCCCCCCCCCCCCCTTTTTCACATTTTGTTGTCATTTATATAGAGTTATGGACAAACTAGTAGTAATAATTGTAACAAATCAAAAACCTCATTCGAATAATCGACCGAGACACAAACCTTTTAGGTAATCACTCACAACACCAAATTAACACATCCCACTTTACCAACATACTGAATAAACCTAATTAAACCCACGAACTAGAAAACCCCCAGTTTTGACAAACCCTAATTTCTGTAAATTGATTTAAAACCCTAATTAAACCTAATCTACACGCGAATTAATTAATTAATTAGACTAAAAACCAAGTATGAACAAACCCTAATTTGACCGAAACCCTAGATTTTACAAAACGGGTTAATTGATGAAATTAAGTAGTTTTATAAAGGAAAACATTAATTAATTATGTTTAAACACAATATCTATAAAAATCCCCAATTCATACGAAACCCTAACTTTTAGATCATTCAAATCCGAATTAGATCCATCTAATTGAAGAACAAATCGAGTGAATTAACCAAAGAAACCTTTATTTTCGAAAGATTTATCAAGAAAACGCAAGAACTTGTTTTGGAAAAACTAAATGGAATCAAACTTATCTTTTTTGGAGAAACCATCAATGGATATACGAAATCAACACCAAGAATCATATTAAACACATGTAGAGGTGAAAACCCATGTCATACGAACCATAATCGGATCAAGAACACATATTTGATGTTTTTAGAACGGATTTGCATATATATTGGGTTTATTTTGATGACAAGATGATGAAACATAAATAAATCAATAACCAGAGAGAGAGATGAGAATGGGGCGGTGGAAATTATGTGTGTGTGTTTGTGGCGTGTTTGGTGATAGACAGAGAAAACAGGAAGTAATAATATACTTGTCCCCCTCATTTTCTTGTTTGTGTCGCCCCATATTGGGCTGAATTGAGTCACACGTGCCAAGCCCATGAACACACTTATTATGTTGGGTTGTCCACTTTGGACTTGGTCTGTGTAAGTCCAACACGAAAATTGTATTAGTACTTTGTTAAACTAAAGCCCGTTAATAACCGTATAGTATTTTTCGTGTCGTCATAAATAAAATGTGAAGTCAAGCACACTTAGGTTATCATGCATTTTATTTATAAACTTCTCGTTTTGTAACACGGTCAA
This sequence comes from Glebionis coronaria, assembly GCA_025667525.1. NCBI lineage: Eukaryota > Viridiplantae > Streptophyta > Magnoliopsida > Asterales > Asteraceae > Glebionis > Glebionis coronaria. The sequence continues at coordinate 164,208,675 of CM046874.1, forward strand.
TATACTTAAATAGGTCGTGGATAACGTGGTCGCGTTCTTGAGCTTTCTTGCATTTTCATCCATTTGCTTGATTTATGAGGTGAGTTTATAGCCCCACTTTTAGTTGCTTTTAACTCTTTCGGGTGAGAACATTGCTTGTTTTTACGGATGAACATAAGTATCATGAAAACTCATATGTGCCTACATGATGTCTAAGTAGCGATACCCCTAGATGCTTTAGCCCACTATCATGAACCGTTAATTACTTTGTGTAAGCGCAAATGTTATGGATTGATTTATTGGGATTGGCCTCCCTATCTAATGTTGGTTGTGTGACCAAATTGGATACAAATACATTTGAGGTGTTACGAATACTTTGGGGTAGTATTTGCTTGGGCTCTCATATTATGTTACTAGTACGGTTAACGCTTCGGTGTCATGAGCTTAGACGTAAGATATCATGAACGTGTGCTATTTGATGATAATCTTGTATTTGTTATAAGATTATTTGTCGGTTGCCTAACTAAAATCTTATGGTTCATCACACTACTTATACTTAAACCTATAAACTCACCGACCTTTGTGTTGTCATTTTAGCAATGTTTTTCTCAGGTGTCAAGGCGGAGGAGTGACGTGGTTTTGCTATGGAGTTAATAAAAATTATCATGATTTACCTTTGAGACTTGATTATGATGTATGACATTTGGAAACTTGATTTATGTTATCATGATGTGTATAACAATTTTTCTTTGGGACCAATTTCTATCTTTATGTTTTATGAATGAAAATTGACTTTTCTTAGTTATTCTTGTACCTATGTCTCTTGGTTGTCATGATAGTCACATCCTCGTGTAATTGTACACGTGGGTCAAATTGAGGGTGTGACAAAAACATGCAGGTTCCCTTATTCCAAGTATGTTAAATGACCCTTGTGATTGCTGATCACATTTTATGTCTTTTGTTGCTGAAAACGTATTATTTGTTCATGAACCTTATCTGTGATGTTTGTGTTTAGACTTTGTTTAAATGTCTGTTTTTAGGTTTGGGTCAAAACTTTGGTTGTTATGTTTATTGCTAGCATGGTGCTTTTGGTAACTTTGAATACTTATGATGTAGATGCTTATGATTAATTCCATAATTTTTGTTTTAATGTTTGGAATTATCAAATTATGTCATAATGTGTTAGCAGGTTGTATGTTGGATTAATTACCTAATTTTTGTCTAAATTTATGGAATTACCAAAGTTGGGCCATATACATATGTTGCCTAAGTCTATTGCTTAAGTCATAATGACTAATATTGGGCTTTCCATTATTAAACTGCTACATAAATTTAGGCTTGATATTATTGGCTTTAATACTATACTTTCATATATATGTAATTGGGGCTTTAATATACATAACATTTGGGCTTTCATCTAAAATATATATCTTTCAAAAACTTTGAAACAAAATTAAACTTATTTGATTGGGTTGGATCATGTGATTGTATACATTTTTTTGTAAACCAATGTTTACACACAAACAATAACAAACACTGGTACATGTATTTACATTATTACTTTAATGATAAAAACGCGCCATTGTCTTGATAAAAAAAAGTTATGATAAACATGCCGTCTTTCAAAAATCATTATATTGAACAACCTCTGCTTGAAACCTGTTGATCCAGTCCTAGCTGTAGAATAATCTGATGACTTATTTTCTTGAAAATGCCTGAGTATAAGTTATTAGTCCAAACAGATATTCCAAAGGAGAAAATATCTATGTTGGGACTCCCCAACAAATATTCCAAAGGAAATATTATGTTGTGTTCATCAAAAAATTAAGATTGAGACTCCCCAATCATAAAAAAACAACCATATTCATACTAAAAAACACTCAAACAGTGTCAAAATAGCGTTTTTATATAATATGACATTATTCATAATAGCCATTCCTTGTTGAAGGTTGCAAATCATAGAGAACTTAAAGATTCTTTTTCTATCTTAATTTCAAGAGCCTTCTTTTTGCATTTGAATTTGCACTTCTCAAGTCGTGTTCACCAACACGTTTGTCACCAGGACTTGGAGCACCAACTTTTTTAGAAGACAATGGAGTGTGATTCTCATCTGTTTGAGACACAAGATCCTATGACATATGAATAAATAAAATATTAAATTAGAAAGTTTATATGAAAAAGAATATGAGTAACCAATATTTTAGACGTTTTCATTACCAATGTAATGGACATAATTGCGGTAGAACATGTGGCTTCAGACTCTTGTTTACATGCAACACAATTTAACAATTACATTGACTGTCAAAATTAATACATATGGGTAATGTATTCCCTTTATAGGTGTTGCAGTTGGATGAAGACTTTCTATAATGTCCACATCTCTGGTAAGTTGCAACACAATAAAGACAGGGAGCATCTTCTTAGCTAAATGAAGCTCATCGTAATCATAAACCTCTATGTAACCATCATCACCAACATCACTTTCATGATGTGGTTCGTATGGAAACTTTTCCTATATCCTCCTAATTGCAGCTACCTCCCTCTATTGTTCCTCAATACGTGAAGAAACAATTTTTCATCCAAACTTATTTATACTTTCTTAAGGAATACAAACCATGTAAAAAGTGTGTTGGGAATTAAATTTGTGTTTGAAATATCATAATGACATTTTATTAAACCAATGTTTACAAACAAATAACAACGAACACTGGTACATGTATTTACATGATTATTTTAATGATAAAAATGTGCCATTGTCTTGATCAAAAGTCATTGTTTTGAATAACCTCTGCTTAAAACCTGTTGATCCTGTCCAAGCGGTAGAATAATCTGATGACTTATTTTCTTGAAAATTCATGAGTATAAGTTATTAGTCCAAACAGATAACTTATAAAACAAATGCAATCAAACATGAGAAAATTATAAAAAAACATCTATGTTGAGACTCCCCAAGAAATATTCCAAAGGAAATTAATATTGGGACTCCCCAATCATAAAAAAACAACCATATTCATACTACAAAAACACTCAAACAATGTCAAAATAGCGTTTTTATATAGTATGACATTATTCATAATAGCCATTCCTTGTTGAAGGTTGCAAATCATAGAGAACTTCAAGGATTATTTTCTGTCTTAATTTCAAGAGCCTTCTTTTTTGCATTTGAATTTGCACTTCCCAAGTCGTCTTCACCAGCACGTTTGTCACCAGGACTTGGAGCACCAACTTTTTTAGAAGACAATGGAGTGTGATTCTCATCTATTTGAGACTCAAGATCCTATGACATTTGAATAAATAAAATATTAAATTATAAAGTTTATATGACAAAGAATATGAGTAACTAATAATTTAGATGTTTTCATTACCAAAGGAATGGCCATAATTGTGGCAGAACTTGTGGCTTCAGACTCCTGTTTACATACAACACAATTTAATAATTACATTGACTGTCAAAACTAATACATATGGGCAATGTTATAAAAAACTATTTACCTTATAGGTGTTGCAGTTGGGCGAAGACTTTCTATAATGTCCACATCTCCGGTAAGTCGCAACACAGTAAAGACAGGGAGCATCTTCTTAGCATTGAATTCGTCTCTGCTAACCTTGAAGGAAAATTTATTTCCCACCAACCCAGTAATGACCGGGGGAAAGACATCCAGCTACATTACATAGAAATGTAGCATTATGTTATGGTTACCATTAAACCATGTGGAAAGTAAGTTGTATTACATAAATTAATAAATACCTTGCCAAATTTATCACACAAAAGGAAGGATGATACTCCAACCAACGATTGTACCTCATCCTTCCACAACGTCAATGACATGGTGTCACTCTCGTCTTGGACTCTGATTTGAAGCTTGAAACTACATAACAAAATAATAGACAAAATAAATAATTGCCAAAACCTCTCATTCTATTTATTTATGTATTACTTACAATGTTTTAATCACCGGAACGATGTTGTAATTTTGACAACGCCATTCGTCTTTTCCATCCAATGACATTGTAGGTTTTACATCCGTATCTAGATCAATAATATACGACGACTTGATAGACTTCTTCTTACATGCTTTGCATCCGAGATACCACTAGCCTTCCTCTTCGTGAATGGCTATTATAGTTCCAATTATGATGCTGGAAACACCCTAAGAAAAAATATGCATAACTGGTTATAATTTGTTGCACTTATTTATGATAAACAAATTTTGTGAATAACTTTATAAATTATTACATGTTCAACATCCAAAAGCTCAGTGATATTTCTAGGAGGGAATCCAATGACGAAAACATCCTTTGTGGAATTCTTTGAAGTACTAGAGATATGTGTATCTAATAAGTGTGAAAACACTTATCCTTTTACCACTTATTTCCAATAATAACAAGACCAAAACGTGTATTTTATGTCGTAAAAGTCGTAATTATGCGTGGTTTGTGTTTTTATTGTGTTTCAGGATAAAAATATGAAAAAGGAAGAAAACACGGGCTATCACGGGCTATTATCGAAGAAAACGAGAAAAGACGAAGTCAAAAGATCAAGAGTGTAAAAAGAACGGAAGTCCAAGGCCTATTCTGAAGATTTATCGAAGAAAAAGTCAAAAGACGGAAGTTTAATGAAGTCGAAGAACTCAAGTCTAATAGAAGAAGAAAATTATAAGATAAGTTCAATTTATATCGACAAATCATGAGACGACGTCGAGAAAGACAAATAATTTAAATCGAGTCGAGACGAAAAGAAAGAAAAAGGAAGCAACACATGCACCTCCGCATTTCCTATATATACCCTCCTAATGACACATTAGGAGGTTTTTAGTTAGTTAGTTAATTAGTTTTTAATTTTTAAGTGAATTTTTATTTTCTTCTCTCTAGTTCTTCAAGCTTTTCAAACATTAATCTTGTAATCTTTTGATCTTAATCTTCAATTTAATCAAGCTTATTTCTTAATTCTCATTCTACCTTTCTTAATAATCTATTGTTTTTGCTTAATTAATCATGTAGTTGGTTTAATTTTGTTGATGATGTGATTGTTTTGCTTATTTGATTGTGCTTATTGAGTTGGTGATTTTTAAAAGTTTTTAGATTAAGGTGCTTATTTTCTTAATTTTTATGTTTAATAGTTTTTAAAATAAATTGATTTTGATAAGTTTAATATTCTTATAAAAAGTTGATTTTGATTATTTAGATTATTTAGCGTTTTTAAATTTTGCCTTATTAGCTTTTTCTTAAAATCAATTTGGTTAAGTTTTTAGTTGAGTGCTTATTAGTATTTAGCTTATTATTTGATTTTTGCTTATTATTCATCTTTATGTTATCCGGGTTAGTGTAACCCTTGTATTCCGGATATAGCTAACGATCCATCATTCCGGATAGTGAGCATTTGTCATATTCCGGATAAGAGTATAAACCCTCATATTCCGGATAGTTGTTAGATCCCCAATTCTGGATAAGCTCTACAATAAACATTCCAGATAAGTGACTTAACATAGCTTCCGGATAACGTGAAGATACACATTCCGGATAGTATAATAATTGTGTATTCCGGATAAGCCATCATTTTAGCATTCCAGATAGTGAAGTTAACTCAGATTCCGGATGAGTGGCAAGAAAACATTCCGGATAAGAGATTGCAAATCATTCCGAACAGTAGCCTCATCACGAATTCCGGATAGTCTTCTCAACAACATTCCGGATAAGCAGAGTATTAAACATTCCAGATAACTCAACAATCGTGGATTTCGGATAAGTGAAATTTTCTTGTTTCCAGACTTAGTTTAATTTTTAGTTTTCTGGATTGTTTTTATTTTTCAAACTTTAATTTTTCTCGTCTTTTTACTTAGCATTGTTTTAACTCGCCTTGCTTTAGTTTAATTTTTTAAAGTTCACATTTTTATAAGTTTTCATTATTTATTTTTTTTATTTTTTTTTTAAGTTTAAATATTTTAAAGCTTTCATTTTTGTTTTAGTTACTCAACGACATTTACATTTTCACTTTTATTTTAAAATTGTGACACCCTAGAACCGAGGTCATTAACGTTACCCTAAATTACGCTAATTTTTGAAATTTTTAATAAATTTTAATTTCTATATATATTAGTATTTTGGTTAAAGCCGATGTTCGAGGTTATAATTTTTACGATTGACGATTCAAGAAGGACGATGACGAATACGATCCCGATGGATGCCCAAATTTCTATAATTATTGACGATTTATCGATAATGTAATTTTTCGAGAATTTTACTTACGGTTCGTGTTAAGTTGAGTCGGGTGAGTTTTATAGCTTTCCGAGTACATTTAAAGTATCCCAAAAGTATTTTGGAGTGTTTGGGATGATTTCCGACTCCCGTAAAATTTTCTAAAATGACTAGTGAGTCAATCCCGCAAAGTTTTGGTGTCGTTTTTGCTTAAGGCCAAAAGAAAGGTGAAATTACAACTTGGTCCCTCCCATTTCACAAAATGGGGACAAATCACACACACACAACACTTAACAAAAAAAAAGACACAAACTCTCTCCCTCTCTCTAGGCCGACGGCCAAACCCCCACACCACCACCATCCACCATTTTTTTTGAGTTTTGACAAAATCTAACCTTAGACCACCTTCTAAAATCCATTGGTGAGTGTTAATCCATGGTTATTTCAAACATGCATTAACAAAATTTTTCCAAAAAATTTTCAAGATCATTCAAACTCGTTTTTGAGGTTAATTGGATTAATGCATGTTAAATTCATGTAAAATGAGGGTATAATCACTAATCAAACCCACCAAAATTGATTTGGTTGTGGTGATTTGGTCACCCAAACCCCACGGCAAAAGGGGGTGTTTGGGGAGCCATGGTGATTGATGATTTTGAGCATTGGTTTTGTGTTTAGCCTTGTGTTTATTGATGTGTTAGATGGGTACAAGTGTTTGCATGTTTGTTTTTAGATTTTTAGATTATAAGGTTGATGATCAATAGGGGTTAGGGACTGAAATTAGTGTTTGGTTATGATTGGTAATGCTTAGGATGAAGCCTAGTAATGACTAATAGGTTTGGAATCGAGCTTAAGTGTGATTTTGGTACGGTTAAATTTAGGCAGAAAGTTTAAGACCTTTTCATAAAAATAATTTTTCCTACAGGTCTAGATAGCTAAATGTAGTCATAGAGGGCCTTCTTAGCTTTAATTTGGTATAAGGTAGAGCTCGTGACTCCAAACGAGCCAAAAGTTATGAGGTTTTAAAGATCGTGTACCGGGAGACGAGAACTTTCATAATCCGAATTTATGTTTAGTTTTAGTCAAATCCCGAGGACCACAAGTATGAATTGGTAAAAGGTCAAAGGTCAAATTTTGGTCACAAACCTGTGTAATTGAGTCTATAAGTGGACTTAGGAGTCAAAGAGGTCAAGGGTGCATTTCAAATAGGTCAAAGAAGTCCAAGTTGGTCGAAGTACAATTTCAGTCCGAAAAATGTAGTTTTTGGAAAAGCGTTGAGTAACGGGTCGTAGAAGTAAAAACTTTTATTGGGATTAAAAATGTGTTATCTACAGGTCTTATAGTATTTTTGAGAATTTTGTCAAATTTTATAAGAATGGTTAAATATAGTAAAACAGCCCGTACTTTCGGTAAGTACCGGCGAAAATGAGTAAAAATGGATGACGTAAATAATAAGAACAAATGGTGTGAAATGAGTGATGCTTGTTGTTTTGTTTTGGCGTGAGTTGTAATTGTCCTAAGTGACTAGTATCTATGTATTTTATACAGTACCATAAGGTATTTAAAATGAGGTTACTCATTACGCGTTATTTGGTTGATAGGTGTTGATTTACCCGGGCATCCGTATCGTCGTCAGTGATCATCTCTCGAACTACCGACTACTTAATATATAAGGTGTGAATTTATAGCCTCGCTTATATTTATTTCAAACTGTTTTACCCGCGAGGGAAATGCATGCTATTTTTTAAAATGAACGTATGTCATGAATGATTGTTAGTCCCGAATGTTGCCTTAGAAATTGTGTTGAGTACCTAGTTGCAAAAGACCCTAATTTCATGAACTATTAACTATTGTCTTGCCCTTGCGAAGGGGGAAATAGCCGCTTATACAAAGTGATAGTACTATGGGGTTGACTACCCTATCCGAGACGAGGGCTAGTACGTTGATACCCCCTGCGGACGGATAATTTGTGATAAGAGACAAGGTATAATTGCAACTGATGCCTTATTAGGGGCCATGGTTTCATCTGAATCACGCCGGTAATTATTACGCGGGTGATTGAGTTAACGGTTTAGTGTCATGAGCTTAAACACAATTGTCAGTATCTTGAATATAGATTGTTTGATCGACAAGTCTATGAATGATCGTGAATGGTTTTTACTTCATATACGTTCAAAATGAATTGTAAAACCTATGAATTCCACTCAACGTTTTCGTTGACCAAATTTTGGCATGTGTTTCAGGTAACCGCTGAAGTGTAGCATGGAGCGTGCATGGGATGGATGTTGTGTGTATGGCTTGGAGTCTGCTTGTTTTTCCTCCCTTTCCCACTTAAACATTTTTAATTTTAATGTTATGTTGTTGTGAAACTGAAATTCTTGGGTCGAGATTCATGAGGACCGAAAACGCTAAACTCTGTTGTACCAAGTAGGGTTAGAAAAGCCGTGGACATGTATCATCTAACAATTTTTAATTCAAGTTTTAAGCTGAAGTCTCTTTAGAGTCGTTCGATATATCTTGTGCGTAATGATAACTGAGTAGCACCCAAATGTTGTAGTTCCGCTGCGCATAGCATTTTGTGGGGGTGTTACAGATTGGTAATCAGAGCCATGAGTTATAGAGAACTAGGTAGTTTTTGAAAATCCTAAACTATAACTTTTGGTGTCGTAAGAAATGGTCCAAGCACACACAACTATCCTGCATGGCTCCGGTAAGATTTATTTTTGTATTCATGGCATTTGACGTATACTTTTGAGTTGAAGTATATATGTGGGTAATTATTACGTAAGTATGGAAATTACTATATGTAGACGTTGAAATTATACGTGGAATATCGGACATCGTAATTTTTGTATTAATCATGCATGAGCATCATATTATTACATTTTGGGCATATGTACCACCTTTGCATTGCATTTGCATGCATGTATTTATAAATATTGTATAATTACTTATGTACCCTCCGAAATTCGCTGTTATTGCAGGAATGGCCGAGGTACCGCCTAATGATAATGGAAACGATTACGTCGTAGGTCACGAAGGGGGACCGTTTCCTCCGAACCCGCCGGATAATGACAATGGATGGATCGCTCCAGAAGAGGAAATAGGGCCGGAAAATGACAATGATGAAAGTGAGGTGGACAATTTTAGCATCAGTAGTGATGAGAGTGAGGATTCTGAGGAAGAGCCCGAGGAACTAATGGATGATGGCATTCCCGAGAATGCTGTAGGTCAGACCGAACCTGATTTGTTTCAATCTCCGAATTCGCCGAAGGGTTATGAAGTACCTCCAACCGATCGATATGAGCAGCAACCCTTTAATCGCCCGATGGACAATTGTAAGGACTATTTGAGAACAGTGCCAGGATTTGTTCGAGTAAGTAATGGGAGCGGTGTAGAGTCCATCAAATCATCCAAGTCGCAATCGATTCATGAGAATATCGCAAGGGTCTACTTTCCGAGACCAAGACACTACTGGGATCCCGCAGGTCGTTTGAGGAGGATGGATAGGTTGATGTATGAGCGGTTTGTAGTTGAGACCAGGGTAATTAAGAGGTTTGATAAGAATGAAAGGGAACACCAAAGACTGTTGGAAAGGACTGCAAGAATTGAGTATGATGGAAATGTAAACAAAAGTGACATCAACAGTCTAAGATCGATGGTCGCGAATTTGAGCGCTAGTCTTGACCGTGTTAGGGAAGATCAAGTGAGATTGTCAAGGATGCAGAGTTGGGAGCATCGAGTGAGAGCATCATTGCCCCCAGATTGGATATTCGTGGACGACTTGGAGATGGAGGCTAATGACTTCATGATTCAGCCGCCTACTAGAGGTGCTTGTATTACTGTGGGAAATCAGGTAGTGATTGAGTGTGGGTCTACATCAGGGACGAAAAAGGAGACTGAATGTGGGCCGAACGACAAAGGAAAGAGAAAAATGGATGATGTGGACAAGGATGATAGCGAAGAGGAACCCGAGGAAGATGATGACGAACCGCCATCCAAGAGGCCGTGTGGATCACCACATGCCTAGTTGCTTGTCTTGTATTTTATCTTTGATCGTTGTAATAGAACTGTTTTAGACTTTTGTATGATGGCATTATGACGAAAAACTTGAGGACTTAAGTTTTATGGTGAATGATTGTAGTGGAAATACTTGTCACAATTTTGGTTAATTATCAATACAATCCATGTTTACCTTTCATGATCTGTGATATGTCTTAAATTTGATCTTTTGTGATGTGAATTGATGAATATTAGTAACTCTGTAGTGATGTGTTGTGGTATGTGTATTATGTCTTGAAAGAGAAATCCATCTTAATCTTGATGTGTATACTTACATTGTTTTTCTATTTTCCCTGTCTTGCAGAAAGAGATATTCGATAACACCATGCCTCCAAAGTTAACCGCCGATCGTGTAAACACAATGATTCAGGAAGCTATAGCAAATGCGCTAGAAGCAGACCGAGCTGGGAGAAATCAGGACCAGGATAGAAACGCGGGGAGACAGCAAGCCCCGAGAGTGTGTACCTATTCTAGTTTTATGAAATGCGGTCCCACGCAATTTCGTGGAACTGGTGGAGCTCTAGAACTTAGAAGATGGTTGGAAAAGGTTGAAAGTACTTTCGAAATTAGCGGTTGTTCAGAAGCGGACAAGGTTAAGTTTGCGGCTGCTACGTTTCTTGACGATGCATTAAGTTGGTGGAACACCCAAGTAGCCACTGTTGGATTGGCTGTAGCGAATGCAAGAACATGGACTGCGACAAAAGCTCTTTTGACTAAGAAGTTCTGCCCGGAAGAGGAATTGGGTCAATTGGAAGATGAGTTGAGGCACCTGACCTTGAAGAACAATGATATCGCTGCTTACACCAGGAGGTTTAATGAACTAAGCCTTTTGTGTCCAGACATTTTTGCCAATGATGCCAAGAAGATGAAACAGTACATCAAAGGTTTATCCAGTAATATCAAAGGTGAGACGACTTCGTCTAAACCTGGGTCGTTTGATGAAGCGGTCCAGATGGCTCACACATTGATGGACGTCAAGCTCCAGGACAAGAAGAACTTCATTGCTGAAGGAAACAAGAGGAAATGGGAAGCGGCACAAAGCAATCAATCCCAGGGCCAAAACCGAGGTGGAAATCGAAACAACCATGGTCAGAACCGCAATCAGCAGTTTAACCAACGAAGGAATGAAGGGATGAGGGCTGTGACAAACCCCAGAGGAGTAAAAGTGAATCCCCACTGTGGTAGGTGCAACTTGTACCATGTCGGGAATTGCCCGCCTGCATGCGGCAAATGTGGAAAAGCAGGTCACAGGACGTCTGGTTGCCGAGCGGGAGGAGTAGCCACTGGGGTGAATGCTATCAGAATGAGGGGATGTTTTGGATGTGGAGAGAGAGGCCATATGCAAGTGAATTGCCCGAAGGCAGGAAACAAGCGGGGAGGTAACAACGCTGCTGCCGTGTATCAGGTAGGGACGGCTGATAAACCACAAGGTCCTAACGTGGTTACCGGTACGTTTTTTCTAGACGCTTGTTATGCTAGTATTTTGTTTGATTCTGGCTCCGACAAGAGTTTTGTAGATGTTAAATTTAGTCGTCATATCGATAGAAAACCGGTGTTGTTAGCGACTAGTTATAACGTTGAGTTAGCCGATAGAAAAATTGTTAGTACGAATTCTATACTGAAAGGGTGTACCTTGAAGTTAGGAAATTACGCTTTTAAAATCGACTTGATGCCTATAGAGCTAGGATCGTTCGACGTGATTGTGGGAATGGATTGGCTAATGGCGCACAGTGCTATGATCGTTTGTGGCGAGAGATTAGTTCAGATTCCGTTGAGGAATAAAGTCTTGACGGTGAAGGGAGACGAATGCACTTCTCGTTTGAAAGTGATTTCCTGTTTGAAAATGATGAAGTATGTAGAGAGCGGATGCGATGTGTTTTTGGCACAAGTTTCGAGTGATGGTGATTTAGAGGCGAGGATTGAAGAGGTACCTGTTATCTGCGAATATCCGGAAGTTTTTCCAGACGAGTTGTCGGGTTTACCACCCACCCGTGAGGTCGAGTTTCAAATTGATTTGGTGCCAGGAGCTGCGCCGGTTGCGCGTGCACCTTATCGCTTAGCACCATCCGAGTTAAAGGAGTTATCGGATCAACTGAAGGAATTGATGGACAAGGGATTTATTAGGCCGAGCTCATCACCATGGGGAGCGCCAGTGTTGTTTGTGAAGAAGAAAGATGGTTCATTTCGGATGTGTATTGACTATAGGGAACTCAACAAGCTGACGGTTAAGAATCGGTACCCATTGCCGAGGATTGACGATTTGTTTGATCAATTGCAAGGTTCCAGTGTATACTCAAAGATCGATTTAAGATCAGGGTATCATCAACGACGTGTAAGAGAGGAGGATATTCCTGTAACTGCCTTTCGTACGCGGTATGGACACTTTGAATTTCGAGTGATGCCGTTTGGGTTGACGAACGCGCCTGCTGTATTCATGGACCTTATGAATCGCGTGTGCAAGCCGTATCTAGATAAGTTTGTTATTGTTTTCATCGATGATATACTTATTTACTCTAAGAGTAAGGAGGACCACGAGAAGCACCTGAGGAAGATTTTGGAGTTGTTAAAGAAGGAGAAGCTGTATGCGAAATTCTCGAAGTGTGAGTTTTGGTTAGAATCCGTGCAATTCCTAGGTCACGTGATTGATAGCAAGGGAGTTCGCGTGGATCCTGCCAAGGTCGAAGCGATCAGGGAATGGTCGGCACCGACAACGCCGACTGAAGTTCGACAATTCCTTGGTTTAGCTGGGTATTATCGAAGGTTCATTGAAGGATTTTCGTTGATTGCAAAACCATTGACAAAGCTTACCGAAAAGAATAGGGTGTATGAATGGGGAAATGAGGAAGAACTCGCTTTCGAAACGCTCAAGGACAAGTTATGTTCCGCACCGATATTGTCATTGCCTGAAGGAACCGAAGATTTTGTAGTGTATTGTGATGCATCTCGTAAGGGTTATGGAGCGGTATTGATGCAGCGTGAAAAGGTGATAGCTTACGCATCGAGGCAACTGAGGAAGAATGAGGAGAACTACACGACGCACGATTTGGAATTAGGAGCTGTAGTTTTTGCGTTGAAGTTGTGGAGACATTATTTGTATGGGACGAAGTGTGTTGTATTCACTGACCACAAGAGTTTGCAACACATTTTAGATCAAAAGGAGTTGAATATGCGACAGAGACGATGGGTTGAACTACTGAGTGATTACGACTGCGAAATTCGCTACCACCCTGGCAAGGCGAATGTTGTAGCGGATGCACTGAGTAGGAAGGAACGGGAGAAACCTTTGAGAGTCAGAGCTTTGGTGATGACTGAGAGCGTTGACTTAACCGAAACTATACTGAAGACTCAAGAGAGGGGACTAATGAAAGGGAATGTTGAAGCTGAGAACTTGGGAAGAATGTTGAAACCTCTTTTCGTGATCAGGTCAGACGGACTGAGATATTTTGAGAATCGGATTTGGTTACCATTGTGTTCATCTGAGGAAGGAAAGCCTGGAGTACGAGAATTGGTTATGAACGAGTCGCATAAGTCGAAATATTCGATACATCCTGGATCGGACAAAATGTATCACGACCTGAAGAAAGTTTATTGGTGGCCGAATATGAAGGCGGATATTGCTTGTTACGTTAGTAAGTGTTTGACTTGCGCGAAGGTTCAAGCAGAACATAAGAAACCATCTGGATTGTTGGTACAACCAGAGATCCCGGAATGGAAATGGGAGAAAATCGCTATGGATTTTGTGACGGGTTTACCTAGAACTCCTAGTGGATGTGATTTGATATGGGTAATAGTGGATAGATTAACGAAATCTGCTCATTTCTTACCTATGAAGAAGACGGACAGCATGGAAAAGCTAGCCAGTGTGCACGTGAAAGAGATCGTCTGCAGACATGGAGTGCCGTTATCGATCATTTCAGATCGCGACAGTAGATTTACTTCGGAATTTTGGAAATCGCTTCAACGTGCGATGGGCACTGAATTAAATTTAAGTACGGCTTATCACCCGGAAACTGATGGCCAGAGTGAAAGAACTATACAGACGATGGAGGACATGCTCCGAGCATGCGTGATTGATTTTGGAGGAAGTTGGGAACGCCACTTGCCTCTCGTGGAGTTTTCGTATAATAATAGTTATCATGCGAGTATCAAGGCAGCACCGTTCGAAGCATTGTATGGAAGGAAGTGTAGATCACCTGTGTGTTGGAGTGAAGTAGGAGAAAGTCAATTGACTGGACCCGAAATGGTTTTAGAAACGACAGAGAAGATTGTGCAAATCAAGAACCGACTACTTGCTGCGAGAAGCCGACAGAAGAGTTATGCCGATAACAGAAGGAAACCGTTGGAGTTTGAAGTCGGAGATATGGTTATGCTCAAGGTATCGCCGTGGAAGGGTGTAATTCGTTTTGGGAAGAAAGGAAAGTTGAGTCCGAGGTATATTGGACCATTTAAGATCGTTGAACGAATTGGACCAGTAGCGTACAAGTTAGAGTTGCCGAGCGAGCTTAGCGCTATTCACGACACGTTTCACGTATCGAACCTGAAGAAGAGTTTGGCGGATAAGGAATTGGTGATTCCTTTGGACGAGATTCGACTGGACGACAAAATGCATTTTGTGGAAGAACCTATGGAAATTATGGACCGAGAGGTCAAGAGGCTGAAGCGTAGTAGAATTCCTATTGTGAAGGTTCGATGAAATTCTAAGCGTGGACCGGAATACACTTGGGAACGTGAGGACTTTTTCAAGGAAAGGTATCCTCATCTGTTCCAGCAGAACGAAATGTGAGTACAAGAAGAGGCGAGCGCCGGGACTTCGCTCTCTTTAAGGAGGGGTGGATGTGACACCCTAGAACCGAGGTCATTAACGTTACCCTAAATTACGCTAATTTTTGAAATTTTTAATAAATTTTAATTTCTATATATATTAGTATTTTGGTTAAAGCCGATGTTCGAGGTTATAATTTTTACGATTGACGATTCAAGAAGGACGATGACGAATGCGATCCCGATGGATGCCCAAATTTCTATAATTATTGACGATTTATCGATAATGTAATTTTTCGAGAATTTTACTTACGGTTCGTGTTAAGTTGAGTCGGGTGAGTTTTATAGCTTTCCGAGTACATTTAAAGTATCCCAAAAGTATTTTGGAGTGTTTGGGATGATTTCCGACTCCCGTAAAATTTTCTAAAATGACTAGTGAGTCAATCCCGCAAAGTTTTGGTGTCGTTTTTGCTTAAGGCCAAAAGAAAGGTGAAATTGCAACTTGGTCCCTCCCATTTCACAAAATGGGGACAAATCACACACACACAACACTTAACAAAAAAAAGACACAAACTCTCTCCCTCTCTCTCTAGGCCGACGGCCAAACCCCCACACCACCACCATCCGCCATTTTTTTTGAGTTTTGACAAAATCTAACCTTAGACCACCTTCTAAAATCCATTGGTGAGTGTTAATCCATGGTTATTTCAAACATGCATTAACAAAATTTTTCCAAAAAATTTTCAAGATCATTCAAACTCGTTTTTGAGGTTAATTGGATTAATGCATGTTAAATTCATGTAAAATGAGGGTATAATCACTAATCAAACCCACCAAAATTGATTTGGTTGTGGTGATTTGGTCACCCAAACCCCACGGCAAAAGGGGGTGTTTGGGGAGCCATGGTGATTGATGATTTTGAGCATTGGTTTTGTGTTTAGCCTTGTGTTTATTGATGTGTTAGATGGGTACAAGTGTTTGCATGTTTGTTTTTAGATTTTTAGATTATAAGGTTGATGATCAATAGGGGTTAGGGACTGAAATTAGTGTTTGTTTATGATTGGGAATGCTTAGGATGAAGCCTAGTAATGACTAATAGGTTTGGAATCGAGCTTAAGTGTGATTTTGGTACGGTTAAATTTAGGCAGAAAGTTTAAGTCCTTTTCATAAAAATAATTTTTCCTACAGGTCTAGATAGCTAAATTTAGTCATAGAGGGCCTTCTTAGCTTTAATTTGGTATAAGGTAGAGCTCGTGACCCCAAACGAGCCAAAAGTTATGAGGTTTTAAAGATCGTGTACCGGGAGACGAGAACTTTCATAATCCGAATTTATGTTTAGTTTTAGTCAAATCCCGAGGACCACAAGTATGAATTGGTAAAAGGTCAAAGGTCAAATTTTGGTCACAAACCTGTGTAATTGAGTCTATAAGTGGACTTAGGAGTCAAAGAGGTCAAGGGTGCATTTCAAATAGGTCAAAGAAGTCCAAGTTGGTCGAAGTACAATTTCAGTCCGAAAAATGTAGTTTTTGGAAAAGCGTTGAGTAACGGGTCGTAGAAGTAAAAACTTTTATTGGGATTAAAAATGTGTTATCTACAGGTCTTATAGTATTTTTGAGAATTTTGTCAAATTTTATAAGAATGGTTAAATATAGTAAAACAGCCCGTACTTTCGGTAAGTACCGGCGAAAATGAGTAAAAATGGATGACGTAAATAATAAGAACAAATGGTGTGAAATGAGTGATGCTTGTTGTTTTGTTTTGGCGTGAGTTGTAATTGTCCTAAGTGACTAGTATCTATGTATTTTATACAGTACCATAAGGTATTTAAAATGAGGTTACTCATTACGCGTTATTTGGTTGATAGGTGTTGATTTACCCGGGCATCCGTATCGTCGTCAGTGATCATCTCTCGAACTACCGACTACTTAATATATAAGGTGTGAATTTATAGCCTCGCTTATATTTATTTCAAACTGTTTTACCCGCGAGGGAAATGCATGCTAGTTTTTAAAATGAACGTATGTCATGAATGATTGTTAGTCCCGAATGTTGCCTTAGAAATTGTGTTGAGTACCTAGTTGCAAAAGACCCTAATTTCATGAACTATTAACTATTGTCTTGCCCTTGCGAAGGGGGAAATAGCCGCTTATACAAAGTGATAGTACTATGGGGTTGACTACCCTATCCGAGACGAGGGCTAGTACGTTGATACCCCCTGCAGACGGATAATTTGTGATAAGAGACAAGGTATAATTGCAACTGATGCCTTATTAGGGGCCATGGTTTCATCTGAATCACGCCGGTAATTATTACGCGGGTGATTGAGTTAACGGTTTAGTGTCATGAGCTTAAACACAATTGTCAGTATCTTGAATATAGATTGTTTGATCGACAAGTCTATAAATGATCGTGAATGGTTTTTACTTCATATACGTTCAAAATGAATTGTAAAACCTATGAATTCCACTCAACGTTTTCGTTGACCAAATTTTGGCATGTGTTTCAGGTAACCGCTGAAGTGTAGCATGGAGCGTGCATGGGATGGATGTTGTGTGTATGGCTTGGAGTCTGCTTGTTTTTCCTCCCTTTCCCACTTAAACATTTTTAATTTTAATGTTATGTTGTTGTGAAACTGAAATTCTTGGGTCGAGATTCATGGGGACCGAAAACGCTAAACTCTGTTGTACCAAGTAGGGTTGGAAAAACCGTGGACATGTATCATCTAACAATTTTTAATTCAAGTTTTAAGCTGACGTCTCTTTAGAGTCGTTCGATATATCTTGTGCGTAATGATAACTGAGTAGCACCCAAATGTTGTAGTTCCGCTGCGCATAGCATTTTGTGGGGGTGTTACAGATTGGTAATCAGAGCCATGAGTTATAGAGAACTAGGTAGTTTTTGAAAATCCTAAACTATAACTTTTGGTGTCGTAAGAAATGGTCCAAGCACACACAACTATCCTGCATGGCTCCGGTAAGATTTATTTTTGTATTCATGGCATTTGACGTATACTTTTGAGTTGAAGTATATATGTGGGTAATTATTACGTAAGTATGGAAATTACTATATGTAGACGTTGAAATTATACGTGGAATATCCGACATCGTAATTTTTGTATTAATCATGCATGAGCATCATATTATTACATTTTGGGCATATGTACCACCTTTGCATTGCATTTGCATGCATGTATTTATAAATATTGTATAATTACTTATGTAACCTCCGAAATTCGCTGTTATTGCAGGAATGGCCGAGGTACCGCCTAATGATAATGGAAACGATTACGTCGTAGGTCACGAAGGGGGACCGTTTCCTCCGAACCCGCCGGATAATGACAATGGATGGATCGCTCCAGAAGAGGAAATAGGGCCGGAAAATGACAATGATGAAAGTGAGGTGGACAATTTTAGCATCAGTAGTGATGAGAGTGAGGATTCTGAGGAAGAGCCCGAGGAACTAATGGATGATGGCATTCCCGAGAATGCTGTAGGTCAGACCGAACCTGATTTGTTTCAATCTCCGAATTCGCCGAAGGGTTATGAAGTACCTCCAACCGATCGATATGAGCAGCAACCCTTTAATCGCCCGATGGACAATTGTAAGGACTATTTGAGAACAGTGCCAGGATTTGTTCGAGTAAGTAATGGGAGCGGTGTAGAGTCCAGCAAATCATCCAAGTCGCAATCGATTCATGAGAATATCGCAAGGGTCTACTTTCCGAGACCAAGACAATACTGGGATCCCGCAGGTCGTTTGAGGAGGATGGATAGGTTGATGTATGAGCGGTTTGTAGTTGAGACCAGGGTAATTAAGAGGTTTGATAAGAATGAAAGGGAACACCAAAGACTGTTGGAAAGGACTGCAAGAATTGAGTATGATGGAAATGTAAACAAAAGTGACATCAACAGTCTAAGATCGATGGTCGCGAATTTGAGCGCTAGTCTTGACCGTGTTAGGGAAGATCAAGTGAGATTGTCAAGGATGCAGAGTTGGGAGCATCGAGTGAGAGCATCATTGCCCCCAGATTGGATATTCGTGGACGACTTGGAGATGGAGGCTAATGACTTCATGATTCAGCCGCCTACTAGAGGTGCTTGTATTACTGTGGGAAATCAGGTAGTGATTGAGTGTGGGTCTACATCAGGGACGAAAAAGGAGACTGAATGTGGGCCGAACGACAAAGGAAAGAGAAAAATGGATGATGTGGACAAGGATGATAGCGAAGAGGAACCCGAGGAAGATGATGACGAACCGCCATCCAAGAGGCCGTGTGGATCACCACATGCCTAGTTTCTTGTCTTGTATTTTATCTTTGATCATTGTAATAGAACTGTTTTAGACTTTTGTATGATGGCATTATGACGAAAAACTTGAGGACTTCAGTTTTATGGTGAATGATTGTAGTGGAAATACTTGTCACAATTTTGGTTAATTATCAATACAATCCATGTTTACCTTTCATGATCTGTGATATGTCTTAAATTTGATCTTTTGTGATGTGAATTGATGAATATTAGTAACTCTGTAGTGATGTGTCGTGGTATGTGTATTATGTCTTGAAAGAGAAATCCATCTTAATCTTGATGTGTATACTTACATTGTTTTTCTATTTTCCCTGTCTTGCAGAAAGAGATATTCGATAACACCATGCCTCCAAAGTTAACCGCCGATCGTGTAAACACAATGATTCAGGAAGCTATAGCAAATGCGCTAGAAGCAGACCGAGCTGGGAGAAATCAGGACCAGGATAGAAACGCGGGGAGACAGCAAGCCCCGAGAGTGTGTACCTATTCTAGTTTTATGAAATGCGGTCCCACGCAATTTCGTGGAACTGGTGGAGCTCTAGAACTTAGAAGATGGTTGGAAAAGGTTGAAAGTACTTTCGAAATCAGCGGTTGTTCAGAAGCGGACAAGGTTAAGTTTGCGGCTGCTACGTTTCTTGACGATGCATTAAGTTGGTGGAACACCCAAGTAGCCACTGTTGGATTGGCTGTAGCGAATGCAAGAACATGGACTGCGACAAAAGCTCTTTTGACTAAGAAGTTCTGCCCGGAAGAGGAATTGGGTCAATTGGAAGATGAGTTGAGGCACCTGACCTTGAAGAACAATGATATCGCTGCTTACACCAGGAGGTTTAATGAACTAAGCCTTTTGTGTCCAGACATTTTTTCCAATGATGCCAAGAAGATGAAACAGTACATCAAAGGTTTATCCAGTAATATCAAAGGTGAGACGACTTCGTCTAAACCTGGGTCGTTTGATGAAGCGGTCCAGATGGCTCACACATTGATGGACGTCAAGCTCCAGGAAAAGAAGAACTTCATTGCTGAAGGAAACAAGAGGAAATGGGAAGCGGCACAAAGCAATCAATCCCAGGGCCAAAACCGAGGTGGAAATCGAAACAACCATGGTCAGAACCGCAATCAGCAGTTTAACCAACGAAGGAATGAAGGGATGAGGGCTGTGACAAACCCCAGAGGAGTAAAAGTGAATCCCCACTGTGGTAGGTGCAACTTGTACCATGTCGGGAATTGCCCGCCTGCATGCGGCAAATGTGGAAAAGCAGGTCACAGGACGTCTGGTTGCCGAGCGGGAGGAGTAGCCACTGGGGCGAATGCTATCAGAATGAGGGGATGTTTTGGATGTGGAGAGAGAGGCCATATGCAAGTGAATTGCCCGAAGGCAGGAAACAAGCAGGGAGGTAACAACGCTGCTGCCGTGTATCAGGTAGGGACGGCTGATAAACCACAAGGTCCTAACGTGGTTACCGGTACGTTTTTGCTAGACGCTTGTTATGCTAGTATTTTGTTTGATTCTGGCTCCGACAAGAGTTTTGTAGATGTTAAATTTAGTCGTCATATCGATAGAAAACCGGTGTTGTTAGCGACTAGTTATAACGTTGAGTTAGCCGATAGAAAAATTGTTAGTACGAATTCTATACTGAAAGGGTGTACCTTGAAGTTAGGAAATTACGCTTTTAAAATCGACTTGATGCCTATAGAGCTAGGATCGTTCGACGTGATTGTGGGAATGGATTGGCTAATGGCGCACAGTGCTATGATCGTCTGTGGCGAGAGATTAGTTCAGATTCCGTTGAGGAATAAAGTCTTGACGGTGAAGGGAGACGAATGCACTTCTCGTTTGAAAGTGATTTCCTGTTTGAAAATGATGAAGTATGTAGAGAGCGGATGCGATGTGTTTTTGGCACAAGTTTCGAGTGATGGTGATTTAGAGGCGAGGATTGAAGAGGTACCTGTTATCTGCGAATATCCGGAAGTTTTTCCAGACGAGTTGCCGGGTTTACCACCCACCCGTGAGGTCGAGTTTCAAATTGATTTGGTGCCAGGAGCTGCGCCGGTTGCGCGTGCACCTTATCGCTTAGCACCATCCGAGTTAAAGGAGTTATCGGATCAACTGAAGGAATTGATGGACAAGGGATTTATTAGGCCGAGCTCATCACCATGGGGAGCGCCAGTGTTGTTTGTGAAGAAGAAAGATGGTTCATTTCGGATGTGTATTGACTATAGGGAACTCAACAAGCTGACGGTTAAGAATCGGTACCCATTGCCGAGGATTGAAGATTTGTTTGATCAATTGCAAGGTTCCAGTGTATACTCAAAGATCGATTTAAGATCAGGGTATCATCAACTACGTGTAAGAGAGGAGGATATTCCTGTAACTGCCTTTCGTACGCGGTATGGACACTTTGAATTTCGAGTGATGCCGTTTGGGTTGACGAACGCGCCTGCTGTATTCATGGACCTTATGAATCGCGTGTGCAAGCCGTATCTAGATAAGTTTGTTATTGTTTTCATCGATGATATACTTATTTACTCTAAGAGTAAGGAGGACCACGAGAAGCACCTGAGGAAGATTTTGGAGTTGTTAAAGAAGGAGAAGCTGTATGCGAAATTCTCGAAGTGTGAGTTTTGGTTAGAATCCGTGCAATTCCTAGGTCACGTGATTGATAGCAAGGGAGTTCGCGTGGATCCTGCCAAGGTCGAAGCGATCAGGGAATGGTCGGCACCGACAACGCCGACTGAAGTTCGACAATTCCTTGGTTTAGCTGGGTATTATCGAAGGTTCATTGAAGGATTTTCGTTGATTGCAAAACCATTGACAAAGCTTACCGAAAAGAATAGGGTGTATGAATGGGGAAATGAGGAAGAACTCGCTTTCGAAACGCTCAAGGACAAGTTATGTTCCGCACCGATATTGTCATTGCCTGAAGGAACCGAAGATTTTGTAGTGTATTGTGATGCATCTCGTAAGGGTTATGGAGCGGTATTGATGCAGCGTGAAAAGGTGATAGCTTACGCATCGAGGCAACTGAGGAAGAATGAGGAGAACTACACGACGCACGATTTGGAATTAGGAGCTGTAGTTTTTGCGTTGAAGTTGTGGAGACATTATTTGTATGGGACGAAGTGTGTTGTATTCACTGACCACAAGAGTTTGCAACACATTTTAGATCAAAAGGAGTTGAATATGCGACAGAGACGATGGGTTGAACTACTGAGTGATTACGACTGCGAAATTCGCTACCACCCTGGCAAGGCGAATGTTGTAGCGGATGCACTGAGTAGGAAGGAACGGGAGAAACCTTTGAGAGTCAGAGCTTTGGTGATGACTGAGAGCGTTGACTTAACCGAAACTATACTGAAGACTCAAGCGAGGGGACTAATGAAAGGGAATGTTGAAGCTGAGAACTTGGGAAGAATGTTGAAACCTCTTTTCGTGATCAGGTCAGACGGACTGAGATATTTTGAGAATCGGATTTGGTTACCATTGTGTTCATCTGAGGAAGGAAAGCCTGGAGTACGAGAATTGGTTATGAACGAGTCGCATAAGTCGAAATATTCGATACATCCTGGATCGGACAAAATGTATCACGACCTGAAGAAAGTTTATTGGTGGCCGAATATGAAGGCGGATATTGCTCGTTACGTTAGTAAGTGTTTGACTTGCGCGAAGGTTCAAGCAGAACATAAGAAACCATCTGGATTGTTGGTACAACCAGAGATCCCGGAATGGAAATGGGAGAAAATCGCTATGGATTTTGTGACGGGTTTACCTAGAACTCCTAGTGGATGTGATATGATATGGATAATAGTGGATAGATTAACGAAATCTGCTCATTTCTTACCTATGAAGAAGACGGACAGCATGGAAAAGCTAGCCAGTGTGCACGTGAAAGAGATCGTCTGCAGACATGGAGTGCCGTTATCGATCATTTCAGATCGCGACAGTAGATTTACTTCGGAATTTTGGAAATCGCTTCAACGTGCGATGGGCACTGAATTAAATTTAAGTACGGCTTATCACCCGGAAACTGATGGCCAGAGTGAAAGAACTATACAGACGATGGAGGACATGCTCCGAGCATGCGTGATTGATTTTGGAGGAAGTTGGGAACGCCACTTGCCTCTAGTGGAGTTTTCGTATAATAATAGTTATCATGCGAGTATCAAGGCAGCACCGTTCGAAGCATTGTATGGAAGGAAGTGTAGATCACCTGTGTGTTGGAGTGAAGTAGGAGAAAGTCAATTGACTGGACCCGAAATGGTTTTAGAAACGACAGAGAAGATTGCGCAAATCAAGAACCGACTACTTGCTGCGAGAAGCCGACAGAAGAGTTATGCCGATAACAGAAGGAAACCGTTGGAGTTTGAAGTCGGAGATATGGTTATGCTCAAGGTATCGCCGTGGAAGGGTGTAATTCGTTTTGGGAAGAAAGGAAAGTTGAGTCCGAGGTATATTGGACCATTAAGATCGTTGAACGAATTGGACCAGTAGCGTACAAGTTAGAGTTGTCGAGCGAGCTTAGCGCTATTCACGACACGTTTCACGTATCGAACCTGAAGAAGAGTTTGGCGGATAAGGAATTGGTGATTCCTTTGGACGAGATTCGACTGGACGACAAAATGCATTTTGTGGAAGAACCTGTGGAAATTATGGACCGAGAGGTCAAGAGGCTGAAGCGTAGTAGAATTCCTATTGTGAAGGTTCGATGGAATTCTAAGCGTGGACCGGAATACACTTGGGAACGTGAGGAATTTTTCAAGGAAAGGTATCCTCATATGTTCCAGCAGAACGAAATGTGAGTACAAGAAGAGGCGAGCGCCGGGACTTCGCTCTCTTTAAGGAGGGGTGGATGTGACACCCTAGAACCGAGGTCATTAACGTTACCCTAAATTACGCTAATTTTTGAAATTTTTAATAAATTTTAATTTCTATATATATTAGTATTTTGGTTAAAGCCGATGTTCGAGGTTATAATTTTTACGATTGACGATTCAAGAAGGACGATGACGAATACGATCCCGATGGATGCCCAAATTTCTATAATTATTGACGATTTATCGATAATGTAATTTTTCGAGAATTTTACTTACGGTTCGTGTTAAGTTGAGTCGGGTGAGTTTTATAGCTTTCCGAGTACATTTAAAGTATCCCAAAAGTATTTTGGAGTGTTTGGGATGATTTCCGACTCCCGTAAAATTTTCTAAAATGACTAGTGAGTCAATCCCGCAAAGTTTTGGTGTCGTTTTTGCTTAAGGCCAAAAGAAAGGTGAAATTGCAACTTGGTCCCTCCCATTTCACAAAAATGGGGACAAATCACACACACACAACACTTAACAAAAAAAAAGACACAAACTCTCTCCCTCTCTCTCTAGGCCGACGGCCAAACCCCCACACCACCACCATCCGCCATTTTTTTTGAGTTTTGACAAAATCTAACCTTAGACCACCTTCTAAAATCCATTGGTGAGTGTTAATCCATGGTTATTTCAAACATGCATTGAAAAAGAGATTTTGTTACCCTTTTTATGTTCTATTTATCGTTCCTCGACTCACCCGAATTGATTTGCAATTTAACATATCGACTTAATTTGTTCTTGGTTAAACGTATTTTTGGTATTTTTGAACTACTTTTAAAAACTATTAAAAATAAAAGCTATTTAAAATAATAATCTAATTAAAAATCTATAGAAATACATCTATTCAAATAAAAAAAAATAACTTTTAAACTAATTTTAAAAATCTAATAAAACTATTTTAAACTAATAAAACTTTAATAAAATTACTATTTAGACTAATCTATTTTAAAAACTATCTTTTATTTAAATCTAATTATAAAAATTAACTAATTAAACTTTAAAATAAAAACATTTTTATATATTCTATTTATTTAAATTTATTTTTTCTAAACTACTTTTTATATAGAATGTAATCTAATTAAAATTAAAAGTAATTAAAAGAAACGTGAGTTTAGAAAAACAAAATGATCTCAAAACAAAATCTGCCAAATCTGAAAATCACTATATTAATTTAATAAAGCAGGAATAAACCAAAGAAAGGGCCTAGCTCAGATGGATGGGTCGTTGGGTGGCTATGCGAGAGGTCTGGGGTTCGATCCCCAGCCCAGACAAAAATTATGCTAATATTTTTGATTTTTTTATGGAACTAGTTTTTGTCAAATAAACAAACAGCCCAGTGGGGACTGTAGAATCAGTAATACCAAAAAGAAAAAAACTTAATAAGCATCAACAGCAAGTTAAAAAAAACTAATAATCTAAATAAGCCACTAAAGCAAATAAGCTGGAAGCACAAAAATCTTATGAAACTAAGCAAGACAAACGATAAACATACGAAAAGCTAAGAACATAAGCAAATAATAAGCTGAAACAGTTTTAGGCAAATAAGCTAAATTAGATACCAACTAAGTTACGAAACAGATAATAAGCTAAATCGAAAAAGACTGACAAGCTAAATAAAACTGAAAAGCAAACTAAATTATAAGCTAAAAGATCTTAAAGCATAAGCAACCAATAATCAAAAGCAGATTCAAACTCTATAAACTACTAATTCTAAACAAATAAATCAAGTGCAGATCCAAACAAAACTTAAACCTAAGCAGTGAAAAATTTCAACAAAACCAACCCTAATGAAACTGAGCATATCCAAATAACTTCTAAACATAAACAGATATTAAAATTAACCAAAACTAGATGAAGCAGATCAAACAAATAAACAATAATCTAAAACAAGAAAAATAAATTAGAAGATTCGAACCGATTGAAGGAACCGTTGAGCCGAAGATGCAGCGCTGAGCTGTCTTTATCGAAACCGAATCGACACACCTCACCTTCGAATCATCATCCTCCCCATCTCGAACCAAATGAACCGAACCAACAACAGTAGCTCCTTTTTTTTTTATTTTTTTTTTTATTTTTTTTTATTTTTTTTATATATCACGACTTATAAATAATAACAAAAACAGTAATAATAAAAAATTTCATAACGAATTGAACAGCAATTAAAAATTAGATTAAATTGAGACAGAAATTAAAATAAACGAAAATTAAATGAAATAAACTTTTCATTCATTACTTGATTCAAAATTACAATTCTGAAAATTAAATTACAATAATAAATCTAAAACTAATTTTACTGAAAAATAAATCTAATTAATCCTACTCCTAAATTTAATAAAAAAACTGAAAATAAAAAGTAAAGAAAAAGCTTGAATACATCTTGAGAAATGGGGGTTTTTATAGGAGAAAACCCTCAAACCTTTCCTTGGTGCCTACGGCTTAAGATCTTGGCCGTTCTTTAATCTTCTCTCTCTTTTCTTCTCTAATCAAGCGGTTGTGATTGATTGGTGTCCGGATTGCCAGCGTGGATTATGTGAGGACCACGAGTAGTGTTTTGATCCGATTCTTGGGGAGATTTAATTCACTTGGTGTGAATTAACCAGTTAAGGGAAAACCCCCAATTTATTTGATATATTTTTTTACTAGGGTTTTGAGATTTGGGGTAAAAAAAATGAGGAAGGCTGCTGCGTTTTTTGGGGGAGAGAAAAGGGTGGGGTGAGAGGGTTAAACAGTGAATACACTTTGTTATTAACGAAATATGGGTAATGGGGTAAAAAATTTGTTTTTAATAAATGTGTGGGTGAATTGTGTTTTGACTGGGAGTTATTAGGGGAAAAGAAATAATCGTGTGTGGGTGAGGGTGTACCGTAGGGTGAGTGGGGGTGAAGGTAGGGATTATATGAGGTAGGGTGCACGGTAGAAGTGAATGTTGAAGTGGGGTGAAGGGTTTATTAAACCGTGTGAGTTTGTAAAGGGAATAAGGAGTTTGACTGGTCAATTAAGGGAGTGGGGTAATAAATATTTTTTATTTATTTATAGAATGTGTAAGTGTGAAGGGTAAAAACAATCGGATAAGACACAGACACGTTTGAAACCGATTTGACTATTTCTTGTTTTCAATATTTCCGTCCCATTATTTTTTTTTCTTTATTTGGCCCAAAATCGAATAACCACTTTCCTTCCATTTATTTGAAATGGGCTTGGGCCCAATGTTATTACTCCCATCTGTCTCCTCTTTCTTTTGGGCTTTGACCCAAACTTTGACCCAAGTAAACTCTTCCAATATTAATGGGTTTTTCAGGCCCATTTAGCACATGTGGGACCCACTTGTCTTGTTTATTCGACAAATAATTAAATCCACTCATGTCGAGCTCGATTTTGGCTTCTAAGATCTCTTTCTTCATTCTCGTGTTGATTATTGCCGGTTTTCGTGAACTTGGCACACTTTTGGTCTTTTGATATTGTCTTTGACTTTTTATTGATTTTTCTTCGACATTTGACCGTGAAATCCCGTGTTTTCTCTTCTTTTGATCATTTGTACCTATTTAAACACAAGAACACAAAACCACGCGTAATTCCGACATTTATGATATAAAACACATGATTAGGTCTTGTTTTTCCTTGATTTTAGTGGCAAAAGGATAAGTGTTTACACACTTATTAAATCCCCTACACTTGATCATTGCAATGACCCCATGCAATGCATAGTTTTAAAGCATAAAGTTACATTTTTCTCATAATTAATCCATCTCGGCCTTTATTATTATTACCACTACTACTATAATGAAAAGATAAAAACTTTAAAGGAAACAAAAATTATAATACTTTATGAACTTGACAATTATTGATGGAAGAAACTCGTTAAGAAGTCTAAGACTTAGATTAGGGCTTTGGTGTCATGAATATTAATCACCCTCAAGTTTCACGTTCCCCATACCAAGCTCAAAAACGAGATCATTGTTATTACAAGTTAGCACTACTAACACTTACTCATGTGGTTTAGTTAATCACTTAGACCCCCTTATTCCTACGGTGTATCTCTTATATTTTATTTTTGTCTTGAATGATCACGAGGATGCATTTTTGACTTATTTCGATAATTTATTAAGGCCGAAAATAAAGTGGGACGATTTAATTAATAGTTAGCTAAAGGACAAAATCTTTTAAAACGGCTTCTCGAAACCTCATAAAGTTCATATCTTGGCATAACTCGTTTCACGATTTGAGACCTTTCTCGGACCGATATTTGGCTTGTACTTCAAACTTCAAATCTTGAGAGACGTTCTTGAAATTATGGTCTTCTCTTCATTTTGGTATACATCTTCATAAGGAGTGAAAGATGCTTCAAATGTTGACCACGACTTCTTCATTTATCCTCTTCTTTATTTAGGATTTTGATATACAACGATCCGCCTCCTTTTCGGACTTGGATCTATTTATCCTCATACCTTGTTAGGGTCTTTTTGGATAGACTTCTCCATGATCTTTAGGGGAGTAATTGCTTTTCGTCGTGTGTCTTGATCCTTCATATTGATTTGGATTAATGATCTTCACATCATCTTAGGATCTTTAGCAAAAAGTGAATCCTCATGCCTTGTTAGGGCCTTTTTGGACTCTGGTATCCTCATGCCTTGTTAGGGCCTTTTTGGACTCTGGTATCCTCATGCCTTGTTAGGGCCTTTTTGGATAAGCCAATATTCGCGTCCCGCTTCAATAAGTTATGCCTTGGCTATGAACTCTAATTAATACCGAGCAACTTTTAAACGATCTTGTGCTAGAAGCTAAGTAACCTTTTAAATCGTACAACCTTATTTATTGCAATTATATTTATTAACAAGTGATGGGAGAAAAGGCTCATAACT
Organism: Glebionis coronaria; assembly: GCA_025667525.1. Lineage (NCBI taxonomy): Eukaryota > Viridiplantae > Streptophyta > Magnoliopsida > Asterales > Asteraceae > Glebionis > Glebionis coronaria. The sequence goes on from CM046874.1 coordinate 164,237,695, forward strand.
AACTCACATAAGTTAATGAAAGAATACCGAACTTATAATTAACTCTATCATCTCTTGTTCTCCACAATTTAAAATCTCAAGGAATGAGACTCGTGGATGCTTAGCCTAATAGACCAATTAAGGTCCATATGGTTAAGGATACTAGCTAGAGTAAACTTGGATAAGTAAACTCGGGTTGAGTCAAAATATTCACGACGGGCCTAATATATCCAAGATATCTAAACTTATTAAAACCATTTTATTTATTTATTTATTTTTTTTGACTTTATTCTTGAAATGAAAATTATTGCAATGTGATAATAAAAGGAATAAAAATACTATTAGGCCAAAATAGATCAAAAATTTGAAAAACGTTGAAAATTTTAAAAAATTTCCGGTAAAAATGGGGTCAAATTCATGGGAAAGGCCACTAAAAGTTCGATAGAAATCCCCCCTACACTTAAGATAAACATTGCCCTCAATGTTTAAGCATGTGGGAGAATAAACTCCCCTACACTTAGGACATTGAGTGCGTTGTTTAAATCGAGCTAAGGAAAGGACAACTAAAGTGATAACATTTATTCGTTTTATGATAGAATCACAATAGCAAAAACTTATCGAAGGAACCGGGTACACGGGTAACACGGGAACACGGGTCAAGTCAAAAGCACCAAAAGTGGATCATCAAAGCACATGTACCTACACAAACACAACACACAAAACAAACAACCTACACGGCTCCCCCCTACACTTATTGTAGAAAATAAATAAAAGATAGATAATCGGGTTGCCTCCCGAGAAGCGCTTGTTTTTGTTAACCGAGTCACGAGCCTGACTCGACCCCGAATTAAATGGTCCATGGGGAAGCCTCGAAAGTTATACCAGGATCAAAGATCTTATCCTCGGTCCTGGAGGAACATAATAAATGAGAGGCAGGAGGATAAGTCATGAAAGGGAGAAAAGTCCACTCAACATACGAGAAGTATGTGAGGTCATGATCCGCGGGAGGTGGGGTAGGCAAAGCCGTAAAGGTATCAATCAAAGAATGGTCAATGTCACCTCCCGGGTCAAAGCATTCATCCTCATGAACGTGAATCTCTTCGATTTCTTCATCATAGATAGGCTCGTCAAACAAAGGTTTGTCGTTCCCCTCATTGAGGATTTTAGAAATTCTCTCGAAAAGATCACGATCAAGTACGAAACCATCATTCATTTGTGGGATTTGTTGATAAGTTAAATCCTCACGAATGTGGTAAACGTAATTCTCATTAGAGGAGTGTTTATTAGGTAACTCCTCGAGAATTGGATGAGAATCGATGGTAGAATCAAAGGTAATTGGCGAAGAGGCAAATGTGAATTTGTCAAAATCCGAGTTCTCAAAATCAATATCAATATCAAGTTTTAAAACACCATTTGCCTTCTCATCAATACCATGATCACAATTAAGCTCATGCGAGAAATCCAATAACACGGGATCATAAAAAGCATCCTCGTGATGGAATTTCTCGATACTCGGGGTATAAAAGTCATTATTAAGGAGTAAAGAATCCGATAAATCATTAGTATCATGGTTTTCAAAAGTCGGTCTTGGTAAAATAGGCGAGTCATCCTCATCTGATCCCGAGGAATAATTAAAAATGTAATCGGAATCACAAGATAACTCATCCCTATCTACAAACTCCTTAGGTGTAGGACAACTTATGGGTTCTTCTTTTATGCACTCACACTCCTCAAAAATTGGTTTCTCAAAACATGTCTCGCTAAGAGGATTTGAAGAAAGCATAAAGTCATTTGAAGGGGTAGGTGAAGGAGGCATAAAAGAAATGGGGTCATCAATGGGTAATGAAGGCTCAAGAATAATCTCGGGAATTTCCTCAATAGGTGAGCTAATAGTATCCGTGGGTGTCAACACCGGAGGGTGAGTAAAACTCATGATAGTCTCCGGGCCTTGTCTCTCCTTTATTGGCGGGGAGATGGAAGGATCCACAGTGGGAACATCACTACTAGTAGTGGTGTTAGCCTCAATATCATCACTCAAAGACGGCTCAATAACAAATTGATCTTGATAGGTTTCGAAAATGAGCATGAATTTCCTATCGGTGGACTCTTGCATTTGTCTAGTAGATTCTAGCATTTCTTCCATGATTTTCTCATGTTCGGTCAATTTTTGTAGAATCAAGTCCATTTGAGGGTTGTGCATGTCCATTTGATTAAAGTTTTGAAAATTACCGTCATTTGGAAAACCTTCATTATTTGAAAACCCTTGATTTTGAAATTCCCCATAAAAACGTTGATCATATTGTGGTGGGTCACTATTTGTAGGAAAACTAGGGGAGCCAAAATAAGTATTAGTATCATAACACATACTTTCCTCATTATTATAAACCTCCTCATAAGTTTTGTCACAATTAAAATAAGCATGAGGCCCACCACAAGTCGAACACTCCTCGGACATAATCTTATAACGCTCTTCTTGCAAGATTTCCCAAATCGGACGATTATCCATGGTAGTGTCGAAAGAAATCGAAAATAACAATAATTATTATGCTACGTAATATATTATACTAAAAGAAAAATCTTTTTGTATTTTTTAGAAAAATATATATTCACAAGAAAAATCGAAAGAAATCGAATAAGAAAAATAACAATAATACGTAATATTTTTGGTGTAATACGTTTAGGAAAACGTATTACTTTTGGATGTTTTAATTTTTTTGGTGCAATTCTTAGGAAAGAAATTGCTTTTTGGTTTATTTAATTTTTTTTTTTTTTTGTATTTTTATCTTTTTGATTTTTTTTATTTTTGATTTTTTTTTTGTGCAAGAAACGTAACGTTCAAAGAGAACGGATCCCAAAATCCAAACGTCTTCACGAAAAATCGTCAATCGTACGAGCGAAGCGGCAGCGGCGCCATTTTGAAAAAGAGATTTTGTTACCCTTTTTATGTTCTATTTATCGTTCCTCGACTCACCCGAATTGATTTGCAATTTAACGTATCGACTTAATTTGTTCTTGGTTAAACGTATTTTTGGTATTTTTGAACTACTTTTAAAAACTATTAAAAATAAAAGCTATTTAAAATAATAATCTAATTAAAAATCTATAGAAATACATCTATTCAAATAAAAAAAAATAACTTTTAAACTAATTTTAAAAATCTAATAAAACTATTTTAAACTAATAAAACTTTAATAAAATTACTATTTAGACTAATCTATTTTAAAAACTATCTTTTATTTAAATCTAATTATAAAAATTAACTAATTAAACTTTAAAATAAAAACATTTTTATATATTCTATTTATTTAAATTTATTTTATCTAAACTACTTTTTATATAGAATGTAATCTAATTAAAATTAAAAGTAATTAAAAGAAACGTGAGTTTAGAAAAACAAAATGATCTCAAAACAAAATCTGCCAAATCTGAAAATCACTATATTAATTTAATAAAGCAGGAATAAACCAAAGAAAGGGCATAGCTCAGATGGATGGGTCGTTGGGTGGCTATGCGAGAGGTCTGGGGTTCGATCCCCAGCCCAGACAAAAATTATGCTAATATTTTTGATTTTTTTATGGAACTAGTTTTTGTCAAATAAACAAACAGCCCAGTGGGGACTGTAGAATCAGTAATACCAAAAAGAAAAAAACTTAATAAGCATCAACAGCAAGTTAAAAAAAACTAATAATCTAAATAAGCCACTAAAGCAAATAAGCTGGAAGCACAAAAATCTTATGAAACTAAGCAAGACAAACGATAAACATACGAAAAGCTAAGAACATAAGCAAATAATAAGCTGAAACAGTTTTAGGCAAATAAGCTAAATTAGATACCAACTAAGTTACGAAACAGATAATAAGCTAAATCGAAAAAGACTGACAAGCTAAATAAAACTGAAAAGCAAACTAAATTATAAGCTAAAAGATCTTAAAGCATAAGCAACCAATAATCAAAAGCAGATTCAAACTCTATAAACTACTAATTCTAAACAAATAAATCAAGTGCAGATCCAAACAAAACTTAAACCTAAGCAGTGAAAAAATTCAACAAAACCAACCCTAATGAAACTGAGCATATCCAAATAACTTCTAAACATAAACAGATATTAAAATTAACCAAAACTAGATGAAGCAGATCAAACAAATAAACAATAATCTAAAACAAGAAAAATAAATTAGAAGATTCGAACCGATTGAAGGAACCGTTGAGCCGAAGATGCAGCGCTGAGTTGTCTTTATCGAAACCGAATCGACACACCTCACCTTCGAATCATCATCCTCCCCATCTCGAACCAAATGAACCGAACCAACAACAGTAGCTCCTTTTTTTTTATTTTATTTTTTATTTTATTTTATTTTTTTTATATATCACGACTTATAAATAATAACAAAAACAGTAATAATAAAAAATTTCATAACGAATTGAACAGCAATTAAAAATTAGATTAAATTGAGACAGAAATTAAAATAAACGAAAATTAAATGAAATAAACTTTTCATTCATTACTTGATTCAAAATTACAATTCTGAAAATTAAATTACAATAATAAATCTAAAACTAATTTTACTGAAAAATAAATCTAATTAATCCTACTCCTAAATTTAATAAAAAACTGAAAATAAAAAGTAAAGAAAAAGCTTGAATACATCTTGAGAAATGGGGGTTTTTATAGGAGAAAACCCTCAAACCTTTCCTTGGTGCCTACGGCTTAAGATCTTGGCCGTTCTTTAATCTTCTCTCTCTTTTCTTCTCTAATCAAGCGGTTGTGATTGATTGGTGTCCGGATTGCCAGCGTGGATTATGTGAGGACCACGAGTAGTGTTTTGATCCGATTCTTGGGGAGATTTAATTCACTTGGTGTGAATTAACCAGTTAAGGGAAAACCCCCAATTTATTTGATATATTTTTTTACTAGGGTTTTGAGATTTGGGGTAAAAAAAATGAGGAAGGCTGCTGCGTTTTTTGGGGGAGAGAAAAGGGTGGGGTGAGAGGGTTAAACAGTGAATACACTTTGTTATTAACGAAATATGGGTAATGGGGTAAAAAATTTGTTTTTAATAAATGTGTGGGTGAATTGTGTTTTGACTGGGAGTTATTAGGGGAAAAGAAATAATCGTGTGTGGGTGAGGGTGTACCGTAGGGTGAGTGGGGGTGAAGGTAGGGATTATATGAGGTAGGGTGCACGGTAGAAGTGAATGTTGAAGTGGGGTGAAGGGTTTATTAAACCGTGTGAGTTTGTAAAGGGAATAAGGAGTTTGACTGGTCAATTAAGGGAGTGGGGTAATAAATATTTTTTATTTATTTATAGAATGTGTAAGTGTGAAGGGTAAAAACAATCGGATAAGACACAGACACGTTTGAAACCGATTTGACTATTTCTTGTTTTCAATATTTCCGTCCCATTATTTTTTTTCTTTATTTGGCCCAAAATCGAATAACCACTTTCCTTCCATTTATTTGAAATGGGCTTGGGCCCAATGTTATTACTCCCATCCGTCTCCTCTTTCTTTTGGGCTTTGACCCAAACTTTGACCCAAGTAAACTCTTCCAATATTAATGGGTTTTTCAGGCCCATTTAGCACATGTGGGACCCACTTGTCTTGTTTATTCGACAAATAATTAAATCCACTCATGTCGAGCTCGATTTTGGCTTCTAAGATCTCTTTCTTCATTCTCGTGTTGATTATTGCCGGTTTTCGTGAACTTGGCACACTTTTGGTCTTTTGATATTGTCTTTGACTTTTTATTGATTTTTCTTCGACATTTGACCGTGAAATCCCGTGTTTTCTCTTCTTTTGATCATTTGTACCTATTTAAACACAAGAACACAAAACCACGCGTAATTCCGACATTTATGATATAAAACACATGATTAGGTCTTGTTTTTCCTTGATTTTAGTGGCAAAAGGATAAGTGTTTACACACTTATTATGCATTAACAAAATTTTTCCAAAAAATTTTCAAGATCATTCAAACTCGTTTTTGAGGTTAACTGGATTAATGCATGTTAAATTCATGTAAAATGAGGGTATAATCACTAATCAAACCCACCAAAATTGATTTGGTTGTGGTGATTTGGTCACCCAAACCCCACGGCAAAAGGGGGTGTTTGGGGAGCCATGGTGATTGATGATTTTGAGCATTGGTTTTGTGTTTAGCCTTGTGTTTATTGATGTGTTAGATGGGTACAAGTGTTTGCATGTTTGTTTTTAGATTTTTAGATTATAAGGTTGATGATCAATAGGGGTTAGGGACTGAAATTAGTGTTTGGTTATGATTGAGAATGCTTAGGATGAAGCCTAGTAATGACTAATAGGTTTGGAATCGAGCTTAAGTGTGATTTTGGTACGGTTAAATTTAGGCAGAAAGTTTAAGTCCTTTTCATAAAAATAATCTTTCCTACAGGTCTAGATAGCTAAATTTAGTCATATAGGGCCTTCTTAGCTTTAATTTGGTATAAGGTAGAGCTCGTGACTCCAAACGAGCCAAAAGTTATGAGGTTTTAAAGATCGTGTACCGGGAGACGAGAACTTTCATAATCCGAATTTATGTTTAGTTTTAGTCAAATCCCGAGGACCACAAGTATGAATTGGTAAAAGGTCAAAGGTCAAATTTTGGTCACAAACCTGTTTAATTGAGTCTATAAGTGGACTTATGAGTCAAAGAGGTCAAGGGTGCATTTCAAATAGGTCAAAGAAGTCCAAGTTGGTCGAAGTACAATTTCAGTCCGAAAAATGTAGTTTTTGGAAAAGCGTTGAGTAACGGGTCGTAGAAGTAAAAACTTTTATTGGGATTAAAAATGTGTTATCTACAGGTCTTATAGTATTTTTGAGAATTTTGTCAAATTTTATAAGAATGGTTAAATATAGTAAAACAGCCCGTACTTTCGGTAAGTACCGGCGAAAATGAGTAAAAATGGATGACGTAAATAATAAGAACAAATGGTGTGAAATGAGTGATGCTTGTTGTTTTGTTTTGGCGTGAGTTGTAATTGTCCTAAGTGACTAGTATCTATGTATTTTATACAGTACCATAAGGTATTTAAAATGAGGTTACTCATTACGCGTTATTTGGTTGATAGGTGTTGATTTACCCGGGCATCCGTATCGTCGTCAGTGATCATCTCTCGAACTACCGACTACTTAATATATAAGGTGTGAATTTATAGCCTCGCTTATATTTATTTCAAACTGTTTTACCCGCGAGGGAAATGCATGCTAGTTTTTAAAATGAATGTATGTCATGAATGATTGTTAGTCCCGAATGTTGCCTTAGAAATTGTGTTGAGTACCTAGTTGCAAAAGACCCTAATTTCATGAACTATTAACTATTGTCTTGCCCTTGCGAAGGGGGAAATAGCCGCTTATACAAAGTGATAGTACTATGGGGTTGACTACCCTATCCGAGACGAGGGCTAGTACGTTGATACCCCCTGCGGACGGATAATTTGTGATAAGAGACAAGGTATAATTGCAACTGATGCCTTATTAGGGGCCATGGTTTCTTCTGAATCACGCCGGTAATTATTACGCGGGTGATTGAGTTAACGGTTTAGTGTCATGAGCTTAAACACAATTGTCAGTATCTTGAATATAGATTGTTTGATCAACAAGTCTATGAATGATCGTGAATGGTTTTTACTTCATATACGTTCAAAATGAATTGTAAAACCTATGAATTCCACTCAACGTTTTCGTTGACCAAATTTTGGCATGTGTTTCAGGTAACCGCTGAAGTGTAGCATGGAGCGTGCATGGGATGGATGTTGTGTGTATGGCTTGGAGTCTGCTTGTTTTTCCTCCCTTTCCCACTTAAACATTTTTAATTTTAATGTTATGTTGTTGTGAAACTGAAATTCTTGGGTCGAGATTCATGAGGACCGAAAACGCTAAACTCTGTTGTACCAAGTAGGGTTAGAAAAACCGTGGACATGTATCATCTAACAATTTTTAATTCAAGTTTTAAGCTGACGTCTCTTTAGAGTCGTTCGATATATCTTGTGCGTAATGATAACTGAGTAGCACCCAAATGTTGTAGTTCCGCTGCGCATAGCATTTTGTGGGGGTGTTACAAAAATAGATAATCAAACCATTGTATTTTCCACCAAGAACGATTGAGTTGCACATTCAACTTGTAATCAATTCGAAAAGACTGGAATAACGAACAATTTATACTTGGCTAAAACCTTGTATAAACATATTTCAGATTCCTCTTTGTTGTCATTAGAAAACAGCCTGTAATAGGATCACAAAATATATGAATACATGAAACTACAACACGGACGCATATAAATACAAAATAAAGAGTTTTAAAAAAATTGTAAAATACCTTCCACAGTATTATTTCATGTCAACAAAGTTCTCATCAGTAATTGGTTCAGAACAGTCGAACAGGAACAACTTAGTTGCATTGTATCCATTCTGAACGCACATATGTCCTTTTTTAGTACAAAATCATAATAAGTTTAAATTTTCAATTAAAAACAACTATACAACGTATTATTTAATACATGTTAAATTTTATATTACTTACCATCCCATGTTTTAATCATGGCCAATTGAACGACCATCACAATCTTAGCATGGCTAGAGCATTTGTTCAAAAAGTCACTCATTTGTTGAGCATATTCTCCTAGGGCTGAGCTTCGGGCGGAAACCGGCCTGACCCGACCCGTCCCGACAAATACCGAAACCGAAAAAGGGCCAAAACTTGAACCGAAACAGAAACCGAAAATAACGGTTCGGTTCGGTTTAATCTCGGGTTTTGTCGGGTTTTGAATCGGTTCAACCCGAAACCCAATAAAAGCTTATCTTATCTTTTATATTTTCTATTTTCTTCTCACTTTCTCATCCTCCGTATCTCTTTCTCACAGAAGTTCTCAGCAGGTGTCAGCCCCATCTTTTTATACTCCAAAATCATCTCAATCTTATATACAGATCATTGTTTAACCATCAAATAACATGAAATCTCACAAACCATCTCCAATCTCTGTCCCAAATTAAGGGAGTCCTTGTTAAACAAATCATACATACATATAGGATCTTGAAGACGATATAAGATCTTGAATACGAAAGTTTCGGATTCCTTGTTGTTTGAGACAGAGATTGAAGATGGATTGATGTTTAAAACAGTGGGTATTATCTCAAATGTTAGATGAGATAAAAAGATGGGGCTGAAAGAGATTGAAGATGAGATAAATCTTGGGAGTATTATGTTAGAGACAGAGATTGAAGATGAGATAAAAACATGGGGCTGAAAGAATATATAAAAAAAAGCGACTCAAATGCACTCGGGCCATTCGGGCCGTATCGGGCTTAACTCGGTTTTAGTACAGAACCGACCCGAAACCGAAAAGTAACAATTTCTAAAACCGATTACCGAACCGAATAGCTCGGTTTCGGGCTCGGTTAATTCGGTTTTTTCGGTTCGGTCGGGCCTATTCGGTTTCGGTCGGGCCTGCTCACCCCTATATTCTCCCCACATGGTAGCACTACCACTGAATCATAGAAAAAGTGCAAAAAATTAAACCTCTAATAACATCTAGTTTTATTCAACCTAAATATGTTATTATTACTTACTCTGCATCGACTAACATGGATGTTTTGTTCTTCCCTTGTTTACCATTTTTATCATATGCATCTAAATCCTCACATGAACGTATATGGCCTATGATATCTAGTAAACAGTTTGTAAAAACATAATTAACATATGACTTAACGAATTCAATGGACAACACTAATAAATTGATTTGAAGTGTGATATTACATACCAAACTGTCCAGGCTCTTCTTGAGTTAGAGTGAAATTAAAAATCCCTAAATACAAATCCATGGAGAGATCCAGTGTAGTCAGTACAAGCTCCACTTCTGTGTTAGACAAAAAAACTCAAACGTAGAGCCCTGTCAACCATTCTGAACCTTGGTTGGATTTCTCCCAAAGTGTATAGTTTTAAAAAACACACTTTCCTTCCACCAGCTTATCCTTGAACTGGTTTACTAATCTTATACGAACCGTGGCTTGCATCCTTGAGTTCTGCAAAGATAAAAGTTACATAAAGTACATTATTTATGGATATATTAATTAAAAAACTAACGTATAAGAACACATTGTAATGGTATTGTGGCTTACATTCTCATCCATAATCAAAACCTCCATATTTTTTATGTTAGTTTTTCCATAAACCTCCTGCATCCATGTATTAAGCACACGGACCCTAAGGAACACGTTATCCTTAACACTAGAAAGATCATTGATGTAGCCAGCTACGTAGGTAGCCATTGTTAAAATAAGTTTATTGAGCAAAATTAAGATAAGTAAGGTTTGATGTGCATATGTTGAGGAGTGTAGGTTGACTTATATAAGGATGAAATTGGTATGATTTTGTGTAATCCCAATATTTTATAGTATGATTTTAACAGCTTATGATTTTACAAAATCATAACAACCTTCTCACAATTACAGAAACAACGTGTTTTGATACAAAATGACTTGAATGTGTTTATATAAATGTCAACATTGTACAAAAATAACTTTTGAAAGATAAGTGTGTTTTCAAAGTTAAAATATTTTATAGAATCATCACGAGATTATATAAACATCATTTGATAAAGATTTTTAAACTTAAAATCACAGCATTTATCTAAAAAACATTACGTTTGTTTTTTGCACTTTTACAGTGTTTCCAACTTATAGAAAACATAATACCATACAATGATCACTGATTTTACAAAATCAGACAATTGGTATGTGACTTATTGTAGAGCAAAGACAATTATTTGGTCCATACATGACACAATCCAACAAAATGCATATAAAGGTTGATATCATTCTCAGCACAAAAGTTCTTTCAGTCATCAGCATTATAAAAAGCTCTTTGACAGTACTCATATTGGTACTGTCAAGTCCTGTAATTTCTGAACAAAGGCCTCCTTCTCAATAATTCTTGAGTTTGTATCGTTGATTGTCGTTTCCATCTGACTCAATTTTTTTTGTCCTTCTTTTGGACATCTTTGAGGAGTTTAATTGATTTCTTTAACAGCAATATATTTCCAGTAATTTCTAGTTCCTGGATAAACAGTTGTCTTTCTTCAACAACAACATCTAAATCCCCATGTAAACTATCAAGTTTCATACCAAAACTCCGATCCTCTTCAACAGATCGTTGAAAATATAATACCATACGATCAGTCCAATTACCTGATCTAGCAACTTCTTTCAATTTTTACATCTAGCTAACCACACCATTATTGGATGTTTTGTAACTTCTTTAGGTATTATTATGGATTTAGTATGTTTCATGTATTAACCATACCTTCGTTTAAATAGCACTGAAGAAACTATACAACAAATCGTATAATTGTATGGATAAAGGATTATAATATCCACTGGATAACCAATATGGATGGCACACATACATCTATTATCCACGTCTATTCAGGATAATTCAGTGCTCTGAATAGTGTTATCCATACAATCCAATAAAGTTTTTATGTATTTTAACACAAAACGCATATGTCGTATGCCATTGCAATAATTCTGTGTATATGGTTATGCTACACAGTGTTGCATTGTTTAAGCACTATTTTAAAACGTAGATTTATAAACTACGTTTATATATCGCAAAATTGACTCCATAATGGTTGCATAACAGTTTCCATTTAACTCCCACTTTATGATGAGTCCACAATGTGTATCAACAATATGATTACAAATTGATAATATAAAACCATGTTTGTCATTATAAAAAATATAATAATACAACAAATATCATTACAATGTGTTAATCAAACATAATAATTAGAATCTAAATGTGCTGATACACAGTCTCTTAGATAAACCTAGATCCTACAATTTACAGAAACATAATAAATGGGTAGTTATCAGACAAGAAAAGTTATCGACATCAATCCACCTTCATATTACACAGAATTAATCGATTATAACTTTCCCTGCAAAACAATTTGACATCAGTCCACCTTCATATTATTTAGGTCCATTTTTTAATCATTCATGATCATTCAATATTAGATCAATGTTGTCGCATGAATGGACCTAAATCCATTCAATTCTTGGCAGCATTATTGCAGGATGTCGATCCATGAATTTTTTTGTGCTGCAAATGATGCAGAACAATGTTGTTGCATGAATGGACCTAAATCCATCCAATTCTTGGCAGCATTAAAATGTCCAACAATCCATAATGTTGTGCAAGCAATTAGATCAATGATGTTGCATGAATGGACCTAAATCCATTCAATTCTTGGCAGCATTAAAAAGAAGGAGAGTAAGAATACGGTTTTTGGGATCTAACAGATTACACAATCATGGACGCCGAGAACACATTCCTTTTTTGTGTTGCATATGCAATTAGATCAATGTTGTTGCATGAATGGACCTAAATTCATTCAATTCTTGGCAGCATTCTAATGATCAGTAATCCATATTGTTGTGCAAGCAATTAGATCAATGTTGTTGCATGAATAGACCTAAATCCATTCAATTCTTGGCAGCATTACAAAGAAGGAGATTAAGAAGAGTTTTAGGGATCTAAGAGATTACAAAAACATGGATGCCGAACATTGTGAATTTTGTACTGCAAATGTGGTGTGGGGGCACTTATATAGGTTTTAGGTTTAGAGTTATTTTAGGGTGGGCTTCACTAAACGCGTTATCTCAAAAATTATTTCAATAATGGCCATAAAAACAATTCCTAAATTAACTAATACGTTTTTACTGTATTTGAAATTCAATTTTTTTGAATTTTTCAAACAGACGCTCCTATGTTAAAATATATATATGGAAACTGGTTTATAGCGCATGCATTAAAAATCTTGTACATTGTAGCCATATTAGGAAACTAATTTAATTTTCATGCTTTAAAATACTTGTATGTTATTTTGGTTTATTATATAAAATAGATTTTGATAGGTTATTAATAGAATACTTGAATTTTCAACATACAACATTAATAACACATGGTACAAGCAAAATAAGCTTACCTAACCAAAATAGAAACTTAGAAACATAAAATTGTAACAATAGGAACTAAATACTATATTTAAAAGAAAAAATTTCAAGGTTCGTCCCTGTGATTTACCCAAAACATCAAGATTCGTCCCTAACTCAAATTAAGTGCAAGAATCGTCCCTGTTTTTGAAACTATTATTGAATTTGGTCCTTATTTTGAATGGGTGTTATCTTTTTCCGTTAGGTGTAATAATTAGAGGGGTATTTATGTCTAATAACAGTTTTAGCATTGTCAAATTATCAGTGTGTTCAAAGAACTGCTACTGCTAATGTAGTCTATGCAGTTTTTGAAAGGGGAGAAAGACCACTGTTATTTGACTATGGCTAATATTAAAGCCATAAAATCTTATCCTATCCAAACCCACGTGTTAAACAATCCATTTCCCATTCCACCATCACACACCAAAACAGATCTAAAATCATCATCCTCATAAACATTAAAAAATAACTCTCACCAAATCCACCCATCTACACACTAAATCACACCTTATCTTCAAATGTCATCTTCACATCTCATCACAAACTAATCCAGATCTTTACATCACACGCACACATCATCATATTACACAAACAATTTCACCATCCTCCCATTATCTCGTCGAAACCCAAAACAGGATTTGAATATATATCGACTCACTCAAAAACCAAATCCAAATCGAGATAAGAAATCAACAAATCAACAAACCCAGTTTAAAATAATTACTTTATGACACTAAAAAATCGAGTTATTTAAACATGGTGGATTTCTTCCTGATGGCCACGGGACGAGATTTAATTACTGAAAAAAATCGATTATTTATTTTGAAGTGAGTAAACGAATTTATGATGTTTTTGGATTGGATGTATGATGTTGTTAGAGTGATTGTTTTTTTGTTTAATCATGATGGTGATGTAAAGGAGAAGCTGACAGATAAGGACGTGGTGGTTGGTTGCGGTTAAATAATACATTTGTGGTGGTGATATGGTGAGATAGATGGTGGTATCTGAGTGGCAGCCGTAGACGGCGGCGGGTGGCCGGAATATTTTCCAGTGGCGGCTTCCAGATTATGAAGAGAGAAGAATAGTATGTGTGTTTAATATAGAGGCTAGGTTTAGGTTATGAAAATGGGTAGGTTGCAGGAGAGAGGAGAGAGAGAGATACAGACTGAGAGATATGAGATGTGAGATGTGATAGAGGGAAAGACATAAGAAAAAAATAAAAAAAATAAAAAAAAAATGATGATTTTTTAGATTGTAGTTAATGAAATAGAAAAGACATAAATACCCCTCTAATTATTACACTTAACGGAAAAAGATAATACCCATCCAAGATAGGGACCATATTTAATGATAGTTTCAAAATTTTGACGATTCTTGCACTTAATTTGAGTTAGGGACGAATCTTGATATTTTAGGTAAACCATAGGGATGAATCTTGAAATTTTTTTATTTAAAATACCCTATCACCCCATTTTACAATAAATATAACATATAATACAAGCAAAAGAAACTTACATAGTGAAGTAGCAATTTCAAACATTTAATTATAACAAACTTACATTAAATTACCTCATCACCCTATTTTACAATAAAACGAGGCTTTCAGACCCGGGCGATGCCCCGGTTGTGTCTTAAAGGTGATAACGTGCAACAGATATAGTTTTTATTTAGAAATCAAGTTGTTATTTATGCATAGTGTTGTATAAGTTCAAATCGACGCACTGTTGTGCATAAGTGTTTATTGTTTAGTTTTTAATATTGAACTTGAGATTCGGTCAAGTTAGGTATATGTTTGCGGAGAGAACGCGTTTCTTTTTTAATTTCTTGGATTTCTTGAACCACACTTGTTGCATTTTTATTATTTTTTAAGCATCGTATATGTATAGTAACACTTGTTTGTAAGTTGTAACTTTGATTTAAATATTATAAACATAAACTCCAATATATTAGCTTAAATTTAATTTTTGCAAGATATAGTGTATAATCAGAGTATCATTGACAAACTGTATATTTCAACACTAAAACCCTATTTGTTATGTCTTTATTGGTGCATGAGCATGAACATAGTTATTTAAGTAGCAATTTAATTACAATGTCGAAGAAATTAGATCGACTATTATATATACATGTATTTACATTTGGAGAATACAATTTATGGACTAATGATATTAAATCATAAACATTTCACATTTAATATATAGGATTTAACCTGTATGGATATAAGATGAGGCTTCGCTTTTGGTTATGTATTGATTTTGGTGGATAATTATTTTTCTAAGAAATGTGCACGATTTGTAATAATTAGAAATTGTAAATTGTATATATCATATTTACGGCCCTTTTACATAACAGGTTACCACTAAACATAGCTTATAAAACAAATTTCACACCTATAACTGAACGTACTTCATTTAGAAATATTGGTTTTTATTTTTACGAATGTGTGCAAATAAGGCCTATTATGAAATCATAAACATGCAAATTTATAAATACGTTTGACTTGTAGTGGTAATCCATGAGATGCTTGTTCACAGCCTATGTGTCTTTGAGGTCGTATATCCACATGACAAAGGCCCATGTATAAAATTCGGATAGAGGCCCAACTAACCAATTCCTTATTTCTGATATACTACTTGTAAAACAAAAATCTCCTTAGCAGTGCCAGTAGGTCAAAGGAAACATCCGCCTCCAACATTATACTATCTCTTTTCATCTTTCTGGCTATCCCAATAAACCAAAAAAATTAAAACCAAGATCTATAACCAAATATCAAAACTTGAGATTTAAATAAGAAAATCATTGCAAGTTGCCACCAACCCATAGCAAAAAAAACACATCACAAACACCCCAAATATAATGTGACAGAACGCGCCGCTTTTGGCCGGATATATTGTGATCCATCATTTGTGGGTTAGCTAATATATCATATGCGGGTGCAGGGTCAGTTGTGTGTTTGGTTTGTTTGAAGATTCTGAATGAGCTGAGAACATTATTTCCATGGGTAGTTGACTTTTTTTTGTTGTTTGACAGTTTTGAGATTATTAAAAAGCGTGATCGATTAATATCATTCAAATGTGTTATTTATAGGATCAAATAGACATGGTTGATGAGTTGATTTAATGATGTGAATATGAAGTGAGATCTTTAAACTCGAAACGGTTCGAGTTTTAGTCAGATGTACATTCCCACCAAAGATAGTGTGGAAATATGAAAAGGCTTCGGGTTTTGAATACTCTGTATCAAAGGAGAGTTGAATGTTGAGAAAAATGAGAATTGATGCTTTATTACTCTATATTTAATTTTAGAGGACTGAGTCTTTATAGATATAAGATAACACATGATCAACATATTAATACTAATTAATACATAAAAGACATGCATATGTATATATTTACGTTGTACAACAATTAAAAGCATAATTTTTCAAAAAAACGTGCGTATGTTGTCTACCTAAAATGACAGCCTATATAGTTTTAAAAATCTCACCAGATAAACAGGTTCAACCGGTAACCAGATTCGCCATCAATTCAGCTACACAGTTACATAAAGATACTCAAACCTTAAATTATCGTTTTTCGTGATGTCACTGTAAGAAAAACATAAAAATTGCTAAAAACTATGTTACATGGTACTCGCCCCCGCAACGCGCAGGTACCTGCTATTAAGTTAATATTGGCCTTAACCCAGATCTAGTCTTTAAAATGTGCCAATGTAAATATGCAAGGGAAAAAAGGTTTAATATGAGAAGAGTTATTTTTGATATTATATTTTTTTGGATATGAGAGGACGCATCCCACCATCCATCTCATTTTTATCTAATGGATGAGATTAAATATATTTTATTTTTTATCTATTTTTTATAATTTAAATATCTTCTAAACCGTTAAGTGTTAAACGAAAATAATTATACCATCGCGACGAGCGTTTAATTATCTTTCTACCAATATGCACTATGATATACTTTCGAAGAAAAAAAATTCGGTTTTTTCCTTCTTGTTAAAATTACGTGAAGTATCATATATGATAATATTGTTTTATTATCGATGATAACAGTGTTAATCATATATTATATTGGTTCCTATCATATATGATAAGTTATATCATATATGATAAGTTATATCATATATGATACTTACGTTACATCATATATGATATTAGTATCATATATGATAATTTTCGAAAACGTGAAAAAAATGAAGAAATTTTTTTTTGTTGAAAGTATATCATATAGCATATCTATAGAAAGATAATTAAATGCTCTTCGTAACGGTATGTTTTTTTCGCATAACGATTAACGGTTTTAGAGATATTAATATTTGAAAAAAGAGGGTGAAAATATATTTTGTGTTTAGAGAAAAGTTCCTTAAGGAACATGTGTTCAAAAAAGTATAAAGGAATAGATTTTGACCATCTTTTTTTAAATGATCCAACCGCCGTCGCACACCACCGCTGCAACACCGTCATCGCACCCACCATAGGACGCACACCACCACCGACGGTATTGATTACTATGTTTACTAAAATGTTTGGATTTTGTTATATTTGTAGAAGATTTTGTGGCTGGGATTGATTTGCTTATCTGCTTATTTTCGAGTAAAATAAGCAGTTTCAAAAAGATGGTAGCAAAATATTACATTGGAAATTTGGTACATGAAGAGTGTTTGATGAAATGCATAAAAGGGATGGTGGCAACACATTATTGAGAATTTGATGCATGAAAAGTGTTTGATGAAATACCTAAAAGGGATTGTAACAACACATTATTGGTATATGACAAGAAAAACATTGAGTATAATTGTAGTGGTGATATGTTGGATGAGATGATAAATTCGATTGGTTAAAGAATTTGTTGGAGAATGAAGAAATGTAATGCCCCAAAAGAAGGTAAAGAAATAGAACGGGTTTAGAAGTAAGAGACACGATAAGACTAGAATTGAGGAAATGTCCATTGCTCAGCAAGCACAAGTTACAAAGACATTTCAGACCTTATATATTGAAGATCTAAGTACCAAGTAGTCGAAATTGTTCATGTTTTAAGTTTAGGAAAAATCGCATGATAATTACATGTGATTCGGTGATAATTACATGTGATTTTGCTTAAAATTACACGTGATTCAGTGATAATTACATGTGATTAGGTGATAATTACATGTAATTTTGCTTGCATTACATGTGATTCAAGCATTCTGAAACCTTAACTTTTTTTAACAAACCCACTTTAGATGAATCACATGTGATTTTTTGAATCACATGTAATTCTGTTAATATATTAAATTCTATGTTGTCATTCATGTAAAATATATAAAACAAATTGGCATCTGAATTACATGTGAATTTGTTTAAATTACATGTAATTATGCTTGATTACATTTTATTCATGTAAGTATGTTTGAATTTCATGTAATCCTTTTTACTTATCTTGACCAATTAACCTAAAAATATGTTATTTTTATTCAAGTAACAAATAAATGTATATTATATACTCTCTCGGTCACTAAATAAATGTCCACTTTTACTTTTTCCAGTCTATTTTTTTCAATTTTGACCTTAAATATTTACGTTTTTGTAATATAATACTTGATGCAAATTATACGAATGAATTGAGTTTTAAATGAAATTTCATTGGTATAATTTTCATCAAGTATTATATAACACAAAAAATAATATTTAGGGACGGAGGTAACTTGTTGACCCTATCAATTCGTAATGATTAAACAAGAAAGGTAGATAAAAGATGAAAGATTTCTAGAGAGAGAAAGTAGTGAGAGAAAGTAGAGAGAAGTGTATGAAACAATGGGAAGGTTAGATTAAGAGAAAAATGAATCAACCAACACCCTTCCTAACATGCTAGGAAGAGTATTTATAGCCTTTGCCTACATGTTGCATAATGGGCTATATGATTATGGGTCGGGCTTTCCTTTTGGGCTTTGGTTACTTATGAATGAACCTTAGCTTAAATTTAAGCCCGTAATACACGACTAACCTACTATCTATTACAACGTTCTAATATACGATACATAATAAACATATGACCGAGCATTCTTGTTGACTCAATATTTTGAGGCTAACAATCTCCCCCAATGAGAGGTCATTACCCTTTAAGAGAGGCCATTACCCTTTGTCATTTGGAGATTTATAGAGATTACTAATCTCACCATAAATGAGTCTTGAACGTGTAATAGTAGTCTTGTTTCTTCATGTTGTGATCTTTGAGCCTTTGTCGTTGTCTTTCGACTTTGTCTTTAATCTTGAGATCTTCAAATCATCCTTGACTTATCTTTGCCATCTTGCGATCTTGTGTCTTCATCCACATGCTCACACTATTAATTGTTGAATATGTCTTTAGGCATGAGTATGTGGTTTTGAATCTTTGACTTTGCTGAGTACACCGTGACGCCACCTTCTTGAGACAAAACATAGACACGGACTGAATGGCTTTGACATTCGTCCTAAATAGGTAGCGTTTTACCTCCGGTCGGTGAAGACCGTTATACTATATTAAATACCGTACCTGTGATTAGGTAGATCCAATTAAGAATCTCCTTGACAGGGTTTCGCGGTTGTACTAGCCGTTCTCTTTACTCGACCGTCTCAAAGCAAGACTGCGAACATAAAGAGTGAATCAATTGGAAAAATATCCGCTTGATTAAAGTCGTCAATTCAAATTCCTGGAACAAGTGTGATTCATAAAAAATCTTACCATTGTTGCTTTCCAGTTGACACAAGCTTGATTCATAAGAATCTCACAAGTCACCTACCGTAGCGCTGTTTGAGGTTGACGCTAGAAGGATTTCCATTCGTCACTGTGAATATTAATGAATATCACTCTGAATGTTCTGGAAAGACCATAAAGATATTGCGTAGAAACCTGAAACGAGTTTGAATCAATTCAGAATCAAAACACTGTTGCTTTTCAGTTTACATGTGTTCAATTCATAAAGAATCTTACGCATGACCTACCGCAACGCTGTTTGATGTTAACACTGGAAGGATTTCCACTCATCATTGTGAATACTAAGTAGTATCACTCTGAGTGATCTAGCAATATCACAAGGATATAGCGTAGGATTCTCTTGTTCGTCATCCTTGTGTCCTAACGAGATTTGGTTGATCTCTAGGCTCTAGACTCGATTTGTGCACTTTTAGTGGTCGGAGGCGGGAGCAGATGCCACCTATTCAATATCAACTATCTCGGAGTGAGAAAGTCAATAGAAGTCATGTTGTTCTCCGTGACAATAAAACAAACTTCTTTTGAGAGAAGCCTGAGTAGCCAGGAAAGGGTTGTGCATACATCACTGGGTCCATGATGAGTTGTCTTCATGATGTGTTGACCCGGTTTCTGCCTAAGTTGTATGGAGGGCTTCTTTGTTTACACCCTTTATCCTTACATTTCTTTTTCATTCTTCAACCCCTTCAATGTTTACCAAGACATCATTACTAACACCTTGTTGTGATTGTTCCAGTGCTAGCTTTAGTACTTAGTCTGCATTCAGCTACGTTCACATTCTACTCCATCTTTCCTAAGGACTTCTAATAATCTATTGGATTGTCCCTGGGAAGATCCCTCCGGTTCAAGTTGGATCATAGGACTTAAACCTAACCACCCTTTTTACACCAATAACGTCGTGAATTAAAGATGTTGTGGGTATTTGATCGTAACCATGAGTGCTTGAGTCTTTAGATCACATTTTAATCACATTTTCTCCCTCTATCTCTAATATATAAAAATCGTTGGATATTAGAGATACCAAATATAATTAAAATATATCAGAAAAAATAGTCTTGAAAATCTTCGGGAGAAGAATGTGTCAAACTTACATGAAATTGTTTGGAACACTCCCCCTCAAAAATTGATCCAATTGAATTGTCATTGTGAGGATGTGATCCACATTTCTCTTTTTGAGGATGGGAGTTGTTGAACACACAATTTTTGAAAAATTTTAAATAATCATTGAAAAATTCTTGAAAAAATTGTGTACAACGCTTTTTGGAAAACTCTAATTCTTTTTGGCGAAAAAGTTTTTCTAAAGCATAAACTTGAGTTCATAGACTTTGAATGTCTTGAGAAATCCACTCAAGTGTAAGAAGATTTCTCTTCTTTTGCTGAGGGTAAGGGCACTAAAGCGTACACTCCCCCATGAATATAAATTCGGGGTGCAATCTGAAAGTGATTACAAGCCATTGTGTTGAGCTCAAAACGTTGAATGTTTTGTGACAAGCTCAACCCAAGATAGATTGCTCTACCCGTTGTTGGAAAAATTGTCCAAGATAGACATTTTCCTTTATTAAAAGTAGAAATGACATGTTTTGAAAAATATTTACAACTTTCATTCGAGCTTTATGTACACACCTGTGTCGTTATTGAGCGACATTTCTAGGTACGTCCATATTATCGATACTGAAAGACATGTCGAGAAGAATGTTTTTAGATTTTGAAAGATTTTTTAATTTTGTATTTTGCTTTTATGTGTTTTTTATTTTTGTATTTTGCTTTTTGCAAAAATATTTACAAATAGATGTTTGATAGATGAATCAAGTAGGCTTCTTTGCCAGAATCTCCAGTTCTGCTGGAGTCAAACATCTCATACCAATTTGCCTAACTAGATACGTAAACCTCTCTTTCGAAAGAGATTTTGTAAACAAGTCAGCTAATTGGTAATCAGTTCCAACAAAGTAAAGTTTAACGATACCCCTTTCAACTTGTTCCTTAATGAAGTGATATCTGACATCAATGTGCTAGGTACTTTATCAAAGTGGAAGCCATAATCTGTGAGTTGTGTTCTCATCCAAAGAACTTGAGCACAACACGCAGATAGAGACACATACTCCGCTTCAGCTGATGACAGTGACGTGCAATCCTGCTTCTTGGAAGACCATCCCACAAGCTTATCTTGACCTAGAAATTGTGCACCACCAGAAGTACTTTTTCGTGTATCAAGACACCCTGCATGATTAGAATCTGAATAGGCCGTTAGAAAAACCGGTTTCCCTCGGATACCAGAGTC
Organism: Glebionis coronaria; assembly: GCA_025667525.1. Taxonomy (NCBI): domain Eukaryota; kingdom Viridiplantae; phylum Streptophyta; class Magnoliopsida; order Asterales; family Asteraceae; genus Glebionis; species Glebionis coronaria. Next base: position 164,259,683 of record CM046874.1, read on the forward strand.
CCAAATGAATGGTATTCTTGAGGTACCGAAAGATCCGTTTAACCTCCTTGAGGTGCTTTTCAGTGGGTCGTGCTTGATATCGTGCACAGTAACACGTAGCATGTGATATATCTGGTCTGCTTGCTGTTAAGTACATGAGGGAGCCGATCATGGAACGATATTTCATTTGATCTATGGCATCTCCCTCCAAATCAGTATCTAGTGATGTGGTTGATAATGGTGTCCCAACGGGATCACATGAAGTCATACCATGCTTTTTGATTATCTCTTAACAATACTTAGCTTGGTTGATAAAGATAGCACTTGGGGATTGGTGAACTTGAATTCCTAGAAAGAATTTTAGTTCGCCCATCATTGATATTTCAAAATTGTTGTGCATTACTTTTTCAAACCATTTTGAAAGTTTTGGGTTTGTAGACCCGAAAATGGAACCTTTTGAGAAACCTTAGGATACCAGAAATTTCGAGAGCTCGTCGTACCACGCCCTTGGAGCTTGCTTGAGTCCATAAAGTGCTTTGTGGAGACGATACACCTTGTCAGGATAATGAGGATTAACGAATCCTTCCGGTTGCGTGACATAGACTTCTTCCTTCAAAGGACCGTTAAGAAACGCCGTCTTTACGTTCATTTGATAAACAATGAATCCCTTATGTGCAGCATAATCTAGGAAAATCCTAACCGCTTCCAAACGAGCTACTGGTGCAAATGATTCTTCAAAATCAATACCCTCTTTCTGACCATACCCTTTAGCCACGAGCCTAGCTTTGTTCTTGATAATCGTGTTTTCTTCATCCATCTTGTTTTTCCAGACCTGTTAGACTTACTTTTTGGTAAGCTGGTGCCTTTCACGTGATTTGGACTAGATATACATCATTTACTATATGCAGGGACTTATTATGTAAAGGATAGATAGTCTAGGTTAGTTAGGCCTATAAATACCCCCCATGACTCTCCATGGGGGGTGGAAGTTTAGTCATTTTTCATTGTTTTCATTTCACTTGAAATAAAACACACACTTTCCTTTCACCTCTCTATAACTTTCTCTCACTAGAACATCAATGGATAATATGTTCTTTGATCATCCCCGACCCCCCGAACCAAGGTGGTTTTTTGATGCTTGTCAATTGGTATCAGATCTAACCGGGGGTGTTTTATATTCGTGTTGTGTTTGTGCTAGTGTCGTGTTTTCAGATTCGTGCGTTATCAGTTTCTTAATTTGTACTATTCTTATTCATGAATGGTGTTCGTGTTTCGTGATGATCTTTATTTTAATCAATTTCATGTATCAAAATACCTATTGTTTGTCCTTATCATCATCACTGATCCACGTCGTATTTGTTTATTTAAAATATCTGATCTTGTTTTCATCAATTTTTTTTGTCCTTTGTCATTACAAGTTTTTTTGTCCCTGAAAACTTCTCAGATTTGTTTTTTTGGAAAAAGGACAAATATGGTCCAAGATCCCTTTTTTTAGGGTGTCAAAACCCTTTTGAGATGGGCTTATTGCGATGGGGTGTTTGGATCATTGTGATGGGAACTTGACTGTGTTTTAACATTGCGATGGGGTGTGGTCATTCTGATGGCTCCTTCTACGGGTTTATTCCGATGGGTATCACATCTACATTACGATGGGTTCGACTTTATCTATTGCGATGGGACTCATTCCGATGGGTCACATTGCGATGGGTGGGTTGATTCATCGCAATGGTGTATAAGGCGTCATGCTGCCAAAAAGATTTCGATGACATTACGATGGGGAGTGTTTAGTGCGATGGGTTTATGTGTTATATTGCGATGGATGAAGTTTGACTCATTGCGGTGGACTGATAAAGTTACAATGCGATGACATGGTTTATATATTGCAATGGAGAACTATTAATGTCAAAACAGTGAGTCTATATCAGTTAAATTAATATATCAGATTTAGACTCATGTTTATAAAAAAAAAACCATCAGTTAATACCTAACACAACATTTTTTAACAAAACAAGTAATCCAAAACCAATCTTGTATCACAACATTCAAACCAGTAACATTCAAAATCGTCTCATGGACATACAAACCTAAACTGAGACCAAATCTGTAACAACAATATTCAACACTCAAACCTTTTATCTCCTCAACACCACTCAATCTTGTCCTAATCCCATCGTCACCTAAACCCATCATGTAGACTCGAATATCACACTTTCATGATCTTAGTTTTGTTAAACATTTTTTAATCTGTAAAAAGGTTTTTTACGTTTAACAAGTTACCATCATTGACCAAAACAGTTCAATCATGCATATAATGAAACCTACCCGAGACCATGGAATAATATTGGAGCCGATTTAGGAGATGAGTGATCTTATTTTCGTGACTGGGATTTTCATATCATGAATGATTGTTTGATTTTCGGTATCATTGATTTTGATGTGATGAGATCAGATTCTTGAAGTTGAAGTTTTACTTGGATGATATCTGGGTTTTAAAGTGAGATATGGAGGGGCGTAATTAGGGTTTTGGAGATGGAGATTTGGGAGTACATAAGGAGGCGGTCTAAACATGGTTAAGAAGATGAGATGGGTTTTTATGAGCACCTTTCCCATGCCTTGGAAGTATCGACAGATGAAAGTAGATGGGGGCGGAGGTTAGACATGGGGTTTGGTGTGATTTGATTTGTGTGTGAGATAAATTAGGATTCCGATCTTTATATATCTTGGTCAAGTCAACATCTGAACTCTACTTCTAACATGGGCTGTTATATGAAGGACAGTTGTTGGGTTTTTGATAGCCATCTAGTCTCTCTGTTTAACCAAATGCACTTTTTTTGTAAATTGTTGCGTTTGGTTTGAATGTTGGTTTTGGACCGTGTGTTACAAATGTTTTTTGGTCTATTGGCTTATTTGACTCATGGGCCGAATCAGTGCTATATGTGGCCATTAGTTAAATAAGTTATCTAAACAATTGGTTATCAGGCCGATCACTAATTAACCGAAGGTATATAGTGGGCCGATTAATTTTTTCAATCGTATTCGGGATAATCGATTTTATATCCGAATGGTGCAAAATTAATTATGGGGTATTATGTGGATTACGGATGTTATTACTGGATTGAGCCGGGTATTTCATACGAACCAAGTGGTAAAATATTTTTCGGGTTAATGATTATGTGACAGGATTTTATTACGTTGGCGGGCCGTTTAAACAGTGACATTTAAGGCCGGGTATCTGTTTTCGATCATAACCTTTCTTCTCGATCTACAAACAAAACAAACACGATACATTACACTAAAACGATCCTTATCAAAAATTCACCTAAATTCCTAACGGCTATTACGGTTTATGTGATTACGAAGATGATTCGATGCTACTTATTTAAGGTTGAAGTGAGATTTCTCGAAGGCGTTCTTATTGTATCTTTAAAGGAGTACTGACGACTTTTTAGGATAACTTGTTCGAGCATATACGATAATAAGACTTGAAGTATCTAGTTTCCAGTGTCAAGGAGAGGATGGACGACGACATGGATAACTATCATTTTTTTGGGAGCTTCGTTGCGGTTCTTGGTGTCACACGCACTTGCAGTTGTGGATTTCTTCAAGAGATGTAGTACCTTTTCTTATACCGCCTGTTTTGGTATAGGGTACTTTAGAGAAGTTGTACCTTTTTAATACCGCCTTTTGGTATAGGGTACGTTTAAGACTTCTCTGCATCGCTCTTCATTCTACAATAGTGCAAGCTTAAGTTCAAGTTTGGGGAATTCTACTTCAGTTTCAAGTTTGGATTATCGGGTTATCTTCATCAGTGGTCACTATCAATAGCCAACAGAATTGATAAGGGGATTCAGTTCGGGGTGATCAAGAGAGAATTTCATTTAGAGAGATATTGTTGACATTTTCTCACATAGTATTGGTTACTAAGTAAGCGGTTCCAGTTGGCATACCACGTACACACATGAAGGATAATTCCCTTAATAGGTATCATCCTGGAGGGAGAAATGTGTACATGCGGGGTCATTGACTTTGGTGTTACCGTTTATACATAAAGGGATAAGTTGTCTACATTCGGGACTTAAATGACTTTGCTGTGGCGACTTTATATCATCACTGTCCTGTTAGGAGAAATGTGCATTTCTGGGACTTAATTGACTCTGGTGCTACGGTTTGACTTCTTGTTCGAGATAGAGTGTGTAATTCTGGTTATCTATCATAGAATCAAGACTGGGATTGCTTCAAATTGTGAGAAAATGTTGATGACATTATAACCTCCCACAGATTTCCTCTGTAGGACCTGTTTGGGAGGGAGCAGTCTTTACTGCTTGTTTAATGAAAGGCCTTCTAGTTGGAAGGGAGTAAAACTCAACTAGATTCTAAAAAGCTGAAGAAATAGAGCTGGAGTATTCAAGAAGATGAAGGTCGTTGAAGACTATCTCAAGGAATGCTGGAATTCAAGCTTATCATTTTTCTTTATTTTTGCTTGTAGGAATCATTGTAACCAACTCACGTGAGTCACCATCTTGGAGGGAGATTGTTAGACTTACTTTTTGGTAAGTTGGCGCCTTTCACGTGAGTTGGACTAGATATACATCATTTACTATACGCAGGGACTTAGTATGTAAAGGATGGATAGTCTAGGTTAGTTAGGCCTATAAATACCCCCCATGACTCTCCATGGGGGGGGTGGAAGTTCAGTCATTTTTCATTCTTTTCATTTCACTTGAAATAAAACACACACTTTCCTTTCACCTCTCTCTAACTTTCTCTCACTAGAACATCAATGGTTAATATGTTCTTTGATCATCCCCGACCCCCCGAACCAAGGTGGCTTTTTGATATTTGTCAAGACCCATCGAAGATTTAATGGAATTACATCGTATGGTCTATCAACAAGTTCCCAGACTTTTAGTCTTTAAAATTGGAGAAGTTCATCTTGCATTGATTCAATCCAAGCATGATCAGCCAAGGCTTCTTTGATATTTTTTGGTTCAGCTGTACTCTAGGTGAGTGCGAACATACAAACATCGCCATCGGTGTTAAGATGTCGTCTTTTACGAACGGGTTGTGAAGGGTTTCCAATTACTTGAACCAAAGGATGATCTCGGGTCCAATGATGTGTTGAAGGATGTCGTTGATAAAATGTATGCATATTTGACGGATCAACATGGCGAGTAGAGGACTCTCTAGTTTCGTGTACCGGTGTACCGAATGGGTTGATAAATTCGTCTTCGTCATTTAATGCATTGTCTGCTTGATTTGTGTTCTCTGGAGCAATGACAGTAGATGTGGATGTTGTAGGATCGATTGTTGAAGTGATATTCTGAGGAGGTAAATCTGCAGTAACCCGTGTTGAAGTAGATGGAGTTGTATCCTTTTGTTGATGATGATCGGTATCATCATTCTTATCATGAGTGACAGCGGAAGACTTCGATACAACATGTTTCTCCCCCGTGAAATATTCATCAAACATTGGTCCATATAACATTTCCAACTCTTCAAGTGTCGTGTCCACTATCATATCTGCTCTAGGAACATGTTCAGGAACCAGCTTTGAACTTGACGGTTCATTGCTATGGTCTTGAGTTCCGAGTTTCGTACGCTTATGTACAGAAGTCTTTTGTCGTTGTGGATCGGGACTTAAACTGTTTTGTTCAAGTGCCATTTCTTGTATTTCATCAAATCGGATATGAATAGTCTCGACTATCAATTTGTTCTCTTGTTGTAAACTCTATATCCCTTAGACTGAGTTGCATATCCCACAAGAATGCATGCATCACCTTTCTCTTTCATCTTGTCCAGATTTTCACCATCTCGAATAATGTAACAAATACATCCAAAAACATGAAGGTGTTTGAGTGGAGGTTTTCGATCATGAATTATGTGATATGGTTTCTTTTCGTGTCTAGGAATAATTAAGGATCGGTTTTGTGTGTAGCATGCGGTTGACACGGCTTCGGCCCAGAAGTATAATGGTAGTTTTGAAGCGGATAATAGTGTTCGAGCAGCCTCAACTAACGTACGGTTTTGTCTTTCAACAACACCGTTTTGTTCGGGTGTTCGAGCAATAGATGTTTCATGTTCAATCCCTTCGGCTTCAAAATAATTCTTTAGAGTTGAATTCAAGAATTTTGTGCCTCTGTCAGTACGTACCACTTTTACTTGAGCTTGAAGACCACGTTGTATCAACTTAAGGAAGTTAATGAGAACCTCAGGTGTTTCATCCTTAGACCTCAAGAAGTGAGTCCATGTGTACCTTGAGTAGTCATCGACAATTACCATAACGTATTTCTTCCCATTGATGCTTTGAACACACATGGGTCCACACAAATCGATATGCAGAAGATCTAACCGTACTTTTGAGCTTGGTGTAGTCTTTATCTTGAAACTACTCTGTTTAGCTTTACAAAGCTCACAAGAAGAACAAAGATGATCTTTGATGAATTTCAAACTTGGAAGGCCTCTCACAATATCTTTCTTGGAAAGCAAGTTGATGGTATCAAAGTTGAGATGAGAAAGACTTGGATGCCATAACCATGCCTGATTCGTTGAAGCTTTAGCCATGAAACAAATTGGAGTTGATGAAGTTGTGTGATGTTGGAGTTTTTGTACACCTTTAGGAAAAGGATGCACAAAGTAGGGCAAGTAAGCACGACGATTTAGGAAAACCGTGTGTGAATGACCCTAAGTGAGTTCGTTCTCGAGGAGGCAAGTGCGTTGTGTTATGAGTTGATTAATGTTTGTGATTATAATGATTGAAAAGGAAAGAAAGGAATGAGATTAGAAAAGGAATACGGTTACAAAGACGATTTAAACTACGACGAAAAAGGCGAACACGCAAAACCGTAAATAGTGCCAATATTAAAATTTTAACCTAAAAATTCCTAAAAATTACTAAAAATCCCCAATAATATTCTAAGAGTTTACAAAAAAATCCAAACTTGCTAAAACCTTTTAATTAATTCAATAATGACTTTTTAATGCTAATTAAAGCCCTAAAAATCACTTTTAATTATTAAAAAGCCTTAAACAAGATCTAATAGTTTGTAAACCTCAAAAATATCCTAATTAAGCTAAAAACTATTTTTAAAAATTTTAAAACCAAATTAAACTATTTTTAAACACTTAAAAATAATTAAAATCTATTAAATCTTAAATTAAATCTAGAAATTAATTGAAGAGTCTAAAAAAATTTGAAAAGTGACAAAACTCCTAATTAAGTGTCCTTAACCTAGGAAAAATGAAAAAACTAGAAAAAACCAACTTTCTATTTTTAGCAATAAAATAATATTAAAATACTCAAAAAAATAAAAAGTTTGTAAATAAATTCTAAAAAATTACCAAAAATCCTAAATAATGTAACTAAAACAAAAATGCAATCCAAATTTTCTGAAACCTATTTAATAATTTTATATTAAATTTTAAAGTTGCTTAAAAACCCTAAAATCCTATAAAATCAAAAATAAGCTAAATTGAAAACCTAATAAGCTGTAAACCTCAAAAATATGATTAAAAACCTAAAAACTATTTTTCCAGATTTTTAAATTACTTTTTTCTATTTTTTAATGACTTTCTAAAAATTAAACTTAAAATAATCCTAATAAATAAAATAATAATGGGAAAAATCTACTTTTTGTTCAGAAAAGTCAAACAACCTTATAAAAACCTAGGAAAAATGTTAAACTGGAAAAAGCTAAAAGAAATAAGCTAGAAACTACTTATTTAAAAGCTGTTATCTAGATAAGCTATAAAACAATTACCCCTTAAATAAGAAATGAAATGAAGCTATAACGTAAAAAGCCATCTAGATCACTGGTTAACACGCTAGCCCTTGGAAAGCAAGGTCGCGTGTTCGAGTCCAAGCAGGGTGAGCTTTTTGCAATTTTTTTTTTCTTTTTTTTTTTACTTTTTAAACTCAAACCAGTACTCTTTAAACTCACAAAAACTCAATCACAATCTAAATTTAACAAGATTAAACTACTTAGAAATCAAGAAACGTTCTCAAACTTGCTCAACTTTCTGATGAACACACAAGTGTTTATTCACTTGTGCAGTTATGATCAAGAGGGCTTGATCTTGTGATTGTGGATGTTTTATTGGATACAAAGGGCACCCTTATACTCTTTGGAGTATAAGGAGTCAAATCACAAGCAGGAACAAGCAAGTATAGCAATCAAATCACACAAAGCAAGCAGATTAAGGTTGCTGATATAGCTTGCACAAGTTTAATGGTGTTTGATGGTTTAGTGTGCACACAAGTGAGTTTCAAGGGCTCAAATCATGCATACAAGTCAATCAACTAGCAAATAAACAATTCACAAACCTAGAACAACCCTACTTCTAGCAAATTTAACAACTTGGTTGGCAAATTTCACCAAAATAAGCAAATAAAGGCAGTGACTGAATTTTAAGCTATATAACCAATTTTATCATGCAATCTTGCTTGAAAACTTGTTCAAATAAAAATCTTATGCTAACATACAAACTATACTACCCTAATAAGTGATTCCAAGCAGATTTAACTCACAAACTTCCCAAGAAACTCAGATAAATATGCAAATCCAAACACCCCTTTAAATCTCAGATTAAAAAGTTTTCAAAGCAAATCTAATCAAGACTTAACCAAACTAATTGAACACTATCTAAGCATGCATACAAGTCCTATTTAAGCAGTTTTAAGCACTCAAGCATACATTTAACAACTTAACAAGCAGAATCACATAAAGCACATAATATTTCAGAATACTAAAAATGAAATGGAAAACAAGAGACTACCTCAAGGGTCCTACATCCAGGACCCTTAGTGGTTGAAAAACCACCTCCATATAGGTTGGGGCCTATGCAGAACTTTGTTGATGGGTTGATGGAGTTTTACTTAACAAAATAGGATGAAATATGGACCTTGTTTAGAACCTGCTAAGAAAGAAATCAAAGGGGATTGTGTAAAAAGCTCAAGGCAGACCCCTAGCTTATGGAATAAGCTAGAAGTGGGCTTTTGGCTTATGGATGAGACTAAGCTAAGCAAGGAAAATGACCAACAAATGGCTATTCAAGCTTGGGTACCCACTACACCAGAACAAGCCATGGTGTTATGGACATACACAAGCTCAAATACCATCATACCAACACAATTAATCACCATTGTATCAGGTTTGTAGTGAAATTTAAGATATAAGAACACCTTAAAAAAAGAGACAGAAACTTTAAAAACTTGAAAACTTTTTCTGAAAATTAAACCAAACTCAAACAATGAACTTAAATCAACATAAATGTAAATGGAACTCAATATTTCTCATCAACAAACTCAATACCATTTATATTAATTCATAAACTGGATTTACAAGGTTTTTGAAAAAAGGAGAAAAATCAAGAACAGAAACTATGCTAAGTCCTATGTGCCTTTATATAGGCTTACATTTGTGATTCTAGAACTGATAAGAAGCTAAAAACCCTAACACTTGAACTTCCAATCTTGCCCTTGGACGATTTTTGAATTTTCAGTTAAAACAAAGCCATTTGAAGATCTTTGGCTTGTAGCTGAGATGCCAGTGATGTAGAAACAATCTAGGACGTCCATTTTGCCTTTGGGAGCAAGAAAATGCTGTGAGTTGTTGATCTTGCTGTCATCTTTTGTTTGGGAGTGAATAGTGGGGCAGGGGAGGGTTGGAGGGACATGTGAGGTGATGGTGATGGGAGTTTAAGGACGGTTTTAGGTTTAAGGGATGTTTAATTAATGATCTGGAAAGAATCACCTAAAAACCCTTTGATTTAATTGATGTTCTTCCTGGAAAAATTTAGGGTTTAAGGGTGGATTAGGATGTGATTTAATCCGTTTTGGGGTTAATGATTTTTAAATTAAGTGTTTGGAGGGAAGGGTTAAAAGTATTTAATTAATCCGGTTTGAAAAGTGAGTGGAGAGGTGATGTGGAGGAAGGGATGATTCTGATTGGGTGATTGTTTAAGGTTGGTGATGTGTCAAGCTGTGAGTGGGGGTTTGTCTTAGGTTGTCTTGGCAGGTTTGACCCCTTAATTTACATTCTTTGTTCAACTTGTATAAACAGCAACAAAACTCTTTTTCCTTTGTAATCAAGTTTGGGCTTTTGGCAATTTTGGCAGATATTGTTTATAAACTTGAAACAAGGACTACAAGTGCAATTTTGGCAATCTTCAAGGGCTGTTTTTGACATGTCTTCATACTTCAAGGCCTTGACTTGTTTGTTGACTTCTTGGAGGACCATTAATGACAATTTAGTTTTGTTGAGGGACTAAATTTGCCAATTCTTCAAAGTTAAGGGTCCTTTTGTAATTTTGACAAACTTTAGGGACCAAACTTGTAATTATGAAGATACAAGGGTATAAAGTGTCAATTCTTCAAACTTGGAGGACCAATCTTCAATATTATTCAAATCTTCAAGGGTTTTCTTTGGAAAATTCTTTATTAGGGCTTGGTTCATCGTGCGGCTTCGTTTCCCGTGTTCGTTTTTGATTGATTCTTGTGATCTTTTGTCATTTTCTCAATATCCGTACCTAAAATACACAAGCAACAAACACAAGCATATATTTGGGTATTTTGATGATATTTAATGCATTTTAAGCCCAATTTGGACGATGAGACTATGTATAAAAGCAGTCTCATCACTCCCCCATACTAAACCATTGCCGTGCCCTCACGCAATGCTAGAATAAAGTATCATAGCATCTCCAAAATTCATTTTATTCACTTTATTGGAATGATAAACTAGCTACACTACTACTATTACTACTACTTGTGTTCTAGACATAATGTATGATTTTCATCACAAAATGGGACGTTTAGGTTCATAGAATAAGAACACGTGAATGCTTCGTTAGAAATAATTTCGTCGTCCTCGATTTTCACTCCAATTCCATGCCAAGCGTGCAACGAGATCATTGCCATTATAAGTTAGTAATGCTAACACTACTCATATGCCCTAATCACGTACTTATCCTCCCATTATTCCTAAGTTGTATCTCTTATATTTTATGATGTCTTGAATGTTTCACGAGGATACATTGTTTGACTTATGCGATAATAGAGATTTAGGTCTAAAAATAGAGTCCTAACGGTGTAACTAAGACCATCAAATCAATAACCCCTCCTAATAGACAACGATGTTAAAAAATTAAGTTGACAAGAAGAATCGATAAACACGGTTTTATAACGGTTTTGAACATGAGACTTATTACCAAGACTTTTATACGCCCCCTAACGGAAGGGCCTTATTATCTTTGGTTTACCTCCATCTTTTATTCAACTTCGCCATGAAGCTTTTATTATGACTTTGGTCTTGCCTTGCCTTTTATTATCCGCCTCATCGGTGGTTTTATTAGCCAAAGACGTATATCCTCACGCTAAAGCGAATTTTGGATCTTTAAAGCTTGGAAGATTAAGGCTTGATTCACTTTCAATTTTTGCATAGATTTTAGGCCTTGTGGGGCTTCAAATTGTTTGCTTGATTTAGGTGAGCACTTGAAATCATATTATTGGGTGAAGCTTTCGATTATTCGGGTGCCAATACTTCAAAACCGTGACGCTGGCGATACCTTAATGTCTTCCCAATTTAATTACACGGAAGCTACTAGAAAAGACTAGAAACCCAACAATCCTAACTAAACCGCTAAGTCAATATTTTTTAAGCAAAAAAAATATTTACATGCGAAGGGAGAATAAGCAAACAACGAGAACACATGAGTTTTTGAAAGAATACGAGTACTCTACGTTTAGCATAGTAACTTATAATTAACTCTATCATTTCTCGTCCTCATTTAAGAGACTTAGCCTAATGTGTAGTTAAGGAATCAAAGCTAAGTGCTCAACACGCACGGTCGAGTAAAAAATTACTCTTATTCTCGCCATCGAAAAACCTACATTCGTGTCTTCAAACACTTATAAAATATGAGAAAAATTTTAAAATTTGGCCATTTTTAGCCTTATTTTGCAACAAAACGATAAACAAAACATAAACTTTGGAAAGCGTGAAGGTTTGGCAAAGCAAGTATCTATTCACCCCCCCATACTAAAGTTAAACATTGTCCTCAATGTTTCGAGTCTAGGGGTGCAAACACCCCCATACAAGAGACGTAGTCGAATGCCTAATCTAGCATGGAAAGGGTGTAACCGTTAAGTAATAGCCGTTTATGAAGTGTGCTAAAAACCTAAGGTTAGAACATCAAAAGGATATATCATGGATATTGAGAAATGTCTCCAAAGCAAACGATCGAGTGCTCCCATAAAACGAACACGAGAGGCTCCAATCGTGAAGATCATGATCTAAAGTTCACAATTCACAAACAACCACGAAACAAAGGTTGGAAGGGCACAAATCCCCACACGTAAGCTACATTAGAAAGCGATAATATGTACATAAGATAAGCATGGGACTCCCCCACGAGGCACCTCGTTTTTGATTACCGAGTCATGCGCTCGACTCGATCCCCTCAATACTAGCTATCATTGGGGAAGGTGACTTGGTCGAGGTAGTTCAAGGATGGAACTTCCCCGCCAAAGTAGTGCTTCAACCTATGTCCATTCACCTTGAAGTTAGGACCATCATCTTTAGCTAGCTCGATGGTCCCATACGGAAACACTTGAGTCACGGTGAATGGACCGGACCAACGGGATTTCAATTTACCGGAAAAGATTTTCAATCTTGAATTAAAAAGCAAAACTTGATCCCCAATGTTAAAAACCCGGTTTTTAATTTTTGAGTCATGCAACTTTTTAGTTTTCTCTTTGTAAATCAATGAATTTTCATAAGCAATATCCATCAGTTCATCCAATTCATTTAATTGCATTTTCCGGTGTTTTCCCGCGGTCTCCATGTCATCATTACAATGCTTTAGGGCCCAATAAGCCTTGTGTTCTAACTCGATAGGCAAATGACAATTCTTTCCATACACAAGCTTATAGGGAGTGCACCCAATGGGCGTCTTATGAGCGGTCCTAAAGGCCCATAAAGAATCGTCCAACTTATCCGACCAAGATTGTCGGTTTTCCCCAACGGATCTCTCCAAGATCCTCTTCAAAGCTCGGTTTGAAACCTCGACTTGCCCACTCGTTTGTGGGTGATAAGCCGTAGAAAGACGATGTGTAACCCCATATTTCCTTAGAACCCTTTCAAATTGGTCATTACAAAAATAGGTTCCACGATCGCTTATGATAGCACGAGGGGTTCCAAACCGAGAAAACAATTGCTTCAAAAACTTGACTACCACACGAGCATCATTGGTGGCAAGGCCTTGGCCTCCACCCACTTAGAAAGGTAGTCAACCGCAACGAGAATGTACTTATTACCACGAGATGATGGGAACGGCCCCATAAAGTCTATGCCCCAAACGTCAAAGATCTCACATACTTGAATGATATTTTGTGGCATTTCATCTTTTTGTGAGGCTTTTCCTTGTCGTTGGCATGCATCACACGACTTCACAAGATCTTGTGCATCTCGGTAAATAGTAGGCCAAAAGAAGCCGGCATCAAACACCTTCTTAGCCGTGAGATTAGCACCGTGGTGACCACCCGTGGGTCCCTCATGGCAAGCTCTAAGGATGTTAGAAGCTTCGGTGCCAAATACACAACGTCGGATGATTTGATCCGCACACGTTCGAAACAAGTAAGGGTTGTTCCAAAAGTAGAACTTGACGTTACGAAAGAATTTTCGTTTTTGTTGAGTCGTCATACCCTTAATGATGAAGTTACCCGCATGGTAATTTGCAAAATCCGCAAACCATGGGGTAGAAGAATCAAGCTTAGAATTCACTACACCAAGTGTCTCGAGCGGAAATGTTTCGGTGATTTCCTTGGGCTCGTAAACACTTTGGTGAGGATCTTCCAAACGAGAGAGATGATCGGCCGCTAGATTCTCGGCTCCTTTTTTGTCAACGATTTTGTGATCAAATTCTTGAAAGAGGAGAATCCAACGAAGTAATCTCGGCTTAGCATCTTGCTTTGCCATGAGATACTTAATAGCCGAATGGTCCGTATACACTATGCATTTCGTCAAGACGAGATAAGGTCGGAATTTCTCAAATGCATACACCACGGCAAGGAACTCCTTTTCCGTTGTAGTGTATTTAAGTTGAGCCTCGGTCATCGTCTTGCTAGCATAGTGAATAGGCAAGAAGTGCTTATCATGACGTTGCCCCAAAACGGCCCCAATGGCGTAATCACTAGCATCACACATAAGCTCAAAGGGGAGGTTCCAATTGGGAGCAACAAGGATGGGAGCTTCGGTAAGTTTCCTCTTAAGGATCTCAAAGGCTCGTACACAATCTTCGTCAAAGACAAAACGTGCCTCTTTTTCAAGAAGATGTGTAATGGGTCGAGAAATCTTTGAAAAATCCTTGATGAATCGTCGATAAAAGCCCGCGTGGCCTAGGAAACTCCTAACTCCCTTGACGGTTTTGGGATGAGGTAATTTGGCGATGACGTCTACCTTAGCTTGATCTACCTCAATCCCCGCTTTCGAGACCTTGTGCCCTAAGACGATTCCACTCTTAACCATAAAATGACATTTTTCCCAATTGAGCACAAGGTTGGTTTCCTCACAACGTTTTAACATTCTCTCTAGATTCGATAAACACGAAGTAAAAGAATCACCAAACACGGAAAAGTCGTCCATGAAGACTTCCATCGTCTTCTCGATCATATCATGAAAAATAGCTATCATGTATATTTGAAAAGTTCCCAGTGCATTGCAAAGTCCGAATGGCATTCTACGATAGGAAAACGTTCCATATGGACACGTAAACGTAGTTTTTTCTTGATCACGAGGATCGATGGGAATTTGGAAGTAACCGGAAAAACCATCTAAAAAGAAATAGAAATCGTTTCCCGTAAGACGCTCCAACATTTGGTCCATGAAGGGCAAGGGAAAATGGTCTTTTCGAGTGGCTTCATTTAACTTTCGATAGTCAATGCACACTCTCCATCCGGTCACGAGTCTAGTGGGAATCAACTCGTTGGCATCGTTTGGCACAACGGTCATCCCTCCCTTTTTAGGGACACAATGAATAGGACTCACCCAAGGGCTATCAGAAATAGGGTAAATCATTCCCGCGTCAAGGAGTTTAAGGACCTCCTTTTTGATGACGTCGTGAATTTTGGGGTTCACCCTCCTTTGACTTTGGATTGTGGGCTTGAAATCCTCCTCCATTAAGATTTTGTGGGTACAAAACTTGGGATCGATTCCCTTAATGTCGGATAACTTCCTTGTAATCGCCCCTTTGTGATCCTTTAGAACATCGACAAGTGCGGTTTTTTCATCATTCGAAAGATCCTTCGCAATAATAACCGGCAACTTGTCGTCCTCCTCCAAATAGACATATTCGAGGTGAGGAGGTAAATCTTTCAACTCGAGAATAGGTGGTTCCTCAAGTGAAGATTTGGGCTCGATACTCATAACCTCCTCGGGTAGAGGAAATGGGAAATCGTTGAGAAAATCCTTGATAATCGAGAAGTCCTCATCGTTGTCAAGGTCTTCGTCACAAGTACGTGGAACATCGAATTCTTCCAACGTAAAACCACCACCTTCAAATGGAGTGAAGGTTGGTGTCGAATTATCAAGAATTGGATCTAACATAGTGGGATTGCCACTAGTTTCTTCATCACCAAACCCTAAAACTTCTTGTGAAAATTCCTCGCAAACCACGTCGATCATATCAACGAGGTTTATGGTAGCAACGGAATAAACATGAGAAAGTTGATAATTTTGAGTTGCGTTTATAACAAGTTCCTCGTCGTTGAAACGTAAGGTGATCTTTCTAGCATGCACATCAATTAAAGCCATAGACGTATCTAAAAACGAACGACCTAAAATAAGAGGAACTTGAGGATCCGTGGGAATGTCAACAACAATAAAGTCTACGGGATAGTAGAACTTCCCCACTTTCACAAAAACGTCTTCCGCCAAACCACATGCAAGAATAGTGGAATGGTCGGCCAACTCAATAGACATTCGTGAAGGAGTAAGATTAGGAGGATTGAGCGACTTGAAGATTGCAAGTGTCATCAAGTTAATGCTAGCACCAAGATCGGCCAAGGCATAGCATTCTTCCATATCTTGAATTGCACAAGGGATCAAAAATTTACCGGGATCACCGACTTTTTGAGGTATGCGATTAAGATAAACCGACGAACAACTAGACATTTGGTGTAATTTCTCCTTGTTGTTCAACATACTCTTAAAGTTAGCGGCAAATCGAGGCATCATGACCAAAGCATCGGCGAAACTCACATTAAAGTGCAAATCACGAAACATTTTCATAAAAAGCTCAAATTGGTAGTTGTCGCGCTCTTGTCGTTTCTCCTTCCTAAGTCTCGATGGGTAAGGCAAGGGTGGTGTGGGTTGGGGCATAGGCATAGCCTTTGGAATCTCGGGTTCCAATGTTGGTAATGGGTCAACCGTAGGTGTGGCATGAGCGGTACTTTGTGGGCTTGAAATATGCTCCTTTTCGACCACCACCTCGGGTTCTTCCTCAATTTCCTCCACCGTTGGAGTAATTGGTTGAGGAGTCGGTTCTTTAAGTGTCTTACCACTTCGTGTGGTAATCACTTTCATCTCTCCCTTCGGGTTTGAAACGGTGTTACTAGGTAGACCACTCGAAGTAGAGGCTTTGTTCCCCATGACGGCTTCTAAAATGGCATTAAGCTTAGCATGAAAACTATTAAACTTCAAATCTTGACTAGCGGCTTTTTGGTCAATTCTTTATTCAAGCCTAGCATGACTTTGCTCTAGCTTGTTGTTTTGACCTCGAATTTGGTTAGCAAAATCATTTTTCAATTCATTCCTCATGCTAAGATTTTCTTTAACAAAATTAGCTAACTCCTTGGTGTTCTTAGCCGTGTCCCTAACTTGATTAGCCAATTGCTCTTGAATGTTTTCCAAAATCTTATCATTTGCCGTGGCGTAATTCACAAAGTCCATTGGAAGTTCTTTAGTGTAAACATTTTGAAGACCTTGACTCGTGTTTTGAAAATTACGGTTTTGGTTTTGGTTTTGCAATTGGCTACTACTACTCCCTTGATTCCCATAGTTGTTATTACCCTTGTAATTGTTCTTTTGATTGCTTTGGTAACCAACTTGATTGTTTCGATAATTGTTAGCATTTTGATTTGGTGGAAAACCCGGTGGAGTCAATTGATTAGTGCGAGGAACTTGACCGTTTTGGTTATAAGTTCCCGCGGCCGCGAAGGCACTCGAAGTGTTACCACCGTTGGTAATGCACTCGGAATAATCGTGAGCTCCACCACAATACATACAAGAAACCTCAACCGCTTTAATCGTAGCGGGAGCGGGTTGTTCACCAACTTTAAACTCAATTAACAATCCTTTCAATTTATCAAAAATCTTATTCTCCAAATTAGCCTCGATTTGACAAGCATCAACGGTGTGTGATAATGAAGGCGAAGACGAAGACGAAGTCTTACGAACACTCGACGTGCTACGAGGACTATACACCTTAGACCTATTTTCAATGATTAACAATGCTTCCTCGACCGTCTTACACAAAAAATTACCACCCGCGGCGGCATTAAGATAATCACGCTCATGATCGTTCAAGCCATTGTAAAACGTGTCAATTTGATGCAAGTCGGAAAAACCATGATGAGGACATTCGTGCAACATTTCCTTAAACCTATTCCAAGCCGTTGAAAAACTCTCATTATACTCTTGCGAAAACTTTGAAATCTCGTTTTTCAAGTGCGTAGTCTTAGAGGGCGGAAAAAATTGGTTCACGAATTTTGAAACGAGATCCTTCCACGTCAATATAGAATTGGGTGGCTCTTTCTCTAACCAAATTTTTGCGGGCCCCGCTAAGGAATACGGAAAAAGCATCATCTTAATCGAGTCGTTTGAAACATCCTTAAACTTGCATGTGGCGGTGAGACGATTAAATTGGCGAATGTGGTTATGAGGGTTGTCCTTTTCGTCACCTTGAAACTTGTTGTTTTGAATCATGGACAACAAACCCGTCTTAACCTCAAAATTCTACGCAAGGATAGCGGGAATCACAATCGCTTCTCCATAACCCTCGGTGGGTGCTTGAAGCAACTCCATCATAGTTCGATTAGCTATGGGTGCTTCTTTCACTACAATGGGTTCGTCAATAGGAGACTCCTCACTAGAAGGAGTGATTGATTTGTTTCTTCGTTTACGAGCACGTCTTGCTTTTGAGCGAGTTTGCATAAACGTCACGTACAACGAGAAGGCGAGCAAAGAAGATTCTTTTTGGTGTTTTTACTTTTTCAAATTTTTTGTGGTTTTTGATTGTTTATAACTTTTTTGGATTTTTGGAATGTATTAGGTAGACACAAATCTACAAATCTCCTCCTTAATCAAATCTCTCGATTAAAGAAGCCTCAAGGAATGAAAACAATCACGTGAAGTGAACGCCTTCGATGACTTTAGAACGATGGTGGAACACCAAATCGTTCAAGAGGGTTTAATCAAATGAAACCAAGAAAATATATATGATACTTAAGTAATACTTTGGGCGGCAAAACCCTCGATTAGCTTTCAAAATCAAAATACGCACAAGCAAGCGGAGGAAACGAGGCGACGCGAAGCACTTAAGAGCCTTTTTCCTTTAGGTCGTGAAATACAACCGCCTTATACCCACCTTATAGTTAGTATTTCTCAAAATCGAGCTTCACGAAAGTATTTATCTATTTTTGCCTTTTTCTTTGGTTTGAGATTCGAATACAATGATTGGGTAATGACCTCCCAAGTCAAGGTAGTGATTTCTCACGTATTTGGAGTACTTGTAAATTTATTGTTCTACGTATACAATATAGTAATAGTATTCACAAAAAAACGAAAAACGATAATACGTATTAGTAGAGTGCTACTAATACAATTAGCTATTTATGGCTATATAAAAACAACAATGGTTCAACCAAAACACAACACGCCTCCCCGGCAGCGGCGCCAAAATTGATGTTGGAGTTTTTGTACACCTTTAGGAAAAGGATGCACAAAGTAGGGCAAGTAAGCACGACGATTTAGGAAAACCGTGTGTGAATGACCCTAAGTGAGTTCGTTCTCGAGGAGGCAAGTGCGTTGTGTTAAGAGTTGATTAATGTTTGTGATTATAATGATTGAAAAGGAAAGAAAGGAATGAGATTAGAAAAGGAATACGGTTACAAAGACGATTTAAACTACGACGAAAAAGGCGAACACGCAAAACCGTAAATAGTGCCAATATTAAAATTTTAACCTAAAAATTCCTAAAAATTACTAAAAATCCCCAATAATATTCTAAGAGTTAACAAAAAATCCAAACTTGCTAAAACCTTTTAATTAATTCAATAATGACTTTTTAATGCTAATTAAAGCCCTAAAAATCACTTTTAATTATTAAAAAGCCTTAAACAAGATCTAATAGTTTGTAAACCTCAAAAATATCCTAATTAAGCTAAAAACTATTTTTAAAAATTTTAAAACCAAATTAAACTATTTTTAAACACTTAAAAACTATTAAAATCTATTAAATCTTAAATTAAATCTAGAAATTAATTGAAAAGTCTAAAAAAAATTTGAAAAGTGACAAAACTCCTAATTAAGTGTCCTTAACCTAGGAAAATGAAAAAACTAGAAAAAGCCAACTTTCTATTTTTAGCAATAAAATAATATTAAAATATTCAAAGGGCACCCTTATACTCTTTGGAGTATAAGGAGTCAAATCACAAGCAGGAACAAGCAAGTATAACAATCAAATCACACAAAGCAAGCAGATTAAGGTTGTTGATATAGCTTACACAAGTTTAATGGTGTTTGTTGGTTTAGTGTGCACACAAGTGAGTTTCAAGGGCTCAAATCATGCATACAAGTCAATCAACTAGCAAATAAACAATTCACAAACCTAGAACAACCCTACTTCTAGCAGATTTAACAACTTGGTTGGCAAATTTCACCAAAATAAGCAAATAAAGGCAGTGACTGAATTTTAAGCTATATAATCAATTTTATCATGCAATCTTGCTTGAAAACTTGTTCAAATAAAAATCCTATGCTAACATACAAACTATACTACCCTAATAAGTGATTCCAAGCAGATTTAACTCACAAACTTCCCAAGAAACTCAGATAAATATGCAAATCCAAACACCCCTTTAAATCTCAGATTAAAAAGTTTTCAAAGCAAATCTAATCAAGACTTAACCAAACTGATTGAACACTATCTAAGCATGCATACAAGTCCTATTTAAGCAGTTTTAAGCACTCAAGCATACATTTAACAACTTAACAAGCAGAATCACATAAAGCACATAATATTTCAGAATACTAAAAATGAAATGGAAAACAAGAGACTACCTCAAGGGTCCTACATCCAGGACCCTTAGTGGTTGAAAAACCACCTCCATATAGGCTGGGGCCTATGCAGAACTTTGTTGATGGGTTGATGGAGTTTTACTTAACAAAATAGGATGAAATATGGACCTTGTTTAGAACCTGCTAAGAAAGAAATCAAAGGGGATTGTGTAAAAAGCTCAAGGCAGACCCCTAGCTTATGGAATAAGCTAGAAGTGGGCTTTTGGCTTATGGATGAGACTAAGCTAAGCAAGGAAAATGACCAACAAATGGCTATTCAAGCTTGGGTACCCACTACACCAGAACAAGCCATGGTGTTATGGACATACACAAGCTCAAATACCATCATACCAACACAATTAATCACCATTGTATCAGGTTTGTAGTGAAATTTAAGATATAAGAACACCTTAAAAAAAGAGACAGAAACTTTAAAAACTTGAAAACTTTTTCTGAAAATTAAACCAAACTCAAACAATGAACTTAAATCAACATAAATATAAAGGGAACTCAATATTTCTCATCAACAAACTCAATACCATTTATATTAATTCATAAACTGGATTTACAAGGTTTTTGAAAAAAGGAGAAAAATCAAGAACAGAAACTATGCTAAGTCCTATGTGCCTTTATATAGGCTTACATTTGTGATTCTAGAACTGATAAGAAGCTAAAAACCCTAACACTTGAACTTCCAATCTTGCCCTTGGACGATTTTTGAATTTTCAGTTAAAACAAAGCCATGTGAAGATCTTTGGCTTGTAGCTGAGATGCCAGTGATGTAGAAACAATCTAGGACGTCCATTTTGCCTTTGGGAGCAAGAAAATGCTGTGAGTTGTTGATCTTGCTGTCATCTTTTGTTTGGGAGTGAATAGTGGGGCAGGGAAGGGTTGGAGGGACATGTGAGGTGATGGTGATGGGAGTTTAAGGACGGTTTTAGGTTTAAGGGATGTTTAAGTAATGATCTGGAAAGAATCACCTAAAAACCCTTTGATTTAATTGATGTTCTTCCTGGAAAAATTTAGGGTTTAAGGGTGGATTTGGATGTGATTTAATCCGTTTTGGGGTTAATGATTTTTAAATTAAGTGTTTGGAGGGAAGGGTTAAAAGTATTTAATTAATCCGGTTTGAAAAGTGAGTGGAGAGGTGATGTGGAGGAAGGGATGATTCTGATTGGGTGATTGTTTAAGGTTGGTGATGTGTCAAGCTGTGAGTGGGGGTTTGTCTTAGGTTGTCTTGGCAGGTTTGACCCCTTAATTTATATTCTTTGTTCAACTTGTATAAACAGCAACAAAACTCTTTTTCCTTTTAAATCAAGTTTGGGCTTTTGGCAATTTTGGCACATATTGTTTATAAACTTGAAACAAGGACTACAAGTGCAATTTTGGCAATCTTCAAGGGCTGTTTTTGACATGTCTTCATACTTCAAGGCCTTGACTTGTTTGTTGACCTCTTGGAGGACCATTAATGACAATTTAGTTTTGTTGAGGGACTAAATTTGCCAATTCTTCAAAGTTAAGGGTCCTTTTTGTAATTTTGACAAACTTTAGGGACCAAAATTGTAATTATGAAGATACAAGGGTATAAAGTGTCAATTCTTCAAACTTGGAGGACCAATCTTCAATATTCTTCAAATCTTCAAGGGTTTTCTTTGGAAAATTCTTTATTAGGGCTTGGTTCATCGTGCGGCTTCGTTTCCCGTGTTTGTTTTTTATTGATTCTTGTGATCTTTTGTTATTTTCTCAATATCCGTACCTAAAATACACAAGCAACAAACACAAGCATATATTTGGGTATTTTGATGATATTTAATGCATTTTAAGCCCAATTTGGACGATGAGACTATGTATAAAAGCAGTCTCATCATTGTGTCTTGTAGTGAAATTGTGTAAAGATCAGTACTCCGTGAACCGGTGAGTAAATCATTCCCATCATAATCACGAACAAAACATGTCTTCTTTCTGAAATCAACTTCCAAATCTGCATCACAGAATTGACCAACCGAGAAAAGATTGTGATTGAGTCCTTCGACATAGTATACCCTTTTTATCGTGATATTCCCCTGAACCAAATCTCCATATCCTAGGATCGGTGCAAATTGATCATTTTCGAATCTGACCGTACCCAGGAACTTCTCCACGAAGTTAATTAGAAACTTGAGATTCCCCGTCATGTGCTTCGTGCATCTGAAGTCCAATATGAAGAGAATTATTTGTATCACCTGCAGAAGAGTTAGAACACGATGGATCATTTTCTAAATTGGATACCACATTAGTTGTGATTTCAGAATCATTAGTGTCCTTAGCAACATTTAAAGGCATACTAACACTCGTTGTCACGTTTTCTGTCCTAACTTTAGGCATCCATTTATATCCTAGATGACATTGATTGGCAAACCACCATTTCCACGACTTGCTAGCAGACTCATATAATTCCCTAATTCTGCTTCTAGTGGTCTTAGTGGTGGAGTCTGATGCAATACTTTTCTCAGGGGCGATTACACCAGCATGGTTCACTCTGCGTTTGGGTTTTATAGCACTAATAGGCATCGCAATTTGCTTCTTAGTTCTAGTAGTTACGTTTTTGACATTATTCGAAACACACATAGCATGATTGGCATTAGCACACTTTCCATATTTCACACAAACAAACTTAACATTCAAAGCATTCAAAGTCAAATCATTCATATCGTCATTACACGCGATTAAAGACGTTTTATTCTTAGAAACATTGAAAATCCTAGGGTGGTCTTCTACTTTCTTCATCTTCCCTTAACTTTTGTTTTGCCAAACCTTTTCATTCATGCAAGTGCTCTTAAGCTGAGGCCGGCTAACACTAGCAGTGGGGACTACTCCTGTAGTTAAAGACACACGTCTATTAGTGTTTCTAGAAGTCTGAGGTGATTCACTTTCTTTGTTGTGTGTGGGTTTAGTGGCCAATCTATACATCCCTGGTTTAATTACATTTGTGTTCTTAATGCTTTGTGATCGAATATGTGTTCTGAGAGTATTCTGTAGTAACCTATCCTTCCCATCCGTCTTGGGGGCAAACGCAGGTTTTACAAATGCAGAATTAGAGAAAACAGATTGTTTTCCCAATACAGAGGGTCTAGTCACTCTGTGCGCATTGGGTTGTCTTACAACAGGTTTTTTAACACTAGGTTCCACAATTTTCCCACCCATCTTAGCAACGAGTTTCTTCAACTCTGCTATCGCTATTTCCCTGTCTTGTAACTGAGCTTTCAACCCTTTAATTTCCAAACTCTTTTCATTCATTTCTCAACACATTTGGGAAAGTTTTTCTTGTAATTTATTATCATGTGGAAAACTTCCTATGTCTTTTTGCAAAGCAAGTTCAAGAGAATGACAATGTTTTTTTAAGGAAATCAGTTTTGTGTTGTAGTAACTCAAAAGCCTTTTTATCAACATTTTCTTTACGTTTCGAAAGCTCAATTTCAAGACGCTCACACTCTTTGATTTTATCAAGATATTTGCATGCAACATCAGAATATTCATCGATATCAGCACAAGATTGAAGAGTAACACAAAGATATCTTTGGAGAGACATTCTTCTAAGAGTAGATCATATTCATCTGAAAAACGGACTTGTCTTTGAAGATCGTCAATTTCTTTCTCAATAGACCCAACATATTTTAATTCATCAAACATTTCAGACCGAATTAATCTTTCAAATTCAAGAATATTTTCTTTTAATGTGGTCATGTTCGGTATTAAGATTTGTTTGATAAGCACAATTATATCTTGAGGAATTGGTTTTTTTCACTCGTCATTTTCTCGTTGTTTCCATTCTTTGTCAACAATGGATTTAAAATCAATGTAATGTTGTAGAAACCCAAATGTCTGCCTACTCTTGCTTTTAGAAGCATCAAGAGGCAAGTAGTTGATGAACTTAGAAACGTTTTTTTTTTCTTAGTGGCAAAAGCTTTCTTCCATTGAATTCTTCTTTGTTTGCTTTCGAGAAACAATTGCTCACGAGACTTTTGTTTTTGTGGAGAGAAAAGACCATAAAGACTGTTTTCATACGCATAATTATATGGTTTCACAAACTCTTTATTGACTGGTGATCTACTCTCCTCTTCCCAAAGGGATGTCTCATCATTACCAAGAGGATATTCAGGATCGGTCCATTCGGACTCATCCATATAAAGGCGCGGGTTCGCAGCTTGAGCTTGGGCAAGATAATCAGGACTTGCAAAGCTAGCTTGACCCTTAAACATAGACGGAGGTGCTATCATTCTTACGGTTTGAATAGAGTCATGCGTTTTATAAACAACTTGCTTCCAAAATTCGACTTGTTTTTTTAGTACTATTACTTTTTGAGTATCTTTTCCATGTCGACTTTTGAAATCTTGTTTTAACGTTTCAACCTCTTGTTTCTTAACATAAAAAATTTTAGCAGACTCGGTGTTATCCATCGAAAGCCGTTGTTCAAGTTCGTTAACTTTGGTGGTAGCAAGGTACGTTTTTTGACGTTCATCCATTAATAAAACACTAAATTGACGTTTCTCTTTGGTTAATAACTCAAGAGTTTCGTTGTATTTCTTTTCAAGATCGTCCTTTTGACTTTTTAACGCACTAACCTTGTAACCCTCAAGCTCTTTGGTCTTTTGTAAAAGCTCAGCTCTATAACTTTCAAGGGTCTCATTAGATTTAATTAGAGCGGCTTTGCATTCTTCAAAATTTTGAGTGAGCGCTGCGTTTGCCTTCTTTAATTGCTTTTGATTCTTTTTAGTTTCTTTGACATCTTTTTGTAAAGTGGCAATTAATTTAGCAAGCGCAAAACGTTCCTCTTCATCATATTCATTTGCATGTTGATCGTCCTCAGACTCATTATTGCACATGTCTGATGAATCAGGTGTGGTACTACTATCAACCGTTTCCATCATACATGTGTCATTAATGGCATTGGGTAGCTCATTATGCTCATGAATATCGCCAAACACATTATATTTGTCAGTGGTGTGTACCTTATCGAGTGGCTCAGTGTTAAAGATAGGGCCATTGTCATCTTCAGTGACGTTGAGAACTTCTTCAACCTTTCCATGTACGAGTAATGTGCTTCTAATTCTTGGTCGGAGGCTTCATCATCAGTGTCATCAAGCTTTGCTCCTTCCTCAGCCGACAATTTGACCCCTGCTTCCATCTTCTTGCATAACAACATCTTCTCTTTATGGTAGCTAGAGTCCCTAACCCGTTTCGGCTTTCTGCATTCCTTTGCCATATGCACATAACACTGAATCCCACTTTGTTGAACCACTTGCATTCCAATAGTTTCCCTATTCCCAGTAGCAGTGGCAATCCTCTGAGTATCATACTTGGCAGTTTGTCGATCATACCTTGCAGAACCCTCAACATGTGTTGGATTACGTCGATCATACCTAGAAGGACTTTCGCCACGTTGACGTGTGTCATACCTTGGAGGATTCTCAATATATTGGTTCTTTGTGTTGGATGATGTTCGAAGATTGTTGTTGGTGGGTTTGAAGATTTTCTGGTAGGTCTTTATAATGAAAGCAATTTGTTGTTTCATTTCCCGATTCTCTTGATATTCATCACTATCCACTTCAGATGATGACTCAGATGGTGGTGATGGTGCTCTTGGTTCTTTCCGCGTGATCTTGTGGAGGATGAAGACTTGGATGATGTGGAATATCGTGGTGAGGATGATTGAATGGAGTATGACTTTGGAGTACGAGATCGATGATCTTGAGTAGTAGACACTAGAGCAAGTGGATTAGCCGTATTTGCAACTGGTTCAGCTCGAATTTCATTTTCCTCATGCTGAAATTGTTTCAAGATATCAAAGATAGTGTGATAGTTTACCTTGTCTAACTGCTTCTGTTGTTTCACCAAAGTAACAAAACGTGTCCACTCTGGTTGAAGTTGCTGAAGAAATTACACATTAACTTGCATGGTGGAGACCTCCAAGTTGTTTCTTGTCATATCGTTCATCATCTTATAGAATCGTGAATAATAAGACTCAATTGATTCTCCATCCAATGTAGTAAACTTACCAAAACTCCAAAACAAGTTTGTTTTAACATCTTGCTTGTTGAGTGATTCTCCTTGTTACAAGCGTTCAATAGCCGTCCACATTTCTTGTGCCGTAGGACATGCATCAACCGTGGAATAAATATCATCTCCAATTCCACTTAGAATTGTATAGATCGCTTCTTTTTCTACATCATACCAAGCACGCTTCTCTGGTGTAAGATCAGATAAAGTTTCTTTTCTTGTGGTTGCGGGTATTTCTAGAGTAGTGTCTGTGGCTGGTGTATGAGGAACAATGATATCGGAGAAAACAGATGGTCCATTGTTAATACATTGCCTCAATGCATCACCATTAGGTCTTGTATCAAGATAGCGAAGAAAATGTGATTGCCATTGAGCATATCGACCGGCCACAAGCATTGGTGGTCTCTCTTTGTTACCCGCCACCATTATGTTGTTGTTCGTAACATGATATTCTGCAGTAGAATCCATCTCAATATTCTCTGAAATGATGAAGTGAATATGGATCTTAAGTAGATATGATGTGATTGATTTGTTGTTGAAATTCCAAAAATTGCTATTTTTCTCAGTCCGACAAAACGGTAGACCGAAAAATTTTCAATTACCAAATTTTGAATTCAAGTTAGAAATAGCCAATAACTAGTAGGGAAAAAATTTGATTTTACTTGACCTAAAAATTTTTAACTCTTTTTTTTAATCTTCGTGTAAACTATGTTCCGGGACTAGTCTAGATAGTGGCTAAGTCTGAAAAGTAAACTAACAAAATTTAAATGTCCATCGCAACATCCATCGGAAGTCTGATCGCAACACCATATCGTAACCTCTGATCGCAACCCTGATCGTAACTCTTGATCGTAACACGTGATCGCAACCCTGATCGCAACTCTCGATCATAACACGTGATCGCAACCCTGATCGCAACTCTCGGTCGCAACACCTGATCGCAACTCTCGATCACAACACATGATCGCAAGTCGTGACCGTAACACCAATCGCAGTGTTAGATCGTAACACAGATCGTAGTGTCAGATCGCAACACAGATCGTAACAGGTGATCTTAATATTCGATCGCAAGTAGAAACCCCAAGTTTATGAAATCGTAATATTCAGATCGTAACGAATAAAAAGTTCGAGACTTTTAGGCAACAAGAAAGATGAGATTTTTACCTAGGAATTCGTGTTTCTAGCCAAACCAAAGCAACCAAATCCTTACCACAAGTGTGTAGAAGATATATAGCAAGATTTAGAGCACGAAAAACACAAAAAAAATTGAATCCGGGATTATGTAAGGTTTAAGGCATACGAACCAAAAAGATAACAACAACCAATCACAAAACTACACCATGACGATTGATACCAATTGTTGTCCCTATCAATTCATGATGATTAAACAAGAAAGGTAGATAAAAGATGAAAGATTTCTAGAGAGAGAAAGTAGTGAGAGAAAGTAGAGAGATGTGTGTGAAACAATAAGAAGGTTAGATTAAGAGAAAAATGAATCAACCAACACCCTTCCTAACATGCTAGGAAGGGTATTAATAGCCTTTGCCTACATGTGGCATAATGGGCTATATGATTATGGGCCAGGCTTTCCTTTTGGGCTTTGGTTACTTATGAATGAACTTTAGCTTAAAGTTAAGCCCGTAATACACGACTAACCTACTACCTATTACAACGTACTAATATACAATACATAATAAACATATGACCGAGCATTCTTGTTTGACTCAATATTTTGAGGCTAACATAACTATTCGATAATACATAGAATTCATAAACAAAATAAGTTATTAACCACATGTGATTCCATGTAATTTTGTTTGAATCATGTAATGTTGTTTTAATCACATGTAATTTTGTCAATATATTAAAATGTCTATTATCATTCATGTAAGATATACAAAACAAATAGGCTTCTTGAATTACATGTGATTTTATTTGAATCACATGTAATTTTGCTTGAATTACACGCGACTTGGTGATTATTACATGTGATTTTGCTTGCATTACATGTGATTCAAGCATTTCGAAAACTTAATTTCTTCTAACAAACCCACTTTAGATGAATCACATGTGATTTTATTTAAATCACATGTGATTTTGTTTGAATCACATGTAATTCTATCAATATATTAAAATGTTTATTGTCATTCTTGTAAAATATATAAAACAAACTGGATTCTGAATTACATGTGATTTTGTGTGAATCACATGTAATTCTCTTCAAATACATGTGATTAAGTGATACTACCACTTGTTATTTTGCTTGAATTCATGTTATTCAAGCATTTCAAAATCTTAACTTCTTTTAACAAACCTACTTTAGATGAATCACATATGATTTTATATGAATCACATGTGATTTTATATGAATCACATGTAATTATATCAGTCTATTAAAATATATGTTGTCATCATGTAATATATATAAAACAAATTAACTTTTGAATTCCATGTTATTTTGTTTGAATCACGTGTAATTTTGCTCGAATTACATGTGATTCAGTGATAATTACATGTGAGTTTTCTTGAATTTCATGTTATTCAAACATTTCAAATGCTTAACTTCTTCTAACAAACCCACTTTTGATGAATCACATGTGAATTTTTTTTAAATCACAAGTAATTATGTCAATATATTAAAATGTATGTTGTCGTTCATGTAAAATATATAAAACATATTGGCTTCTGAATTACATGTGATTTTGTTTGAATCACATGTAATAATTCATTGATAATTACATGTAATTTTCAATTGTTAATAGCCATACAACTTCATATCAAAATCACTAAGTGACTCACTAAAATCATAAGTAATTCACCAAAACCATATTTTATTTTCATTTGTTTATAATAATACAAGTTCATTTTCACGAAAATTACATGTAACTTCCATACCTATTACATGTGATTTTGTCAAAATCACATGTGATTTAGCACAAATTACATGTGATTTACCTCAAATCACATGTAATCGGTGCAAAATCACATGTGATAAGAATACTTGTTGGTTGAATTACACATCATCAATATTCATACGTACACTACATTCTCTAACACTTTGAACCTGTTTATCATCATTACATTTCGTCAACACTTCAAACTCGTTGGTACCTTCTTTATTATACATGAAATACAACAAAGAAAAACACAAAAGAACCCAAACTAAAGACTATAGATATCACACAGTAAAACCAATCATACATCATACATAAATCACAAGGCCCACAAGAAACTAATGTCATCCCATGAAACAAAGTCATTCATACTAGTGCACGACATATTGAAGGCGTCGTCTGGATCGAAAGCAATATAAATCAAACGACAGACCAAAGACTGAATGAAGAAAAAATCGTCATCCCCACATAAACAAATATACCTGGGTTACCACAGTGAACTAGAAAGCCAACAATCATGTGCGATATTGTGTACTACAACACAAACACAAAAAGTAAATCTGATATTTTAGAGAGTAATCTTCACATGAAGACGACGTGTTGTTCTCTTTATCTTGATCTGATGTAGGGGAGTATCTAGTGCTAGTGGTGGTGTTGTGTTTTTTCGGCGAGGAGATGTGGTGGTGGTGCGGTAGTCGGGGAGGTGGTGCGTACCTTTTGCTGGTGATCGAGAGTGGTGGTCAGGGTGGATCGGGTGTTATAGAGAGAAAGCATTCGGGGTGGACCTGGTGGGGGGATATGGTGGTTGGTGGTTGTGCGGTGGTTTTTATGATGATATTTGTTGTAATTCGGCGTGGAGGAAGTGCTGCTGGTGGTGGCAGTGATGGTGGTCGTACGGTGGTAGTGGTGGTGGCAGTAGATCGTGGTGTGGCAGTAGATTGCGGTGGTGGTGGTTGAAGGAATATGTAGGAGTGTGTGTTTTGTAGAGAGAGAAAGTAAGTGGATAAATGAGGGGATAATATGTGTTTTTAGGGTTTAAATATGGTTGGCAGATAGGATTATAGCCATTTGATGAAGATAAGATTGGATGGTTAAGATTTGTTCCTTTTATTTTTTTTGAGTGCCTATTTTACATAGATTTTGCCTATTTGTGTTTAATCTTATCCATTTGATTAAAATAGACATGAAAGATGGAGATTAATCCTTGGTATCCAAATAAAGTTTAGTATCCAGATGTAATATACTATACTTGCGCTAGACAACATTTAAGCCCAATTTACTTTGTTCTTTGGAGTGGCCCTATATTTAGGTAAAAACTTCATTAATATATCCTCGTTGAGACATTGTCCAGGCATAAAATTAAGCTGACCCATCCAGTTGAGAAATAATTACAGTATATAAAAGTTATCATAGTATTAGAAAATTAAGTTATATAACTTCATTAATAGGGGCGGAGTTAAGGGGGTTCCCGGGGATGCACGGGAACTCGGTGGAATTTTGTCGCGTAATGTATAAATTTGCTAAAAATGCTCTATTTTTTCAAAATGAACTCGGTCCTAAAATTATGTACTATATACATATCCGTATTAAAAAATATGTACACCCAATAACTTTAATGTTTGGCTTCGCCCCTGAATATAGCCACGTTGAGACATTGTCCAGGCAATAGTGTCAAAAATGAAGATTTGAGAATTCAAGCAAACTACCTTCTAAGATCCTAAAATTTTTTTAGGTTTATACATACTTGCACAATCACAAACAACAATATTTTAGCATGCAAAATAAATAAAAGAGCTGAAGGTCCAAATAGGTTAACTACCTTAAGAAAAGGCATGACAAATATCAGGACAGAGAATGCATAATATTTATACGTTAGAGGTTCAACTGATGAGTTGATATGTTACGGTTATACGTTAGAGGTTCAACTGATGAGTCGATATGGTAAGGTTATACGTTAGAGGTTCAACTGATGAGTCGATATGGTATGGTTATATGTTAGAGGTTCAACTGATTAGTCCACGGACGGAACTTGAACACTTATAGTGGAGGGGTCAAAATGTATAGTAACCATCTTAGGGGGGGTCATTTTACTAATTTCCAATATTTCATATGAAAAATGAGTACTATTGTGATTAAAATGTTTAAATTAATGCTTGATGTAAAAAAAATTAGGGGGGGGGCACAACCCCCCTTTGCCTCCATTATCTTCCGTCCCTGGATTAGTCGATATGTTACGGTTATATGTTAATGGTTTTACTGATGAGTCGGTATGCTAGGGTTATATGTTATAGGGTTCAACTGATGAGTCGATATGTTACGGTTATACACTAAAAGTTCAACTGATGAGTCGATATGCTAGGGTTATACGTTAGAGGTTCAACTGATGAGTCGATATGTTCCGGTTATACGTTAAAGGTTCAACTAATGAATCGATATGCTAGGGTTATACGTTAGAGGTTCAACTAAAGAGTCGAGAGGTTACGGTTATACGTTAAAGGTTCAACTGATGTGTCGATATGCTAGGGTTATAAGTTAGAGGTTCAACAAATGAGTCGATATGTTACGGTTATACGTTAAAGGTTCAACTGATGAGTCGATATGCTAGGGTTATACGTTAGAGGTTCAACTGATGAGTGGATATGTAACGGTTATACGTTAGAGGTTCAACTGATGAGTCGATATGGTAGGGTTATACGTTAGAGGTGCAACTGATGAGTCGATATGTTACGGTTATACGTTAAAGGTTCAACTGATGAGTTGATATGATAGGTTTATACGTTAGAGGTTCAACTGATGAGTTTATATATTACTGTTATACGTTAGAGGTTCAAATGATGAGTCAATATGCTAGGTTATACGTTAGAGGTTCAATTGATGAGTCGATATGTTACGGTTATACGTGAAACGTTCAACTGATGAGTCGATATGCTAGGGTTATACGTTAGAGGTTTGATTGTAGTCTTTTTGTATACTTCTCTTAGGAAAAAGAAGTAACAAGCGGTAAGTATTAAACTTTACGGTTTAGGAAAACCGCAAATTCGAATATTAGAGTTCGTTCTCGACAGATGTGTGTGTATAATTAGCCAATATTAAAAATCAAATCTGGATTAGTAACGTTTTTGGTGTGACAAAGAGAGAAAAGTAAATGACGAGTTACGCTAAAGTTATACTACGACGACGAAAAACGTAAAATAATGACGAAAAATAAAATTAATCAAAAAATTATTAAAAATCAAAAATAAATTTCTAAATAATATAAATAAAGTCTAAAAATCAATAAAAACTTTTTGTAACTTATTAATCGTTATTTAATTTTTAAATCTAGTTAAAGACCTAAAAATTAAAAACAAAAAAGAAAAAGTTCAATCAAATATCTTAAAGTTTGTAAACCTCAAAAATATTATTCAAAAACTAAAAACTATTTTTCATAACTTTTTCAGCACTTTTTTTCTATTTATTAATGGCTAAAGTCTAATTAAAATTAAAATAATGATAAAAAATAAAATAAAGATGGGAATAATCTGAAACCCTTTTTTAAAATTCTAAGTACTAAAAACTAACTAGGAAAAACGAAAAAGCTGAAATAAGTTGACTGAATAAGCTAAAAAGGCTTTAAAACAAGCCGAGGGCATCTTTATGCTAGCGGTGGCTAGAAATGGTGGTTCCAATGGGAACTGTGGTTACCACTGCTAGTTATAAATGGACAAAAAAATGGGAAGAGCTTGATTTCAAGCTCAATTGTTGCTGTTTTGTGGAAACAAAGGCACCCCCACAACCAGTGAGTTGTGGGGAGTCAGTTTTGAGGAAAAAACACACATGTACAAGCACACAATAAGCTCCAATAAGCCGTCCAAAAAAGGGTCACAGAAACTTTTCACGTTTTGTCCGATAAATCACTAGGCAACATTACCCGTTCTGTCTGATATCAGAGAGAATAGGATTTGTGTTTCTCGGGTATTGTGTAGCTGTGTAGAAAAAAATTAAATACAAAAGCTCTTTTAAGCTACTTATAAGCTACCTTTTTCAAATTTACTTATCAGCAGTTATAAACTAACCTATTATTTATCAAATTTCAAAACTACAACTCATGAATCACAAAAATAAAGCCACAAGAGCCTATTGTTGTTTTTGTTATGTTTTTAGTCTAAAATGTTAAACTTGCAAACTCCTTTATACTAACTTAACTGATTAAAAGACCATAAGACGAAACTTTCACAAGACAAACTAGGTTGTTCAGGTATGTATATGGCAAATTATTGTCACCTAACTTACTGCAAAAAGCATACCTAAACACCCCATGAAAACCTGTTTACAACTTTTTTTTAGAGAAACTTACACTAAACCAAACCAAAACTTGTTTTAAACTAGCAAAATCATTCTAATATGTTAAAACTATATGTTTTATACCACAGAAATTCCAAATAACCAGAAATCATAAACCAATCACTCAACCTCCTAAATCACAGTTCTAAAAAAGTTTTCAAATGGTTACCACTATTTGATCTTGCTCAGACCAAATGCATACCTAATCTTGCATATCTTCCCAAGATTCTAAAATTAAGGAGCTGGTGATGGTCGTTTTAAAGAAAAAGAAGGTTTTGTTGATGGGGCTACAGCAGGCCCAAAACCAATGAAATGGAATGAATATTTGAGCTGTTTGTACCTGCAAACACATAGCAGCAAGATAAACAAGGCCAATAAGCTTGAGGTGTCAAGTCAGCTTATTGGATCTTAATGAGTAGAAAGTTGCTAATAAAAAAATTCTAAAAAAGAGATTAAACTAATTTTTTTGAAGAAAATCTTGAAAAAACTTAGCAAGAATAATAAAGTGACCAACAATAAACATAACAAGCTTATGCACTCTTTGTTTAGGGTTGTTTGTCAAACAGCTCTACACAGAAGTTTGCATAATCTAGGGTCTCAAAAGAGTTTTGCCAAAAACTTTGAATCAAACAATTTTGATACAACTTAAACTACCATTTGCAGAAATTAAAAGTTTTAATCTAAATAACAAGATAAATTGAAGGAACAAAAAATAATTTTCAAGGCCACAGTTACACTTTAAATATTCATAAAGTTGGGTTTACAAAAAATTATGGAACAAAATTAAAATGAGGTACATGCACCCCATTTATACAAGGCTAGGGAATGATCTAGAATTCAAAGAAAATATAAAACCCGTAGCACTAGAAAATCCAAATTTTCCCTTTTTTGAAGTCTTCAAGAATCTGTAGTCAAACTCATATGCTTGATGTTGGTTGCCATGCTTCTTGGACCAATCTTAACCGTTTCTTGTTACTTTGGAATAAAGAAATTGACGCGAACCATGGATTGCCTGCCATGGTTCTCTTATTGCCAAAACATGGGTGACAGGGGACCAACGTGTGGGCCATAGGGGTGAGCTAGAGTCGACTTTGGGAGTGGGAAAGGGATTAGGGGAGGCTTAATTACATATCTGAAGATTTTGGTGTTTGATTTTTGGGGATAAAGGGGTTTTGGGTAATTAGGGTTCGTGCCTAGTAATTGGGGATTTGATGAGGATCAGATACATAGTATCTGTTTCCCGGTTTGAGTAATTATTATTATTACTAAATTAAATCTTAGTTAAGTAATAAAAAGGTTAGTGGGTGCTTAGGTGGATTGGTCGGTTTTAATGAATGGGTTGGGTTTGGTACTGGGCTTGGTCGGGTTAATGGGGTATGGGTTTGAGTTTGTACACGTTTAGTCCCTTGTTTTAAGAATTTTTGGCATTTGAGTTTCTTAACAACATTTTTCCATTTTCCTTTGATAATCAATTAGGGCAAATTGCATTTTTGGCCCTTGCAACTTTTCAAACAAGGAAGAAGGACCTTTGTTATAATTTAATCAGGGCTATTAATGACATTTCTTGAAACTTTAGGGACCTAACTTATATAAATTATATTTACAAGGGTCTAAAATGACAAGTCTTCAATAGATGAGGGACCAATCTTGACAATCTTCAAATCTTCAAGGGTGTTTATGGAAAATCCATGTTCGGGTCCGGTTCTTTGTGCAGCTTCGTTTCTCGTGTTCGTTTTTGCTTGTTTCTTTTGATCTTTTGTTGTTTTCACGATATCCGTACCTAAAACACACAATGAACAAATACAAGCATATTTTACGGCATTTTATGACATTTTTGTATATTTGAAGCCCGATTTGGACGATGAGACCATGTATAATTGAGGTCTCATCAAGGTTCAACTGATGAGTTGATATGTTATGGTTATACGTTAAAGGTTCAACTGATGAGTCGATATGCTAGGGTAATAAGTTAGAGGTTCAACTGATGAGTTGATATGTTACAGTTATACGTTAGAGTTTCAACTGATGAGTCGACATGCTAGGGTTATACGTTAGAGGTTCAACTAATGAGTCAATATGTTACGGTTATACGTTAAAGGTTCAACTGATGAGTCGATATGCTAGGGGTATATGTTATAGGTTCAACTGATGAGTCGATATGTTACGGTTATACGTTTGAGGTTCAATTGATGAGTCGATATAGTAGGGTTATACGTTAGTGGTTCAACTGATGAATCGATATGTTACGGTTATACGTTAAAGGTTCAATTGATGAGTCGATATGCTAGGGTTATACGTTAGAGGTTCAACCGATGAGTCGATATGTTACGATTATACGTTAAAGGTTCAATTGACGATTTGACATGCTAGGTTTATACGTTAGAGGTTCAATTGATGAGTCGATATGTTACGGTTATACGTTAGAGGTTCAACTAATGAGTCCATATGGTAGGGTTATACGTTAGAGGTTCAACTGATGAGTTGATATGTTACGATTATACGTTAAAGGTTCAACTGATGAGTTGATATTCTAGGGTTATACGTTAAAGGTTCAACTGATGAGTTGATATGT
This sequence comes from Glebionis coronaria, assembly GCA_025667525.1. Classification (NCBI taxonomy): domain Eukaryota; kingdom Viridiplantae; phylum Streptophyta; class Magnoliopsida; order Asterales; family Asteraceae; genus Glebionis; species Glebionis coronaria. Next base: position 164,295,817 of record CM046874.1, read on the forward strand.
TATGATTATACGTTAGAGATTCAACTGCTAAGTCGATATGTTACGGTTATATGTTAAAGGTTCAAGTGATGAGCCGACATGCTAGGGTTATACGTTAAATTTAACTTATGAGTTGATATGTTAGGTTATACGTTAGAGGTTCAATTGATGAGTGGATATGCTAGGGTTATATGTTAGAGGTTCAACTCATGAGTCGATATGTTACGGTTATGCGTTAAAGATTCAACTGATGAGACGATATGTTACGGTTATACGTTAAAGGTTCAACCAATGAGTCGATATGTTACTGTTATACGTTAAATGTTCAACTGATGAGTCGATATGTTACGGTTATACGTTCGAGGTTCAACTGATGAGACGATATGGTAGGGTTATACTTTAGAGGTTCAACTGATGAGTCGAAATGTTACGATTATACGTTAAAACAACCGATGAGTCGATATGCTAGGGTTATACTTTAGAGGTTCAACTGATGAGTCGATATGTTACGGTTATACGTTAAAGGTTCAACTGATGAGTCGATATGTTACGGTTATACGTTTGAGGTTCAACTGATGAGTCGATATGGTACGGTTATATGTTAGAGGTTCAACTAATGAGTCGATATGTTACAGTTATACGTTAAAGGTTCAACTAATGAGTTGATATGCTAGGATTATACGTTAGAGGTTCAACTGATGAGTCGATATGTGACGGTTATACGTTAAAGGTTCAACTGATGAGTCAATATGTTAGAGTTATACGTGATGAATGTTAACTAATCGTGATGAATGGTAACTATCGTGATGAACGTTAACTAATCATGTTAACGTTGGCTGGAAAATGTTGCCAGGAAACGTTGCGGGAAAGCGTTGGCGGGAAAATGTTAACCGTTTCCCTCACTTTTTTTTACCATAAAAGGGCAATATGTTATCTTTATAACCACACACACTCCTTATCATCACAACCACCAGCAGATCACACACACACTTATCTTCACAAAACATTATTATTATGAAGATGTTGCAAAATGAAGCTTAAGTGTAGGTGTGGACATGGAGATGTAGTTATTTGAGAATAGTGGCAACGTGAATCCCTTGGTAGACAATAATATGCTTGTCCACGTTCATAGGTGAAACATCCAGTTTCATATGGATGCGAAATTTTTTATGGAAAGACGAACGAGTTAGACAACTAGTCGATTCTCTTAGAGCTTCAACGAGCTTTTCTCCTCCGAGCTCTTCTTCGAGACCTTCAACGACTCGAATTTCTTCTCCAAGCTCTTCAACGTGTGCAAACTGTGTGTGCACTTGAATGGAAAGAAAAAGGTACTTGAGAAAACAGTAGATATGTACCGCCATGCGATACACACACAATGGATTCAGCTGCACTACTTCACGACCTTTACGATGACGTGGGGAACATTAGTTTGAACTAGTTTGTGATGTGTTTTTTAGTGTTTATAAGTCTATTATCGTTGTAATATCCATGTTTAATTAAGTGTGTGTTTAACTGTTCGTGTCGAATAAAACTATGTTTAGGCGTGTCGATCTGTCTGTAAGTCTCACTTGTGTTTCCACAAGGGTTAAGTTATGTGTAATTTTGAAAATGCTTTTAAGGAATTGTATTGTTTAATTGGAATCACTATATGCTAATTATACTTTACAAGTAGGACAATTGTTTTTTTTAATTATAATTATATTATAAATAAGAAAAAATAAACAAATGCTTGATATTTTATAAAGTTTTTTAAATATATATTAAGTTTTTTTAAATATATATAAAGTTTTTTAAATATATATATATATATATATATATATATATATATATATATATATATATATATATATATATATATATATATATATATATATATATTAAAAATATATATAAGGTTTTTTTTTAAATTATATTAAAAAATAGGATTTTCACAATTTTATATTAAAAAATAATTTTTTTAAACATTATTTTAGGGTCGACTTGGTCGACCCTAGATTTTTTATATACTAAATTACATGGCGCGTTGTTTAGACTGTTGGTGAAAAAAATTTGAAAAATTGGGAAAAAATTAGGGACGACTTTGTTTTTTAATTTAGGGTCGACAAAGTCGACCCTAGGTTTTTTTGCATATTTCATTTCTCTTCGGTCTAAAACTCGGTATATAAAATTATTTTTTATATTAAAAATAATTAAAAGTAATAATAAAAATTAAAACACAATAGCAAAAGGGGAAGAGATCCCCCACACCCCCATATTTATCATAGTCTTGATGGATCAATATACACCATCCATGTTACATTCTGTTGATCCCAAACTTAGATCGATTTAGCTTTATGTATACGAGATTAGATCAAGTTATACACGTAGAGAAACCTTTGTATATGTATATAATAATCTAAGTGTTATGCGGAATTAACACTTAAACAAGAACACACAAAGATGTAAACAAACTTTCACTTGATTAATGATAACAAACTTGCTTACAATGAAAGTGTTTAACGTATGAAAACTTATATTGAACAATAACCTAAAGGTCTTCTTTTATAGACATAAGAAGCCTTGTACAAGAATCTACGTATCAACTATTCTAGGTAAAGATAATTATAGAAAATACAATGTTGAACTTATCCTTACTAGAAACAAACTAGAAACAATATACGCGTAGACTAAATCTTTCCATCAGTGCTTGTCTTCAATGTATCAACACTTGACTTCTTCTTGTCAACGCTTGATCTGTCAGCGTTTGTTTTCTTCCTATCAACGCTTGTTTTACTCTTGTTAGCGCTCAAGTGAACTGGCTATATTTTATTCCTAACAATCCTCCCCTAAACTTGATATCTACTCTAGTAATCAAGTTTCTGAATAAACATTAAGAACTAGGAGGAATCGTACAACACTTATCATATTGGTAATAAATATGTCTAATCAAATCTTTGGCCACATCACTTGAATAATCAATTTCCAGCTGTGTAGTCTTCATCTTCTCCAAGACTTCCTTGGACATGGAATACTGACCATCTACAAGTAGATACTCAGCAAACTTTATAAAACTCAAGTAATATACACCAGCAGCTGAATACACACGCCATTGAAGACCACTGAGGTCATCTTCAAGATCCTTACAAACAGCAGGATCTTCATCTCTTGGTCCACACATTCTCTTGAATGTTGACCACAGTTTTATTGCATTGACTGAAGTAGGAGCTTCAGTCTCATACTTGGCCTCTAACAACCTCCATAGGTCTACCAAGTCTTATCTATCAAAACTTGCAAACAAAGATATAAGAGTGGTAAAAGTGTGAACCTCTTTCCCATACCTGCCAATCTTCCAAAACCCACATTCATCTTCTTCATAGCTTATAATAGGGTTTCTGGAATCAAGAGGTAACACTTGCACCATATCTGAAGCTTCCAATTGTGAGAGCTTGAGGCTCCTTCTTCTAACAGCTTCACTTGGATTCAACCTATCCATATCTTTGGGAAACTCAAGAGGGACTCCCTTCTTCAAAGGTCTGGGAACAATCATTGCCTTCTTAAGCTCCATCTCTTCAGCAAGTTCTTCTTTTCTTTCATCAGGAAGAAGTCTTAGAGTGTTTTCTTCCTACACTCTTGCCCAAATGGGATAAGCTTTGAACTCTAACTCTTAAAATGTCAATCAAATCAATTTCTTAAAAGTCCATCCTGTTCCATGACATATGAGTAGCATATAGTACAACTCCATTCTATCCCTTTTCAACATTGAGAGAATATTGCTAGCTCTGTGTTTCAGAATTACCTTGCATTCCTTTTGTACTCTTAGAAGAATCTCTAAACCCCATATTTGGTCTAAAATATTCAAATCTGGATTCTCCATACACCTATCTTCCCAAGCATGGTACATCTGAACAACTTCTTGCATGTCAAAATCTACTTGCAGTTTCAACTAATTCAACTTCTCTTTTGCCAACTCATCACCATACTCAAGTCTTTCTGGTTGTTCTATAATAATTACACTTGAGTCTGAACTGGCTTCATCACTTCCTTCTTGTTCTTCTGAAGTGACAACAAAAGTTTATTCACCCACCTTCTTTCTTTCTTGTTCCACAATTTGTGCAGCCAACCTTCTATCAAACTCAACCTGTGCTGCATTCTTTGGAACATCTACTTCTACCATGATTCCCTTACCCTTATCTAATGGATCAATTATGGGTAAGGAAGATGGTAATACCTGTGAAGAAACTTCTTTGATGATGGATGATGACTGGAATACATCAACCTCATCTACAGGTCTGTCAACGCTCAAATTTGCTTTGTCAGCGCCCAATTTACTCATGTCAGCGTTCAAATCTTGTTTGTCAATGCCCAAGTTACCTGTCTCAGCGCCTCTTGTAATTTCTTCCAACATAGCTGTAAAGGACAAGTTTAAGTTTGTAGGAGTGACTAGAGACGTATCAAAACCTGTCTGTTTCTTCAAACTAGTTAGGGCTTCATCAACACCCAAAGATTCACCATCATGGGAGCCCTTATCACTCACATTTATCTGCTCATCCTCCCCTTTGGAAGATTCCTCCATCCCACGCCTTGTGCTAGCATTCTCCAAAATAACAATCCTCTCCCTCAATTGCTTGAGTTCAAGGCCTTGTGTACTGGCAATTTTTACCAAGTCTGCATTTTGCTTCTGCAAGCTAATGCAGACATCCGTCATTTCCATTAATGTCATTGGTTCTAATCTGCCCTTCTCTAAAATGGGTATTTGACCTCCCAAGTTAGATTCATTGGGCATGGATGAGGTCTTAAAGATGGTAGGACTGTCTTGGCCAGCTTCTAAGCCAGAACCAATAGTCCCAGCCTCATCCATAGCACCAACCACATTTGTGGTGTTTGTTCTCTCTGCTACATGGCTAGGACCACTAGAGGAGAACACTCCAGTAGTCCTTTGGCGTTTTTGCAACCTATACTATTGTGGGGGAGAAGATGATGTGGATTAGGTGGATATGGGTTGGTTAAGGGGTGTTTTGGTCTGTGAAGGATTGGTGTCAACGTTTGGATTAGGCATGTCAACGCCAACATTTAATGTGTCAGTGTTGAAGGGTTCTTGGTCAAGTTGCATGTGTTGTGGTGAAGGTAAAGGTTCAGGTATTGGGTCAAGTTGGGGTTGTGGGTCTGGTTGGGGTTGTTCTGCTTCAATGACAGCAATCATAGTTGGGGTTAGGGGTAAGTCACGGTGAGGGGTGAGTTCATCTTTGTAAAAATAGCTTTCTTTTGCACAGGGATCTCATAAAAATCATCATGATCCCTTGTGCAGTAATTTTGGACATCAAAAACCATTTGTAAAAATCTAGGATAAGCTAAAGTCATTTTATTCCCTTTGTTTTTACACATGCCCTCAAAAATCATTTTGGAATAATTAAACTTTTGCCCAGTAGCAATGCACACAATAGCACTAGCAATAGATCTATTGATCTCATTGTGTGCAGTATACTTGGGACTCAAATAGTGCAAGAGGACATGTATTAGGTACTTCCAGGCTGGGGGAAACTCCTGTTTATGATATTTGTTTAAAGTTCCCTCATCAGGGAAAGGATAACCCAAAGCCCTTAGTCCGTGTTCTATTTCATGAATGGGGAGGGTGGTTATACCATATGCATCATCAAGATGCAAAGCCTGGCGAACCAAGGCTTCAGTAACCACCTATGTGCGCCCATGAACAATAGATGATAATGTAGTCACATTATTAACTGTTGAGGAACTAACACTGTTCCAAAACTGCTTAATATGTGTGACAGGAATGAGTGGAGCATGAGAAAGAGCATACCTAAGTGGGGATACATTCAAATACGCCACCATCTGTGTGTATTGGGGAAACAGAGTATCATCAGCGTTCAAATATGCTATCATGTTGTGTTGACTCCTGAATCCCAATTCCAAATCACTTGGTTTAAATTTTGGTGCCATTGTTGAAAGCTGTGTGAATAATTTATATGTGTGTAAACACACATCTTTTCTACCACTTAATTACAATAATAACCGGACCAAAACGTGTATTTTATCTCTTTTATGTCGGAATTATGCGTGGTTTGTGTTTTTGTTGTGATTTAGGACGGAAAGGTGAAAAGTGGAGAAAACACGGGAATTCACGGGCATTTATGGACTTTTATTGAAGAAAAAGATGAAAGACGAAGTCGAGAAGTCAAGAGTGCAAAAAGAACGGAAGTCCAAGACCAGTTCTGAAGATTTATCGAAGAAAAAGTCAAAAGACGGAAGTTTATCAAAAGCCGAAGAACTCAAGTCTAATTTATTGAAGAATTTAAAGACGAGTCAAAGAAATCCCGAGCCAAAAGTCATTTAAGTCCAAGTTCAAAGAAGATTAGAAGAATAAAGGACTAATGATGCATATAATGAAGATTAAAAGAAGGAGGGACTTAATCTCGCAATTAAGAAGAAAGGAAGGAGGGGAGGAAGCTTCCTAATCCTCCCCTATATATAGTTAGGACTAGTTAATTTTCTTTCTTGTTGGCTAAGTGTGACAATTAGTCTTCCACCATTTACTTACCTTGCACCTTAAATTCATGTCATTTAAATTCTTGTCAATTTAAATACCTTGTCTTGCACCTTAAATTCCTTTAATTTCAAGTAAGTTTTCATTTAATTCTTGTCAATCTTTACTTTATCTTGTTAATCTCTCATCTACCTTTCTTAATCTTTGATTTTTATGTTTATATTGTGTTCATGTTCATGTTCTTATTTTGATCAAGTGGTTTTTGATTATTGTGGTTAAATTTGTTTGTTTGTTGATTTAAACTGTTTGTTTATGATTAATTGATGTTTCGTTATTAGCTTAATTAAATCGTTTATTTGATTTTGTTTAATCTGTGATATATTACTTGTTACTGTGATCCCTTGTTCTTCGGGGAAGTTGTTGCTGTATCTGATCTTTCCAGGTGAAGTTCCGAGCCAAGAGAAGAGAAGGTTTTCATCCGGAACTCAAAAGTTCCGGATCAAGAGGTCTCATTCGGAACTCCAAAAGTTCCGACTCAAGCATTGCTCATTCGGAAGTCTCAAACTTCCGGACGAAAACTTCCGGATCAAGAAAAAGTTCCGGATCAGCACATTCATTCGGAACTTTAGAAGTTCCGAACGAAACTTCCGAGTCAAGACTTCCGGACGAAATCTTCCGGATCAATTCTTCCGAACCAAAGTTCCGGGTCAAGAGGTTCATTCGGAACTCAAAAAGTTCCGGATCAACTTAAAAGTTCCGAATCAAGGTTTTGGGGTTTGGGAAGTTCCGACTCAAGATTGTTTCACTCGGAACTCAAAAGTTCCGAGTCAAGCCAGTTCATTCGGAAGTTTTGAACTTCCGAATCAAGGTTTCTTTCATTTCTTTTTAGTCTTTCTTTTTAAATTGTTGTCTTTTATTTTTAAGCTTATTTTTCCCGCCTTTTTATTTAATTGCACTTTAAGATTATTTGTCTTAGCTTTATTTTAGCCTTGCCTTAGTTTAAGTTTCAGGTGCGTTTTTTAAATTGCCTTAGATAGATTTAAGTTTGCGTTATTTACTTTAGTGCCTTTTAATTTTAGTCACGCTTTTAAATACTTGCACCATTATTTTAATTAGACTTAGATTTAAATTATCTGCCTTTTACTTTAATTGCTTTGCACATTTAATTTATAAACAACCAAAAATATTTGTTTCACCAAGATAAACTGAGTCGTACTTTAAGCTGGAAATCAATTCGTTAAGATATCGATACTTGAACCTATAATTTTTATACGGGCAAAAGCCTTGTATCAAATGGCGCCGCTGTCGGCTCTTTTCGTAAAGATTAACGGTTTTCTGTGAGAGACGCGTTGCTTTTTGGGATCCGTTCACTTGTGAGCGTTATTTTTCTTGCCTTAAAAATCCAAAAAATCATAAAAATTAAAAATTGCTAAAAATCCATAAAAATTAAAAATTTAAAAAATCCAAAAAAAATTTTGTATATATATTGTCTTTTTTTTTCTTTTGCATTTTCAGGTGTATGCGTACTAGATCTTCTAATTATCAAGAGCCCTAGCCTCAAGAAGATTTAGATATGTCAGGTGTTAACAACAATAATATTCCACCACACCTCAACAATAACAACAATGTTCTTCCACAGCCCGATCTTCGGACCATGGAGGAACTTTGTCAACCAACAATGTTTGGACGAGGAGGACCGATTGCGCCGATGCAAATCAACGCTCCTGAGTTTTCGTTGAAGCACCACATGATTCAGCAAGTACAAACAAACCCATTCCGTGGATCGCCTGATGATGATGCCAACAAACACCTCGACAAGTTCATTACAATCACCAAAAGCATGAAGTTGCCTAGGGCCACAATGGATGTTCTTCGCTTACAACTCTTCCCACATACTTTATCGCATCATGCCGAGAAATGGTTTGATCGTCTCCCGAAGAATTCTATTCACACTTGGGATGACATGACTCAACGCTTTTTGTCGCGCTACTTTCCACCATCCATGGTCACGAGCCTTCGCAATCAGATCAGCGGTTTCATGCAAGAACCTGACGAATCTCTTTTTGATGCTTGGGAGAGATATAATGTCTTGATCGATAGATGTCCAAACCACAACATGCTACCTGTGACCTTAATTGATACTTTCTACAACGGATTGACTTTTCGAGATCGTGATACGATTAATGCTGCCGCCGGTGGCACATTCATGAAAAGGAGACCCGAGGAGTGTAGAGAGTTAATTGAGAACATGACGACTCACCACAAAAACTTGGATTCCTCTGCTTCTTCAAGGAACAACCCGAGAGTCAATGTTTCTTCCACCTCAGCAAACCCTGATATGACCGAACTCACCCGCATGATGACTGGAATGAGCAAAAGTATTACGCTTCTCGCTTCAAACCAACAACAACAACAAGTTAAAGCGGTTGCTAATCCTTGTGAAACATGCGGCGGTACTCACTCATACACCGATTGTCCTTAGACACAAGGAAATCCGGAAAATGTGTATGCTGCTTATGGTAATTATTCATTGGAAATTTACCAAGCTAGACAACAAGGGGATAGAAATCTGCCGAGCTACCGATCCAATAATTACCTTTCACCCGATTTTTCTCCTCAAAACCAAAACCCCGCCAACAACTACAATAGAAGCAACCAAATCCCACCAAGAGCTTCTAATCCTTATCACCCACCCGCTCAACAAACCCCACCCATTAACCCCGATGTTGAAGCCATCATGAGAACACAAGGTGAGCAAATCAAGAATCTACAGAGCCAAATAATCAATTTGAAAGGAGATATCACGAAGCAAGGAAATGAGATCAGGTCCGAGGTTCGCGATAATATTCAATCCTCCTTCAGCACTCAAACGAATGAATTAAAGAATCTGTTGGCTAGTTTCTTACCCGCCACTCAACCTTCTTCTTCGAGTTCTCTACCTTCAAACACCATCACTAATCCGCGAGCTAATGTGAGTGCTATTACTACTCGTAGTGGAGTTACCATCGTAGGACCACCAATCCCACCCCCATCATCTACACCTCCTCCACCACCATGTATTCCTACTCCTCCTACACCTAGTATTAGTGCACCATTACCGTCTCCGCCTCGTCATGACGATGTTTCCCGGAAGGACCCTTCAACATCTCAACCTTTACCGACTACACCTTCACCTACCACCTATAAACCCAATATCCCATACCCTTCTCGCTTAGGCAAGACCAACGATCTAACAAAGGAGGACTCTCAAGTGTCAAACTATATCAAGATGATTTCTCAAATGGGCTTCAGCATTAGTTTTCTTGAAGCACTTGTCCACATGCCCAAATTTGTTAAAGCATTTAAGAAATTGCTTAACAAGAAGGAGAAGCTGATTGAACTCGCCAAGACACGCTTAAATGAAAACTGCTCTGCAGTTATTCTTAAAGAACTTCCGGAAAAGCTTGGAGATCCCGGTCGTTTTGTGTTGCCTTGCCTGTTCAACAAAACTGAAGAATTTACTGCCCTTGCTGATCTCGGGGCCAGTATTAATTTGATGCCATTGAGTGTTTGGAAAACACTATCATTACCCGACCTCACTCCAACAAAGATGACTCTTGAACTTGAAAATCGCACTCTCGCTTACCCTGTTGGTATAGCCGAAGACGTGTTCATTAAAGTTGGCGCATTTACTTTCCCGGTCGATTTTATCGTAGTTGATTATGAAATGGACCCTCGTATTCCTTTAATACTTGGTCGGCCATTCTTGAGAACCGGACGTGCTTTAGTGGATGTTGCCAAAGGTGAGTTAATCTTAAGAGTCGGGAATGACTCACAAATTTTCAAAATGGGGAAGCTTACAGGCAAATATTATGGACGAGAATCAGTGAATATGATTAATGTGCTTGATGACTTTACCGTCTATGACAATCCTCTATTCGATTCTTCCATCGATAATCCACTCTTTGACGATGATATGGATGATTCTCACTCCACTTTGGAACCTTCTCCCATTTATGATTCTCCACCGGTCTTTGATGCTTATGATGATGATTCTAGCTCAGACTCGGATGATTTTGATGATTGTACTTCTGAGTATCCCGAGATGCCCACTTTCGATGATTTTGATGAGGCCGATACTCTTTCGAGCGATTCTTCACATGATGAAGATCCTCCGCCATCACTCGATCCTACTATGAACGATTACTCATTTGAGGAAGACTTCTCTGAATTTCTCAACACTTACTTCCCTCATGAGAGTGATGCTCCTCCTTATGATTTTGAAGATTATCGTCTTGATCCTACTTTGGATTTGAAGCACATTCTTTCAAAGGAGAAGAAACCGGTCGACACCAATATCCGTTGCACATATGATTTGACACCTCTTTGTCCCCCTTCTGAGGACGAGGTTGTGCTTCTTCGCGGATCTTCTTCACACTCTGCTGAGCCTGAGTGCTATTTTCCCTTAAAGGAAAAGGTGTTCGACCCCGGTATTGAAATTTTTAAGCCATCTCAGTATCCACCTGACGAAATAAAAGGAAAAATCTTTGGAAATTTTGAAGACATGCTTGCACTTCACCCTTGCTTCCACCGTGCTCCATCACTGCTTAAGGGAACCTTGCCTACCCTTCTTTGGCTTGCCTTGTTCGCCTTAAGCTTGTGCTATTTGATGGACGAAAACTATGTCTTTGATCCTGGTGGATATGTTTCATGCTACTTCCGTTGATGATCAAGGTCGAGTCAGGCTAATGACTCGGTTAACAAAAAACAAGCGCTTTTTGGGAGGCAACCCATGCATCTATCTTTTCGCTTTCTTTCTCATAAGTGTAGGGGGAGACCCTTTGGTTTGCTATTTCCTCTCCTCTCTTCTTATAATCAGGGATTCGAGCTTCAATGATCCACTCTTGATGATTCTTGACGACCCGTGATTCCGTGTCCATTTCTTCCCGGTTCTATCCTAAACTCTTTTCGATTCACTATTTTATATTTTCTCAATATTAAAATAGGAATCTCTTTAGTTGTCTTTTCTTAGCGAGATTCAAACAAAGTGCACAATGTCCTAAGTGTAGGGGAGTTTACTCCCACATACTTAAACATTGAGGACAATGTTTATCTTAAGTGTAGGGGGGACTTCTATCAAAGTTAAGTGGTCTTTTCCTTGTATTTGTCCTCATTTTAACCGGAAAATCAATTTTTCGACATTTTTCAAAATTTTTGATCTATTTTGGCCTATTAGTTTTTCCCTTTGTATAGTTATTTTCTTTCCTTATTAGAATAAATGTTTAATAAAGTGGTTTTAATTTTCAAACGTTGTGAATCTTTTGACTCAACCCGAGTTTACTTATCTATGTTACTCTAGCTAGTATCCTTAACGTGTTTAAGTCAAGTTTTGCTAGGCTATTATGTAGGGAGCTATAAAACGCGGAAGTCTTAACTCTCACGGGTTAAGAACAAGAACTTTTCACAAGTTCCTATAATTGATCCTAGAGAGTCGTTTATCAAGGGAACTTTAAAACGCGAATTCTAAACTTGAAAAAGTCTAAGAATTTGCAAGATCCTATAGACGACTCGAAAACCCAAAACTTTGATTTAATAGGCTAAGTATCCACGAGTCTCATTACTTGAGATTTTAAACTGTGGAGAACGAGAAATGATAGAGCCAATTATAAGTTCGGTATTCTTTCGTGAATTTATGTGAGTTAATTATGAGCCTATTCTCCCATCGCTTGCTAATAATTTATCTGCTAATAAATAAGGTTGTATGATTTGAAAAGTTACTTAGCTTCTAGCCCAAGATCGTTTAAAAGTTGCTCGGTATGGATTAGAGTTCATAGCCAAGGCATAACTTATTGAAGCGGGATGCGAAGATTGGCGAGTCCGAAAAGGCCCTAACAAGGCATGAGGGCTATATTTTGTTGCTAAAGATCCAAAGTGATGTGAAGAATCATTTATCGAAAATCAATATGAAGGATCGAGACACACGACGAAAAGCAAATACTCCCCAAAAGTCATGGAGAAGTGTATCCGAAAAGATCCTAACAAGGTATGAGGATAAATAGATCCAAGTCATAAAAGGAGGCGGATCGTTGCATATCAAAGTCCAAAATAAAGATTGGAGAAAAATGAAGAAGTCGTGGTCCAAGTATGAATCTCTCAAAACTTCAAGTGAAGAAATTCCATTATGAAGAGAAGACCATAATTTCATGAACGTCTCTCAAGGTTTGAAGTATGAAGTCGCTGCCAAATATCGGTCCGAGAAAGGTCTCAAATCGCGAAGCGAGTTATGCCAAGATATGAACTTTATGAGGTCCCGAGAAGCAGTTTTAAAAGATTTTGTCCTTTAGCTAACTATTGAATAAATCGTTCACTTTATTTTCGGCCTAATAAACTATCGAAATAAGTCAAACAATGCATCCTCGTGATCATTCAAGACAACAATAAAATATAAGAGATACACCTAGGAATAAGGGAGTCTAAGTGAGTAATTGGCCCACATGAGTTCGTGATAGTTTACTAACTTATAATAACAATGATCTCGTTTTTAAGCTTGGTTTGGAGAAAATGAAAACTTGAGGATGATGATTATTCATGACATTTCCAAAACCCAAGGTATGCTTTTGATTTCTTTATTTTTTATGTTTTTAATTTTCTATCTCTTTGATAAAGGCCAACGTGGATTAATTATGATGAAAAGTGTAATCTTGCTTTGTAACTAATGCATTGCATGAGGACATTGCAATGGTCAAGTGTAGGGGATTTGATATGTGTGTAAACACACATCTTTTCTACCACTTAATTACAATAATAACCGGACCAAAACGTGTATTTTATCTCTTTTATGTCGGAATTATGCGTGGTTTGTGTTTTTGTTGTGATTTAGGACGAAAAGGTGAAAAGTGGAGAAAACACGGGAATTCACGGGCATTTATGGACTTTTATTGAAGAAAAAGATGAAAGACGAAGTCGAGAAGTCAAGAGTGCAAAAAGAACGGAAGTCCAAGACCAATTCTGAAGATTTATCGAAGAAAAAGTCAAAAGACGGAAGTTTATCAAATGCCGAAGAACTCAAGTCTAATTTATTGAAGAATTTAAAGACGAGTCAAAGAAATCCCGAGCCAAAAGTCATTTAAGTCCAAGTTCAAAGAAGATTAGAAGAATAAAGGACTAATGATGCAATTAATGAAGATTAAAAGAAGGACGGACTTAATCTCGCAATTAAGAAGAAAGGAAGGAGGGGAGGAAGCTTCCTAATCCTCCCCTATATATAGTTAGGACTAGTTAATTTTCTTTCTTGTTGGCTAAGTGTGACAATTAGTCTTCCACCATTTACTTACCTTGCACCTTAAATTCATGTCATTTAAATTCTTGTCAATTTAAATACCTTGTCTTGCACCTTAAATTCCTTTAATTTCAAGTAAGTTTTCATTTAATTCTTGTCAATCTTTACTTTATCTTGTTAATCTCTCATCTACCTTTCTCAATCTTTGATTTTTATGTTTATGTTGTGTTCATGTTCATGTTCTTATTTTGATCAAGTGGTTTTTGATTATTGTGGTTAAATTTGTTTGTTTGTTGATTTAAACTGTTTGTTTATGATTAATTGATGTTTCGTTATTAGCTTAATTAAATCGTTTGTTTGATTTTGTTTAATCTGTGATATATTACTTGTTACTGTGACCCCTTGTTCTTCGGGGAAGTTGTTGTTGTATCTGATCTTTCCAGGTGAAGTTAAGAGTCAAGAGAAGAGAAGGTTTTCATTCGGAACTCAAAGGTTCCGGATCAAGAGGTCTCATTCGGAACTCCAAAAGTTCCGACTCAAGCATTGCTCATTCGGAAGTCTCAAACTTCCGGACGAAAACTTCCGGATCAAGAAAAAGTTCCGGATCAGCACATTCATTCGGAACTTTAGAAGTTCCGAACGAAACTTCCGAGTCAAGACTTCCGAGTCAAGACTTCCGGACGAAATCTTCCAGATCAATTCTTCCGAACCAAAGTTCCGGGTCAAGAGGTTCATTCGGAACTCAAAAAGTTCCGGATCAACTTAAAAGTTCCGAATCAAGGTTTTGGGGTTTGGGAAGTTCCGACTCAAGATTGTTTCACTCGGAACTCAAAAGTTCCGAGTCAAGCCAGTTCATTCGGAAGTTTTGAACTTCCGAATCAAGGTTTCTTTCATTTCTTTTTAGTCTTTCTTTTTAAATTGTTGTCTTTTATTTTTAAGCTTATTTTTCCCGCCTTTTTATTTAATTGCACTTTAAGATTATTTGTCTTAGCTTTATTTTAGCCTTGCCTTAGTTTAAGTTTTAGGTGCGTTTTTTAAATTGCCTTAGATAGATTTAAGTTTGCGTTATTTACTTTAGTGCCTTTTAATTTTAGTCACGCTTTTAAATACTTGCACCATCATTTTAATTAGACTTAGATTTAAATTATCTGCCTTTTACTTTAATTGCTTTGCACATTTAATTTATAAACAACCAAAAATATTTGTTTCACCAAAATAAACTGAGTCGTACTTTAAGCCGGAAATCAATTCGTTAAGATATCGAGACTTGAACTTTAATTTTTATACGGGCAAAAGCCTTGTATCAATAATTGATAAAGATGAAGTATAGGAGAAAATATTGTTAGACAAGAATGATATGTACCCTGTTTAAAAATAGGATCCAAATATATAGGAGAGAAATATGCATGTGATTGGTCAAAAATTAGGCAACTATTTTCAAAATACAATCATGAAAATATTAAAAAGAAATAAGTTTATCTCATGCATTAATTGAAAGTTATCTGCTCCCAAAATTACGGCCCAAAAATTCGTCAAAAATAACAACTGGGTAGGTCCCATTGAGTGTCAACGGTCAAAAATAACCCATCAACGCCCAACGGCTATATTCTTGTCAACGTTTGCCAAAGCCATGTCAGCGTCTAAATTGGTCACAACAACGCTTGGAAAAATACTTGTCAGAGTCCAAAAATAAAAATTTATAAAAATGAAAAATGACCTTAACAAAGTAATTTATCCTAGAGAAGATAACCTATAAGTTGATAATTTTTATAGGGCGGCAAACACTGTCCAGTTATGCACACTTGCTTATGCAAGATAGACATAACAGTCCTCTAGTGTCCCTTGCTAACCAAAACTCTTAACAACTAAGTTATCTCATAAAATTCCTTGTTACTCCCAGGTAAAACCCATGATAAAATCATTCCCAAGTCTCCCAACAAACCACAACCAATTCTAGGCCAAAAATGTCTTGGCAGCATGCATAGTATATCAACTTTGCATGCTACAATGCCTCATGATTTAGTAAAACTAACCCATTCTCACCTGTGGACACAATCTAGAATTGTGATAAGAGTATCATAAGGATACCCAAAAGTCCTATAGGTTCCTAAAACCTCCCATTAAACTGTGATACAAATGTTGCCAAAAAGATGCATGAACATAAAAATTTATGTCAAGATAGGAATAGAAAATTCCAACCATCATCTATAAATAAAAACATGCTCAAATGATTCTCCAATGATCCATAAGCAACTCTGTATCCAATGGTATAATGCTAACACCACCTGCACATTTAGATTAAAAACCACAAAACCGACATTGTTGCTGACAGCGTCCCGATACCACTTGTCAGCGTTAAGGAAACCTTTGTCAGCGTTAGACAAATATATTGCTGACAACGTCACAATAACACTTATCAGCGTTAAGGCAACCTTTGTCAGTGTTAGAAAAATATAGTGGAAAATCTAAATCATCAAAAAGACCAATAACAATGCATTATCCTGTACATACTTTTACAAAAAGACCCCAAAACACATATTATGTGAGATTGATCATTCCAATACTTGTTACCAAGTATTGAAATCTTCCAGCATCAAAAGGTTTAGTTAGTAAATCTGACACATTTTCTTCTGTGTCAACCCTATCTGGTTGTATTAAACCCTTTTCAAAACAATCCCTTATAAAATGGTATTTAATTTCTATGTGTTTTGTTTTAGAATGATGTACAGGATTCTTAATAATGCATAAAGTGCTGTTATTGTCAACAAATATCTTGGTATGCATGAAATTATACCCATAATCCAACAGCTGGTTCTGAATCCATAAGACTTGTCCACAACAAGCAGCTCCAGCAACGTACTCTGCTTCAGTTGTAGAATTAGCCATCACTGTTTGTTTCTTGCATTGCCAAGATATCAACCTGCTCCCAAGAAACTAACATCCACCAGTTGTGGATTTTCTATCAAACTTATCACCTCCATAGTCACTGTCTGAATATGAAATAAGCTCCAATGGTGAATCTTTAGGGTACCACAAGCCAAGATTTGGTAACATCTTAGGTATCTAAAGATTCTCTTGACAGCATAAAGGTGACATTCTTTGGGAGTCACTTGATGGCGTGCACATGCACACACAGCAAACATGATATCAGGTCTTGAGGCTGTGAGATACATCAATGAACCAATCATTGATCTATAGTGCCTGACATCCACATCTTTTCCATCTCCAACCTTTCCCTAAGGGTGTTCTCTATCCATAGGAGTAGTAGCCCTCTTTTCATGTGGAGAAAAGCCAAACTTCTTCAAGATCTCTGCCACATATTTATCCTGAGAGATGAAGATACCATCTTCTTTCTGTTGAACTTGTAACCCTAGAAAGAAGTTCATCTCCCCCATGGCACTCATCTTGAATTTATCTGTCATAAGCTTGGAAAAGTCTTCACTCATCTTTAGATTGGTGGATCTAAAGATGATATCATCAACATAGACCTGAACAAGTAGAACATCATTACCAGCCTTCTTTGTAAACAATGTCTGGTCTATGGTGCCCCTTTTGAATCCATTTTCCACCAAATAAGTGGACAATGTACCATACCATGCTCTTGGGGCTTGATGAAGTCCATACATAGCCTTCTTGACTCTATATACCTTGTCTGGATTCTATGGATCTTCAAAACTAGGAGGTTGCATTACATACACCTCCTCAACAATTGTTCCATAGAGGAAGGCACTCTTCACATCTATTTGATAGACAGTGAAGCGCATGCAGGAAGCATAGGCTAGAAATATTCTTATAGCTTCAATCCTTGCAACGGGTGCAAAGACCTCCTCATAGTCTATCCCTTCCTCTTGTGTATATCCCTGAGCCACTAAACGTGCCTTGTTTCTGACCACAATGCCTCTTTCATCTCTCTTGTTTCTTAGAACCCATCTTGTCCCTATAGGTCTGACATATCTGGGACAATCAACCAGCTCCCAAACATCTTGAATTGCAAGTTGGTGAAGCTCATCCTGCATTGCTTCCACCCAACTTGGTTCTTTGAGAGCATCAAATATCTTCTTGGGTTCCTGTTGTGACAGAAAACAGGCAAACAAGCATGATTGAACAAGAGGGGTATCAACCTTCTTGTGTATATTGGCAATGAATCCACCAAGATTCTGATGAGATCTTCTAGTCTGAACAGGAGTCATAATATCACCAATGATTTGAGAAGTAGGGTAATTCTTCATAGTAGAAGTGAGAACTCCTCCTTCAAAAAGTCTATTGTCTTCAGTCTCATTATCTAAGTTGCCAATATCTTCTTCTTCAGACTCTCTTTCATCAATATTAGGATGAACCTCTTCAAATTAGTTGGAACGTTCACCTTGTTCAAATTAGAAGAGAAAGATGCTCAAAAGTGTTGTCAACGCCTGAACCTTGGTTGTCAGCGTTTGGGTTATCAACGCTTGAAATGTTGTTGTTAACGTTTAAGCCGTCAACGTCTGAATTTGTCCTGTCAGCGCTAGATTTGCCTTTGTCAGCGCCTGAAGGACCATGCATGTTGTTAACTGGTGGTACTTGGGGACCACCATTATCCTTTCCAGCAGCAGCAGCAGCAAAAGCATCTGTCCATATGGGAATTGTAACATACTCTTGTATGGGAGATGACTTGTCTGCTTGTGATCCAACCTCTTCATTAACATGTGTACCTGAAACATCAACAACTTGTTCTTCCACAACATTTGAAGTTACCTTCACAATGTCTAGATTAGTGACAGGCATATAATTTAAAGTCCTAGATAAAGGTTCCAAGTCAAACTACCAATTTGGACCACTTTCAGGATCACTAGGTTTACTCTCTAAAAACCTAACATGTACTCTTTCAAGTATACGTTTTTCCTTTTTAAGGTAAACCCTATATCCCTTGCTCTGCACAAAATAACCCATGAAATAGCCTTCATCACCTTTTGCACTAAATTTACCTAAGGCATCACTAGTATCAAGGACAACTACATGACAGCCAAAAGGTTTAAGAAAATCAATATTAGGTTTCCTTCCCCAAAGTAATTCATAAGGTGTTTTGTTCTGTATCTTGTTGACCAATGCTCTATTTTGAACATAGCATGCTGTATTCACAGCCTCAACCCAAAAAGCTATGGGAAAGTGAGCATCAGCCAACATAGTTCTTGCTGCTTCAATTAGGGTTCTATTCTTTCTCTCAGCAACCCTATTTTGCTGTGGGGTTCTGGCAACACTAAACTGCCTAGTAATCCCTTTCTTGGCACAAAAATCATCTAAAAGTTTATTTCTAAACTCACCACCATTATCACTCCAAAGCATTTTAACTTCATTACCAGTCTTCTTCTCTATCTGAGTGATAAATTCAATTAAAGTATCAGCAGTGTCACTCTTCATAGCTAAAAAGAAAGTCCAAGTAAACCTAGAAAAGTCATCTGTGATGACAAAGCAGTATGATTTACCATTCAAACTTTCTATATTAGTTGGACCAAATAGGTCCATATGCAGCAAGTGAAGAGGTCTAGTACTAGAGTGCACCTGTTTAGACTTGAATGAGACCTTGTGCTGCTTGCCTTCAAGACATGCAACACAAGAGTGGTCATTGTGGAAAGCCTTTTCAGGCAAACCATCAACCAAGCCAAGTCTCACAAGCCTGTTTATATTCTTAAAGTTTATGTGCCCTAGTCTCCTGTGCCATAGATTACTCTCATCTACTGAAGCGTTAGCATAAAAACATGACATATTATTATTCATCCTAATACCATTAAGATTCACATTATATATGTCTTTATGTCTAGGTGTTCTATAGTCAATATATTTCTCATCTGGGATTTTATAATCCTTGCTTAACACCAAGCATTCAGTATCAGTAAATAGAACTTTATTTTTTTATCACAAACTTGTGATACACTAAAAAGATTGTAATCAAGTTCCTTTACCATAAATACGTTCTCAAAACGCAAGTTCTTGGTGAGAAGTGTTCCTTTGCCTGTGATAGTTCCATATCCGCCTCCAAAGTAAACCTTATCACCATCCTTAATGGGAGTGAAGTTAGTTAAATAATCTTCCTTCCATGTCATGTGCCTGGAACATCCACTGTCCCAATATCCATAATCATTGACCTGTTTTTAAATGCCCTGCACATAAAGAAAACAAGTTAGTTTTCTTTGGGAACCCAAGCCTTAGCAGACTTGGATTCATCTGGTTGTTCAACAAGAACAGACTTAGTTCTCATAACAACCCCTTGTTCATCCCTCTTTGGATGAAATACCCAGTTAACCCCAATAGGTTTTGTAATGACCTTTGAAATATAATTAAATCTGTTGCAGGTCATAGAATTCCCATTAACATTAGGGTTTTGATCTTGCTTAGGTCTCCATGTCAAGCTTGAAGAAGCTTTAGACCCCTTACCCTGTGGTTGCAATTATTTAGGTCTGGTAACATTTCTTTCAGCGTTGGATTTGGTCTTGTCAACGCTGAAATTACCCTTGTTAGCGTTGAACCTAGGGTTTGCTACAGAAACCCATTGCCTATTAGACCAAGTATTTGTCTTTTGAAATGGTCTTTGTCCATAAGTGTTAGACCCTCCAGTGAAGAAAGGGGCTGGTCTAACAACTTGTGGACTTTGCTCCACACAAGTTTTGGGTCTGACAACGTTTAACTTTTTAACAGCGTTAACCTTGGAAGCGTTGACACACTTATATGCTAAATGTGAAAAGCTACCACAAGTGTAACAGGCTATTCTAGACACAACCCTAGGTCTAGAAGAGAAGAAGCCTGTTCCATCATTACTAACTTGGCTTTTAGGTGACCTAGTATTCCTATACATTTCTGCATACTTGATGCTAGGTTTTCTAACAGTGTTTGAGCCAAGGACAACAGTCTTACCAGTGATTGGGTTTGTTACCTTAATAGGGGTTGAATCATTTGGACTTTCACATAACAAGCCACCCTTAACAAACAAGGTAGGGTTGGCTTTCTTCCATTCATTCAAGTCAGTCAACTTCTGTTGATACTCTTCAACTGGGGTAATGACTCTTGGTGGAGGAATAAATTCCTCCTCTTGGAGTTCTGGAAGACCAATCCAAGATAGGTCCTTTCTTTGGACACCATAGAACTCCCCAGCTGGTGGTGGAACCATAGTATAGTCTTTCATCCCAATCCCAGTCATGTCCTTAGGATCCCTTTGTTTATTAACACATTCTCCTAGGGTTTGTGTGGCCTTATCAAATCTCTGAATTTTAAGGCCAACATTATCCTTATTCTTAATGGCCTCATCTAACTTAGCATGTAACTCACCATTAACCCTTTCCATGATGTTCCTAACATCATTACTATCATTTAACTTATGTTTTAAGATATTTATTTTATCTTTTAAGTCAAATTCCATTTTCTTGTACTCAGAAACTGTCTTCTCAGTTTGAGTGAGAGCAATTTGATAGTTAGACAGTTTGCATCTCTCAGTACTCACATCATCTAACAATCTTAACACCTCTTTGTTAAGTTTCTCAGTATTTAACCTACAACCCTTACTACAAAAAAGCATCATCGTATACCTCATTATCTGATGAAGAGGAGGGGTGTGCCATGAGAGCATATTGAACATGCTCTTCTTTTTCTATCTCAGCAACCAAAGCTTTATCCTCTTCCCCATCCTTAGCCAAATAGCTCCAATTCCATCCCATACCATCAATTTCTTGCACTACAACCATGGCCTTAGGATCCTGAGCCTTAACAATTTGGCTTGAGGGTTTGCCAGCATCAGATCTTCTTGGAGATCTGCATTCCCTCATGAAGTGCCCCATACGATGACAATTGTAGCACTCAACCTTGGATTTATCAAATCCAACAGTGTCCTTTGCATTAAAGGTCATCTTCTTCTTAAACCTTCTATTCCACCTGTTTGCTCTTATACTATCAAGAGCCATATTCCACTTAATATCCATCTCCTCCAAGTGCTCATCACTTATTTTCTCAAGGTCCTCATATGTAATCACTGAACCATTGGGGAAAGAAGCAATGTAAGCACATACAGTATCCAGATCCAAACCAGCAGGTTTAACTCTTGGTGAGTCACTTTTGTATGTGTCAGCGTCTGAATATGAGGCGTTGACAGGACATGTTCCAGCGTTGACACATGTTGATCCAGTAACTGGGTGCATGTATGAGTCCTTCTGATCAAATTGACCTTCACTACGTGAGAAGAAGGCCATGTTACTATTGGTAGACGTACTTCCATGCTCCAAAAGAGTTTCATTCTCTAACAGCCTTAGTTTATTGTAGATATCATCAAAAGTAGAACTTTTGTGAGTGTTATTGGCAAGTATAGATCTTGCCTCAATCTTCCACGCATCACCAAGGCTTTTAAGAAAGGTGGCAATAGTGTCAACATCACCAACTTGTGTCCCCATGAAGGACAGCTTGCTTTTAATGTCAACCAGTCTGCTTCTAACACTGCTAAGCTTCTCATTAGGTTGAGCCTTGAAAACAGCATACTCATGCATGAGTTGCTTCTTCTTCTCTTCCTTAGTATCATCATTGCCACCATATGCAATTTCATGAGCTGCCCAAAGGTCTTTTGCAGAATTATAACTTCTGTATTTATGCTGGTTCTCTTGTCCCAAAGAGAGTTTCAGAATGTTTAGGGTTTTCATATCAACCCTTCTCTTTGCTATGTCTTCAGCAGACACAGCTCTATCATCACCAGGTTTTTCTTTCTTATCTGCTTCTGGACATCCAGCAACAGCAGTTCTTGTAGCAATGGCAGCAGTAACCTTTTCAGCTTTATTGAATGTGTTTCCATATTCAATTATCTCCCAGAGAGTGTAGTCATAGATCCCCAGATATTGCTCAAAGTTGAATTTCCACAACTCGAAGTTGGTTGCATCAAGCATGGGAATCTTGATGTTTGGTAAAGGTGAGGAGGAGGAGGTTACTTCTGGATTTGACATGACGTTTTTAGGGTTTTGTGAAAATTAGGGTTTTGGTGATTTTAGGGTTCTTGTGTTCTTAAATATCAAAAGTTTCTCAATAAGCTCTGATACCAATTGTTGATCCCAAACTTAGATCGATTTAGCTTTATGTATACGAGATTAGATCAAGTTATACACGTAGAGAAACCTTTGTATATGTATATAATAATCTAAGTGTTATGCGGAATTAACACTTAAACAAGAACACACAAAGATGTAAACAAACTTACACTTGATTAATGATAACAAACTTGCTTACAATGAAAGTTTTTAACGTATGAAAACTCATATTGAACAATAACCTAAAGGTCTTCTTTTATAGACATAAGAATCCTTGTACAAGAATCTACGTATCAACTATTCTAGGTAAAGATAATTATAGAAAATACAATGTTGAACTTATCCTTACTAGAAACAAACTAGAAACAATATACGCGTAGACTAAATCTTTCCATCAGTGCTTGTCTTCAATGTATCAATGCTTGACTTCTTCTTGTCAACGCTTGATCTGTCAGCGTTTGTTTTCTTCCTATCAACGCTTGTTTTACTCTTGTCAGCGCTCAAGTGAACTGGCTATATTTTATACCCAACACATTCATCCAAAGGCTGTGATTAAACCAATCTCCCAACTAAACTCCCTATTTTTCACACACACGTACAATTAAAAAATATAGATCGAGATCCACTACACAACCCCTCACCGACGACCAGCACAACAAACCCATCTCCCACCTTTTTTTGGCGACCACCACCACAAACCCATCTTCTTCCCGCGAACAACACAACAAACCCACCTTCTTCCCGCAACAAACCCACCTTCTTCCAGCGAGATGCACACCGAACCACCATTTTCTGGTGACTTCCACAACAAACCTACGACTTTCACAACATGTCCACCATTTCCAGGTAATAATATAGGTAAATCACATGTTATGATATTTGATGCACACCATGTGTTTGATGAAATGACACAATAAAAGTTACATGTGATTTAACAAGTTATAATTTATGGATGAGCATTTTTATTGAAGTATGGTCGATTTTTGTAGATGATAAACTGATTACAGAAGTAAGACTTATAATTACTAAAATGGGATTATGACTCGTATATGAATCGCCGTGACTCATACATGAGTCACCGTGACTCATACATGAGTCACTGTGACTCATATATGAGTCATGGTGACTCATATATGAGCCGCTATGACTCATATATGAGTCACGGTGACTCATATACGAAACTATACATATGTAAGTCTTTTTTGTTATGCGGGTAATAATATAGCTTCATTTGTAACAAAATCATGGTGACTTATATATGAGTCGCAGTGTAACACCCCCAAATTTATACAACTCAATACAGCGGAAGACTCGTTGGTGTTACGGGATAGCACATTACTCACATCATAGACAACGCATAAAAATCGCGTCGTTTAATAATAAAGCATTTCCATTCATAAATATCAAAGTTACATCGGTCCCAAGTCATTATATTTCATACAAAGTTTTACAAATTATTTGAATGGAAAATATTGTTAAGTGCGGGCCATGAATTCTTGTCGTCTTCCCGAGAATTACCTTCAAGTACCTGAGATAAAACATGTTAAAAGAAAAGGTCAGCGATAACGCCGAGTGAATTCATAGAGTTTAATAAATTCCATCAATATAACTTTGGTATAAAATGAGTACCAAAAATCATTTCGTATAAATCATTGTAATAGGCCATAAAATAGCCAAAATCATTTTATACAAATCTTTATAAAAATCATAATATAGGCGTTTGCCTTAAAAATCATTATACGAGCCAATGTCGTAAAAACGTCATACAATACGTTGTACAACGTTGTATAGATTAAATAAAAACCGTTATATGAATATGGTTATAGAAACCCAAACACGAACATAATATCAATAGTATGACCCTGTATTGCTAGTCAGGCAATACATCGTAATTCGGAGCGTCTAGTAGTATTTCGTTAATTTGGATTATTATAAGCCGCATGACATTGTTACCTTACTAAACCAACAACGGGTAGCTAACCCGATACCAATTTTGCCCATCTAAAGTAGCGTGTCGTCACAAAGGTCACGCTATGGAAATCTTCTCATACATAAATTCGCTTACCAATCAATGTGGCACGACGGGGATCAACCGTCAAGGCGCGAACTGGGGTGATCGTCCCCAAATAGTACTATTAAATGCATAAGCGTCTACCAAATCTCGGTAGTTCACAATTCATGCTAATGGGACTTTTAGTGACAAAACCTAACTTTAATAATCCATTTAATTTCATCTATTGGGTCCTTTAATCATTTATCGGGTCATACAATCGGGTCATTCAATCATTCGGGTCCAAATCAATAAACAAACAATCGGGACAAATGGTGTCCTAATTTTATAAAAACTAACATGTTATCTCCCTCGCGGGTTTATAAAACATTTCATAAAACATTTAAAAGAGTGCGAGGCTATGAACTCACGTTGATGTGGGAAGGCGGGTTATCAGCAATTCGGATGTACGGTACGTGCTTCAATCACGGAAACCTAGACAAATAATACTCGTCTTAGACTCATGTCCAATAACTTTATAAAAGTAACAATTATGTATACATATGATGATTATATATATATGATGATCAAGTGGGTTTACATATTCTCGTTTACTCATTTTAGTGTTATATGTCGATAACTTTTATACTAGTTTACTAGTTTTACTTATTTACACGTTTTAAGTCCTATAAGCTTATTATAAGTTCTTTAGCTTGTTTTAATCCTTGTTATACTTATTTTATCAGTATGTATACTTTCCATGTTGGGCCCAAATGGGTTAAGCCCAATAAGTTATTTTTACAAGTTTTTATCTTATTTAGTCCAATTATTAGTCCAATATGCTTAATTAGCTCGTAAATGTCCGTATTTCTTATAGTTCGGGTTTTATCGGTTTTTACTTGTATTAGATACTTATATATCAGTATATGACTTTTATAAACTTTACATTAGACGGGTTTGGTCGTCTAAGTTTTATTTGGCGAAAAACGTTAATTTTACGGCGATAGCCGAAAAAGTCGTAAAAATCAAGTTTATAGTTTTTATTACTTATAAATATTATTTCACCATAATTTATATAATTTATCCATTTAATTAACCTTTTATATATTTATATAAATAAGTTTTATAAGTTAGTGAGTTTTTATTTTACATTTTATACATTAAAATGTGAGTGCTTATATAATAATAATAAACATTAATTCCAAAAATCTGATTTTTATCTTCATGTTCACCATTTTTACCATATCTAGAGTTCTATAATGATTTAGAAGCTCGATTTTGGGTGACAAGTTCTTCATATTATGTGCTACATTTAACTTAGTTATAGCTACTGTCCATTTTGAGTTCATCTTGCCTTAACAGTCCCTACAAAACTTCTTATTCAGATTAGACCACTTAACTTGTTTTGATCATATCTCACTCATTATTTTGATTCCATTGCATGGCCAACTCTCACATGTGTATAACATCTTGTAATTACTGTAAATGGATCATACCATGCAATTTTATCAGTTCTTGTTTTAGTTATATACTGTTTTTATACAGTCAACTAAATAATCAAGATTTTAACCTCATTTCTTATAGTTATTATCATTTTTAAGCATATCTATCAACACTTGATCCCCACACAACATTTTTATCATCATATATACATCATATACATATACAAAATGAAAGAAAATACATTTGTTCTTTACAAAATAATAAGAGAAAAATGGAGAGGATGATCTTCTTTACCAACCAAGTGTTTTCCTTGTTTTTGGAAGACAAGAACTTGATGAACACAACAAGTAACTCCAAGACCATCAAATATCAAGAACATATGTTGGGAAATCAGCCCTAGGACACAAGCAAATCACCTCCAATGATGTTAATATGGCCACCAAATGATCAAGGCTTCAAGAGAACTCCTTAATAGAGCTAGTAAACATGTGTTTCATGGCTAGAAGAGATCAAAAGGGGTGTTTGTTGCTTTATTTTGGACGGCAAGGGGAGAGTGTTTGAGAGAGTTTTGATGTTGATTTTCATGTAAGAAATGGTGGAATGAAAAGTTGCTAGTGGTTTTGTGTAAACAAGTGGAAGTGTAAGTAGCTTAAGGTGTAAGCTTGCTTACACATGTAACAAGTTAGCTAACTTGATGCCACCTTCATGGTGTGGTGTCAAGTGTGCCGTCCAACCTAAGCTAGTGGGGTGGGACAATGTGTTTTGTCCCATCTCACTAGTTTACGGGTATTTCTCGATTCTAGTTTTCTCGATTTGCGTGCCCTCGGGTCGTTTTACGAAAAACGTTTTTATAAATTATGAATCAACGTCACAAAACGAATCCAATAAAAATTGTCTCATAAAAAACGGAGTTAGAAAACGTAAATACGTAATCCTAAGGTTTCCGGTTTAGTCGTAAAGGATGTTAAAAATAAAATCGTAAGTCCTAATCTCTTCTCGTAAATTTGTGAGTTTATGAACCAACACAAATTTAAATTCTCAAAATAATATTCACGGATAAATTTATTTTCTGAAATGTCGGACTGTCACTAAAGACGGTGTATGTAAACGTAAGCACGTAACGTTGAATCCTCCGGTTTAGACGTAGTCGATGCTACTCCAAGACGTAAATCCAAATTTCTCCCCAAAAATATGTGAGTTCATATTGTAACATTAAAATGATGTTTTCAAACAAATATTGAGAATAAAAATATCAACCATAAATTGACGGATTGTCACAGCATTTACCCCTAAACAGGATCTTTGTCCTCAAAGATCATCTTACCTTACTACTCGCTTCTTATAGAGTTAAAGCCATGTGGGTATTTCCTCCAACTTCGGTCTTTTCTCACAAGTGTAATTCATTACAATACGCGAGTTTCATCAAACATAACTACGGGAATAAGATCAGGCTAAATGTTGACTTACTTTCTCTATCCATGATATTTACGGATTTTTGATGAATGCAACTTTTCGCCGATCTAAGCTCTACTAAGAATATTCAGATTCTCACTTGATAGGTATTCCATCAAGTTCGATATACGAAACATAATTCACGCAGTCTTTGAAGTCCTAGGGTAGATCCAGCTTATATGCCTTTCAGACCAATCTTTTACATCATCTCAATGGTCCCATACAACGGGGACTTATATCCCATGATTTGTCAAATCATGAATCCATTTTTCCAAGTTTAAAAATTGTGGCATAACTTCGCTACCCATTTGCCACTTCAAGATCTATATTTCACATTCACATAACCTCTTTCCCACCACCGGCTGTCAATAATCAAATCCTAATTTCAACAATCATTTTAGGTCTCGCGGGTCGGGTATTTTGTAAGGTTAGGTTCGCCATCATAGGAAACATTAAACCTAAAAGACATGTCCAACTCACAATGGGTGTATGTCGGGTGTCTTTATCTCAACTTTTGCTTACAGATGCTCTAATATTTAGATCCTAACAAGATTCGATCTTAATCCTAACACGATGGTTATCAAGGATAATCTCTCTAAAGGAAAACGATTATACGGTCTATTACCAAAGGTCAATCATTCAAACATAAAACAGCACTTATAGTATTTTGTATCGTTACTTTACCTCGTCCCTTCGATTGGGGTGGTACATAGTACTTTCATCAAGGTTCGTTCTCAATGACTTCTGAGCAAATCTCTAGAAATTCGATGCAAAGCGAGGATCTTGATATATAGATGATCGATACAGGCACACTATGTTTACATAACTCTTTTAAATAAAAGAGTCTATTTCTTCATCAAGATTCTATCATTAACGAGAATGATATTAGCATATTTGGTCAGTCTGTCGACGATGACCCAAATCGAATCAAATTCAGATGATGACCTTTGCAATAGCTAGACGTTTACTAATGTATGAGGCGATGTCTGCCTTCATAATTACCATCAGTATAACTTCTTTAGACAAAGATACTTTTAGTCATAAATGACATACATATAATACTTATACTTACAAGATTTCCAATATAATCTACAGCTCACAATCTTCCACATTTAGGCAACCATAAACGGCCCTTTAAAACATTTAACGCTATCGGCTTCTCAATTCTAATGGTTCACATTAGCCGCGAACCCCTTTTATTATCTATATTATCCTTTTTACAAGTATTGTTTATTTTTATATCGCTCGGCAATTTATTTTGCACCTTCATTAATAAGGAACATGTCCTAACTGGTTCTTTATCTTTTCTACATAATGCATCGGTATCTATATTCACTTCTCATGATGATATAATTATCATGTCCACAATTCACTCAGATATTCTTTCTATATTATGCGTCAGTAATTACGTTCACTTTCTCCTGATGAAATAAATATCATAACTGTATTTATTCAAAATTCTTTCTTCATATCTTTTATGTTTCAGTTTCGTCTCAACTATCATTTTTATCAGTTTTTCTCAATCCGGCGTCTAAAGCGTCGATAATTATTATATGTAAATTAACAATAATTATTTAATTTTTATGAAACGTAAACGTTAAAAGTTTAAATTTCTTAGTTCGACCAATTATATAAAATGTTCAAAATAAATTTGGATTTAATTAACAAGATTTTTGTTGATTTATCGAAAATATTTAATAAGATTCGTAAATGATCGAAAAACCTTTTTTTATACTTTGGTCAAAGTTTTCTTAGTTTGAAAAGAAAAAATTGTCGTTTTAAGTTTTCAGGTTATGGTATAAATGGTTTTACTCAGTCCTTCTTAAGTTATCTTGGGGTATACACAAACATTTACCCCTAAACAGAAGTTTAGTTAAATGGTTTGTGTATAAGGGAATAATCCCTTTAAAAATCCTTTGTTAAAACATTTGTCAAAACATATTTCCATTTCTTTTTGGTAAAATCCAAAGTCTTAAAAGGGCTCTTAATTTTTGAAGAGTCTATATGCATACATCTTACCATTATTAATCTAACGGTCATTTTATGTAAAGGATTAAGTTTTTAATCCCTAAGCGTTAATGGTTCTAATCTTTGAAAAGTCAATATAGCTTACATTATCTATTAGTCACACGGTTAAATCATGTAAAGAATTAAGTCTTAATTCTTATGTTAAATATTTAAGGTACATGTTTTCATTGTTCGGCCAATTCAGGGCAATCTATAAATAATTATTAACTCATTCTTATTCTTATAAACAAACAAATGATCCTTAATGATAACAAGCATGAATTTATCAAATTACAGCCTACACACGTGATTCACCAATTTTATGAATGCTACATGTGTATTAGTCAATCCAAACGACATCACGTGAAACTCATAATGTTCATTACAAGTACCGGATGTAGTGATTGGAATAGATAATCTTTTTCGCAGATGCGAAGTTGATGATAACCATGCCGTGGATCAAATCTTTAAAACATACGCTAGAACCTTGTAAATGATCGAACAAATCTTCCATTTCGAGTTATGGATATCGTTTTCGATTGTCAATTTACTCAGTCATAGTAATCTATAAATATAAGGAATGATAACACCATAGCTCTTCATGATGACAGGCTTGGTAGAATAAAATCTTTCTCCGACAACTCTGTCAGTTGTACGGTAATTCCTTAAATTCAGATGGTGCTGACGTACAATGCACAAGCCACAAGTGCAGCACCGGAAATATAATCAATATCAATTTCAACTTGCCTTAGTGGCGAAAGTCTAGGTAATTTATCAACAAATACTTACTAAAGTTTCAGATAACATAAACATCTTTTAATAAATTCATATTATGTTCTTTCTAGATTATAATATCTATGACTAATTCACAACCATTCATGGTAATATTTCAAGTCTTTATACAGGATATGGTCATCCATCAAGAATTATTTAGATCACTTTTGATAATCAACATCTTATCATTTAGGGGAATTCTACTCGAGTTCCCATCAATTAAGACAATGTCGTCATGTCATAATCAATCAATCCATTCTACTGGCACTATCAACTTTTCAGTTTCATTGCCGTCGATAAGATGTGATCTTCTTAAAAGACTAATAAAAACTCATAATCCTTCACAGATTCAGGGATATCTGGAGACATTTTTAACACTACAAGAGTAAGGTCAACGCATAATCTATGCGAGAGAATTTCAAATCAGATACAGACGAAAACATTTAACGAATATGAATATCTCATGTTTTCATAATTTGAGTACGCATTTGAAAGCTCCTCGGATCGTTACCAGGTCATTCAAATGAAATCAAATCAAAAGAAATGATAGGAACGTCGATACATCCAGTCGGGTATCAACACTCGGTAATCAGATACTTTTCCTAAGAATCTCACTACGAGAGAATTGGACAAGAAGGAATTGTCAATTGTCAAATAAGACAATTTCCACAGATGAGTAAATTCGACTCAGAAGAATAGAGGCTACAGGCACATATGTAGGTGTCCCTAACACTATGTCCCTATTTTTCACTTCTTCCAGATCTCATAAATTTTAATCTTTCACAATCTTCAAAGAAATTTAGTGTTTATTAATCAGTTTTATGGTGACTACTAATCAGCCTTGCATGGTCCATTCCAAATTGTATGTAGGTGCGCAACTATATACAGTTTCAAGATTAACGATGCAACACTCAGTTCGTCAAAATTTGATCATCCATGTTTATAGTAAAATCATTTTCATGCTTAATTCTTAGATAAGAATCAAGAATAAATTTACAAAGATTTTCTTTATTATGAAAACAATTAAGTTTTCCAAAGTGTTTTATAAACAACTTCATTTCGATAACGATCACTTACAAATTTCACTTTAAATAATCCTTTAGTGATGAAAATTCAACTTTTCTCAATGGATACTGTTTTATCTTATAAAAACAATGAGTGATCTGCAAAAGAGTGATGAAGAGTTGTTTACCAAGAACTTAACTACAATATGATAGGAAATGAGCTTTAGCCAAATAATCATGAGGTTCACGATCTTGATGGCACTCAAAAGGATTAATTCACAACGTAACTCAAATCAAGATGAGTACTTGTTCATCGGTTGCATCACTAATGCGAACATTAGGATATAGCAATAAAGGATAGATAACATCGATACATGTAGGATTTAGCAATCAAAGGTAGTCTTTCTCATTAATCACAAACAAGTCAAAATTGTACCGTAACACATTACGTGTCACTATGTCATACAATTCTCAGAACTCATCCTACCAACTGATGTCACCGTTAAGTTAGTGATTATTTTTAAAAGATACCATAATGAATACTAATCTACAAGAGTCATTAGGTGTTCCACATGTCCCGAAAGATCCATCGGTCTCAATTCAGAAGAAGATTTCTTCAATTTATTTCTTGGACACTGGGCATCCTCGTCAGTGGACAATGGCCTAGGAACAACCCTTAACACGAATCAACAATCAATTAAAACCTTATAATTCAATCACAGAACTTAATGACTTATATTAACAATCTCATATTTCATACAGGTTAAGTTTTACTTTATTCAAGTTTTTAACCAATTTTATACTCAATTCGACATCCTACCTTATTTTCCAATACTTACAACCTTATTCTTCGGCCTTGTAAAGGCAATACAATCTCAATATGAATCAACACTTAATTTCCAATCCTATTAGCTCTTACAACAACAATTATCAAATGAGTCATTAATATGAAATGACTTGATCAGTCAATTAGACTTCTCGGAAAGGTATTAGTGGCATGAGGCTTTTGGGTATTGGTTCCAATGACAGCCTCAAGTGCACATTCACCCTTTCGATTTCAAATTTAAGAATTGGGTGACAACGAATCAGATGACATCCTTCCAGGTGGAACGTTTTGTCAAACTCCACTCTATAAGGAAAGATCGTCATGACATCGATATCAGTTTTAATCTCGCCAATTCTTTTTCAATATCACAATCAACTACTATCTACATTTCTACGAATATCAACCATTTGTTGGGATCATAAATATCCACAACTTGGTTTAAATCTAGGATAGCTAGAATTCCTACGAGAATAGCTTCGATTAATTTACTAGGAGATTTAGGGTTACTTGTGACAATCTACGTCGTATAAATACCTCGTATAAAAATCAAATTAATCATCAAACAATCATGTAATAAAATTACATCATATATATATAATCCAAGCTATATATATATTAAAATAACACTTCTCAGTCTTGGCCTTGTCAGTAACTCGGGAATTCTTCGGCACCGTTATAGTCAAAAGATTTTTAGACATTTTTAGAAAAATGTTTTTAGTTAAAAGATTTTGTAAAGTTTTATTCAAAACCTTAGTTTTTAAAAATCTTTCGTTCTCTATAACGAGAGCTCTGATACCAAACTATAACACCCCAAAATTTATACAACTCAATACAGCGGAAGACTCGTTGGTGTTACGGGATAGCACATTACTCACATCATAGACAACGCATAAAAATCGCGTCGTTTAATAATAAAGCATTTCCATTCATAAATATCAAAGTTACATCGGTCCCAAGTCATTATATTTCACACAAAGTTTTACAAAGTATTTGAATGGAAAATATTGTTAAGTGCGGGCCATGAATTCTTGTCGTCTTCCCGAGAATTACCTTCAAGTACCTGAGATAAAACATGTTAAAAGAAAAGGTCAGTGATAACGCCGAGTGAATTCATAGAGTTTAATAAATTCCATCAATATAACTTTGGCATAAAATTAGTACCAAAAATCATTTCGTATAAATCATTGTAATAGGCCATAAAATAGCCAAAATCATTTTATACAAATCTTTATCAAAATCATAATATAGGCGTTTGCCTTAAAAATCATTATACGAGCCAATGTCGTAAAAACGTCATACAATACGTTTTGCAACGTTGTATAGATTAAATAAAAACCATTATATGAATATGGTTATAGAAACCAAAACACGAACATAATATCAATAGTATGACCCTGTATTGCTAGTCAGGCAATACATCGTAATTCGGAGCGTCTAGTAGTATTTCGTTAATTTGGATTATTATAAGCCGCATGACATTGTTACCTTACTAAACCAACAACGGGTAGCTAACCCGATACCAATTTTGCCCATCTAAAGTAGCGTGTCGTCACAAAGGTCACGCTATGGAAATCTTCTCATACATAAATTCGCTTACCATTCAATGTGGCACGACGGGGATCGACCGTCAAGGCGCGAACTGGGGTGATCGTCCCCAAATAGTACTATTAAATGCATAAGCGTCTACCAAATCCCGGTAGTTCACAATTCATGCTAATGGGACTTTTAGTGACATAACCTAACTTTAATAATCCATTTAATTTCATCTATCGGGTCCTTTAATCATTTATCGGGTCATTCAATCATTCGGGTCCAAATCAATAAACAAACAATCGGGACAAATGGTGTCCTAATTTTATAAAAACTAACATGTTATCTCCCTCGCGGGTTTATAAAACCTTTCATAAAACATTTAAAGAGTGTGAGGCTATGAACTCACGTTGATGTGGGAAGGCGGGTTATCTGCAATTCGGATGTACGGTACGTGCTTCAATCACGGAAACCTAGACAAATAATACTCGTCTTAGACTCATGTCCAATGACTTTATAAAAATAACAATTATGTATACATATGATGATTATATATATATGATGATCAAGTGGGTTTACATATTCTCGTTTACTCATTTTAGTGTTATATGTCGATAACTTTTATACTAGTTTACTAGTTTTACTTATTTACACGTTTTAAGTCCTATAAGCTTATTATAAGTTCTTTAGCTTGTTTTAATCCTTGTTATACTTATTTTATCAGTATGTATACTTTCCATGTTGGGCCCAAATGGGTTAAGCCCAATAAGTTATTTTTACAAGTTTTTATCTTATTTAGTCCAATTATTAGTCCAATATGCTTAATTAGCTCGTAAATGTCCGTATTTCTTATAGTTCGGGTTTTATCGGTTTTTACTTGTATTAGATACTTATATATCAGTATATGACTTTTATAAACTTTACATTAGACGGGTTTGGTCGTCTAAGTTTTATTTGGCGAAAAACGTTAATTTTACGGCTATAGCCGAAAAAGTCGTAAAAATCAAGTTTATAGTTTTTATTACTTATAAATATTATTTCACCATCATTAATATATTTTATTCATTAAATTAACCTTTTATATATTTATATAAATAAGTTTTATAAGTTAGTGGGTTTTTATTTTACATTTTATACATTAAAATGTGAGTGCTTATATAATAATAATAAACATTAATTCCAAAAATCTGATTTTTATCTTCATGTTCACCATTTTTACCATATCTAAAGTTCTATAATGAATTAGAAGCTCATGTTTGGGTGACAAGTTCTTCATATTATGTGCTACATTTAACTTAGTATAGCTACTGCCCATTTTGAGTTCATCTTGCCTTAACAGTCCCTATAAAACTGATTATTCAGATTAGACCACCTAACTTGTTTTGATCATATCTCACTCATTATTTTGATTACATTGCATGGCCAACTCTCACATGTGTATAACATCTTGTACATACTGTAAATGGATCATACCATGCAATTTTATCAGTTCTTGTTTTAGTTATATACTGTTTTTATACAGCCAACTAAATAATCAAGATTTTAACCTCATTTCTTATAGTTAGTATCATTTTAAGCATATCTATCAACACTTGATCCCCACACAACATTTTTATCATCATATATACATCATATACATATACAAAATGAAAGAATATACATTTGTTCTTTACAAAATAACAAGAGAAAAATGGAGAGGATGATCTTCTTTACCAACCAAGTGTTTTCCTTGTTTTTGGAAGACAAGAACTTGATGAACACAACAAGTAACTCCAAGACCATCAAATATCAAGAACATATGTTGGGAAATCAGCCCTAGGACACAAGCAAATCACCTCCAATGATGTTAATATGGCCACCAAATGATCAAGGCTTCAAGAGAACTCCTTAATAGAGCTAGTAAACATGTGTTTCATGGCTAGAAGATATCAAAAGGGGTGTTTGTTGCTTTATTTTGGACGGTAAGGGGAGAGTGTTTGAGAGAGTTTTGATGTTGATTTGCATGTAAGAAATGGTGGAATGAAAAGTTGCTAGTGGTTTTGTGTAAACAAGTGGAAGTGTAAGTAGCTTAAGGTGTAAGCTTGCTTACACATGTAACAAGTTAGCTAACTTGATGCCACCTTCATGGTGTGGTGTCAAGTGTGTCGTCCAACCTAAGCTAGTGGGGTGGGACAATGTGTTTTGTCCCATCTCACTAGTTTACGGGTATTTCTCGATTCTAGTTTTCTCGATTTGCGTGCCCTCGGGTCGTTTTACGAAAAACGTTTTTATAAATTATGAATCAACGTCACAAAACGAATCCAATAAAAATTGTCTCATCAAAAACGGAGTTAGAAAACGTAAATACGTAATCCTAAGGTTTTCGGTTTAGTCGTAAAGGATGTTAAAAATAAAATCGTAAGTCCTAATCTCTTCTCGTAAATTTGTGAGTTTATGAACCAACACAAATTTAAATTCTCAAAACAATATTCACGGATAAATTTATTTTCTGAAATGTCAGACTGTCACTAAAGACGGTGTATGTAAACTTAAGCACGTAACGTTGAATCCTCCGGTTTAGACGTAGTCGATGCTACTCCAAGACGTAAATCCAAATTTCTCCCCAAAAATATGTGATTTCATATTGTAACATTAAAATGATGTTTTCAAACAAATATTGAGAATAAAAATATCAACCATAAATTGACGGATTGTCACACACAGTGACTCATGTGTGAGTCACTGTGACTCATATATGAGTCAGATTGATGGCGATGTTAATGAAGATGTAGTTGCCGATGCTGATGTTTCTAAAAATGTAGTTGTCAATGTAGGTAATATCTTTGTAACAAAATCATAGTTTTGTGCCAGATTTAGACTCATGTATGAGTCACATTGACTCATGTATGAGTCACTGTGACTCTACATGAGCCATATATAAAATATCAATTCCTGAACTGTAGTTTTATCTGATTGTGTAACAGATGCTAATAGTACACCAAAGCCTAGTTTGTAAATATTGTATATTATCTATCACTGATCCACGATCATGTGTAATTATTAAATAGTATTAAAAAAGAATGTGATTGCTAAGATAGTCGCTACTTACTATCAATTTCCTAACTAAAATTGGCTGACAAACATTTAGATTGTTTATCACAAAGTATTTTTGGCATTGTAATATATGAAATCAAAGATTGTTTGTTTCATCTATTGCAGAAGCTTGATTATTGTTTACTTTATCGGGGACTTGAAGGAGCTGCAATTTCGACTTTTCGGAAACTTCAGAGTAATAATAAGGATCTCTATTTGCAACAAACATCCTACATGGGTTGTCATCAAACAATTACTCAAGGGGATGCTCATCATCAGCTAGGACACGAGTACTATTCATGAGGCTTAGAAAATAAGTCGTTACTATGTGTATTAACAAGTTTTTTGCTTTTACACCGAAGGAGTGTTAATCATCTGACATTCGAAAGTGTTATGAATGTTGGAATGTATTGTCGATTTTAAGAATGATTTGTTACCGTATGTTTCCAGGAGTGTCCATCAGTGACAATAAAAGTCAATATGGACATTGGGACATGCTAGGAAGTTTCAGAAACTACCTACCTTTTTTAACACATGACTCATACATGATTAGTGTGACTCATACACGAGTCAGTCTGACTCATACATGAGTCAGTCTGACTCATACATGAGTCAGTCTGGCTCATACATGAGTCAGTCTGATTCATACATGAGTCAGTCTGACTCATACATGAGTCAGTCTGACTCATACATGAGTTAGTCTGACTCATACATTAGCCAGTAACTCATATGTGATTGTGTAACAGATGACTCATACATGAGTCAGTGATTCATATGACAATGTAAGTGTAAAAATGAAAATTATTGAATGTATATCACGTGACTCATGTATGAGTCATCGTAAATCATGTATGAGTCATCGTGACTCATATATGAGTCATCGTGACTCATATATGAGTCATCGTGACTCACAAACACGTACAAGTGTTTAAAACACTTATACATATGAATAAAACTATATGACTCATATATGAGTCATGATGAAAGATGTATGTTTCATATTGACTCAATCATATATGTTTTCTAGATCAGATTTAACACACAACATAAGCAGTAAATACGTAAAACAAAATTGTAAATTGCTTAAATAAAGAAGCATGTAAAAACAGATTTCATACAATGAAAAGAAACCATCAAATAATTATGTTCCAACTACAATCAATTTAAAATAACTTAGCATTCACAAAAGACTACATAACTACAACTATCATCAGTTTTACCATCCAACTACAATTCACGAGACTCCTCATCATCAGAATCACTAGACCCCTTCTACTCCTCATCATCATCAGACCCATCCTCCTCATTATCACCCTCATCAGACTCCTCCACCTCACAATATGAGGCGGATAAGGGTCCAAGAGTTGGTGGACCTTTAAGAACTGCAAACAAAAAACATTTAGTAAAGTACCACAAGTTTCAATACAAAATCTATATGTTTCAGTTTCATATATGAGTCATCATAGTGACTCATGATTCATGGTGACTCATATATAAGTGACCATGATTTTGTTACAAAAGAAGTTATATTATTACCCGTGTTAAAAAAAGACTTACATATGTACATTTAATATATGAGTCATCATGACTCATATATGAGTCGCTGCGACTCATATATGAGCCATCGTGACTCATATATGAGTCATCAAGACTCATATATGAGTCGATGTGACTCATATATGAGTCACCGTGACTCATATATGAGTCGATGTGACTCATATATGAGTCACCGTGACTCATATATGAGTCATAGAGAGTCATAATCCCAGTTCTATAATCATAAGTCACACTTCTTTAATCAGCTTATCAACTACAAAAATCGACCCGACTTCCACAAAAATGCTCATTCATATATTGAAACTTGCTAAAGCACATGTGATTATCATTGTGTCATTTCATCAAACATATGGTGTGCATCAACAATCATAACATGTGTTTTACCTAGAATAGATATGAAATCTTCTAAGCAAAATCAAAATGAAACAAAAACATAAAAACAAGCATAATCAAAACAACTTACAATCATCGACATGAAACATAGCGCTAAAAATTAAGATTTTGTGGTGTGGATTTGATCGAGATAATGTGGATCTCGTCGTGGTTGCTGCTGGTTGTTGTTGGTGGTGGTGTTGGTTGATGGTGGTGGTGGCGGTGGTGGCGGAGGTGGTGGGCGACAGTGGTGGGTTGTGTTTTCTGTGTTCGTAGTTGAGCAGGGATGAGAAGATTTTGTTTATTTTTTTTTATCTTGGACCGTAGGATGAAAGTGGATTGGATGGTGTTGATGAGTGCATTGAGACTTTGATAAATCAAGAGACTCTATTAAACTTTTGGCATAGCAAAATAACTTTCGACTAAATTTTTCCTACGACTTTCTGTGATACCCCGAACCCAACGTCATTTACTTTACCCTAATTTACGAATATTTTTGAAATTTTTAAGAAATATCGTTTGTTTTATATTTGACGGTTTAAGTTGAAACCAATAAATGAAGCTTAATTTTTATGTTTGACAATCTAAGAAAAACCGATGACAATTACGATACCGACGGATGCCCAAAATTTACATTTTGTTATCGATTGATCGATATTTGAATTTTCGAGATTTTTATTTTTATTATGTTTTAAGTCGAGTCGGAACCATATGTATATTCGTTTTGTGTGCGTTTGAACCATTTAAAAGTATTTTGAGGTAGCCGGGACGAACCCCGACTCCCGCAAAAATTTAAAACCGACTACTAGTCATAATCCCGCTCTTTAAAATGGTCGTTTATCCCTAAGGCCAAAATATAGCCAACTTGTCAAAACAAAGCCTCCCATTTTTACAAAAAGAGAAACATGGACACACACACTTCATTTTACAGTCAAAAGTTTTTCTCTCCTCCTCCCTTTTCTCTCTACCCCGCGGCTAAGCCACCACCACCATGAATCCACCATCAAAAATTTGTTTTTGAAAAATCTAAGCAATGACCCATCCTTAAAACATCATTGTAAGTAAATCTCACCACAAAAATCCAACATACAACAACTTTTTTTCAAGATTTAATTTTGATGGATTTTGAAAAATATTATATTTTGATCTAATTAAGTTCGTGGGTTTGTGTTTAATTATGTTTAGGAACATGTATTTATAATATTGGAGCTTGGAGAAGATGTTTCTTTGGTGTTTTTGCTTCCAAAACCCACGGCCAAATGGTGGTATATGGTGTTCTTGGTGTTTGATCTATTTAATGTATGATATGGTTCTATATTCATGTTATTATTAATTTTACATGATTTAATGATATTGTATGTGTTATTTTGATTTTCGGGTTTTGAATGAGGATGAACATACAAGTGATTTAGGGTATCTTGATTTGATTAGGATGTTTAGTAGGTGATGTTAGGAGTATAGAAGTTGATGAAATGGGTCCAAAATGTGATTTGATATGGTTTTGTAAAGTCCATTTTAGGTCAGAAACTTTAGGGGTATTTTTCGTGGGTTTTAGTCGGATCTAAGGTTGAGATGATAGGATAATGTTGTAGAGATTTTCTCAATCTTCGTTTTGGTATAAGATAGATCTTGTAACTCCAAACGAGTCAAAACTTACGCTAGTTTGAATTTTCGTGTACCGGGAGATGAAAGTCGACTCAATCCGAAATTGTGTTCGATTTTAGGTCAAATCTCGGGGACTATAATTAGAGTTTTAAAAATGATTGAGGGCTGATCTCAGGCCCTAAACTTAACATTTTGAGTCTACTTTTAAACTTAGGAGTCGGATTTACAAATGGCATTGGTTAAGAAGGTCAAAATGGTTTTACAACGCGAAGGTACAAAACTGTCCGAAATTTTGAGTTTAGTAATGTGACGTGCAGTAGGTCTTAGAAGTGAGAACTTTTTATGAAATTTAATATGGGCTATCTACAGGTTGTAAATGAATTTTACAAATTTTCTAATAATTTTGGTGATATCTAAGTATAGGAAAACAGCCCGTATATTTGGTATGTACCGGCAGAGTTGTAAAATGAGTAATAGTTTTAATAAAGTATAAAAGTGGAGGTGTCTAGTAAATATCACTTGTTTGGATTTTTGGCGTGAGTTTATGTGAACTTTGAGTGTTCTTAATTATGTACCTACAGTACTTGATGGTACTTGAAGGAGTTGATTCATTACGTGTTTATTTGTTAGGTGTTGTATTTGATTTCCCGGGACATCCTCATCGTCGGTGATTGTCTTCGTCTACGTCTTTGTTACTACTACGATCATTACTACTTGAGGTGAGTCTATAGCCTCGCTCTTTACTTATTTCAAATGTTTTTACCCGCGAGGGGGATACATGCTATTTAAATGAAAATGAACATAAGTCATGAATGATTGTTGGACCCGAATGTTGCCTTGAATTGTGTTGAGTACCTAGTTGCAAAAGTCCCTAAATTCGTGAACTATTAACTATTGTCTTGCCCTTGTGTGGGTTGGAGATAGCCGCTTATACAATTGATAGTACTATGGGGTTGACGACCCTATCCGAGACGAGAGCTAGTACGTTCAGTACCCTCTGTGGACGGATAACTTGTGATAAGAAATAAGGTATAATTGCAACTAATGCCTTTAGAAGGGGCCCTGGTTTCACTTAAATCATGCCGGTATATGTACGCGGGTGATTGAGTTAACGGATTAGTGTCACGAGCTTAAACACAATTATTATCTATTGCTAAAGATAATATCCTTGAATAATAGATTGTGAGTACGACAATGCTATTGAATCGTCATGATTGATTTTTAATACTTGTGTTCAACTTATGATTTGATAAACCTAGAGATTCGCTCAACCGTTGTGTTGACGATTTTAAGCATGTGTTTCAGGTAATCAAGATTGATAGCAGCGGAGCATGCATGGAGGGAGTTGGTGCTTTATTGGTCTATAATATTTTGGATTTCCTTCCCTTTTTATCAATTATTTATTGTCATGTCTTGGTCAAAATATTGTTGTGATTTGGTTGAGATCTTTGGGGACAAGTAACGCTACTCTGATGAAAACATCATTTTTGGGATGGAAATGTTTTAGACAATGGTTATAAATAATATTTTATGTTTATCTTAAACGTCTCTTTTGAGGTCGTTTTCTGTTATTGTGTGTGATGTGCTATGAAATAACGCCCAAAGTGGTATTCCGCTGCGTGGTAAATTGGGGTTGTTATAGATTGGTAATCAGAGCCACAAGGTATAGAGAACTAGGTCAATTTTGTTGAAAAACCTAAACTATAACTTTTTTTGTGTCATAAAAAGTTTTAAAGCACGCAACTTCTCTGCATGGCTCCGGTAAGATTTCTTTAGCATTGACTTATGATTTAGATGTATCCCTCAAAACTGATATGAATTCCCTAGTATTTAGTAAGTAAATACTATGATATATATTGAGATATATTGTTGTGTACGTCGAGTACTTAATATCGTAATTTGCAAACATTTATACGACTATCATATATGTTGCATGTAATTGGCATACGGGCTACATTACATTACATGGCAACACTGCGTTGTGATCCTACGTGTATGTGGGAATGATTGTATGTATAGGTATGTATATACTATGGTATTTAAAGGCATTTCACGTGAAGCAATGGTCCTTGCGTGATTATCGTACATTTTATAATGCGATTTTGTTCATAATTTGGCATCACCGCCAATCATCGATCTTGATAATTAATTTATTGTTTAAATAACCGAGTGTGAACCTCGTTTGATACTCTAGATACGTAAATAATGCTTCGTA
Organism: Glebionis coronaria; assembly: GCA_025667525.1. NCBI lineage: Eukaryota > Viridiplantae > Streptophyta > Magnoliopsida > Asterales > Asteraceae > Glebionis > Glebionis coronaria. The sequence continues at coordinate 164,338,408 of CM046874.1, forward strand.
ACATATTGTATATCGACTAGATTGATCCCGATTGTCGTTATCGCACCGTGATGTGTCATTTTGGGACATCTTCTTTTTTGAACGTAAATTACTTATGTACTATTTTATTTCCCTTATTCCTATGGGTTTGATATATTGGTTCGCGTAACTATAACATAGCCGAAGTATAATCAACAATGTGTACATCGTAGCGACAAATCATATGTGTATATTATAAAACGTGGTTGAGGCGTATCACCATTTAATCGTTTTTATCATCCTACTCGAATTTAAAGATGTGTTTTAAAATAGACTGGCGTTGTGATCAAGCGCGATAACTTGAAGTTTGGTTGGTTTGTGTTCATTTTATTGTCTACGATTTTGAGACCCACCCGAAGCCGATGCTAACATTTATAGAGTTGACATACGTATTCTCGTTTCGTTTATTTTAATTTGTCTTGTTGTCTCATTATTTTGAATTTAATATTTTACTGACGAGGTCCGACACTTGTGCCAGCTAAATAAGCATTGAATTTTGTTAATTGAATGTTTTTAACATAAACTGTCTTACATATTAAATATATGGTGAATGAAACTTTTGGATAAAAATGACGTATGATGCGTCTTGTAACAAGTAAAATTCGTGTAGAGAATAAAGGGACAAACTGAAATTATTTTTCTTTCAACCTTGGTTGGTAAATCATAATAAGTAATTTATATTATTCATAAAATCTTTGTTTTCATATATTAATAATTTGATACTAGAAGCTCGTTATGGATTTGTCAAGAATTTATTTAATTTAATTTGAAAAAGGAGTTATTGGCAAAATTAACTATATGAATATCGAGTATAGATGGCCTGAGGTTTGATATGAATTAATTTTTGGGTCATTATGGTAAACTTTTGGCGTATCTTTTAATACATAAAATAATTAGAAAAATTGGTCATGTATTTTGGAGCTAAAGACTTTGTAAAATTGGTTTTATTTTAAACATAAGGTCAAGTTATATTTACGAATGCATTGGTATAAAGTGGAACTCATAACTCCTTGTCGTAAATAAACTGGGATAAAATCGAAGGATACACTTTAAGTGAGAAATTCTAACGCTTGAAACAAATTATTAAATATTGATGGAACGTCATTTTATTCCGCTGCGAGATGTGTTAATTTTAAAATCACTCGACAATTGGCTAAAGATTTAAAATTGGAATTTTCTACATTTCAGAATTATTAAAATAAGCGTTTTGATTATTTATTCTATTATTATCGAGATTCAAGTCTCGACTAAAATCAGTAATTTATCCAAGGTAATACTACGTGAAACATCTTTAACGTCTGACTCGAGTCGCGTGAATAAAATATAGCATACCAGTTTTAAGGAAGACTTATGTATAATAGAAAGTCAAAGGTTGATTTTAAGAGTCAATTGGACAAATTCGAGTTGTGTTGGATATTTGTATATACGTAATAAGATATGTCGTAATAATAATATGAAACTTTGAAAATTCTTACTATGAACGTTTTTGGTACTTAAGATAGGAATATTATTGAGATTTTGACACAAGTATGGATATTTTCAAAACTAATGATTTTACCAATTATTATAACTGAGTTATTGAATCCACTAATGTAGTAATTTCCTTGAGATGGTAACTTTCCAGAAATAAAAACTTTGTAAAGATTGAAAAATGACAGCAATGAAGTCTTTAATGGTGTAACACAAATTAAAAATGTGCAAATGTTCGGTTTTACAATATACAAGGTAACATTAATTAGGATAAAATGGATAACCCAACACACGCCTACTTGTATATTATTTTATAAAAGATGTATATCTAATGTTTTGAGTCATGATGGTTCGATCGTACGGCATCCCTTCTTGGATTTTGCGAGTCTATATCGGAACTTGTGCGGTGCTGTGATTGTTCGTTTCAATATTGTCTATGGCATGAGACCATTCTTTATTTTTAAATTGCTACTTTGCTAGTACTTGATAATGAGGGTATGTCACCCGGTGTATTTTTGTCCTCTTCATGGACGCTGTAACTTTTCTTTTTTCGGTTAATGGAACCTAAATTTGGTGGTACGTGTGTGTAACTCGAGACGATGGGAATTGTGATCTTTGTCCTATTTTTGGTGCTTATGTGGATGTTCGATGTTTACTTCATGTATATATAGATCGCTGTTGTTATCCCGAAACTCTTGTCATATATTCGAAGTATTTTCATTTCTAATGTAGTTAATTTCCATTTGCAATTATCTTGCTCGATTATCTTGATTGATCTCATTGATTTTTGATTTTTACTACTCATTATGATTGCAATGATCTTTAATCTGGAACCACCTTACCGTCATTTTGTAAACAACCTGTTTCAAAAATATGTATGAGTGTGTGAAACGTTTCGTTGAACCAGATGCAAATGGTGTCGATTTATTTATTTATTTATTTTTTCATAAAAAGGCAAAGTAAAAGTATGTTTTCAAAGTGGATGAAAAAGATGTTTGATGTGTTCCTTGGAAACGATGGTAATAATGTTTTCTCATTTCAAATGATTTAATTATTTTGAAGATTAGGTCGAAAACTTTCGTAGTCATACTTGGTGTGTAATAATAATGTTGTGTCGTCCCTCGATCCTCAATTATGCACAGCTTAGCTAACTATGCATAATTCAGGAAGAGCCCTGTTCTATTGGTTGTCGTTGCTTGGTCCTCAAGTATGCATGATCTAGCTAATTATGCATAGTTTAGGAAGGGCAATGTGGTTTCAAATCAATTGGTCATCTTTAAACTGGTAGTGTTTTTGATAAATGTTTGGATAAGAACTCTTTTGAAATGGTATATCCTTATGCAAGTAACCGTATTCTCTTTGATTCCTAAAGAAAATTTTGAATTTTCTTGTGTTACTTGAAATCTTTTCTTTCGTTTTGCGTTGACTTAGTAGTCACCTTAATCGAGTAATTATGGAAAATATTTTTATGTGTTGTATGTAACGTGCGAATTCCATCGGAATCACTAGGATGTTGATGAAATACCAAAGGGGCTGGTACCGACACTGAGAAGAAATTTAAACAAAAATAGAAGACTGTCGAAGTAGAGGAAATCCGAGTTCGAGTAACTCTAAGGGAAATGAAGAAGATTTCTCCTACATCAAATGTATCGTACATTATTTATTTTCTTTTCTCGTTCTTTTGATATGTCAACGACATGCGATAAACTGTTGAAGTTTACCAACTGTGCATCGGTAGTTGGAAGACAATTCCATTTGCCGTCTTCGTTTATTCAAGTGAGGAATCCTCCTTGCTTGACTCGATCTTATTTGATCATCGAAGGTTAAACGACAGATATACATAGTTGATGTTTTTGTGGTAAACCCTTGCCTTTTATTTATTTATATGGTATGTGATCTAGTCAAGTGATCGTAAGTTGTGAGAACTTGAGACGACATTGTACAATGACGTCTGATCATAGAGAACATGTACCATGTAATATCTTTTTAACCTTCAACGGTGATGCTTATAAAGATTTTGACCATGCTTGGGACGGAAGTGAGATGGTGTTCCCCTTGTAATATTTTTTTTTGGGTATGGATCCGTGTGTGAGCACCCTGCAATGACATATGTATGTATTTTCTTTCTGTATGGATATGCATCCACAGCTAGCAAGCTCGTAAACCTTCTTTAACTTGCAATTTTCTTTTGACTGGACTTATCCAAAATCCCGTCAAATATTCTTATTTTATCATGGCTTGGCTGATTAGAAAGCATGAGTTAACTTGATTGAACTTATTTACTTAGCATGGTTTGGCTATTTTGCAAACGTGTCGTAATGTGGTTGTATGTGCTTCATAATGGCTTTTGTGTTTGGTTGGATTATGATGTCCTCGAGAGAGTTATGTATACGTCGAATGATTTCCGTATCGATTAATTCGTTTTTGACGAAATAGGGTTGTATGTACATGATATTGCAATAAGGTTATTTTGTACGACTAGTATTAATTACTTCGTATCGTATATTCTGAACGTTTTCGATGGGGTTATGTGTGGCCCGTGTGATTTTTCTTTATGATTAATTGTTTTTTTATGAGACGGATGGACTAAGTGAAAGGACGATTCAAATGTTAGAAGACTTGGGATCGACGCGTGTCATTGATAGAATCCTTGTACAACAACAATTACCATGCTAGTACTAAAGCTGCACCATTCGAATTGTTGGGTGGAGGAAAGTGTAGATCACTAGTTGGATGGAGTGAAGTAAGGAAAATTCAGTTGAATGGACCTAAAATGATTCAAGAGAATACGGAAAGGATTGTGTAGATTGAGGGTCATTTGTTAATAGCGAGAAGCCGTGAGAAGAAATATATTGATAACCGTAGGAAGCAGTTGGAAATTGAAGTTTGAGACATGGTAATGTTAAAGGTATCGTCGTGGAAAGGCGTGATTCGTTTTGGAAAATAAGAGAAGTGGAGCCAAAGGTATGTTGGACCAGTTGCCTACCAGTTGGAGTTGTCGGATGAACTTCGTGAAAATGATAATACTCTTCATGTGTCGAATTTGAAGAATTATGTGACGGATAATGGTTTAGTTACCCCAGTGAATGAAACCCAACAGGACGACAAGTTGCACGTCATAGAAGAACCAACGGAGATAATGGATCGAGAGGTTAAGAGATGAAAGCAAGGTAGAATACTCATTGTGAAGGTGTGATGGAACCCGAGACGTGAACCGAAGTCCACGTCGGAACGTGACGACCTCTTTAGGAAGAAGTACCCTCATCTTTCTAGTAGTACGAAATGCGAGTATAAGAACCGAAGAGCGTCGGGACGTCGCTCCCTTAAGGAGGGGAGGATGTGATACCCCGAACCCAACGTCATTTACTTTACCCTAATTTACGAATATTTTTGAAATTTTTAAGAAATTTCGTTTGTTATATATTTGACAGTTTAAGTTGAAACCAATAAATGAGGCTTAATTTTTATGTTTGACGATCTAAGAAGAACCGATGACGACTACGATACCGACGGATGCCTAAAATTTACATTTTATTATCGATTGATCGATATTTGAATTTTCGAGATTTATTTTTATTTTGTTTTAAGTCGAGTCAAAACCATATGTATATTCGTTTTGTGTGCGTTTGAACCATTTAAAAGTATTTTGAGGTAGTCGGGACGAACCCCGACTCCCGCAAAAATTTAAAACCGACTACTAGTCATAATCCCCCTCTTTAAAATGGTCGTTTATCCCTAAGGCCAAAAGATAGCCAACTTGTCAAAACAAACCCTCTCATTTTTACAAAAGGAGAAACATGGACACACACTTCATTTACACTCAAAAAAAGTTCTCTCCTCCTCCCTTTTCTATCTACCCCACGGCTAAGCCACCACCACCATGAATCCACCATCAAAAATTTGTTTTTGAAAAATCTAAGCAATGACCCATACTTAAACCATCATTGTAAGTAAATCCCACCACAAAAATCCAACATGCAACAAATTTTTTTCAAGATTTGATTTTGATGGATTTTGAAAAATATTATATTTTGATCTAATTAAATTCGTGGGTTTGTGTTTAATTATGTTTAGGAACATATATTTAGAATATTGGAGCTTGGAGAAGATGTTTCTTTGGTGTTTTTGCTTCCAAAACCCACGGCCAAATGGGGGTATATGGTATTCTTGGTGTTTGATCTATTTAATGTATGGTATGGTTCAATATTCATGTTATTATTAATTTTACATGATTTAATTATTTGTATGTGTTATTTTGATTTTTGGGTTTTGAATGAGGATGAACATACAAGTGATTTAGGGTATTTTGATTTGATTAGGATGTTTAGTAGGTGATGTTAGGAGTATAGAAGTTGATGAAATGGGTCAAAATGTGATTTGATATGATTTTGTAAAGTCCATTTTAGGTCAGAAACTTTAGGGGTATTTTTCGTGGGTTTAAGTCTGAGCTAAGGTTGAGATTAGGGGTGGCAATTTCAGACCTGACACGAAACCCGGCCTGAAACTGACACGAAAATTACTAGGTTCGGGTTGAATAAATTGAATCTTAGGTTAGGTTTGGGTCGGCCTATTTGACCCATTTATTAAATAGGTTAGGTTTGGGTTGGAAAAAAATTAAGCAGGTCGACCCGACAACCCGTTTAAGATTTTTTTCCTTATATTAAAAATGATTAGTATTTTACCATACGTGTTTACTAGGTTAAACATACCTAACATAAACACATTTAACATATTTAACACGTATAATGTGCATTCTTTTATATATAAAACTTATTAAATGGATCAATATATAAACTCTTTTAACCTATTCAACCTATGTAACATATTTAATGTCAACCCAAATATATATGGGTTATATGGGTTAGGTTCGGGTTATGTGTAAACGGGTTAGGGTTGACATAACTGACCCGATTATTTAAATGGGTTAGGTTTGGGTTTGGATTTTCTGACCCGCCAACCTGACAACCCGAACCCGCTAACCCGAACCCGACACGAATTGCCACCCCGAGTTGAGATGATAGGATATTGTTGTAGAGCGTTTCTCAAGCTTCGTTTTGGTATAAGATAGAGCTTGTAACTCCAAAGGAGTCAAAAGTTACGCTAGTTTGAATTTTCGTGTACCGGGAGATGAAAGTCGACTCAATCCGAAATTGTGTTCGATTTTAGGTCAAATATCGGGGACTCTAAGTAGAGTTTTAAAAATGATTGAGGGCTGATCTCAGGCCCTAAACTTAACATTTTGAGTCTACTTTTAAACTTAGGAGTCGGATTTACAAATGGCATTGGTTAAGAAGGTCAAAATGGTTTTACAACGCGAAGGTACAAAACTGTCCGAAATTTTGAGTTTAATAATGTGACGTGCAGTAGGTCTTAGAAGTGAGAACTTTTTTTGAAATTTAATATGGGCTATCTACAGGTTGTAAATGAATTTTACAAATTTTCTCATAATTTTTGGTGATATCTAAGTATAGGAAAACAGCCCGTACATTTGGTATGTACCGGCAGAGTTGTAAAATGAGTAATAGTTTTAATAAAGTATAAAAGTGGAGGTGTCTAGTAAATATCACTTGTTTGGATTTTTGGCATGAGTTTATGTGAACTTTGAGTGTTCTTAATTATGTACCTACAGTACTTGATGGTACTTGAAGGAGTTGATTCATTACGTGTTTATTCGTTAGGTGTTGTATTTGATTTCCCGGGGCATCCTCATCGTCGGTGATTGTCTTCGTCTACGTCTTTGTTACTACTGCGATCATTACTACTTAAGGTGAGTCTATAGCCTCGCTCTTTACTTATTTCAAATGTTTTTACCCGCGAGGGGGATACATGCTATTTAAATGAAAATGAACATAAGTCATGAATGATTGTTGGACCCGAATGTTGCCTTGAATTGTGTTGGGTACCTAGTTGCAAAAGTCCCTAAATTCGTGAACTATTAACTATTGTCTTGCCCTTGTGTGGGTTGGAGATAGCCGCTTATACAACTGATAGTACTATGGGGTTGACGAACCTATCCGAGACGAGAGCTAGTACGTTGAGTACCTTCTGCGGACGGATAACTTGTGATAAGAAATAAGGTATAATTGCAACTAATGCCTTTAGAAGGGGCCCTGGTTTCACTTAAATCATGTCGGTCTATGTACGCGGGTGATTAAGTTAACGGATTAGTGTCATGAGCTTATACATAATTATTATGCTAAAGATAATATCCTTGAATAATAGATTGTGAGTACGACAATGCTATTGAATGGTCATGATTGATTTTCAATACTTGTGTTCAACTTATGATTTGATAAACTTATAGATTCGCTCAACCGTTGTGTTGACGATTTTAAGCATGTGTTTCAGGTAATCAAGATTGATAGCAACGGAGCATGCATGGAGGGAGTTGGTGCTTTATTGGTTTAAAATATTGGATTTCCTTCCCTTTTTATCAATTATTTATTGTCATGTCTTGGTCAAAATATTGTTGTGATTTGGTTGAGATCTTTGGGGACAAGTAACGCTACTCTGATGAAAACATCATTTTTGGGTTGGAAATGTTTTAGACAATGGTTATAAATAATCTTTTATCTTTATCTTAAACGTCTCTTTTGAGGTCGTTTTCTGTGATTGTGTGTGATGTGTAGGGATGGCAACGGGGTGGGTTTGGGGCGGGGCGAGCATTCCCATCCCCAAACCCGATTACTAGAGTTATTCCCAAACCCGACCCGATCCCCGTCGGGGATTTATTCGGGGCGCCCCGTCTGGGCGAGATGCTCGTACAAACCCGACTCGTACTAATCGCGGATCTTATCGAGGTATTGTCTTTGAGTGGAATTCTCGACCAATGTCGCACCATTTTACATTTATTAGTATTATTTTTAGAACATTAGCAATAACTTCAAAATTTTAAAACTTATTGATATCAATTACAAAAAAGGCTTATTAAGTTTTCACCGATAGTATCATACTTATGATAAATTACAACAACAAAAAAGTTACAACTTATAAAAATGACATTTAAGTAAGTTTTTTGCGATATTACATTCATAAAAAATTAACAATGTTGGAGAAATATTTTTTTACTACGTAAAGAGTAACAAAATACTTCATACATATATATATTTGTGTATGTCTATATATTAATCGGGTGGGGCGGGTCGGGGATGTTATTCCCCACTTGCGCCCCAAACCCGATTAAAAATCCCCATTTAAGCCCCAAACCTGCCTCGTAACCCGATAAGCGTGCCCCGACCCGCCCCAATTATTTCGGGTTTCCCCGTCGGGTTCGGGGTTTTTTGCCATCCCTAGTGATGTGCTATGAAATAACGCCCAAAGTGGTATTCCGCTGCGTGGTAAATTGGAGGTGTTTTACTTTCTCACTTTCGTTGAAAATGGAGGGTCGACCTTGTCGACCCTAAAAATTCCCCGACCCTAACCAGCGATATTGTTGTAGTGATATGTTGCTATTTATCGATCCCCTTCATGCTGCAACTTAGGTTCTGTTTGTTTTTTTTCAATTTGCCTCTTTTTGCCTCTTCTCACCTCTTTTGTCTGGGGCGGGTAGAGGTATTTTGTTTGTTTTTTTACAGACAAAATAGGTAAATAGATCTTTTCTCCTCTTCCCAACTGCAGACAACTTTTATCTCTTTTTACCTCTTTTTCTCACTCTATCACCACTCACCTCCCACCATCACCTCATCTCAGCCGCCACCACCATCGCATCCGCTGGCGGCTACCATCCAATCCGTCGGCAACCATCATCCCAGCAGCCTACCATCATCATCTCAGCCGTCATAAAAGGTAGATCCTCAATATCTTATTAATTTTATCTGATTCTTTTGTTTTTGTGTTTGTATTTTGGTGTTTAATCTTGTGGGTATGTACCTTATTCATCATTTGAGGTTGTGGGTATCTTAAATATCAGTTCCCCGTACCTTATCAATGTTATTTGTTAGAAATTAGATTTTTTGTGAATTTTAGGTTTGTGTTGGGGCAATTTCATATTTCACCCTACTTATTAATGTTATGTGTTGTGAGTTTTGATTAAGCCATTGATTTGCTTGGTTAACAGAACTTTGACCTTTCTACCCAAGGTTGAATTTTAAAACGAGAAAAGCTGATTTGTATCAGCAAAATTTAAGACTTCTCGTTGATAGATAGATGACGATAGTAATGACAACGTATTAGTCAAGTAACTTCCTCCCACTATCCTTGTAAGGACCTAGTCGCTAATGGACTATCTAATTTTAGATAGATGTCTTGCTTCCCAAGTCCTTCCTTATCATTCACTTTATCTCGTCTTTGAGTGATAGAGGCTGATAGGAATAAGCAAAAGACGTATTTTGAGGTGCTTTTATAATTTTGTTTGGGTATAGCTTATTTATAAGTCCCAAGTAGTAAAGGTAAAAAAAGTGTTTGAAAAGAAAAACGTGCCTGGAACTCGAACCCCAAAGTCTACCCTTTGTATTTGTGTGCTATAGGTTCTGTTGTGTGCTAACTGATAGCATTAAATTACACACACCTCTTGTTTAATTTGATCAATATATTACGTTATAAATTACGTTATAAATTACCTTTGGGGCAATAGCCGTGTAGTATAGGTACTTCTGGTAATAGATGCGCCCATTCCTTGTCATGCTTGTAGTCCAATTACCATTAGTTTGAGCTTTACTCACAGTTGCAGCCACTTTCGAGCTCTGTAGCTAGGCTCAAAAATGGCCTAACAGCCCACTGTTGGTATACTTGGTGATACAAACTTCAGGTCATCTTCAGCTTCTGCACCTGAAGATTTGTCTACGTCTTATCATAAGTACCACATAGTTAAGCTGTTGTGCACCATCAGTTGGCATTTTGCCGTTGTTTGTATCCAGTTCACAACATAACACCCCTCTTCCATCCTCTCTTGTTGGGACCTCATTCTCAATCTTCGGTTTTTCCAGTTTCTCTTGTATCATTAAGATGTGGTCTCTCTACTGTTGGCTGATTCTCACTGATTCCCCCTTGCCTGATAGCGCCGTTACAGGTTTTCTTGTCGCTACTAAATCTGCAACCCTCACCTGATAGCGCCGTTACAAGTTGTTGTTGCTGTTGTTTCGTGCATCAACCTAAGAGGATGAAACTGTTGTTTGTCCTAACGTATCATTCTCTTAGCTTCAACATTGAGTGCATCCCCAGAAGAAAAAGAAAGACTGTATTTAATAGTCATTGTTTCCTTTAGTTTAACATAAAAGAGCCTATCATGATCAATCCGTTTTCTTGGTTTCCTTTTGTTTTTTTAAGGATTGTGTTGTGGTTTTTTGGTTTTGTCTTTGTAGGATAAGAGTTTACGTTTGTGTTAAAGACGCCTCCTGCTTCTATTTTGCTACATAAAGCTGCAGGTATTATTATGTTTACGATTATTTACCTTATCATAAGTCTAGGAAACGTTGGAGTTATGTACTGTATTGATGATAGAGTTAAGCGAGGAAAAACTTGAAAACAATAGTTTTTGTTGAGTGGGACTGAGGATTAGTTAGGATATATATGAACAAAAACTTTGACAAAAGATTAAAATTTGGTTCTATGATTATCATATACGTTCAATGCATAGGTCATGACGTTGCTTCCTTCCTCTTGGCGTATACACGTAACCATAATACTAGTTACATGCGTTGTTCAGCGGCTAAGGAATTGGGCCAGCAGTATCTGAGATGGATTCTAGTTTTTTGCTAACTGGGGTTAAGTGAGCTTTCTACTGTTTTTTTTTTCTGTAGACTGTGTGTTATTAGATGAATGAAGCAAACTGTTAAGTGGTAAACTCTACTACTTTATCACTCTTGACTCAGGATGCCACCACATATTCGAGTCATTGACACTGCTTACATGGACTTCCATCCCCAGTCCTATAGAATCAATTAAATGTAGAGATGCACATACAAACCGGTTTGGAACCGGTTAACCGGTTTAGAACCGAAAACCGGAACCGGTCCTAACCTTCTTTTTAATAACCGGTTACGGTTTTTCACAAGCCGGTTACTAACCGGTTTGGATTTTGAAGGCTAGGAGCCGGTTTGAACTGGGTTTTTTCCCAACCAGTTAGTCTAACTGGTTAACCGGTTAGGAGCGGGTTTTTTTTTTCAAAATTTGAAATTTGGCCTTTTATAGCCTACCGGGTAGGTAGAGCTTTTTTTTTACTTTCAAATCTATTATGAGTACCATTTTGCCCTTATACATTTACTATAAATAGGCTAGTTGTATCACACACTATGCACAACACATTTTACTTTCATTTTAGCAAAAAAACACTCAAAATCAAAACCGAATTTATTTCACTAATAACAAATGGCAGGAGGACGAGGTAAAGGCAAAGCTACTTCAAGTAACACCGGTGTTGGTTCAGTTCGGTTAACCGGGGCTGTAATTAAATGTGCAACTTGACAATGAAAATGTATTAGTTGAAGACGATGAAGGTATTGAAGATCAAGTTGTTCAACCACAAGGAAATGAATCGGACCGAGAATATATGACTAATTTAAGAGATCAAATCGCGACACAATTGATGCAAGGTGGTTGAACGGTTCATTATTATATATGTTTTAGTATGTTTTTATAGTTTATTATGTAATGTGGAATTTTTATGTTCTTTTGTATGTTTTTATATTTTTTGAATCATTATATATTGTTGTTAATACTTCGTTTTTTAAGTTATTACATGTTTTTATATTTTGAATTATTATATATTGTTGTTAATGTTTTATTAAAAAAGAATTTATATGATCAAATAACGAAATTTCTAATGTAAAACGATAAAGATAAAAGAGAAAGACAAAAGAAGTACTTCAAAAGAAACAAAAAACAAATGGTCTTTTTCTTCCAGATGTAGACTTTAGATGTACCTCTTCTTCTAGAGACGTGGTTTGCAGATGAAGAGGAAAAAGCTCGGAAAAAACAAACGAGGCCTTAGTTCTAGGTGGCTTATATCGTATTCGAAGTAACGTTTATGTGAACCTGTGGATATATACTTTATTTACAGTAGTTGGCAACTAATTTATCAGTATTAAATGGAGCGTAGCAATAAGCTTGAAGGTTTCTGTTCATGGCTGAAAAGGAATAAGCTTGAAGGTTTCTTTATGTTGGACATACTTTAATTCCCATAACAGAAACATAATACGGAGTAGTTGATTAGAAACTTTGTATCTAAGACGCGCAGAGTGGCCGTTAACCCAAACGCTCCATTTTTACCCAGAACTAAATCACTTGTTCATTAACATTCATATACAAAATCCTACATAACTACTTGACAATCTTTGACACAAACGTTTTGTTTATACTACCAAAGATTTTGGCGCACAACAAGTTAACTATCAAGAGTCGTGTGTATGAGATGCTCGTCAACCTATTCCACAAGCAATACCGTTTACCCTTCAAAATCACAATCTCTATCATGTCGAATAATCCCATGCATGAATCTTGTCTTCTAGTTTTTCTAATGTCTTAGCAACACAATCTCGAGTTGCCTGCAAAAACAAGATGTCTATCATGTCAAATAAGCCTTTTACCAATTAGCCAGAGCACCATCTTTTGAAACATAGAACAAGAAAGAGTTGCAAAGTTCAAAAAACTAAATGAAGAACTTGAAGAAAGACTAGCAAAGATATGCGTACTTGGAGAATAAATTCACCATCCAGCAGCTTTTGCATACAGCCAACTCTTATAAGATCAGCAGCAATATCCTAAAAAGTTTTTTCATTGGAAATTATGGCGCATACACATATAAAAGTATATGAATCTTGATGATTTGTTCTAGATAATTTCACATTACCTCATTTGTAGCAAGAAGATAGAGTGCAAATGCAGCATTGTGTTGATGGGTACCATTTTTAGAATCAACAAGTTTCAACAATGGACGTATACCACCACCATGTGCAATACCAGCTTGTATGTAACTATCCTGGAAAATATATAACATGATTACATAATCCAATTTAAGAATGACCAACTAAAGATATAACTCACAAGCAATATAAATAATAGACTAATCATGCAAAGCTAGATTCTTACGGATAAATGTTACTGAGCATTCTAATACATAGTGTTACTACTCGTTTACAGAGAGAGATGTGTACATGGGTAGTTAAGATCGCCACTATCTAGATTTTCATACCCATAATGATGCAACACGTGTGTGTGTGTGTGTGTGTGTTGTGATGGTGATGGGAGTGTGAGTGGGGGTTACCCAGGAAGAACCGCAGAAGCTTTATCTAAAAACTTTTGGAAGGGGAAAACACGTGCAAAGCCCCAGCAAACCATAAATGAAATAGTATGACGCTTAATAAGGTATGGGACACGTAGAGCCAAGAACTTATGATATTAACACTGTCAGAGTTTTAATGAATAAAATACTAGATAATTAAATACCTGCTGGGCCAACAACCTTCCTAGAGCATAAGCTGACATTCCCCTTACTTCAGCATTTGGTGACTGCAACATCTCAATTAGTGGACGGACAGCATTTCTTAGGACTATTTGGACCTACAGAAGAAATTGCCTGCATCATCAGAGTTGATACTAGACATCCCAAGACAATTATAGAATGAACATTGCATAATAAATGAATTTAGATTTAAATCAACCGTGGGATTTGTATCAGCAGCAGCAAACTGTCCAACTACAAAGGCAGCTTCCCCTTGGCTTTTTAAACAGGTTGAGCTGTCCCAAAAAAAGATGAGAATTTAAGAGGCATGAAGAATATAATAATAATGAAACTGTGCATGAATCAACCATTAAATATGTATGACAATTAATCTCTAAAGCTTTTAGGAATGACATGTATTCTAGCAAGTCTTTCTGAAAAGCTTTCCAAAAAGCTTTTGGGGAAATGCAAAAAACTATCTCAAAACACTTTGTGAAATAGTAAAAAACTTTTGGGTGCTTGACCCATTGTGTACTTGTGGAGTAGAAGTATTTTGTTTAGATTATAAAATAAAAAATGTTGTAGTGTTAAAAAATCACCACTTTCACCAGTCTAGTTAAATTTGATAACAAACAAATTCTTATCTAAAAGCTTGAAGGTAGCCAGTAAATTTCAATCCCATAAATAGCTTGTATTAACTCAACAATTCAGGGAAAAAGTGTGTATTACAATTTCCATGATGGTTTGTGTTATTCCAACATCTGAGGGCAAAGTGGTAACTACAGATCCTATCATCAGTTTGCGTCATTCTAACGGTTTAATGCATACGCAACCTAGTATATAACATTTCAACCCTGAGGAGATCTGTAAAGGCGCGTATCTTTATACCTAAGCAATTCGATTACGGGTTGCAATGCTCCAGCCATAAGAACTTCCTTCTTTATGTTAGGGGATGCGTGGACAAGAATCCGAATCACACAAACCTGAGATATTATTTAGAAATCATTCCTAGCTACACGTAATCTTACAAGCTGAAAAAAAGTGCAAGATTTAATCATTCATTAAACAAATAAATGAACTAACCGCTCTATAGTGTATTGCAACATCTTCGGACCGAAGCATTAAGATTAGCCTAGGCAAAGCATTACAGTCCACTATCTGCATATATTGAAGGGTTTTAAAGTTGAATAACTTGGCCGTCCTCAAAACACATTCTGCTAACCTACAAAGTTGGCAACCTGAGTTTTGTTCTCGTTGTTTTCGAAAGCTAGAGTATGCAGGGCCCCCGCAGCAGCTGTCTGCACCTTTGCATCAGTGGATTCAAGCAATTCAACAAGAGGAGGGATTCCCCCTTCAGCCCTGACAAGGGATTTTGCTGTCAAACAATCTGAAATACCAACATTGTAACGGCAAATGGTGCAAATAAACTAACCTAACACGGGTCTTGATACTGCTATCATGAGCTAGGTACGTGATTACAAATGCTGCTTTTTCTATGACACCGTTGACTGCTGGAGAGTTCTGACCATCCCTATGCCGCTTAAGAAGAGCAACAAGATGAGGCAAGGCCCCAGCATCCACAATTAGCTGTTGGTACTCAGGCTGCCAAGAAAAGAAATTACCAACATCACCTCAGTGATGGTATACTGATAACAATATCTCAAACCGCAAAATATAGTTTAAAGACTATGCAAATCAATGCTTTAAAGTGCAAGAAAGATCTTCGAAATCTGGTTAATAAGAAAATTTGTATCGAAATCTTGGTGGGCTAAAGGATGACCTCGTAACAATGACAAGATGACCGTAACTAAAGAAACAGGATGGTAATGAACCACCCGAACAATTTAATCAATTGTAATTAAGTGAGCACATAGTATCATAATGGCTAATGCTCTTCAGAAGAGGAAATAGACAATCATCAAAAGTAATTTGATCAATAGAAGCAAAAAAATATATAATGTCTACTTCAGTGAATAGCAAATATAAAATCTTGGATTTTTTCACTGGTGTTTGGTGGTAACATCATATATTCAATAGAACATCGAATGGTAATGCCCGGAGCTTACAGAACCACACATGGCATGTAATATAGAAGACATATAGTTTACATAAGGGGTTAGTTCCGACCCAAACCTGACCCGAGTATATTCGGGTCGGGTTGCTCGGGTTCAAATTCTACCTCGGGTCAATCAGGTCAACCCGACGAACCTGATTTCAAAATCGGGTTGGATATCGGGTATGTAACTTACATGATTAATGCGTTAATTTTTATGGGTCAAAGTTTCATCTTAAATGTTGCACGTTATGACTTCACATACAACAACATCAACGATACCCAATCCCGCCAAAGCAGGGTATGGGGGAGGTGAGATGTGGACGGATCATACCTCTACCCTTGGGAAACCCCGAGGGTAAGAGAAGGGAGAAGAAAAACGATAGAACGCCGATTTATTTATTTTAATATTGTTATTCATTTTATATTTTGTAAAGAAAAATAAAGCAACAGCAAAGGGGCAAAGCATCCAGCAAACCACGCAAGGCATAGAACGGTCAAACATGCAAGGTCCGAAAGCAGAGGATGCACAACAAGATAAGTAAGCAAACCACCACAAAGCGAGCAAAACATAACAAGCACAAGACAAACCAAATCAAGCAAGGAACAGGACTACAAGGCGCGAAGTAAACACACACAGGCGAACAGTAACCAACTACCCCTTCAGGCCTACTATCTAACCCATACTAACACAAGCACAAGATACAAATCAATAAACAAGCATGCAAAGAGAACCAAGCGGCCAAATAGAAGCAAACACACATGAGCAAGAAAACTAGGAAGCAGATACAACATAGCCAAAACCACCTAAGCAACGACGAAGCCCTCAACCTAGAGGCAAGAAAAGCAAGGGAACACGCACAACTTACACTAAGTCTAACCCCTACCCACTTATAACTTCACATAAAATAGTTTATTACTCTACTAGTCAGAAAAACACAACCAATATCAAACGTGCAAGAATAAGAAAGAGCCTATTTACTATAGATAATCACCTTTTTTTGAGCAAGAAGCCCAAGAACAAAAGCACTCCAATCCTCCACTTCATGTTCATGTTTATGCGGCCTTGGTTCTTTAACATCATCTTTCCACTGTGGTGCTTGAAGATGTCGTACGAGCAGTCGAACGGCCCCAGATTCAACAATTAAATTCACAAGATCCTCTGCAATCATACAACATAATTAAATCAAAACTCCTGCTAACGTCAAACACAAAACAAGAGTTAAAGCAAAGAAGAATGGTACAAATTTCAATTCTCATGAATATAGTCATCCACCACGACTCACTCAAAAGACGAATTAAACCCACAACCATAATACCATAATCTTCCATCACTGCTAAGGCGATACACTAGTCGAATTAACCTATACTTTTACAATTAGTTACTCGAAACATCAAATTTCACTACCTTGGATCACTAATCACATCACATCTTGAAAAACCTAACTTATATGTAGAAAATAAATCAAAAAATCCGCATCATAGTTTCCACAACTCAGTTACATTGTCGTCTTAACAATTAAGATGATACAGCTGTGTGTACTGGGCCTCAGTTTTTATGCTTCCTACAACTGGTTTGAGTGTGTGTGACGGATGCTCAAACCCCGTGGATTAGACCGCCAAAATGTCGGAAACCATAATTACCCAAACAAAAAACATAACAAGATATACTAACAAAAATCAGAAGTCAAATTTCACATATTACTTCAAAATGTTAGAAAATTGGAATTAAGTAGAATAGCAATGAACTTTTCAAAATGTACTAATTTGGTACGTGCAATCTTAAAAAGTTGTACAAGAGAGACGAACTTACTTTCATAAGTGTTCACTTATCCACATTTTGATGACATGTCATCCCTAAAAAGACCGACACGTCATCAAAATGTGCATATTGGAACATTTATGAAAGTTCATCGCTATTGTACGTATTAAAACTAAACAAGCTAACTTATAAAAAGGCTAAAGCAGAAGTGAAATTGACCTATTAAAATGAAAAAGTACCGTTTTTAGCAATGATGGATAAGGCATGAATGGCTCTTCCAACAGCACAGCGAGAATGATTCTGTTCAAGTATTTGAACTTGAAGAGCGACTTGAGATATTGGATCTTGACTAGTAATATTAGTGATGTCATCATCTGTCGGTGGTTGGTGGCGACATTGCTCTTCAAGATGATGATGATCGGACTCCATCAGAAGAAATGATGAAAAGGGTAGTTGGCGGGAATTAAGGGAGGGTTGTTTGGTTAAGAGTATGAATTTGTTAGGTAAAAAATGATTTTCAGTCATTGATTTAAATACTAATAGATGATTCATACTTCTAACTAACTACCTAATTATTTAAACATGATTTCAAAAAAGTTTTCAAAAAATTTTGGAAAAATTCCACCATGTCAGATATGTTGGTGAAAAAAAAAAGTTGTGAAAAAAGTTTTTTTTATTTTGAGTTTTTTACGTTTTTTTAATGCACAAAAAATGAATTTTGATGCAAAAAAAGGTGAAATTTGGTGTACAAATTTTTTTTCATGCAGAAAAATTGGAAGTTGTTTTGGTTTGATGGGGCATCAAATTTTAAAGCAAAAAGTCAAAAAAAGTTGGGCATAAAAATGAATTCTTAATACACAAAAAACGTAAAAAGCTTAAAAAATACAATTTTGTGCATCAAATTTTCGTTTTTGTGCATTAAAAAAACATAAAAACCTTTGAATTAAAAAACTTTTTTTACAAAAGTTTTTTGCACCAACATACCCGATCTACTGGAATTTTTTCAGAATTTTTGAAGAACTTTTTAAAAATCATGTTTAGATTGTTAGTTGGTTAGTTAGTTAGTTAGGATTGTGGTTTACTCTAATCCATTGATTTTAAATCAATAGTTGAAAATCCTTCTTATACTTCTCACCAAAAAAAGTCTTTTTATTTGATCTTTCCCCTATATATATATATATATATATATATATATATATATATATATATATATATATATATATATATATATATATATATATATATATATATATATATATATATATATATATATATATATATATATATATATATATATATATATATATATATATATATATATATATATATATATATATAGAGAGAGAGAGAGAGAGAGAGAGAGAGAGAGAGAGAGAGAGAGAGAGAGAGTTAGGATCAAATGAGAAGAAACCTTAAAATAAGAAGGATAAAAAGAAACTATAACCGCATATTCGAGATGCATACACTTAAGTTAATGCATCTTTGTAATCTTTGATGCATTATAATGCATCATAACATGTTTTATAACTTTTAATTAGATGCATATACGTATATTAGATGCATTTCATGATTTATCTTTATTTTTGTTCCTCTACACGTGCCCAAATCATGAAAATCAATTTGTAGCATCTACACATTAAATTAACTTTCAAAACTCAAGATCGTGCATCTACATGAATAGAAATGCATCTAATTCAAGTTGTTGCATCTCAAATGTGTGATTTTAGTCTCTTCTTACCACTTCTTATTTTAAGTTTCTTCTCATTGGATCCTTACTATATATATATATATATATATATATATATATATATATATATATATATATATATATATAATATATATATATATAGAGATGGGATCATTAGAAAACTTTTTCTTGGTAGAAAACCTAGAAAACAATACAAATCCTCCACCTTTTTTCCGCACCAAAACTACAGGGGGTCAAAATGTAATTTATAAAACTTTATGGTAAATCTTACACTTTTCAAAACTCCTTCCTCTTTTTTTTCTTACAAAACTACAATCAATGGTACCGTGAGCATCCCATCACAGTCGCTTGATCACCATCATTAACCACTGTCACCATAAATCACCACCTTCACCATCATTAAGCGCAGTCACCGTCATTAACCACCATCACCATCATCATCGTTACCTGTTTGTGTATGTATCATCGTCGCCGGTACCGTCATAGTCACCGGTGGTGGCGGTGCCGGAGGCTGAAGATAAATTATTTGTTTCAGGTAATATAAACCCTAATTTAATTTATATATGTATTTAGCAGCTAATTTTAGGTATATTTTAATAAATGATGTTGATTAATTTTTAATTTGTTGTAGTTGAAATGTGTTTATATCCTTTTAGCACGACGAGGTCCGTCGTCGAAAGTTTGTATCGAAAAAATAGTACTACAATAATTAGACTTAGTTTGTAATGTACTTTGCAAATTTGGATGATTTCATTATCGAAGCGTTTAAGTAAGTTAAAGGCGTGTTATTTGTGTTTAGGGACGGTTTAGACGGACCTATATTAAAGTTTGCTACTTAAATTTCAGATAAATTGTTTTACTTAAGGAGAATGTATGAAAAAGGGTGAAGTTATCTACTTGCTTTTGATAGCTTAAAGGCATACGAATAGATTATAGATTGATTACTTAGTTACAAAGTTTAAAAGGAAAAGTTGCCAAACTAAATGGCTAGCTTAGTTTATCAAAGTTGCAGGGTTATGTTTCTAGTTTATGGAGGCCAAAACTAGACATAAACTACGTTTTGCAATGTCGAGCATTTGTTTATAATTTTGTAGATTATGTTTCATTGGTCACTCAATACATGTATAAAAAATATGACTGCTTTAATTTATACTATGCTGCCTTTATGTAAACTGATAGTTATTGCACTGACTTGATATGCAGATAAAAACACAAAGAGATCCTAGAAATACAATCTGCAGACGACGCTTGGTAATGAATACTCATCTATATTTGTTTGTGGGCAAGACATATTTGGTATGTAATTCATATAAGATAACTTGTTTTAGATAAGAAAAATGGATCTCGAGGCAAGAAGTTTGCATCGAGGTGTGAAGGCAATGCTGCTTGCTATGTTTAGATAATATAAATATGGTTTGACCGCAAGAAGCGACAAAGCGGCGATTCATTGACAAAAACACGTCCATCATGTGAGAAAATACTAGTATTTTCTAAGCCTTTCTTAACTAGCAAGATAAAAATCCTCCACATCATGGATCCATATGCCCAAGAATCCGTTAATTTCAGTTAATTATCCATTTCAGTGAACTTTGCGAGTGATCAAGGTGGTAAATCCATATGCCCAAGAATCCGTTAATTTTTATTTCTTCTATACAAATGATTTGAGGATTTTTTTAAATAATTGACACAACTTACATATGTTCAGGTTCGTGATGAAGTGCGCACTTATTGTCCCAATACTTAGAGACAAGTTGCCTGATAAGTTGACTAGTAGAGTAGCAGCACCTCTAGTTCAGGTAACACTTCTGTCTTTTCTTAACTTTACTAATCTGATGCCATAAGGGATAGTTCACGGTAGAATTCAGATTGCTTTGGTAGTAGCCGGAAGTGGAAGTAATGGTGGCTTACCAAATCCAGGATATGTTTCTAATCTTAGTATAAACCAATAGAGTTGTCACCACCACTATAGCCGAAATATTAATATTGTATCTCTGACTTCATGTAAAAAAATGTACCAATCACATAAGCACACTCACAATCAGATATGCAGACTTTCGCACTGAATCACAAAAACACTATTTGTAGACTTGCGGGCAGGAATTAAGAAGTTGCAGGTAGAGATGCATAAACCACATATACATATATAACTATGCATACATGAGGTACAACCATGAAGAAACCAAGGAAGCGCCAAAACACATGGAGTAGCATAATTGCCGAAGCCACACAAGCAAAAGAACACATGAAAATCACACAGAAACAAAAATTAATGTGAATGAACAATTTTGTGCAGCAATGCTCCTTGCCGGAGAATTTTTGCCGGAAAGTTTTACCTACAAATAAATTGTCTTAAAATGAATCAAGGATAGCTATTCTTGGTGTCGTAACATTAGGCTTCAAGGTATACCAATTTTCATTTCCTTTATTATATTTTCTCAATTTTTTAAGTGTTTAATTAATGAAATATAATATGCTATTATGACCAGAATATGATCCAACATTGATTGCGAGGACGAAAAAAGTGATGTAGATGAAATGCGGAGTTTGTATCGACATTACTAGTTTACTACTCAATATACATCCAATCTTTGCACACTGCTGGTGATAAGGCGAACTGGTAAGTTTAAAAAAAATTCAAGCTTAAACAATATTATCGTTATTTTTTTACATCTTATTTTTGGTGTTGTCTTATTTAGAGAAAGTGAAAAAGTGTAAATTTTTCAACAATATATTGTTACTTTAGAAAAGTTTGATGTAAAAGACCAGTTTTGTGTTTGTGTTGTTATCTTAAATGAACTTGATTGTGCAGCCTGTTGTTGATGTTGATACCGTGAAAGGGTTGCTGGTATGTATTCTTCACTTTTATATGCTCTTGCTCAACTAACAAGCATAACATAAATTAGACGTGTCTGGTAGTCCAGTTATCTGGTATTTTCATGTTTAAGATAAGAAACAACTACTCACTAACACAAGTACAAAAAGACCCAGTCGTGTTGGGTTGAACTGTTAGCAATCTTTGTCTAAGCGAGTGCACTTAATCCCTACCACAAACATAGCGGGCCTTAAAAAATATACACAAACAAATTACTGAATATTCACATTGACAAACTTTGTGTCGATATGTGGCCAGATGACGTTCTAATTTATACAAAGATGTCTTAGCGACATTAGCTTAGAAACTGATGCACTTTTTTTTTATAAACTGATGCACTTTTTTTATAAACTGATGCCCATAGAAATATATCGACAAGCAGATACTAAAGCCCCCAAGTTGCTGAGTTTGTGGACCTTCCAAAATGTGCTATAAAGAATGATTATTCTTGTATTCGTTGTTTGAGGCCTTTTGATAAACTACAAACCTCTATGTGTGCCATGCTGGAAGTATCTTAAAAATGTGCGGCTAAAGAGTTGAAGCTGATTTTACATGTGCATGTTTCTCATCCATTAGGTTGTTTATGCTTGTTTTTTTTTATTATGATTTACTTAGAAGTAAGATATTCAGTTTTTAGTGATCTTGCAAATTTGAGCTCACATTCATGATAAAGTGATACTGGAAAGGCCAACAGAGTCATGTGAGGATATCTGTATGTTGAACTTGCTGTTGGTGAGTTCTATTCATATTAGAAAAGTATTTATTAATTATGATTATTTGCACCAATATATAATCTCAAATCTTTATTTGGCTGGGCGTTCTTAAGGATTCTAAATGGGTTCAAGTGTGGAATCAATTATTAGACTCCATTTCTGGTGGTGATTTGGCAAAGACTAAAAGAGCCATTTGTATGATCATAAACAACGCAACAGTGTTGAATGTTTTCAGCTGGATAGATCTTAAATTTGATATGATTTTTGCATAATGTTCATTCGTGCACCGGTATCTAGGCGAAGGGGCGGAATAAGGTGACTTTTCGGAGTTATGTGAAGATCTTGCAACTCTTGAAAAAGTTTACGAGGAAGTGCCACAAGATGGGGAATATTGACAACCAGCAGGATAAAATTTACACATATATAGTACATGAAATGTATAACTGCAACATCAATGTATCTATGTTATATTCTATGAATATAAAAGAATTTTTTTAAAGATGATTGTAAACCCTAAACATTATCATGTTGAATGGGCTGTAGTGCTACAATATAATAGATTTTTGCATTTCATCTGAATTTCAGGTTCTCTTACTGTCAAAACCAAATACTACTATAGTGGTATACATGTAACAACGAGTTAATAATTACCTACATAATAGTTCTAAAGCTTAATTGTCACATTGATAACAAAAACCAAGCAATTTCACTTAACTTTATCCATTCACGGGGAATTAAAACGCATAAATGACAATATTGAGATAGTATATAAGGCATAAACTTATGCTAATAAAACTACTGTAACTTATAACAAATAAGTCAAATAATTGTATAATAAACTCAAGATCCATACAAACCAACCAACAGTTTTGGTAACTAATTATTTTCAAGAAACACCAAACCATAGCACCAACTCGTATAAAAAATGTAATCAAAAAAAGTAGATGGCCTAATAGAGGGCCTTACCTAAACAAACTGATGCCCTGACTAATTAAACAAACTGATGCCCTGGCTAATTAAACAAATCGATGCCCTGACTGATTAAACAAACTGATGCCTTGACTAATTAAACAAACTGATGCCCTGACTAAATATATGACTTCCCAGGACTTGGTGGATAGAAAAGGTGGCATAGTAAGGCTCAACATGAGCGTCCAAATCCTTTGTAGATGGAAATACATAGAAGGTCATCATCATACATAGTCATGATACTCATCTCACATATCATGGAATATCTTCTCATAGTTAACAGTAACCTTTGTGGTGATCTCACCAAAAAACCATGACCGTAACCAACTCATGTCTTGAGTTTTCTTGATGTCTCTTCTTTTAATATTAACAAATGGCTCATACTCCGCCCCGTCCTCGTGTATTAACCAGGATACGAGCCTTCAGTGATTCACGTGTTTTCTATAGAGATTCATACGAGCCTTCAATACTAAAGTTGTGACGCTCGTCAGTGATCATACGTCTTCTACAGATCGGACTCGGTGTTAGCCGTTGAGACAAACAATCTGATCCCGACATGCAATTTACATTTCTCAATTGCCGATCTTGTGGCTACTCTGTTGGAAGTAACCATGAGAAATGATTTTTCCTTCCTACAATTAGTATTTAAGCATCATATACAAATCATTTAAAATAATAGATGTTAGTAGTCTTAAAGTCAGAAACATAGCGCATGGAAATAAGCTAAATTCGGTAAAACTAGGCAGATCAGACTCTATGGTCATACTTTTTATGCACATATCTTTATATCATATGCCAATAATTATATGTTTGCAAAATATAACGTTATTTTTGAGTACATCACATTCGAGGTGATTTTTGCACACGTAAATGCTCAAAATCATTTATTTGCAAATTTAAATTATGTTTTTAACAATTGCAACGTCATTTGACAATGACAAGACAAAAACTTAAAGCACCAAGCTTTAACATTCACTTTAAAAACTAATTACAGGTTTTAACTTTCATAAACATACAAATGTAAACTCTTATTGTTAAACTTCCAAAAAGAAAAGGATTATTTTAGTTGAGAGCGTATAATGAACAATGAAGCAATAAGGTTTACCTACGCGACCAACTTTCGTGCTAGAATGAGCAAGAAGTCTAAGAGCAACCTAGACACCAGAACTAGGTGTCTTGGTCTTGTTACAACCAGTATCTCGCAACTTAATGTGAAGGGCACCAAGACCATCCTCCTGTAGAAAAAACCATAATCAAAACACATTAACATCAGCTGATGTATGTGGCAGTTGTATTGTTATTACACTATTAAATTTTCCTAACTCTTAGCGTCTTTCATAATGCAAACAAAAGCAATAACTCTTCGAGTGTATAAACAAGTTAAGATAAATAATTAAAAAACCTTGCATCGCATATAAACGTTTTGAGCACCAAGCATAGCAGCATAAGGAGAAGATCCATCTCTATCGCATCATTCCATAACCAATCGCTCGAATCTCAACTTCTGTGCACAAGGCACTGCAATCAGTATAAAAGCATACACAATCCCAGACAGATCGCACGAGCCTCATGCGAGTTTTGAAGACCTTAAAGTAAAAGACAGACCCGAATGTTCCAATGCCTTCATCTTATTTCAAGTCTTTGGCTCTCCTAATTGCCTCTTTTCTTGTCCTAATAAGTAAATCAATAAATGGTTAATCACAACGTATGTTGTAGATTTGTCAAAATATATAACTAAAATATACAAATTGATACACTAAAATGTGCAAACGGATGCGCTAAAATATAACAGAAGTTTGTTGTAAAAGTATATGTAAGAGTCAAGTTTTATCACTAACATGTTTCGTACCTTTCTGATGAGAGTCAAATAAGACCAGCCTTGCACCTTACGCCACACCCAAGTAGAGCGCAACCACACTTCAGCCAAACACCTTAAAAAATACAGATCCTAATATTTGCAAACCTTCACCTGCTACCAATGACGCGAGAAGACTTCTACAATAATTCCACACCCTAAACGACATTAGAAGCTATTGTACAAAAATTAGCAAACGGATATTAATATTACCAGACATGCACCTGTTGTCAAACACCCGAGAAGACGGCCGAAAGCCAACTTATTACACATTTAGAGGATCACAAAAATACTTATTGAAACCAGTTTGAACTCGAGGTAATGTGTTTGACGAATTTTCCCTATAGAATATTATACGTAAAAAGATTATCAATTGAACCCATTATAGAAACCACATAAACACCTGGAGTATACATCGGTGATGATGCTTCAGATGGGTTTATATATCAGCAATCTCTCTTCTATCACGACCCCATTTGACAAAAAATGACCAATTTCGCCTTATGAAATTCGCTTTTACTTGGTACATGAATTGTTCAGGTAAAGACCCTAAAATCTACGGGTTTATTGGTAAAAACATGGGCTCATATACCTCGTGTAAGTGGGTTGGGAACTTCTAGCATCTTAGCTGCAACCATTGTGAATGGACTTCGATAATGGCACTCGAGGTGGTTGGAAGGATTAGATTGGTGGCCTATATCTGACTCTAGGAGAATTAATTCTTTGGATATAGGGGATCTTGTAAGTATAGAATATTGCATTGATTTTGTTGCAGCTAACTCTATTTCCATGTTTGAAATCATTTTATCTAGTGTTCTACATCCATAATCATTACGACAAAAATCAATTTTTAAATCTAGATTTTTTACTCCTGATAATTTAATTAATATTGAAAAAGAGACTTACTAGACATCGTTATGTGTTTTTGAAACTTCAGGGATAAACATTAATGCCCTAATGTGGTGTTCATCGATGCACAAAACAAGCAGTTTGGATAAGCAATCCTAAACTACAGAATACCAGTTTGGATAAGCAATCCTAAATAACCTCAAAACTAAATATTACATATCAGAAAACAATAAGTATTTAAAATAAATCAATCCCAAACACTCCCTTAATTCATCACAATGCACTACCATGTAGCACAAACATATATGAATTATCGGTTTATGATTGTAATGCAATTACATGTCATGCGCTTTATAACTTTACGTATAGGTATTACCTGGTCTAGTGACTATAATGCCTCCAACCCAAATCTGTAATACACCACAAAAGGTCTTAACATCTAGAAAAAAGTATGGTTTCATTATTAAATGAAAAATGAAATTATATTATAAAAAGAAAAAAATGAATATGCAAGTACTAACAATGACATGCCTAATCAGTGTCTTTAAAATAGTGAAGCTTGGAAAAGCTCAACTTATTGATGTTGTGCGATTGGTACACAAATACCAGTCCTTGTCCCACATGAGTGGAACTAGCTTTACTGCTAGCTTTCTGAGGTCAGAGTTGAGCTCACAACCACTAAACGTCTGCAAAGAACAAAACAAAAGTTTAATGTCAACAGGTCACTCTAAATTATACACGAGAAAGAGCACCATATACTTATGATAATACATGTGCAGCGGTGCACCCCTAATTTATGACTAGATCTGCTATCTACTCGTAATAATATCTATCCTTTTCCCCTCAAACTAGCTCTTGTTTATCATTGTTATGCAACAATTCCCTTAATCTCAATTCCTAAGATTTTATGTTATTAGACAAGCAAGTACCCTATAATATAATCTAAGTTTCGGAATGCGACTAACAGACCATTCTAAGTAAACATGCAAATGGATGCACTAATGTGTCAAAACATACCCTAAACATGTAAATGGGTGCATTATTATGTCCAAACATATGCACTATAATCGTAAACAAACTATCACAAACGGATGTCCTAATTATAATGCAAACGGACGCCCCTAACTAATTATATGATGTCGTAACTAAATACTACATTGATTCCCTAACTATGATACAAACGGACGCCCTAATTAAATACTACATTAATGCACTTTATTATGTGTTTACACAACGATCGCCCAACTTTGATACAAACGGTTACCTTAACTGATTCAAAGATGCCCTTTATTATCTGCCTTAAATCTAATGGTATTTATACACTAAAACTGATGCCTTGATTATAAGAATTATATGTATGTGTATTTATACACTAAAACTGATGCCTTGATGACCGGATTTATAAAAATTTGCCTTAAACACACGATCATATTGATGCCATAATACTATATTAAAAAAGATGCCTTAAACATAAAATATGATGTTCTTAACAGTCTTAAAACAACTATTTTTCATGATACCCTTATCTACTTATCAAACAGCTGAACAAACACCTGACTTAAACAATTTAAGTACGCTATTTTCTAACAAACAAATGCGATATTCATGAAAGTTTGATGCACTAATCAAACACACAAACAAATGCTCATTTCATGATTTTTTTTATCAAGATACCCTGATGCACTAATACATTCTTAAATTGATGTCGTAATACATTCTTAAAATCTGCCATTTTAAAATCTGAACAAACACCTGACTTAGTAGGTATTTGGAAATTCAAATTGCCTATTTTTTGCTCATCTGCTTGATTTTAAGCAAATAAGTAGTCTGGAGTGTTTGGATAATCCAACCTGCTTCTGCTTATCTACTTACTTTGTGCGAAAGATGTCTTTTATCATCATATCTAACCTAAAGACTCTTGAAAATACAAATGCGCTCAAAGATTCTTCTCTCTACTTGTCAAAAACTAATCTAAGATATCAATTTTGAATGTTATATCCTGAAGTGTTTATTTTTAACATGCTTAGTTTCTCCTAAGTGCTTATAAGCAGACACATAAGCAGAAAAAAATAAGCAATCACAAACACCCTCTATGATTTTTAATACTTGATTCCGCAATAACACTAATTATTTTATAATTTTCAAAATTAAGCAATTAAATAACATAAAAACAAAAAATCTGTAATTAAAAAGACACATACCTATATATTACATTTCTCCGGTGACTATTGAGATGATGCCGCGATGATGGAGTAGTTTAGGTAGTTTAAAATAGTATAGTTAGGGTTTGAATAATGGAGAGGATTGCGGTGATAAAGATGGCGGTGGAACCGATGAAGATGTGACAGAGATGATGGTGTCGGCGGAGTGGTGGCAGCGGCGGCGATACTGGTTGACTTTTTTTTAGTAGTGTATGTTTGTGATTAGGTGGGTGAAAAATGGTCGTCCGGTGTTTTTGTTATAAAAAGATATATGTTTTTTCGCTTTTGACCCCCTGTTGATCGTGTTATTGCATTCTGTTCCTTTAAGTTTTATTATTTATAATTTGTTCCCTGAAAGTTTGTTTTCTAAGTTTTCTACAAAAAATGAGTTTTCTCTTGAACCCATCCCTATATATATATATATATATATATATATATATATATATATATATATATATATATATATATATATATATATATATATATATATATATATATATATATATATATATATATATATATATATATATATATATATATATATATATATATATATATATATATATATATATTATTTATATATTGCTACCGGTCATTTTATTTTTTAAGTTAATCACATCTGTTCAAATAAATTTACTTTTAATCTGGACGACTGAAACTCAATGATTATCCATATATAACAAACTTGAGCCAAAATCGGTCTTATATAGGATTTGAACAAACTATCCGTATATGTGCAAACGGATATCTATCTATACTAGGATTGGTGCCCGCGCTTCGCTGCGGCGAAGGGCGGACGTTTTTGGGGTCGAAGCTCTTTATGGACGGTCACTGGTTTGGATGGTCTAACTCCCGAGCAGTTTCTAACAAAACAGAACTCTAAAATGTACATATTTGTATTTAACCTTGTGCTTCTGGATTATCCATCAGTGGCTCCAATAACAAAATCGTGTATAGTTGCAATAGTGAGAGGGAGGCCAAATAACATAATCTCTGTAACCAAGCTGTAAAATTAAGAGAGATCATTTAACAAAAGTATAACAAAACAGTAGCAGATTTGTATCAATCTCACCTCAAATCTTTCTTGTTCGGGAAGAGGCCGAATAACATACATAACCAGACTAAAATTACTGAATAGCATACATAACGAAACTAAAAATTGGCCACTCAAGTGCCACATTAGCATACTTGAAGAAACTAAAAATTACCGAGGCTTGTTGATAAAAATATTAGATAAAGCTTCAAGGGATAACTCCTATAAAAAGCTTGTCATTTTCTTCATTCACTCAGCAGCCCACGGCACGGCACCAATTATCGCTGAGTGTAATGCTATGATTTGATCTTCATCGACAGCCTTTTCATACATCGTTAACAATGACTCCCAAATTCTTTTAAATCTGTAGGCTCATCCTTGATTTCCTGTGGAGTCACATCATTCAATTGCTTCAGATTACTTGCATAGTGTTTATTATGTTACATTCGATCATAATCGAAATGAGATAATCAATGCTAGTAAAATTAAATTACAGTATAGTGTTTGGATGTGTAGATCTATTGTCTAAATTTTTCTAAGTAGACAATCATTTTGGTTTCATTTGTAACAATTAGGGTTAACTTGTTCATACTGACATGTAACTTGCGTCAAAAATTAAAAAGTGAATAAACCACTTACTGTATCAAAAAGCATGTAGATTAAATTGGTCAGGTTTTCTAGTGCATAAATAGGGATGCCGAGTTTAAAAACCCTGCAGTAGATCATAAGAAACACTTGCTCTGCTACATACCAAGGACTGACCGGGAAACATACTTCATGTGGAGTACACAGTTTTAGCAAATGATAATGCATCGCAAATAGAATGACCTATCACATAACCAACAATATATTTAAACTAATTAAATCGTAAATTTTACATAGAAATAATTAAAAATACATTCATGAAACAATTGTCATTTGTTAACTTACACAGAGAACCCTCGCGCATTTGCCCCACAAATAGCTGAAGCATATGTCTAGTTCGACCCTACAATTATAATTTGTAAGTTTATCTTATTGATGCATCAACTGTTGTCTCACCTTGTTTATGTGAAGGTTTTTAAGTGTCTAATAACTGTTATTTTAACCTTATATTCAATGTTGTTTGTAACCTATTTTGCGGCTAATTATTGTTCTAACATACATTTCCGCCGTATCTAGTTTATTCACTGTGAGTCTATATCATCAAAAGCTTTTCCATTTAACATCTGTTTACAAAATTTGAAAACCATAAACTCTGAGAATTCAACAAATAACCTCATTTAATAATGACGAAAGTAATCCATCATATCAATAGAAATCAAGAATATATGAAAAGAAGAAACCTATGTATACATAGCCTATCATGATGTTTACTGGTGTTTTCATTTTTTGGAGCACTTCACATAACACATTCAACGGACAGAGCCACACAAATTCAAATGTACCCTATTAAATGTTTTTTTATTATTCTAGTATTTTTCATTTTCGGTATTGATTCTTAATCGCCTAAAGTATTATTATGCGAAGATGATAAAAAACCTTTCATATAAGCTTATAAAATCACACTTTAAAAACTGAGAAACAAACCAAATAACTTTTAGTTGGAAAGCACGTGAGAGCACGAAGTTGTATAGTTTATTTGCCTGTAACAAAAGAACGGTTACCTTCTTGCACTCCAAGAACGATGAACGCATTGGTTTGTTCGTTTCATTCAAGGAATCCTTAAGTGAGTCAAGTTGTTATGTAACGTTGCATAAGCAAATTAAATACATGAGTACGTATTATAAGAAAGTTTATTATAGAATTTTTACTTGAAGGCAAAGCGGACCGTGTTATCATACCATCGGCCATAACCATGGGTTCAATGTCCCCTTTCTTCATATATAGCTGTGGTGTCTGTCCATACTTCTGCTCTTACCGCACACAACCTGTCACTGCAATAGAGCATTCAGAAACCAATGACATAACAGTATCATGCTTTAAGAAATTGAAATAACGTAAATAATGAAAGATCACACATGGGCAAGGGTAAGCATGATCAACCTACATGTCATTAACGCTTTAGAAATGAATAAATGATGTGGTACGACGTATAAATTTATGAATCTTCGGGGAAATACCAAGGTCTCCTAAAACGTACAGGTAAAGTAGAACCCCAACCCTGATCAAGTGAGTCAAGCAATTATCATTTTCGACCTTTTACGACCCTTTGTTACTAGAAAGGCCTCACATCGGTCGTTGGACACTTGGCACAGCGTGCGCAGTTTATCTTAGGTAAAAACTATATTACATAAACTATACTTTCATAAATGTTGAAGCCATTGTATGAAATTGTATATACTAAAACCTACAATTCAGGAACATTTGAAAACAACTATGCAGAAGGAATTAATTGAACCAACACCAAAATGTGCAACTCATATATTACGCATTTACAGTAGTACTAACCGTCTTACATTAACAATCACCAACAAAATCTTAGACCATCATAAAAAAAATTCTAAACATTTACACATAAAAGACTTCAAAGAATACAAAAATCCTAACTCATAATGGTCAATTTCAAAGGCAAAAAAAAAGGTTAGCAAAAAGTCACAAAAAAAACATTTCATGAAACAATTGATCTACATACCATAATTACTGGGAAAAAAATTCATTCTCCTCATCATCCTGCAAAAAAAAATATCGACAAAAATTCAAATTAAAAGGAAGGAAAAACAAAACAAACAAAAATTCAAATTTACAATGTTTGTATATGCTTATAGGTTTATCAGCTTATCAAAAAATAAATCAACAATGATTAAGAAAACCCAAATCCAGTGTACAAATGAGGCACTTTTAAAAGAATTATACCTAGTTGAAGTTGTTCGACAGTGGTAAAATAAGTGGGGACAACTGAAAAAATAGCCACAACTAAAAATACCTTCCATTGCGATCTTAACCAAAAACCAAACTGAAAATCGAAAGAAAAAAACATGAAAATATAAGAACACTTAAAAAATATTATTTAATTAGGGCATACCTTTCATTTACAATCTCTTGTTAGTGAAACTGCCTCTTTTCTGGTGAATAAGAGGTGGTGCCGGAAAAAGAAACCCCAAAATCTTCAAATCGGATCAGGGATTGGGTTTTGAGAGAGATCTGCTTTTAGAGAGAGATATTGAGAGAGGTGAGATGTGGGATGAGATGAGGAATTTTGTGGAGGAGGAAGTGAGATGTGGGATGGGATGAGGGATGGGAATGGATGGTTAGTTGGTTAGTTAGTTAGTTAGTTAGGATTGTGGTTTACTCTAATCCATTGATTTTAAATCAATGGTTGAAAATCCTTCTTATCCTTCTCACAAAAAAAAAGTCTTTTTATTTGATCTCTCTCCTATATATATATATATATATATATATATATATATATATATATATATATATATATATATATATATATATATATATATATATATATATATATATATATATATATATATATATATATATATATATATATATATATATATATATATATATATAGATACATATATATATATACATATATATATATATATACATATATAAATATATATATATATATATATATATATATATATATATATATATATATATATATATATATATATATATATATATATATATATATATATATATATATATATACTAGCGTCGTAACCCGCCCAACGGGCGGGGTCGTTTTTTTTGTTGTTCCAGAGGGTTTTTTATTTGTGCGTTTTTAGTTTATTGTTTTTAGAATTTATCCTTTAGTATATTTTAGTTATAGTTTATGTTTAAGAAACGTTAATTTATATTTTATATGTTGACAGTGGGTCTGCTTTTGTTAACATATAACTAATATTTGATATAGTTAGGCATTGGTCCAACAAACGTGTTTTGCCCCATATGAATCTTTAGTTAAACATATACTGATATACACCACTAATGAAATCCACATCCTTGTTATCAATAACATACCCTAGAGTGAGCCGAGATTCAATAAGCCCACCGGGCGGGTTCGGTTTGTAAACAATTTTTAGACAAAGTTTGTCATTCAATTATAATGATGTTCATGTTTGTCTAAAAGAAAAATGTCGTCTTTCCTAAAAGCAAAATAACCTTTAATTTGGCCTTTCCTACAAAATTAACTACATAGAGTTTTAATGCAGGAACACTATGAATGATTTTAGCCAGAACTAACCAGAAACACATAATTAAAAAAAAATCAAACTTTTGAATATCCAAACAAAAATTTGCTTGAAGTACTATTTATTAGAAGTCAGATTGCTCGGTCGATTTATATCATTGATAGGTTTACCAAGCAAGGTTAACATATTCAATCCTTTATTCCCAACGGGCGGGGTCGTTTTTTTTTTTGTGATTTTTTTTTGTTTTATTTTTCATTTTTTTTATTTGGTGATGGGTTTTGTTATTGTGTTAATTTTGTTTTGTTCTATAATTATTGTTTAACTTGGGTTATGAATTTTATGTATAGGTAAGAGGTTTGATGAAAGTATAATTTAAATGGTATATGATTTTTTTTGTTTTAATATTTTTTTTTTAAACTGAATTTGTCAATATTTTTTATTGTTTATAATAGTTTATATTTTTTTATTTATTTTTTAGTAATAGAAATTATTATATTTTTGTTGTTATTTATTTATTTATTTTTTTTAGTAATTATTTTAACAACATGTTTTTTTATTCTTATTTTATGTATTTTATTGGTTATTAAAAACACGTGTTTTTTTAATGTTTCAAAGAATAATATGTTAATTATTCTATATATATATATATATATATATATTTTTTTTTTAAAAAATAGTAAATTATTTTTTAATTTTATTAGGTTTTATTTATTATTTTTTTATATTGAATTAATGTACATATTTTCATAAAGGATTAAAATATATATATTTTTTTGTCCGAATATGGTAAGAGATATTCAAGATAGATACCCGATCCAAATTATTTTAGAGATATTTAAAAGGTTCCTAATGTGTGTCACTACTTAATCTAATCAATTGCCTAAAACCACCCACTTGCGTTCATGTTTAGAGATATAACAAGAATAAAATATACATATTAAATCTATGAAACGAAGTTACAAAATAGTTTATCATCGTTGTTGATCATAGTGATAAGGTGGTGGAGGACGAGGTTGGTGATAAACTGGTGGTGGCGGTGGAGGCTGATGATGATGAACCACTAGTGGCGGTCGACTGTAACGATGATGAATCATTGGTTGTGTTGGTGGTGGTTGATGTTGATGAACCGGTTTTTGTTGAGGTCCATGGTGATGCATTTGTGCTGGCGGTTGTCCGTGGTGATGAGGAGGAGGTGGTGTTTAACGGTGGATATCAGTAAGATCTGACCATGGATCGTAGCAAGAATTAGATAAGTGTGATCGAAGGAAGTTATAGATATTAAACCAATAAAATGACTGGTGATTAGTTCCAGTGACTTATAAACAGGTGAGTGAAGTTGTTGCCCATATTGTTTTATTAGTTTTATATGTTTGTAGTTTTTGTTATTGATATCATTGTGTTTGAAGTTTATGTGCTCTGGTTTAGTATTTCAGGAACTTTGTATGTAGATTCATAAACTACAATTGGGTTTTCAACATTCCTCCTATAAGGTTAGAAAGGAATACTGGTATTAAAAGTCAAAGTATTGGTATAAGAAGTCTATATATCATGATTTTTTATTAAATTTATGTGATGGAGATTTTTTATTTTGGGGTTTTGATGGGTGTTTGTTGAATTTTTTTTTTTTGCATCAGTTTATATTTAAGATTGGTTTTTTTGAGTTAAAGATATCAGGTATGATGTTA
The DNA here is from genome assembly GCA_025667525.1 of Glebionis coronaria. Lineage (NCBI taxonomy): Eukaryota > Viridiplantae > Streptophyta > Magnoliopsida > Asterales > Asteraceae > Glebionis > Glebionis coronaria. The sequence goes on from CM046874.1 coordinate 164,374,102, forward strand.
AATTTTTGGTTACTAAAAACTTGGCTAGCATATGACGATGATTATGAATAATTTATAGGCCATATTGTTTGTGGCCAATGTGTATCAGTTCTGCAAGTACACATCAGCATATGCTACAAGAGGTAGACATTATTTATGTTGAAGTCTAAAGGAAACCAAATAATCCCTCATATATGTGGTCTCAAAGAACTAAAAGGTATGCAATTGTAAAAAATAGAAATGAAGCTGAATCCAAATAGCCGAGTTTGAGATCTTGCTTAGGAGAGTACAACCTCGTATTCTATGTATATGATATACTTTAAAAACAGCATTTAAACCTTGTAACCAACTTTGTATAGATAAGACTCGAGTATGTTAAACTTTATTGTAGTAATATTATTAGAAACAGGCACTGAGTATGAGTTCAGATGGTTAGATGGTTTGGATATAAAGATTTTTAGTAGGTACTCCCAACCTCAAAAGTAACAGGACTGAATCGAATTTGATTTTTTTTAATGGTATTAAATCTTGCTTATTTTTTGTTGTAAATCAAAATAAGTATATATATAAAACGCAACCAGATTAAATTATGTATATATATAAATACTGGTCTCAATCAAATTAGGTAAATCAAAACACATCAACCAGATTAAATGCGAGCTCTCTGGATTTGATGCAAAAGACTTGATGGTATGTGGATTGGATCAACAATCTCTTTGAACATACTATTGATCCTCGTCTTTTGTATTAGTCGATTCCTTTTGCCAACAACCTCAATCCAGCATGTGCATTTCAAACCACCTCCGTAATAAGTATTTAACTTTAGCCAGTACTTATTCATTTATTTGGTATTTTGTTCAGGGAGATGAAAACCGGAGGCTGAAAATTAAAAGAAATGAGAAAAAGTAACCGCAAAGACAGAATCCGATCAAGACGATGTGACTGAATCAGAGTACGAAGACGGGTGTGAATCAGGGTAAGAAGATTGTGTACATGAGCTGGATCCAGTGCACAAGTTCCAGTTCACGACATGAAGGTATTATATGCTAGAAGATTTGTGTGGCAGTTTCTGCGACACAACAACAACCACAACTGAAAGTCATGGAGGATGATATGAAATATTTTGTGTCAACCACGGATCAGGTATGGTTAGCCATAAATTATTATTGTTTTAGCAACTTGATACAAGAAACGCAACCTACATGATAAAATATTTTAAATTTGGTTCATAATATGAGTTAATTAACTTAAAACATATTATCAGAAATAGACACAAGATTCCCGTAAGTATGTAATAGCTGCCTCATCATTTTAGAATAGCACTTCTCAATGCACCGATCCCAGATATCGTCTAATATATTTGAATTAGTTTGTTTTGGTACAGTATTTCCAACAATGGTCTCATCATGTGAGACAGATAGATCATCCTCATGAATGAGTTGTCTCATTAGTGCATTATCTGTGCTAGCTGAGTCTCTGTAACTTGGTTTTGGGGTACACGGGAGTAGACTTTTATGGTGTATACTGAGAATTTGGTTTCTGTTTTTAGAAATAAATATCTTTAAATTCCGATAAAGAAGTAAACCTAATACATCAGATGCCCAATAAGAACATAAACATGATACATGTCTTATGAAACAGGGTTAAAATACTGAAAATTGGTTAAATAAAAGGATACATTTATGTTTTTCTTGCAGCTGGTATGAAGATGACTATCAAAAATTCATAATTTGACCTGTTGATAGTCAATGATGAGATATTCACATTTCACAAGCAGGATATTTTTAGCCTAAAATTGAAACACAAATCAAAACTCTAGCTAAGGTCAGAAATCTTTCATGAAAGCGTCGACCAGCCAAGATAACACTCCTATTCTCACTACCGCTGGACACATTTTATCAGAAAGATTGCACAAATTTTCCATATAGGGATGATACGAAGCATTGTATCCTGTCAAGAAATCCTTCTTACCTTTGGAATGGCAGAAAGATTGCACAAGGGTATACGGTTTGAGTATGACCATTTACAGTTAAAACAGTAGTTTGAACTGATAAAACACCCTTTAAATCAGGAAGAAACAATTAAAATGTATTTTGTTTAGTTATAAAGTGCTGGCTTTAAAAAAAAGTAAGCTTTGCGGTAAGGCCTAATATATGTTTAGATTCTAAAACTCTCTTGAAATAATAAAATTTGTCAACGACCTTATATCAGGAAGGTTGTCCTTTTGGGAACGACCTTATATCTAATCATACGCGCGACCTCAACTAATGGCTAATAAGGAAAGCGGATGTGCATGTCAGTTTGGTTAAAAATGAGTTGTATTTTGGAATTTCAATAACAACTTTAAACTTCACAAGATTTTAATAAAGTTGAATGTTTAGTTCCTTACCAAGCTAAGAATACACGCGACCTTAGATGCACAAACCATAAGTCATTGAAAAGCTGTGTAAATACTATGAATAACATCAAAGAGGTTAAAAATTGAAACATAAATATATCAGTAATTAATGGTTAATGGACACCTGTATATACATTAACCCAGCAATATAGAGCAATAAACTTAGTTGAGTTGTATCTCTATTGTAATGATGTAATGAGCTTACGTAGCCTAATAATGTACAATAAATAAAAATGTTATATAATGATAATTATTTCCTGCTGTGATAAGTAATGGTTAATGGAGACCTGTATATACATTAACCCAGCAATATAGAGCAATAAATTAAGTTGAGTTGTATCGCTATTGTAATGATGTAATGAGGAACGTAGCCTAATAATGTACAATAAATCTAAATCTTATATAATGATAATTACTTCCTGCTGTAATAGGTGCAAAGACTTTACATTCATGATTTTCTGAATGTGAGTCTGAGACTTGTGGTTTGAGCCATTAGAAAGGTCCAAAAACTTCAATAGGACATAAAGCACATTGACTCATATACGTTATTTTTATTAAGGTATCAAATGTTGTGCCATAATCATAAAACAAATAATAAAAGACATGCTTAAATAAGTGATAATTTATTTGTACTAATTATAACTGAATGATGATTGCAGGTAATGAAATATGAAATTAGCGGTTTGAAAAGTTCCAGTAGTAGTCTCAAAAGAAGTTGTGGGTGCAGCATAAGCAGTTGGAGTAGCAAAAGATGCAGTAAAGCAGAAGTGCACGCCACAGCATATGTAGATGTTTATGCAGCAGCAAAAGTAGAAATCCACCTGCCATCTACAGGTATGATTTTTTTTTCTTCATTAAACTCTGCATAGTCAAAATAGCATCATTTGAAACATGGCCATATTTTGAATTAATGTTTATACAGTTATGTTTTTCAAGAGATTTTTTTTTCATAAATGTGTTTTTTTATAAAATATTTTTTTTCAGAAATTATTTTTAATATTATGTATTATAAATTATGATATTTCATTTAATTATTTTTATATATTATTTTAATCGGTTTTTTTGTTGTATTTATTGTTTTAAAGGTATTATATGTAACATTTTATAATTAGGTATTTTTATATATTATTATATTATTATTTATATTTACGTATTGAATAACTTATGAATGTTTAAACCATAAATATTAACTACTAATGAATGTTTAAGCTATGACAATAATTAACATACAAACATGAATATTGTATTTTTTAAAACATATGTACATATCTTTTACTGTAGACGATATAGTACTTCTTTGTAAACAACATTTGTTGTTGTATTTGTATGATTTCCTTCTTTGTCTAAGCACAAAACTTTCAATCCTTTCTTGTCATTCACTCTTGATACCGCTACATATAACTGCCCATGTGTGAAAACTGGTTTTGGCAAAAACAACCCAACTTTTGATAATGTTTGGCCTTGGCTTTTGTTAATTGTCATTGCAAAACACACTTGAATTGGAAACTGCCTTCTGTTTAATTTGAATGGCATTTTTCTGTCTGTTGGTGTAATTATCATTCGTGGAATTGCGCAACGCTTTCCCACATTCGCTCCTGAAATGATACCACCTTCGATTACATTTTTTCCCGTTCTTAATACTTGAAGCCTTGTTCCATTGCATAGCCCTGCTTTTTGATCGATGTTGCGCATTAACATTACGGGTGTTCCTATTTTAAGCTTGATGGCATGTTTAGGAAGTCCAGACATTTTAATTTCGTTTAGAAATTCTTGAGTGTATATTGAGTGATCAAAGTTTGTATCTTCCTCAACCAATGATACTGAATTGGATGATTCATATATCTTCTCCTCACCCGGAAGTAATGCCATCATATTTTCGTTGATCAAATCTACCATTTCATGTGTTGGTGCTAGAATTGCCCTTTCTTGAAAGTAATTTCTTGAGTATAGTTTTTTTGTCAAATTGGGATATATTTCGTCAATGATTGATTTGACGTAATCATCTGTTTCTGGTATCAGCATTTCATTGGGAAACACAACAGTTGATTGGCCCTCGTTTTTAGGATCGTTGACGCCGTTCCCGATATCTAAAATCCAATCAGCAAAATCTTGTATTTCTTTTTTCTCTGATTCTGTTGCTCCTTTATTTAAACGCATGTTGACTGTTAACTCTAATACCGTACAGTCTTGCCACAAAGGACTTGAGTTTATTGTTGCATGTACTACCTCATTTCTTGTTGCATTTGGTATGACTGGTAGAATTTGGCGAAAGTCACCTCCGAATAAAACAACTTTTCCTCCAAAAGGAAGTTGTGATGCCTCCTTAGGATCTTGTCTGCAAATGTCTCTTAGTGTTCTTTCAAATGCTTCGTAACAATATGATTGAATCATTGGTGCCTCGTCCCATATAATTAATTTTGCCTGTCTTATCAACTCTGCAAGATGGCTTTCGCCAGATATGTGACAAACAGAGTCGTTAAGTATGTTTAATGGGATTGCAAACCGAGAATGTGCCGTTCTTCCGCCTTCCAATAAAAGGGCTGCAATACCACTTGAAGCAACATTTAATACTATTTGTCCTTTTGAACGAATTGCGGCAGTGATTGTTTTATACAAGTACGTTTTTCCTGTTCCACCATATCCATATACAAAAAATATTCCTCCATTGTTGGTGTTAATAGCATCCATGACTGTTGAGTAAATTTGTTTTTGCTCACCCGTGAGAGAAGGATACCATGTGTCGTGATCTTTTTTGATCTTTTTTGGGTCGTAAGATTTTTCATCGTGTATCAGCCTGTTGTATCCTTCAATTGTGAATTCTTCTTCTGGATATGGCATGCCTAAAATAGTTCTTAAACTCTTGTTGTTACTCAGCAACATGTGTTCGATGTATTTTAGGCATGTGTTTTTTTTTGTTCCTCCGATAGCTTCAAGTCTGCATTTAAGTAAATTTACTTGTATATTTAATGTAATTTATTAATGTTCTAATACAATTATAAAGTTTATATTTTTCATGTATTATTGAATGTTACAACATACCTTTGTTTCCATGCAATATTTGCTCATAGCGCTCCACATCTTCAGCCATTTTATGCCATGTTTTTTCCCAAAACAGTTCTGGCCTTGATAAACTGTCTGTCATTAACAACGTTACAAAATAAGCTCTCAAGTAATTACCCATTCCCCATTCACTTGCTTCCATGAGTCCGTCTATGTATTCCTTGTCGTCTTGCAAGAGACCTCTAGCAATACATGCGTCTCTGTATGTTGGATATTTTTTGGCCTCAAACTTTTTAAGATGTGACCATTTTTTTGGACCTTTGACCTTGTTAAGCAATACCCGCAAGTAGAACATCTCTCCCCAAGATGGTGGTACATGATGAATACGACCTAAATTGAATCCTCGTTGTCTTTTTTCCCAGACTCTGTTTTTTGAATTCCATACATAGTGATTAGGTATTTCTGCGTATAACAATGTGGCTGCAAAATCATCTTTATTATTAAGTTCTATCCATTTTATGAATTTTGTTTCTTTTACGGATGGTTTCTCCAGTGTGTAATCGATGCTTTCTGTAGCGTCGAATATTACAGATTGTTCATTCTCCAAATGAAATGGTAATCGCTCTACCGGTGGAGTCCTATAATGAATTTCAAACCCAAATATCCTCCAAGCAGCTTCACATGCAGAAAGATATCTGCAATCATAAAAGTCTTTAATCTCATCTACCTCTTCCCCATCAACAGCAGCAGAAATCCTGTCAGGTCCCTTGTTTATGTATTTGAATAAATATTTTATTGAACCAACCTGGTTGCAATATTCAACATTTATGTGTGCCTGGTATTTCTTTAGTAAACCTGCATTGTATGGAACCACATACCCATTATGAAGAGGTACTCCGTTTTTCATTATTGTATTTCCATCGTTTCTCCTTTTGTATATTGCATATCCATTGTCATCGATAACTGTTGCGTTGTTGAACTCTTTTGGGAAATTCTTTGTACACTTGAAATCAACCGTGCATGGGCAACTGGGGTTATCATGTCCACATGGTCCATGGATCATGTGTTCTGATACTATTTCGTACAACTCTGGGTCCTCATTTTTATCTGGTATTTCTGCGGAAATTACTTTATCAATTCTTTTGGTTGTTTTTAACTTACAGTTATCTTCAAGCCACAGAAGTATATGACAATGCGGAAGTCCTCTCTTTTGAAATTCTATGGTGTATACCACTGTCAATTTGAAATAAAATGTGGGAAATAAGTATCACAAATATGTATATGTTTTTGGTAATTAATTTTATTTATTATCATAAAAATGATTAAAATTTTTTTGCATTACCTGATTTCAGTTGTACAAATGTATGTCCGTTCTTGAAATCCTTGACCAGGCTGTCTAGCTTTATTTTAAATACTCTTGATATTACATCGGGCCTGTCTTCGGATTTTAGATTTTTTTTCTTCATAAAACGGGAGATTTCTGGCCAGTTAGGGTTACATGTGAATGTAACAAATAAGTCCGGGTAGCCATAGAACTTGCATATTGTCATTGCATCTAAATAGTTCTGCATCATATATCTTGGACTTCCCGTGAATGTTGATCCCAAAACAACCTTTTTTCCATGAAATGTTATTCCCGAATTTGGATCTTCTGCCTTTTCTGCTAATTTTGAATACGTATCACATCTAAGATCTTTTTGTTTTTTTTTTTGAAATTTCATTCTTTCGGCCTCTATCATAGTGTACCCATCTACCAAAAATTGTTGTAAAAGTCTTCTTCCGTTTAGCATCATTGAAAATTGGTTTTCCCTTTCTTGTACACGGTATGCAAACCACTGTTTCATACTGACTCGGGTGCCTTTGTTTTTTTCATCATAGTCGGTGACTCCAAAATGAAATATGTTTGTTCGATATCCATCCTCAGCATATGGGAAAAGCAAAGGATATTGCATTGCTAGATAAGATGGATGCAATTCGCTTATCCTCTTAAGACCCCCATCTTGTTGTTGGAGTATGATATCTCTCTTATGTTTATTTGTTTCAAAATCACCTACTATCAAAGCAGCCACTTCTGAGGCAGTAGGCTTGTTGTGATCTCGTCCATCTCGCGTTCTTGTTCCAATCAGTTTAATGCTAAGATTTTTATCCTTTTTTTTGTTTATACGTTCACCAGCCATTCTGAAATCTTCCACCAAAGGATTAATTGAATCAAGCATGTCACGGATATCGGTAGTGAGATTACGATCTAATTGACTGTTATTTGTTGATACATACGATTCCTTGCTGTTTTGAAAATTTAAAGATGCAAAGTATTAGAATGTATTAAATATACAGAAAATATGAAATAAATATGGGCGATGTATTTTGCCATACCTAACGGAGTTCATTCTGTTTGTAATTTCGTTTTCTTTATCGTAAATATATAGCTGCGCAAACTGTGGTTTTTTCCCTTGTTTTGGTAGCAAAGTTCCTGCATTGTGGTAATTTTCTCCCGAAATTCTATAACAAAATGGTCCACGACCGTTGTTTACAGAATGATCTACTTTTCCACCCATTGAAGTGAAGGCAAACATTGAATTATAACGCCTTATATTTTCAACAAAATGCGCACTTTTATCATGTTTGTTAGTCATAAGATTTTTTAATAATTCAGGTGGTTCAAGCACTTCATTGCCTAGTTTTACTTTCCCTCTGCTGCAACAAATTGAATATGCCTCGTCCGAGGCATCTGTTGCTCTTCGTAAGGTTTCTGCATGCCATAGTAGTGCGCCACACGATTCACAAGGGTGTATTGGGTCTCCATGATCAAGATAATCTGTTGATTATGTAACAAAAATATGTATATATTTTTAAAAATGATTAATTATGACATCTTTATAGAATATTAATATATTTTTATACTGTAATACCTTTTGAGATTCCTTGGCATACGTTTTTTGCTTCTCTGAATTTGTTTGGTTTTTCTTGTGTCTTTGCGTTTGTCTTCTTTCTGTTTGAGGTCCGTAGTTGAATTTGATCTTTTATAGTATTTTCTGTTCCAGTTGTATTTTTGTCTGTTTTTAATTTTGCTTGAGCATTTCATAGATTAAACATTTGAACAATAGTTGTACACATTGATGTTTTTTGTATCAAAATTAATTTGAAATCAAACCTTGGCTGATTTGTATGCTTGTTGAGTGCCTTGCACGTTTCCTCTCCTGAATATGTTCGAATGATTGTTCGGTTCTAGGTTGTTTTCCACTTTTTGTAACTTCTGCATCTACTTTTGTAGTTGTAGTTTCATATATATATATATACAGAAATTGAAAATAATTTGAACACATGGATAGTAAATCTAACCTTTTGTAGAGTGTATACTTGTAGGCTGCCTTCCACGTTTCCTCTTTTCAATATCTTCAAATGGCTGTTTTTTTGTAGGTTGTTTCCCGCGTTTTCTAACTTGAATATATTGTTTTTGTGCTGTAGATTATATTTTACCAACATTTGTTTTAAACAATTCCAAAACATAATACGATTTAAAATAATTGTATGCTTCTCATGACAAAATTGTATATATGTGATTAAGTTAATTACACACATACCTTCTGTTAATACTTGACGTGGTGGAGGGTTTACGCGTTTCCTTAATCTTATATCTTCTGATGCAATTGTTTTTGCCGTATTGTTATGATTTGTTTTTGCCATGTCTGTTGGAGTTGTTTTTTAATTCAACAAACTGTAATGTAAGTCTTAAGAATATTTTCCAGAAAACATTTTTTATAATAGATAATATATATATTTTGTAGTTATCTTGTATTGTTTTGATAAGTATTATTTCCAAATATTAAAGTGCAGTATTTTTAAAAAGTATTGTGCTGTAATAGATTTATTAATAGATAATATCATATGTATTATGTTATTTATCCTGTATTTTCTTCCTTATTATAATTTGAATCATATAAAATATTTAATAAATATAATACAAATCTGGATTGAATATATTTTATCATGTATTTTGATTTTGAATATTTATGTTTGTTAACTATTTTTGCAAAGTGATATGGTATAATTTTATTGTGGTTATCTTGTTTATTATTTTATTATTTTAGATTATTTAAATACATTAGATAATCTGATATAAGTATTTATATATATATTTTTTTTGGATGTTTTTGTTTTTGAGATTTTAGTTCTTGCTAAATTTGTTTTAAGTTTTATCAACCATGCCAGGTCGATTAAATTTCTGTATTACTTTTTAATTTCAAATAATGTTTAATGAATGTGACTTGCTCTATTATATGAATAAAATGATACAACATTTAATTAAGGAGATAAGAACACTTTATTATTAAATAAATCAAATAAAACAAATAAAACAACTTTGTATCATATACAATGATACTTATTCCAAATATAAGATAATTATAAATAATCTGGGTCTTCTTTACTCATTCATCTTCATCAGTGTTGTTTCTGACATATTCAGGTGTATCATCATTGATAAAACTTGAATCTCCGTCAGATCCGGATCTAACACTGTACATGTCTGAATCATATTCATGACCCCAATTGTCTTCAAATTCACTTGAGCCTTCAAATTGGTTTTTATTTCGTAGATGTGATAGTTTCTGTTTGTTAGCTTCATCGTTGAAATATTTGAATTTATCCCTTTTTTCCACAGATTTGAAACTGTTTAAGTCATTCTTAATTCTAATTCCAGATTTGGACTTTTGAGACTGTCATTAAAAAAGAAACTTCAAATTATTAATATGCTTAAAATTAAATATAAAAGTTACAAATTTAATAATAATATATACCTTATGTTTTTCATTATATCCTGAAGATGTCATATTTTTTGAATTATCATTAAATTTCATGGCTGGAAAATAATTTGATTCCTGCAAAATGAACAAAAATTAAAAATAAATATTAAAACCAAAAACAAATATATAATTTTTATTTATATTTATAGTTGTGTTTTATTTTGAATTACCTTCTTTGGTTCAAGAAACTTATCATCTGATTCTTCATTAAAAACGTTGAGCTCCATTATTGTTTTTTATTTTCAAATACCTTGTTTGGTTCAACAAACTCATCATCTGATTCTTCATCCAAAAACTTGAACTTCCTAGCTGTAGGTCTTGAGGTTCTTGGACTTTTTCCATGACGACTTATACATAATGGTATATCATCATCAGAATTTTTTTCTATTTTAACATTAGAATAATTTTTATTAGATTTTAACTTTTGAAAGTCTTTCAAACGATTTTCAAATTCTTCATCATCTGATATTTCATCCTTAAGCTTCAATTCTTTGCAGATTGTAGTTGAAGTTCTTTTGTTTACATGACTTCCATTCTTGAAAAGTTGTCCTGCTCTGTTTTGTGTTTTTCTTACCTATGTATTATATATTAAAAATTAATATAACTGAAAAAATGTTAATCAATGTAATCATATAATATGAAATTTTAATAATTTTTTTTACCTTAATATTATTGTTGGAGGCAGAATTGTTGATGATAACACGTCTTTTCTTGTTTCTGTTTGATGTCTGTAAATTATAAAAAAATTCATGAATACGTTATGAAAGTTTATATTTTTAAAAATAAGTTGGTTTTGGTATTGACAATACCTGCTAATGTTTAATTTTTTTTATTAAGATCATATTAATTTAAAAATACTTGGTCCAGAAGATCATCTGATGATGAATCAATTGTGATGGGAGAATTACTCCTAATCAGAGACCTTGTTTTCTTTGGTTGAATAACCTATAAAATTATAATGCAACAACATAAGAATAGGATAAACAATCTATATTAAATAAGCTATTTTCAAATTACCAGATCATCATCTGATGAAGACTCAAGTATGATTACACCATCCTTCATTGAAGACTTAATAGAGTTGTTGTTCATGTTTAGTATATTCAACAAATTACCAAGATTTTGATTTTGGTTTTTTAATAAACGTATATATGAATATATATACAGGTTTTAGTGTTTGTTTAGCTAATTTAGGGATATATATTACTGTTTTAAATTTTTATGTATATCATAAAATACTATTTATCTGGGATATATATTATATGTTTAATTACATATTATTATGTATAAAAACAAAATATTTTCATATATTTTATTTTTATAAATTTTTTTTGTATTCCTGAGATTTTGTACTTATACAAACAAATATAATTTAAATATAATTTCAGTAAAATAAAATTAGAATTAATTATAATTATAGAAACCTTCTATCAGACTTTTTTTTTATAAACTCCTAGACACGATACTTTTGTATAGGAATTCAGATTTTTTAACTACAAATTTTCATTAGGAAGTAATCAAGTAGGGATGGTAACATATTTATGTTATAGTTCATTTGAAAATCATTGTTTATGTTTACTGTTCCAACCTTACAAATTGTTGTTCCACTTCATAAAATATTGGTTTAATTGCCACCCCGCATGTCTTATCAGTTGTTTTAGGTTTTTTCCAGGTGGTCACAATTATAGAATCAGAATTGTTTTGTTTGTTTTTTGTGACAAATGAAAATTTTAAAGTGGGCACTACTGTAAGTATCATAGTGACATGAGTATGGTAGAGTGACCTTACTGTAAGTCCAGTGAACAACCATTTGACTTACAGCCAAATGTCTGGGAATAGAAAGCACATGGACAATTGATAGAGCTAATACTCCATATCAAACAACACTGATGTTGGACAACCCTGTTGTCTGGTAGGATCTTGGACAACACAGAAGTACTCCACCTTGGAGTACTTTGGGGTACTTTTGTTTTTAGGCATTTTTTTTTCTTTTTTTTTAATTTTCATTTTTACCTTGTTAATTTAGTTAAAAAAGATTTTTAGGAAAATAAAATTTATTTTTATCATTATTTTATTAATTTTTATCATTATTTTTGTTTAAAAATTGTTTTTAGGCTTTAAAAATTAAAAAAATAGTTTTAAAAATTTAGTGAAAATACTTATAACTCTTAACTTCTTTGGCTGAACATTATATGTACTCGTAGCCTGAGTAAGTATGCCCTTTTCTGAATTCATTCATCACGGGTCATAACACTGGCACTGAGAACGAACGCATGTGTAACAACTAACTGTAATTAGGCCTGTGTCTCAAACAGGTTTTAATTCCGAAGGCAGAAAGTGCAGCTGCAACAGATAAAGCTTAAATATTTTTGTGGTAGAAAAAACAAAACCGTCAAGGGTATATGGATCTCATGGTGAATTCACATGTCAAGCCTATATTTGAAACTCGGCCATTTATCATAATTATATCCGAGATTTCCTCAAAACAGTTCACATAAAAGACTCCCAAATAAACTCATTCATAAATATATTAGTAACATGTGACTGTAATCTCCATTTTTTCAATCTGCAGCCTCTACCGGTTCTAATATATCAGCAAACAGTAAAGAGTCTTAAGTTAATATATACTTATCAAATGACACAATGATAATAGAGAAATGCATGTGTTAGGATGATTCGTTATTTTAGACAAAGTATTACAGTACAATGTATCAATTTGTTGAAGGTAATGACGGACGATCTAGATTTTACATGAATACATCAAAATGGTTATCTTATTTTTTTGTCTTATTTCAAATATGCAGCGAATGATGAGTTTTTCCTGCATCAAGCACTGCTCCCGAGGATATTGAGCATCTGGTTAGGGCTAGATTGAATGCTTTGAAACTCCAAGGTGAATCAGACCCGGTTAATGTTGTGCACAAAGTTGGCAGTACTCATGTTGAAGCTTCAGATAAAGAAAGTTGCATGTGTAGCTTAATGGCAGCCTGGCTGGACCTCATTTCCAACACCATTCTGGTAAACGTAATTAATTCATTAATAATGTCATATTCACACAGAACATGAGCATGAAGGGCGTATCTACCAGTTCTACATGGACCTGTAAAAACCTGCACAACTACTGATTTTGACTTGAAAACTACTCATTACCGACTGATTATTGATACCACTGTTGTAGACTTTTATTTTAAACAAGGATATCACACTTGTAAATTTCCTTTTCAAAAAGACCAACCACGGTACTGCTGACTCCATGACATTGCATCATGTTCAGACCCACAAGTGATTGACCCAATTTTTTCAAAAATAGAAAGCTTTTGTTTGAAACTCGACATCCTGATATTGAAAGAAACTTAACATTCAGTTGTTCTGCAGAAGCTAAAGCGGCAACTGAGAAATCAATGATTGCAGACTTAGAAAAATCAAGTTCCTTTATAACTTTAGTTCTCTGCAATAATGACCATGCTTACATAGGTGATTGATGTGCTACCTAATTAGAGTTATCATTTAATAGTTACCCATGAGTTGTTCGTTGTGTTTAAAATTTTTACTATATGTACATTTTGCAGGGGAGGAATCTGGTATAGCGACTGAGGACAGCTCCTGATTTCACTGATACTTTGGCGGCATCTACAATTTTTAAAACAGGTAATTAGTTTAAACATTCATAACTGTATGCTTTTTTTATAGGTTATATCTTAGTTTTATAGTACTAATTACCAAACCTTTTGAATTACCAAACCTTTGCTACAGCACTTATACAGACCACCAGCTTTAGGGGTATTTGGTATATGCACCAGAAACATTAGAAACATTTCACGGGAGTTACTTATCATATTGAAACCAAAAATATAAAGAACAAATAATGTGTTTGAGGCTTTATAAAGAAAACAAAATAAAACTTAATAATAAATCCTAACACATCACAAACAGTGTTAGTTATTGAAAATGATCTCATAAAGTATCCTAAAAACAAACACCCAAAAGAGTGTTGATTATTCATAATAAAAAAACCCAAAATATTTTTCAATAATCCAAAACAAATTACTCATTTGTATTGGTATTGTTTGCATTTGACTGTTGCTTCTCACTTGTTGTGTCATCTTCTTTTTCAATGTTTAATGGAGTCAATGTACTCTTATTTTGCACTACACTTTCATTTCCTTTTGTAGTGTACTCTTCATTTGGTTCCTCCATACTTCCAACAGACACCATATCATCTTCTCCCTGTTTATAATGAGCAAATTAAGTATTTAATTTAAAATAAAATAATGTATGGAAAATAATAGAATAATGATTCACCTTGTTGTCAGATTCTTCTTATAAGAATGTTTTTTTTGAAGTGGTTTATTAGTTCATCATCTTCTGAAAAGGAGTCACAACGATATGTGTGGTTATTCTTTATAGCATTGTATTCAGAAAAAAATATCTTAAACAGACATTTTTTTCCAACAATTTTATCTAACTCTTGTGGACAATAGTCATTTGTGTCAATTCCATGTTCCTCCATTAATTCCCAAGACGTATGCCCAGAAAGCTTAACAAAATTGTTGTTGAAAAACAACAAAGGGGCAGATCCAGATTCATCAACCACTCTTACAATAACTTTAAACCTGTATTTAAACATAACAAATAAATAACATTTTAATAAATATTTTAAAAAACATTTTGTTGTTTAAAAAGTTACCTAGATATGCCTTGAACATTTCCATGATCTTCACAAACATAAATAGGAGCTCTGTTTTGCCGATGAACTATATCAACACGCTTATTACAGACTTTGCACGCTGTATACGCCCAGCCATGTTCCTTGTGTATTTTATGGATTGATCCATAAACAATACAATGGGTGTCCTGTTTTGAAAAGTTATTTAAAACCAAAAAATACACAGATAGTAAAAAAAAATTAATGTAATAATAAGAAACAGGTATGAACAAACCGGTTGACATTCACGAATACATCCAATCATTTTCTTAACACAACCATGGAAAAATTCACCAATAAACAACTTTTGCTTCAGGTGTAACCAACTCAATCTTTAGTTTGTTACTATCAAATCCTTCACGTTCTTCTACCCTATAATAAATTAAAATTGTGTAATTAATTATACAAAATTTTGTAAAATATATTTATTAAAATAAAAGAAATTCAAATACCTCTTCTTAAAAGCGACAATTTCAGGCATCTTTGGATTGGAATATATTTGAGTACCAAACAAAGCATTATGGATAGCCGGCACTCCTGTGTAATTATTTTAAAAATTATAATAAAATTGAATAAAATAATATATGTATAATAATTTTAAAAAAATATATGTATACCATCCCAATATTTAACTTTTCCTAGTTGAAGTATGATAACCAGATGGTTTATTGTTTCACGCTTGGTTGCAAATTGATCCCACAATGTAGCCCAAGAATCCCAGAATGTTAAGTCCAAGCGTTCTCCTCTGTAAAATACAGAATTAAAATTTGATACAATAAATTAACTTATTTGAGAGTGATATATAAAAGTTTTAACTTACTCAACATCCTCTAAAACAATAGTTCGTCGCACTTTCTTCCCAGAAGCAGACCTCACAGGGATTACATCACCAATTCCAACAACGGAACCAATAACATCTGATCATAATGAAATAATATGTTATATTCAATTGAATAAAATAATTTTAATATTTAAAAAATTATTAAAAATAAAAACATACCAACAGCATCATTTTTAGGGTATTCATATTGATCAGTGTCCAACAATTGAGAGAATGGTTCAAAAATAAAACCATTTGGGTTATCATCAATTTGATCAATACGTGTAACAGTAGAATACCTATACAAACTTATTTTGAAACTATGGGGTAGCAGTGGTAGCTTTCCACTATTCTCAGCGATACCAAAATTAGATAATAGATAACATTGACCTTCTTCAAACAAAGGCTCAAATCTGAACATAAATTCCTTTTTGATAGAAACTTGAATTCTTGAATTCTGCAAATAAATAAACAAAATATAACACTTTTAAAATTAGGTTAAAAAAACAAATAATATTAAGTAACCATGTTAAAAACATACATGTATATCTTGCAACACAAGATCCAGACTATAAGGATCATGTTCAGCGTTCAATCTGCGTGATTGCCATATAGATATACAACGACCTTGAATACAAACATTATCCAACTTTGGATCAACTTTGGCAATGGGTGTGATAACTTTTTCCTTATCATTACCTATTCAAGAGTACAATTTAAAAAATACATTATAACTTATACACATAATGAATACTTAAACTAATGTATAAAATTAAAAAATACCTAAATTGCCAATGAAATTTTCTTCGTCGAATCCCTTTGATCCCTTAGTACGTTTAACAAATCTTGAACCTCCATTAACATGAATATTTTTGTTATTAAAACCTGTTATACCATTTAATAATTATAAAATATTTATAAAAAATAAATTAAAAAGTTTTAGAGTTAAAAAATAAAATTACCCCCAGGAGAATTCATAGATCGCACACCAACAGCATTTTGGTAACTTAGTTTTGTTCCGGTACCTCCAAAACTCTTACGTTTTCGATTATCATTAACGTTACCATATTCAGTTCCAACAAATGAAGTACCCATTTTCAACTCAGATGATGCAAAACCTAAAATATTAAAAAATATAATTAATACACAAACAAAGGGGTTATTAAAAAAACGTTCAAATTACATTACCTTTAGAAGTAATGGTTGCAACATCCTCCAGAATTCCAATATTTCCATCACTTGATTTTAGTCCTTTTATGATATTTGATGTTACTGTATATAAAATAATTAGAAAACTATTAACTTATCGGTTTCGTAAGTGATTTCTACTTTTTTAAGATTTTTTTTTTAATTTGCAGAATAATTAAAATACCTGCTGCAGATTCACGTGTTGTCGATTCATGATGTGCTCTTTCATTAAATTCATCATGACTTTCATCAACAGTTGCAGCCTCATGAAGTTTTGAGCCTGATGGTGTTGCTTTCTTCCTTGACCGGGTTGTTGTTGAAGGAGTAGCATCTTTTGGAATGTATTCTGTTTGGTATCCTATGGTGGTTTTGCGAGTAGGATATCTGTTCATTGTTATATAATCAATGAATATTCAAAACACGACTTACAATTAAGAATGAATGAAGATTTATATTCTAGGGATTGTATTTATACACATTATGTATGACAGAGATAAGTAAAGATATATTTTAAATTTTCAGTATATATCGTTTCACAAACAATATTATCGTTTCACAAAGAATATTGTTTAAAAATTTAGTATATATCCTTTCACATCTAAAATATAGCATATATTATTGTCTATATTATTATGAAATTATGTATATCTTTTACAAAACAAAAAATGTCTACATTTTATTTCGTTACTTTTATAATGATGTCTGAAATATAACCATATATATACGTATCATTATTAAAACTCTATTATCACACATTTTACCTATCTACGATGAAATATAAGCATATATATTTTCATTGACAGTCACCTCAGGGACTGCATGTGGTTTGCAAAACACTTCCAGGATTAAATTAATGTTAGTTAAACCTGAGATCAAAACGGAATCAAGAGTCTCGTGGGATTTCAGGGATGGGTGAGTTTGGAGACATATATTCTTGTATAAAATTTTAACATGTATTGACTTAATTAAGATGTTCAGTTAGTCAACATTCTATTGTGAAAAACACTGAAAATTATTAAGACTTGAACAATAATGGTACTCCTAGAAGCTCCTGCAATAGTGAAAGAAAACGACATTGAGAATAAAATCTCAACTTGTATTTTACGTTACAGACTTCAAAAAACACTTGTTTACCATGAAATAAAATGACCACAAACGGAAAATAAAGCTCATATGGATCATGTTTATTCTACATTTGAGTGTTGCAGGGCTATAATTATGTTTTTATTTTTATTGTTGAGTATACATACAACCTCGGCAGACTTAGCTAGTATGTTAGCATGGGAGTTGCTCGATTTTTGTAGTAGAAGCGCCAAGCCACCAACAGTGTGGAGATATGATTGTATTAGCGGTATTTAAATTAAGATCACTTATCTTGAAGTGATATTTTACATTTGTCTGTTTGGTAACATCATATTATTAACGACAGGAGTTAGTTGACTGATATGCACTCAGTTTCAATGACAGGAGCCAGTTGAGCCTTTGAGAGGGCGTAGGAGGTAACCTTATTTTTATCCCTATAGTTGAAGGGCCGAATAAACTTGTAATAATGATCTTTGTTTGTAACGATATTCTCAGTTAAGGTGCCAATTGTGTTAGGGACTTATCAGATCGAGTATACACATCAGATGAAGATAGTTGTATGCTTGAATTTTATGTTGCTCAATAAAACATTATGTAGCAGATTTGGCAACGCAAGGTCACTGTCTTCCTGAACTGAAAATACTACTAAACCTAACAACCAAATCTACCAAATATTAAATGGAGCAAAAAGAGGAGAAGAAATTTAGTATCAAGCTAACCTTTTCGTCAACAAATCCTTTGACAGTAAAGCTGAAAGGCTGAGTTAAAAAATGTTGGACAAAAGACATCGGTCAAGACAATGTTACCAGTCAGCTCGGTGTAGCAAATTACCTGCATGTTTGTTTTACCAGACGTTAATCCCTGTGAACTTTATGACAAACTACAATTATTAATTTAAAAAAAACAGTAGTGTAATCCGGGTTATTTAGGCCAACCCGAAAACTGACCCGATTTTTAATTCAATTTTTGGTTTGGTTCGGTTGAATTCTTGTTCAATTCGGTTTGGTTTTCGAGTTGAGTGTTGTTTTGGTAGTTGTTCATTCATCTGAAATGCTATTATTTGCAGAAAGGAACTGCTGTTGCAAGCACAATAATTGGGCAAGGGAAATCCCAGCTATCGGTGGCTTCTTTGAAAACATCGCTGAGATGGATCAGATGAGACGGATTGGCGTAATGGGTTTTCGAAGGATTGGCTTAACGGGTTTTCGGAGGATTGGCGTAATGGGTTTTCTTCTACACTTTTCGGGTCTTTTGGTACCCTCTCAGGAAAATTATTAGGAAACTGGACTGGAAAACAATTGTTTAGATTTTTTAACATAATGGTTTCAAAGGGTTTACTCGTTGTTAGCAACATTCCATAATATTGGTTACGATTTGAGATTATGGTTTTGGCTATGGCAGGCGAGTCACTATTCTATTAAGCTTCTGACTGACAGTTGACATAATGAATTTATATATAATCTTTAGGTAGAGGGAAAGACAGTCAAGGCTAAAATATGAGACACGGCAGGGCAAGAGTAGAACGCTGCAAAAAAATTTTTTTTATTAGTGTTGTTTCATATCAAACAACACTGATGTTGGACTACCCTGTTGTCTGGTAGGATCTTGGACAACATAGAAGTACTCCACCTTGGAGTACTTTGGGATACTTTTGTTTTTAGCCATTTTTTTTGTTTTTTTTTAAAATTTTTATTTTTCCCTTGTTAATTTAGTTAAAAAAGATTTTTAGGGAAATAAAATATATTTTTAGCATTATTTTATTAATTTTTATCATTTTTTATCATTAATTTTTATTTGAGCAGATATCATGGTTTTCAATAGAGTATATTTAGGTGACCACGCTAAAAGGAAAGATTTATCTAGTACAAATAGGATATCGATATGAGCAGAAACCAAAACCCATTCACTTCTGTCCTTAGCAACTTGGTATAGTGTGTTATGGCTAGCTGTATGCACTGTAAACTTGCATCGAATGACAACAGAATACATGGGTGCAGCAGGTAACCTTACATGTTTTGCTGATTTACAATTAATTAGAAAGCAAACTACTGTTTGTAGTACCAGACCAATAAGGAGAAAAAAAGATCGACCCGTTAAACCTGGAGTACAAAAATACTACCAGCCAAATGGTTGTTTGGGAATGCTTGTTACAGTAACAACAAAACCCACAGATTCAAAGAATGCTTTTAGCCAATGCAACACCTCCCATCTAAGTACATTGAATTTTCTTCAAGAATTCGAATTGAGATTGGTATGGATCCTAAAGATTGACAAGTATTTTTATCGAGTGTCTAATTTTAAAAATACATTTTAGTCTATACTCTTTTGTGTAAAGGAAGATTAAAAAGTAGTGGGTCAAAGACACAAGCAGGTTGCAAATCGGTAGTACTAACATGGAGGACTTGCCCTTGTGCTTTACAAACATGTCATGCTTCCAAACTTGGACTTATCACCACTATGTTTACCATGTTTGCTACCACCTGTAATGTTGTCCGATGTCACGCATGCCCAGAATCATATGTGGGCCTCATGTGAGATGTTATGGCCTCCATGACCATGTGATGATGTCAGCTGGTCTACCACATATGTGGCTGCAGCAGCTGCCACACCTCCGGCTACCATACCTCCCATACCAGGCCCATGCCTGAAGAAACATACTGATGTTTGATTATTAATAAAGACACCAACTTGTCAAGATAATAATAATAGACTGAAAGTATGATTGTTCACCACTTATTAATTTTAGGCCAAGGCTTTGCCTAAAGAAAGTTGCTTCGTATATTTTTTTTCCCGCAACTTTATAAAAGGTGGACAAACTTATGTTGTTGATTTGTATTTGAAGAAGGTTGAAAGCAGGGCAACTTTCCAAAGTTCCATTTAAATTTAAAGCAGGGCATATATGGGATGCAAAAGGTTAGAATTCCTTTTTAAAAGCCAACACAACATATCTATTTAGGTATCTTTATTGGTTTTATGTATGGACACTTCAACAGAAAATAAGTTGATGGAACTATAACGCCTCATTTTAGGAATACCTTGAAAAACAAAAGTTATAACATAGAAGACATTCATTGGGACCAAAGAAGAACAAAACAACATTGAAGTTCCTGGTTTTTGTCACCAGAATCTCTGCGTTCTTCACAGGTTTGAATCCAAAATGAGCTATAACTGTTGCAAATTATATATACTTCAATGACAACCTACTTTGGTTCAAAGATTCTATTCATAACCAAATGGTTTTCATGTTAAAAGAACAATCTTCAAAGTACATAGCAAATAAAAGACAACCCAAAAATCCAAAGACAAAATGTTTTATGATTGAAACAAGTCATATTTGAAACAAGAACATATATTCATATCTCAAAAGTCATACTTCAATCCAGTGAAACAAGTCATACTTGAATTTGTTTGCCCGTGGGTGTTTGGCTTTATTCCATTTTAGTCACGTTGAACACCAAAGCTTCATGAGCGGATATATTCCCACTTTCCAATTCAAAACACATTTTATCACCAACATTTAACGACAAAATATCTTTCAAACGATGCATTTCCCCCACCAGTTGGACATTAATACTCTGCTTTGATTTAAACCGGCCATCAACAAACGTTTTAATAACCATATACAATCTTCTTCCACCTGCATTCAGCCACACATCGCGATGCCCACCTGGCATCTTATGAGAATGAAATTTAGATGGCACACTCTGTTTACAAAAAAAGAGTAACATCAAAAACATTAGTAAACATTACAAAATAGTGTTTAAAATTAAAAATAAATTCATTTAAAAATAATTTAAAAATACATTAAAAAAAACTTTACCAAATATCCTTTTGAAGCAACATTATTAGTAAAGAAAACATCAAAGGATTTCTTAACAAAACCCACAGAAGTTGAACATTCACCTAATCAAGAAAATAAATATATTTAAGTTATAAATTTTAAATAATTCTAAGATAACAATAGAGAATAAACTACCTCGTTCAGAATGAGATATATCATCAGAAAATGGAAGAAAGCCATCCAGTATCTTTGCTTTGTACACCTCATCTTCAGCTTCATCTAATTGTGATACAACAATGACTTTGGTGGAACTAAATCCAACAGCCTTACAAACATCCTCCCACTCAGAACCAGTAAAAGCCACTCCAATAATTTCTCGGTTTTTTTTAAATGTAGTGTACTTAATACCAACTTCTGCTAAAACACCATCAATTTGAAGTGGTACCCTCTTACGAACCCTTATCAAATGTGTAGAAATAAGCATTGTATGAGGTATTGGATGTATTTATAATTCAGAAAATCAAAAAAATATAAAGAATACCGAATAAGTAAAAAACAAATCAACAATTAATAAAAATGACAAATAATTAAACTAATGAACCATACCTGATACATTGTTGGGTCTTCACAACCTACAATAATACACTTCTCAACATGATCATTGCACATATGATCATACTCAATCTCTTCACCATTTTTGTTATAAAAATTAACTGTAAATGTTTTAGCCCCAACTTGATCAAAATGAATACTATGAGGATCTAGATGAATAAATTTATCAATAAATTCCATCCATTTATCTCCCGTAATCGACCATATAGAAGAGTAAACGCCTTTTTCCATTTTAACCAAGTGACTTGTACCTTGCGCGTCTATTAACTTTACAATATTTGAATCATTAAACAAACTTGGTGGCCAAGTATGTATAGGCAAGTCCTGTTTTTTATTAAAAAAATAAAGTAAATAACATTCAAAAATAAGATGAAACACATAAATAAAATATATTTGTAAAAAAATAAATTATAACACATCATACCACATGTTCGTTAAAATGAACTGGTAAAAAGGTAATCAACTCGATAAATCCAGACTCCTTCTTCTCAACTAACATAACAAAATTAAAAAAATTATGTAAAAATATTAACTAATCTATTCTATATACACAGTGATGACGTTTATGTATACGCTCAAAGTACTATGATAACATATTTGGTTTATGCACCAGGGATGACGTTTATGAAGGAATGAAGGGTCATAAGTGGAAACTCAAGGCTTCATTTAAGTAAGTGTTTGGAATATCTTCAGTGCATAATGTTTATATCAAGTTGTAAATTTATTCTAATAAATATCTTCCTAATCTGATGTGTCAATTTGTAACTTTTTAGTTAGTTCCTCATATGATGCCTGAATTGACAGGATTCATCTATATATTCCAGACTCCAGAGACGTTGTTATGTTGTAGCTGCATTATCGATCTAGATACGTGCATAATTTTTTTAAAAATTTTTGGGTGAAATGTATTTGTTCTTGGGTTCTTTTCAACACTATGATGTCCGTCGTTATGAAATTCAGAAAGTTAGCTTATGAAATGGGGTGTTTGGAATTGGTTAGTTTAAAAAACCTAGACACAACCATCCTTTTAGTGTGTGAAATAAACTGATAATAAGCGGTTAGGATTTAGTGCTGTAAAGAAGCTAGCACAAACACCCCAGTATAGTGTACTAAATGGACACCGTGCTGCTGATTTTGGTACGATTGATTGCGTTTGAAACATCAGCTTTACAACAACAATAAACAGCCCTACTATAGGCCCTTCCAAACACCCATTAAAACATCTTAATCACCCTTTTGAAGCTTCTTATCTAACGTGTTTATTTAAAGGTTATAAGTTGATGTTTCTGAATCAGATAGTATATTTAATAAACATTTGACTATTGATGGTAGAGGTCTTCAAGTGATCCAAATTAATGATAATTTTGCAAAACTCTTTAAAGCGTTGTATGTAGCAGAACAACAGCCTAGAGAAGATGTTGACACAATGTTCAAATTGCAGGTTATGTGTTTTGGACAAGAAAGCGAGACCTGAGAGAGTTGATACTCGTGGTGGAAGTTATTATGCAGCTTCTGAAAATAATCTGATGGACACAGATGAGCCCATGAGAATTGAACCTGAACATGAACATAAACGCGTGAAGGACCGGGACCAACCTAGAGAATAAGAAGCAAAAAGATAAGACCAGTTGGGGATAAAAAAAACTCATGAAGATCGGAGTAGAGAGCAAGAAAGGGACAGACGGTAGACACTGATGATGAGAAGTATGGTGGGCTGTAGAACAGCTTATGAAGATCAGGAAGGACGCTTTAAAACCTACAATGGATTAAGATGTGCTGGTGAAAAGAGTGCACCGAGAACCGGACCAGTCGAGTTTGAGAAAGAAGTGGCTGATAAAGGTGATCCGTTTGGTCTGGACAAGTTTGTTTTTATCCATACCTATTACAACAATTTTAACCTGTTTGAGTTGTTGTTCTAAGATCAATATCTATTATAGCAACAAAAATTTCGTGACACTCTTTGCTCAGACTGCGCTTTTAACGTGACCTGTCACTTAAATGAGTTGGTTCAGCTCATGCATTTTGCTTATATGGTCAAAGAGGTGACATGAAGGGCAATAAATGTCATAATTTTTCCAAAATCGGCCAAAGAGTATCTAGCATGTACTTGATTTGCCCCTTTTTTACAACTCTTTTTACTCATTCTTAGCAAGAAACATAAAAAAATGAGTTACGACACTAAGAATTACTTACAAAAACACTTCAAATCTTTATCATCCATTAAATGATCTGCACATAAAGAAATTAATCACAATTAAAAAGTAATCACAATTAAAGATTATCATAAACAACAAACTACCACAACATCAAATAATTCGCACAAACAACAATTTTTTTTAAAAAAAATAGTTTCTCCTACAATAATTATTCATCATTAACAATTGAAACAAAATTTTAAGTTACCTTAACACATAATATTTCGACTGATTAGATTTTTGTAAGGTTTTTTTTTAATGAACAGGGTTTATGGATAGTTGAAAAGAGAAGATAAGGTTATAACGATTTGTGGACATTAAAAGGGAAGGTTATAATATTTTAATTAATAACGGTTAAACCGGGTCCAACCCGGGTTTGAAAAAATCTATACCCAAACACCCCTCAATTTACCAATTTCCAGTTTTATGCACAATTCCAAACAACCATATATAAATAATGTGGAACTTATACTTTAAAGTTGTTATCAGTAATAATCTGGATGGTGTTATAAAAATAGCAGTGAAAACGTCATATTTTTGGAACAGACATCCGAACCAAAGTGCATGTTCGGTTCTTTTTAGGTTCTCGAGTTTGGTTTGAGTATTACGGTTCTTACCCGATTGCAAACGCAATTTTGCATACATCTAAATAAACTACTTTATACAATACATATACATGGCTAACTTGAAACCGCAACTTTTACAATAACAAATCACCAAATCAATGTTGATTTATAGCTTCTACTCAATATTCTATTGTAAAAATTCATCCAATTACATAACATATTAAAACCTCACATGACCTATTTAAGAAAAAACATGATATTAGTTAACTTCATACTTATTAATGCACACATATTAAAATTTATACAGTTAACATGAGTTTTATAAACAATTTTGAAGTAGGACATATCATTGATATACTGACAACGAATTTACAATTGCGACGCTAAGATTGTAACAAAAAAATCAAACTAATAATTTATGCAGAGTGTAAATAATATTATTTTTACAACTTTGAGCAATCAGTGGCGGCGGAAAAGACCCCAATGATCCAACCGCACGGCATAGCCTTGAACATCCAATCAACTATCCCTTTGACTCCTGATAAGACATCAAAGGAACAATGTGGTTGCAGAAGAATATACCTTGGAAATTTTCATGGAAACATCAGTCATTTGCATGTTTTCATAACAGATAAGCAGCTCCTCAGTTACTAATTTTCATGGAAGCATCAAGGATCCAGCAAATGTATCAGGGTTAGAAAGGGAAGAATATAGAATACGGCGAATGACAAAAAAGAAGTTACAACTAAAAAAAATAAAACAAAATGTACCATTGTTTCCCCACGGACTATAATAGCTGAAGAACATAAACAAATGTCCATTGTTGTTCCTGCGACCGTGTAAAATGTGTTAAAAATGGGGTAATGTCATTGTCTTGTATGAAACATAATTGGAAGAATAGCAGCAGAACATCAATTGTGTGGAACTTGTCCAGATTTTCTGTGAACTTTTTTTCAACTCACTGGCTATGAGTGGGCCATCAGTCCAGTTGTTGCTGCTGGAATAAGACACGCAGGGAAGGACCGCTCTCCACTGGGCATCACTTTACGGCAGGTAGGTCGCCACACATTTGGCTAACTGAGAGCGCATCATGTACTTGTATTAATACTTTTTTTTGTTTATTTTGCAGAGAAGAAACAGTAGTTGCACTGGTAAAGTTGGGAGCGTTTGCGGGTGCTGTTGATGATCCAACACCGTTAAATCCTGGTGGCCAAACAGCACCCAATTTGGCTTCAATAAATGGTCATAAAGGGATCGCTAGTGGATCTTACAAGTCACCACTCAGCGTTGCCTGGGAATATCAATAATGGCTCCAGAAGTAGAGAAGAGGAACATGAGTCACTTGTAGTAGCAGCCGTGAGAAGATCAGTGCTTGCTGCTGCGCTTATACAGGATGGGTTCAGGGCTCGCTCGTTCCGTCTAAGAAAGGCAACAGCTGTCAATAATGACTTTGCTGAAGCAGAGCAAGTTGTTTCCCTTTCTCCTTCGTCACATAAGGTCACAAAATCAAGTCACTATGAAGATTATTTGCATGTTGCTGCATCAATGACCAGATTTTCTGTGAACTGTTTGTGTAAAATTTTGTATATTTGCAATTGCAATCACCTTGTTTTAACATAGAGTAACTTATTACTTTACGAACTTAAAGCTTTATACAGCAAGCAAAGACTAAAGAGTAAAACATACCTGATGTTGCATGAGAGGAACATGCATTTGCTGGTTCTGCTACCCAGGAACACCAGCACGCCGTTGCATGAAACGAACATGCATTTGCTGGTTCTGCTACCCAGGAACACCAGCACGCCTTCCAGGACGTGGTCCTTGCTGACCTTGTGGAGTTTGGTATTGGACCAGCACCTGGACTCATACTTGGAACGACATGCTGCTGGTACCCAAACCCAGGCTATCCAGATTTAACCAAACAAAGTTGAGTAGGATAGTAGTTGTGAATCGGAAGTGGTTAAATTAGAGTCTAAACCATCATGTCAAGATTTCCTAGCAACCGAGCTCAACCTCCTGCTCCTATTCCTCCAAAAGTGAGGATTATTTGATCTGCCATATTATCGTCTCCTACTTCTGTCACCACCATCCCTTGTGTCCCTAAAAAAACGCCTCTCATACTCATAACTGGAGTAAGGGCGAGATCTTACTGGTGACCTAGATCTATAGTTTCTTATACGACTTGCTGATGAAGAATAAGAGCGACATCTCAGCCACCATTAATAATTTATAGGAGACTTCGAGTCTCTGTCCTACTTTGATGTAGCATTATCGTCATCATGAGAACACCTTGAAGACGACATATAATCGATAATCTGAATAAATATAAGAACAAACAGAATTGTACAGCATGTTACATTGTTACAGTTGAAAAAAAAAAAAACAGATTCAAGGTCCCAAACGTAGATAGATTAAGTAGCTAGATCCACTTACGTTTCGCCTAAAATCTTTAATGTTTTAACCTTCCAGTTAATACTTATGAACGAATTTCCTCTCTTGCATAATCTGTCCCTAATCTCATAAGCCTAAGAGTAGTAAAATTCACTAACTCTTTCTGCTTCCCGAGCCAAATTTTCTTTGTGGCTAGAACTTCTCTTGTCTGTCCACGAAACCGATAGTTTATATAAGTATCACAGTAGAGAGCAAAACATATGTGAAATTTCTTAACTACTGAATTTGTCATTTGTAGAAGAGAGTTTAGGTTGTGATCAACAAAGCTTTAGTATGTAGCGTCAAACAGGCATACAAATTGAAAAAACATAAACACATATTTCAGACTAAACACCCAATATCACAACCACAAACACAAGTTATATACAGACCACACAAGTCTTCCTATTTATATTTATAATCTTTTTACAGCTAGTAAGTTTCATAGTTGTGACCAATCGCTTGATCTGTCATTTTAAAGGTAATGCATCCACCAATTCAAAGAAGTATGTTGCATACCCATATTCGAGATGTTCCAATACTATTCTGTATCATTAAAAATTATAAAAAATTACTTCTGGGTAGGGTACATTAAGCAGATACATAGGAATAAGGTGACTCCTGAAACTATACCAAGTTATCATATTAGAGTCACCATTCATCCGATTCAGAATCCTTAATTGGAGATTCAGCCACGTCATTAGTCCCACAACCTGAAACTCAGGATGTCAGAATTGTTATAATGAGAGGATTCAGTGTCTATTCTTCAATGCGTCAAATGGGTATATAAAACAGAACTATTTAAACACAAACACCATTCATTTAAACCCTTAAAAACAGATCAATCTAATTAGGGTTAAACTTTATTTGTATGATTAAGAAATTAGGGTTTATAAACATAAACCCTAATCATATTAATTCAACATAAACCCTTAAAAACAGATCAATATAATTAGTGTTAAACTTTATTTGTGTCATTAACAAATTAGGGTTTATAAACATAAACCCTAATCATATTAATTCGACTGTTGATAATTAATTAGGGTTTATAAACATATAAACATAAACATTAATCACATTAATTCGTTTGTTCATAATCAATTAAACTTACACAAACTGAAAAAACGATGATGGATCAGTTGTTTCATTAAAGGTTTCAAAGAGTTATGATTCAAACGGTTTCATAGGTATTGGATGGAAGAAAATGGATATCAAGTTGATGGCTGTTTGATTTGATTTGGTGTTTTTGTTAGGGTTATGTATCTATGATTGATGGAGGTTATGAAGAGCAGGATAAAAAAAAGATCCATGGAGGTATTATGGAGGTTGTGTGTGTTTTTACCCGTTAGTTGTGGCAAGACAAATGAAAAAAAAAAATATAGACAATATATACCGGCGGTATGAAAACGCAATTTTGATTCAAAACGCGATTTTAAAAAATGCGGCCCGCCCAAAATCGTGTAAAATGAGTTAAAAAAGGAAAAAAGTGAGATTTTTTTAGCAAATACTCAAATCCTATTGGTTAAAAGATGTGACTGGGATATGACTGGGATCTAAAACTGTGGTTTCAAGTCATAAATATACCTATATATAATATAGATATATATATATATATATATATATATATATATATATATATATATATATATATATATATATATATATATATATATATATATATATATATATATATATATATATATATATATATATATATATATATATATATATATATATATATATATATATATAGGAGAGAGATCAAATAAAAAGACTTTTTTTTGTGAGAAGGATAAGAAGGATTTTCAGCCATTGATTTAAAATCAATGGATGAGATTAAATCAAAATCCTAACAAACAAACTAACTAACTAACTAACCATCTAAACGTGTTTTTTTTAAAGTTCTTCAAAAATTATGAAAAAATTTCAGTAGATCGGGTATGTTGGTGCAAAAAACTTTTGTGAAAAAAGTTTTTTTAATTTGAAGTTTTTTACGCTTTTTTAATGCACAAAAACGGAATTTTAATGCACAAAAACGTTTTCTTTTACGTTTTTAGGTTTTTTGTGCATCAAGAATTCATTTTTATGCCCAACTTCTTTTGACTTTTTGCTTTAAAATATGATTCCGCATCAAACTATAATAAATTGAAAATTTTTTGAATGAAAAAATTTTGTACACCAAAATGCACGTGTTTGTGCATCAAATTTTGTTTTTTGTGCATCAGAAAAACGTAAAAAACTCAAAATTAAAAAACGTTTATTCACAACTTTTTTAGGCACCAACAAATCCGACCATTTGGATTTTTTTTAGAATTTTTTGAAGACTTTTTTAAAATCGTGTTTTGGTGGTTAGTTAGTTAGTTAGTTAGTTAGTTAGGAATATAGATTGATCTTATCCATTGATTTTAAATGATTGGCTAAAAATCCTTCTTATCCTTCTCACCAAAAAAAATATTTTTATTTTAACTCTCCCCTATATATATATATATATATATATATATATATATATATATATATATATATATATATATATATATATATATATATATATATATATATATATATATATATATATATATATATATATATATATATATATATATATATATATATATATATATATATATATATATATACTAGCGTCGTAACCCGTCCAACGGGCGGGGTCGTTTTTGTTGTTGTTTCAAAGGGTTTATTGTTTGTGCGATTTTAGTTTAGCATTTTTTTAATTTATCGTTTATTATATTTTAGTTATAGTTTATGCTTAAGTAATGTTACATTTATAGTTAAAATTGTTTTTTATAAATTTTAAATTCAGTATGAATTTAAGTATAAAATTCTTAATATTTTTAATATTTTCAATCTGAGTTCATAACCCTTTTGTTTTTTACTTGAAGTGGAGGGTTTGCGGTTTGTAGGTTTTTAGTTTTTTTCAGTTTGTAATTTATCCTTTAGTATATTTGAGTTATTATTTTTGCTAAGGTAGGGATTAAATGTATTTTTAAATCTTTATTTTTATAATAGTTTTTTTAAAATGGTTTTGTTTTATCAACTTTTTTTAAAAGAACGTAACCCGTCTAACAGGCGTGGTCGTTTTGTAAATATTTTTAAAAGGGACGTTTGTTTATTAATTGTATCTTTTTTGCAGTGGGAGTCTTTTTAAACAAAATTTAAACGAAACTGATTTTTTTATGTTTTTAGGGCTTGGCCTACGGATTTGTTTTGTCTTATCTTAATTTTTTGTTGTATTTATATTGGTTTATTAAAAAAAATTATGTTGATTAAACATAAATTATTATTTAATATTATTAGTACTTGTTGCACTATTTGATGTGAATATTTAATTCTAGAAATACATTTAACTGTATCTATCAAACAGTTTTTTTAGATTGTATCGATTTATAAACCGGTTCAATTTTAATCCGTCAGTCAACAAACCAATTTGACTTAGACGCTTCTGTTTTTAACTTGATCGATTCGATTATATTATGATTTAAACAAGAACTGTTTGTCTTTAATTTGTTTTTAACCGGTTAACCGGATCGGTTCGGTTTTAACCGGTCCTTCTCGTATGTTTCCATTTTAATCAAGTACTATAATTTACTTCGCAAAACGTGGCATAAAAAAAAGAGAAAGTAATGAAATATTTGACTTCTATTTCATTGCAGGTCAACGTATTGTTGTTGATATTGGGTATAGTATATGTAGCATACTTGAAATGATAATTATGCACATATAGTCGATAACAAATTAAGATTTGTGCTTTCCACGTATATATGAATGACAATGATTTGGCTTAAATATATCATGACATATAAGACACCATAGAATTCAAGAACAATTAACATAAATGACATTTAAATTTGGAATGTTGACAACAATGCATTGGCATGGAACGAAGGTGTTAGCAATAAGAGAGTGTAAGGGCCATTTGGGATAAGCGAAGGGTAGTCCATAGAGTCGTGCCTCACACACATGGTTCTAAAAGGCTCG
Organism: Glebionis coronaria; assembly: GCA_025667525.1. NCBI lineage: Eukaryota > Viridiplantae > Streptophyta > Magnoliopsida > Asterales > Asteraceae > Glebionis > Glebionis coronaria. The sequence goes on from CM046874.1 coordinate 164,405,654, forward strand.
CAAAGGCTTCACAAAGGTGTAAGGCTTCACCTTCACGCCATGCTATAGGCCAAGGCGTGAGGTTAAGACTTGACGTGCAATGAGAAGCAAAAAGTATTATAAGGCGTGATAAGTCATGATGGATCGAGGCTTTCTTCATTTTGATTTCGATAAAATCGATTTCTTTTATATAGAAATGAAAACGATTACATGTAAATATACTTTTTTGACTTTAATTTGTATGTAAGACGCTTTTGTAAATTTAATACATTTGAGATATGATATAAATACTAATAATTTATAAATATTTTCGTATTTTGTGCCGCCTTACTTCACGCCTTAAAAACGCAAAAGTTTCGCCTTAGCCGCTAAAGCTTGAGGCTTAATCATGCCGCCACGTCACGCCTCACGCTATTTAGAACCTTGCTCACACATGTACAAACTGTTTAACTGGAGTAGCATTGAAGATAAAAAAACCATTTTAGATTTGTACAGCATGTGTGGGACAATAGAAAAATTTTAAGTAGAGTACAAAGAAAAGAGTACAATATTTACAAGAGGTATTCTGATGCTCAACGGCCTAGAGCCTCCTTAATCGTATTTATTATACGTTTTTCATGCATGACCTGTCATATAGAAAAGAGATTTTGTTCACAGTCTAGGGTGAGCCAGCATATCCTAAATTAGGGATGGATACTTGTGAAGTAGAATTACAGTTTTAGTTTATAGTTTATACCAGGTCAGTTCTAACCAAAACTATCCAAATAGGTTGCAGCAAGTAATTCCTCTCTAAGGTACTAATGGTTTGTAACTTGAAATACGGAATAACTCATACAAGAAACATTTTTAGTACTACTGATATTCAAGAGATGTGTGGCCAATAGGAACATAGCAGACTATTTTTTGGAAACATATATTGCGAACTATAATTAAAAACCGAAAGTAGGTCACTGATGACTAAGAGGATTGGGTGCGAGAGATCTATATCAGCAAAATGTAGAAGCCTTCTAAGCCTTAGCACCATATCACAATTAAACATAAGTCACGATCATCTTTCAAGGTATCCTGAGCTCACTGTCATCCAAGACAACGCGTGTAATTTAGCCGCTACACGTTCCAAAATTAAACTATTCTTTATTCCCGACTTCCCCGTGTTTTTCATTTTCTCATTCTTGTTATTACCGCCATAATAGTCACAAAAAACTGAGAGGACAGAAGGTCATTCTTCTTTGCAATTGCTTCTAGAGTCCTTCGTCATTGAAGGTAGGCTTTTGAGACAACGAAACCAGTTAAAATGTGAATGGCAGAACCTTTGCTGTGGAGGATGTGTGCTAACGGATGTAATTCTGATGTTAGGCAGGTTGGAAGCTAGAGAGGGTTTGGGGGGAGAAATCGCATGCTAGGTGACGGTACAAATATATACATGCAGATGCGGACCCAAAAGATTTTACAGGTGTGAATCCTTCAACGTAGCATGACTGACCCATTACTCCACTGCCTTGAGTCGTGCCTATTAAACAATATAAAAAGTAAATGAGGAGCGTAAACAAACTGGCCATTACACAAAAATGGTAGACACAGAACAAATCTAACCTGGAGAAGAAACAGAGACAATGAGAAAGCAACCAAAGAGACGAGGTAACTCACAATACCTGTGATGAATCATATGGCAGCTTAGGTCCCTTACCTTTAGGAGCATTATCATCCTTAGTTTGACTCTTCTGTTTTGATACAACTCCGACTTTCTTGGCTTTCTTCTGATTTTTACTTTTGTATTACCAATTTATTTGTACTGATATAGTGCTATATATACATTATTCACATGTACATCTCAACTGATATATAGTTACCTGCATACCAATAAGCTAAAGGATTAATTCCATACACAATAGCACCAATTTGAATCCATTCTACACTAAACATTAAACAAAACATACAAACTCAGTAATTGCACTAACATCAATATTTAACACACCAACATACAGCTACAGTTACCAATAACGTGCAGACTGAAAATAGACTACATTCGCATCATCAGTGCAAGGATCATCTACACATCCAAATACAATATACATCCTCACATACGGAAACATGAAGTCCCCGTCTACTATTCCCATCTATATAGCAGAAGGACCCCACTGTATGAAGCTTACCGCAAGCAGTTATTCTGTTCGGGTCAATGTGGCCGCAAGTGGAAAAACCCCTGCATACACAATTAGATAAACATGCATATCTAAACATTTGATAACTTTATTAAATGCAGATTGCTTTATGAATCATGTCTTTAACCTGCAAAGAATTTAACACAAACCAATATCATTAATTTTATCAAATGCAAATTGCTTTCAGACAGTATAACGTACACCGAAAATATACTTTGGAATTTGCTGGTTTTGACTGATGCCTCTTGTACAATAGTTGGGAGTGGATTGAGTAGGTCCACGAACAGATTAGAATAACATACAACAAAGAAAGTATACTCAACGGTTTATTTCCCCTTGTTTACGGACTGTGATTTGTCACTTTCGTATGGATACTTAGGTTAGGTGGGGCTGTCCACAGACCCTACAATATGTATTATTTGGAATGTAATAGCAGGTGCGAATGAAGTTCCTTTATGCCAATTGTGGTCTTGTTCCTTCTCCCTTATACAGAGCATTTGCACATTCTTGATAAGCACTTATAACTTTCAATCCCAAACACCCTCAAAGCAGATAAAAATAATTCATCTGCAAGATCAGGTCCATTTCCCCTTGACTTACCTCTGGCAAGAGTTGCAGCAGAACCGATTTTAGTTTCCAAGCCTTGAACAGACATGGCCTTCATGAAAGCATCAATATACGCAGGCCAAATACGTGCAGTTGCGTCACAAGAACCAGATACAAACATTCTTGAGTTTGTGACATTAATTGAAACACTGCAATAACAAAAAAAAGGTATCGGATCTGTGTGGCTAGTAAACATATGGTCTATGTAACTTAATAGCTCAACTATCCACCTTTTTTGTGTAATCGGCTTTGGTAAAAATGTTTACCCTCGCATCATTCCTTGTGTAGTTATGATACAGAAAGGCAATCAAAAGCATGCAAGCCATTCTGAGGTAAATGCCCAACAGAGTTCACTATAAAAACCAACATTTTGCTCTTGTTGGATACTGAAAGCATACGTGTACAACTATAAAATGTCTACTATGTTACAGGTCTCTATTCTGATAGATATAACACTTCTTACCAGATTTTCATACACTGATTGCAGGCTCGAAGTTTTCTCAAATGTTTTGAAAACATGATGAACGGGACGATCTGCTAAATTTATGTTATTAAGCCTGTTTGCATATACCCGATTTCAGAACTCCACAAATTAACCGACGCAATTTCTGCTTGACACTTTAATGTCAAAACCCCCAAATATATTGAAACCCCAAATCCTTGAATTAAAAGAAGAACCGTGAGAGACTACCGGTGTAAGAGAACTCTAGAATTAGTCATATTCACTCGAACCTCTGTGTTATCCACCCGGGTTTTCTACCTCACAAAGCACAGAAAATGAACTCTCTTCTGAAAAGAAACTAACTCCAGAATCCAGTCAACGTGAGGAACCATTGACTTTACCCTTAACCACAGCATCTGCTGAAGTCGACCATCCGTTGGTAATTCTTCATCTACTTCTTGTCTATTGCTTAATCTGGTTCTTCTGTTCCTTGTAATTTGGTGAGAAAAAGGAATTTTGAGGGTGATGATCTTCCTGAGTTTTACTTTGGTGTTTCCTCTGTAAAGTCAGATCGAATCCAGTAACTAATCCTGTTAATTATAAGTTGGATTATTCCTTGTTAACCCAACATCCAAATATAGAGCAGTCATCAGAAATAGAAAAAATCTTTGACGAGGACGATGATATGCATGAATGGACTCCTCCGGAGCTTTAAAGTCAGTTACTGCCACAAATTACCCCAAAGTTTCAGACTTTACGTTCATGTCCTTCGCCCTCGCTTCCACTTCCGCCACCACCACCCATCCCTCCACCATCGAACTATTTACAGCCCTCTATATTGGCACCCTGTTTTATACAATAGCAATTCACATTACCTTTCAAAATATCTTGATCCTCTTCTCAACATCTTTCCAACAATAAACTCCAAATGATCGGAAATCAACCTTAATAGAATTGATAATAAAACAGACGTGTTGAAAGCCAAGAACTAATTATTTGAGATACACATGCTGACCTATCTTACCCATTATGCAAACTTTCAGACAACTCCATCTGGTACAACCCCATAAAAAGACACGTTGGGATGGTGAAACATTGAAAGGATGATGCTTGCAGATGGAACAACAGACTAATTCAGATACAACGGACCTTAGCAATTTAAGATGGGTAGCTCGGCCAACAGATTTAAAAAGGTCACCTAATATGTGTCAAAATAGGATGGGTCGGTTGAACCAAACGAACATGAATAGCCAATTTTCTTAGAAAGACGGGTTCACTTTCCACTAAAGGGGTGTTTGTTTTGGCTTTTATAACCTGCTTACAACTGATTTGATTTTTGCTTATATAAGGAAAAAAGTTTAGTGGGGGGATTTTTTTCAACTCACTGGCTTGATGATCTGGTGAGAAAATTTTATCAAGTATATCCGTAAATGACTTTAGGTTTAAATAAATACAGTACATTTCTTGTATATGGAATAAGTATGGAACAGTTCCTGTTGATATCAAAGAAGCAGATGTGAGAAAGAAGAGAGTGATCAATCGGTTAAACACAAATAACATTTATATTTATATTTAAGTACATTGGTTAACTATAGAACACGGCGAATGACAAAAAAGAAGTTACAACTAAAAAAAATAAAACAAAATGTACCATTGTTTCCCCACGGACTATAATAGCTGAAGAACAGAAACAAATGTCCATTGTTGTTCCTGCGACCGTGTAAAATGTGTTAAAAATGGGGTAATGTCATTGTCTTGTATGAAACATAATTGGAAGAATAGCAGCAGAACATCAATTGTGTGGAACTCATCCAGATTTTCTGTGAACTGTTTGGGTAAAATTTTGTATATTTGCAATTGCAATCACCTTGTTTTAACATAGAGTAACTTATTAGTTTACGAACTTAAAGCTTTATACACCAAGCAAAGACTAAAGAGTAAAACATACCTGATGTTGCATGAGAGGAACATGCATTTGCTGGTTCTGCTACCCAGGAACACCAGCACGCCGTTGCATGAGAGGAACATGCATTTGCTGGTTCTGCTACCCAGGAACACCAGCACGCCTTCCAGGACGTGGTCCTTGCTGACCTTGTGGAGTTTGGTATTGGACCAGCACCTGGACTCATACCTGGAACGACATGCTGCTGGTACCCAAACCCAGGCTATCCAGATTTAACCAAACAAAGTTGAGTAGGATAGTAGTTGTGAATCGGAAGTGGTTAAATTAGAGTCTAAACCATCATGTCAAGATTTCCTAGCAACCGAGCTCAACCTCCTGCTCCTATTCCTCCAAAAGTGAGGATTATTTGATCTGCCATATTATCGTCTCCTACTTCTGTCACCACCATCCCTTGTGTCCCTAAAAAAACGCCTGTCATACTCGTAACTGGAGTAAGGGCGAGATCTTACTGGTGACCTAGATCTATAGTCTCTTATACGACTTGCTGGTGGAGAATAAGAGCGACATCTCAGCCACCATTAATAATTTATAGGAGACTTCGAGTCTCTGTCCTACTTTGATGTAGCATTATCGTCATCATGAGAACACCTTGAAGACGACATATAATCGATAATCTGAATAAATGTAAGAACAAACAGAATTGTACAGCATGTTACATTGTTACAGTTGAAAAACCAAAAACACAGATTCAAGGTCCCAAACGTAGATAGATTAAGTAGCTAGATTCACTTACGTTTCGCCTAAAATCTTTAATGTTTTAACCTTCCAGTTAATACTTATGAACGAATTTCCTCTCTTGCATAATCTGTCCCTAATCTCATAGGCCTAAGAGTAGTAAAATTCACTCACTCTTTCTGCTTCCCGAGCCAAATTTTCTTTGTGGCTAGAACTTGTCTTGTATGTCCACGAAACCGATAGTTTATATAAGTATCACAGTAGAGAGCAAAACATATGAGAAATTTCTTAACTACTGAATTTGTCATTTGTAGAAGAGAGTTTAGGTTGTGTTCAACAAAGCTTTAGTATGTAGCGTCAAACAGGAAGAGTTAAAAACCATACACAACATGACTTATCATCTGCTAAAGAGAATGTAACTTTCTTTTTAATTACAGATTTCCTTAACATTGTAAGCTGATCAATTCACCTCAAATTGAACCAAACAACCAGGTTTCAAACAGGCATCCCTTCATAAACAGCCAATTTTAATGATACGGGTCGAGTCACGCCAGATCATTTTGGCAGGTACCTCTTTCTATCAAGCCTCCTGTTTCACTAATAATTCGATATAAAATCTAAATCAAGAATCAATAATACAGAACATTACCTTGTTGTAGATAAAAAAGCACAAATGAAACAACAGGCACACACAATTGAGTATGTGTGTATGCTGTTGATTCCCCACCTTCGTTGTAATACGGCAAAGATGTGTACCAGCTGGTGCTATCTACACTGACCGCAGTCCACGATCTCCAACATCAGATTCAATCTACGCTGCAATATCTTTTCGTTGATCCTTAACTGCAGGAAGATATTCAGAAGATATTATGTTGATATAATCGAACCTTCAACATAAGCAAAGTAATCCAACTAATGGCAGTGACATGAGAAAACCTGGACGAATTTTAGCTTAATGAGAAGCAGGAATAAATATCATTAAAGTTAGAGTTCTATATCGACCAAATATGCGTAAAACAGCCCTAGGCTGTTGCCTAATCGGAATCATCATGCTTAAAATTAAACTATAACAACCTTACTTCTAGTCATAAAATGACTACCAACTAATGAAACAACTAAATGGTACAAAAAACAAATATACAAAAGATAAACCATATGTCCAGTAAAGCAAGTTATGTGACTATGTACGGGTCGAATAAGTTGCAGATAATAGTAAATTTTTATAGAAACGTTTAAAAGTGTTCTGAAAAAAGCTGTAAAATTATTACCAATACAATCACAAAAAAACATAAACAATCCCAAAAAAAACTACAAATAGTACGATCAAAAGGGCTGCTGCTAATTGTCGAGCTCTATCTACATGTAAAAAGCCGTGCAAGTATACAGAGGAAAAATCCTTTGTTCCAGGAAAACTGTCGGCCATATAGCGTTTTTCCATGAGGCTACACACCAAAAGGACCAATCTCAGTAAATACCCCAATATCTAACGAAGAACATCCAGGTCCTTTATTACAAACTAAAGCATATTCTGTTACTGACATCCCAATTATATTATTGAGAATTATGCAAGCAATACAACCTGAATTAGCAACAAAACTTACTTTATACATCAATCGGTTCGGGCATGAGAACTTATGATCCCCACAAGATCTTGCAGAAGCTGCCATAGCCTTACAACCCATCAGAAGCGCTCTCAAGCCATCTGCAACACAATTACATGTGGTAATTTCATTTTCATAAAATAATAAATGTACACAACCTGAATATGAAATTATAAGAATTATCAAAGATCATGGAGCATAGATATTTTTCATTTAGGAAACTTCCAATTATTAACGATAAATTAAAAAATGTTCAATCTGATTAGGGTGTATATTTATTTGTCATAAATGGTTTATAAACATAAACCCTTAAAAACAGATCAATCTAATTAGGGTTAAACTTTATTTGTATGATTAACAAATTAGGGTTTATAAACATAAACCCTAATCATATTAATTCGACATAAACCCTTAAAAACAGATCAATATAATTAGGGTTAAACTTTATTTGTGTCATTAACAAATTAGGGTTTATAAACATAAACACTAATCATATTAATTCGACTGTTGATAATTAATTAGGGTTTATAAACATATAAACATAAACATTAATCACATTATCAATTAAACTTACACAAACTGAAAAAACGATGATGGATCAGTTGTTTCATTAAAGGTTTCAAAGAGTTATGATTCAAACGGTTTCATAGGTATTGGATGGAAGAAAATGGATATCAAGTTGATGGCTGTTTGATTTGATTTGGTGTTTTTGTTAGGGTTATGTATCTATGATTGATGGAGGTTATGAAGAGCAGGATAAAAAAAAGAAAAAAGATCCATGGAGGTATTATGGAGGTTGTGTGTGTTTTTACCCGTTAGTTGTGGCAAGACAAATGAAAAAAAATAAAAATATAGACAATATATACCGGCGGTATGAAAACGCAATTTTGATTCAAAACGCGATTTTAAAAAATGCGGCCCGCCCAAAATCGTGTAAAATGAGTTAAAAAAGGAAAAAAGTGAGATTTTTTAGCAAATACTCAAATCCTATTGGTTAAAAGATGTGACTGGGATATGACTGGGATCTAAAACTGTGGTTTCAAGTCATAAATATACCTATATATAATATAGAGATATATATATATATATATATTATTTATATATTGCTACCGGTCATTTTATTTTTTAAGTTAATCACATCTGTTCAAATAAATTTACTTTTAATCTGGACGATTGAATATCAATGATTATCCATATATAACAAACTTGAGCCAAAATCGGTCTTATATAGGATTTGAACAAACTATCCGTATATGTGCAAACGGATATCTGTCTATACTAGGATTGGTGCCCGCGCTTCGCTGCGGCGAAGGGCGGACGTTTTTGGGGTCGAAGCTCTTTATGGACGGTCACCGGTTTGGATGGTCCAACTCCCGAGCAGTTTCTAACAAAACAGAACTCTAAAATGTACATATTTGTATTTAACCTTGTGCTTCTGGATTATCCATCAGTGGCTCCAATAACAAAATCGTGTATAGTTACAATTGTGAGAGGGAGGCCAAATAACATAATCTCTGTAACCAAGCTTTAAAATTAAGAGAGATCATTTAACAAAAGTATAACAAAACAGTAGCAGATTTGTATCAATCTCACCTCAAATCTTTCTTGTTCAGGAAGAGGCGGAATAACATACATAACCAGACTAAAATTACTGAATAGCATACATAACGAAACTAAAAATTGGCCACTCAAGTGCCACATTAGCATACTTGAAGAAACTAAAAATTACCGAGGCTTGTTGGTAAAAATATTAGATAAAGCTTCAAGGGATAACTCCTATAAAAGGCTTGTCATTTTCTTCATTCACTCAGCAGCCCACGGCACGGCACCAATTATCGCTGAGTGTAATGCTATGATTTGATCTTCATCGACAACCTTTTCATACATCGTTAACAATGACTCCCAAATTCTTTTAAATATGTAGGCTCATCCTTGATTTCCTGTGGAGTCACATCATTCAATTGCTTAAGATTACTTGCATAGTGTTTATTATGTTACATTCGATCATAATCGAAATGAGATAATCAATGCTAGTAAAATTAAATTACAGTATAGTGTTTGGATGTGTAGATCTATTGTCTAAATTTTTCTAAGTAGACAATCATTTTGGTTTCATTTGTAACAATTAGGGTTAACTAGTTTATACTGACATGTAACTTGCGTCAAAAATTAAAAAGTGAGTAAACCACTTACTGTATCAAAAAGCATGTAGATTAAACTGGTCAGGTTTTCTAGTGCATAAATAGGGATGCCGAGTTTAAAAACCCTGCAGTAGATCATAAGAAACACTTGCTCTGCTGCATACCAAGGACTGGGAAACATAATTCATGTGGAGTACACAGTTTTAGCAAATGATTATGCATCGCAAATAGAATGACCTATCACATAACCAACAATATATTTAAACTAATTAAATCGTAAATTTTACATAGAAATAATTCAAAATACATTCATGAAACAATTGTCATTTGTTAACCTACACAGAGAACCCTCGCGCATCTGCCCCAGAAATAGCTGAAGCATATGTCCAGTTCGACCCTACAATTATAATTTGTAAGTTTATCTTATTGATGTATCAACTGTTGTCTCACCTAGTTTATGTGAAGGGTTTTAAGTGTCTAATAACTGTTATTTTAACCTTATATTCAATGTTGTTTGTAACCTATTTTGCGGCTAATTATTGTTCTAACATACATTTCCGCCGTATCTAGTTTATTCACTATGAGTCTATATCATCAAAAGCTCTTCCATTTAACGTCTATTTACAAAATCTGAAAACCATAAACTCTGAGAATTCAACAAATAACCTCATTTAATAATGACGAAAGTAATCCATCATATCAATGGAAATCAAGAATATATGAAAAGAAGAAACCTATGTATACATAGCCTATCATGATGTTTACTGTTGTTTTCATTTTTTGGAGCACTTCACACATAACACATTCAACGGACAGAGCCACACAAATTCAAATGTACCCTATTGAATGTTGTTTTTATTATTCTAGTATTTTTCATTTTCGGTATTGATTCTTAATCGCCTAAAGTATTATTATGCGAAGATGATAAAAACCTTTCATATAAGCTTATAAAATCACACTTTAAAAACTGAGAAACAAACCAAATAACTTTTAGTTGGAAAGCACGTTAGAGCACGAAGTTGTACAGTTTATTTGTGTGTAACAAAAGAACGGTTACCTTCTTGCACTCCAAGAACGATGAACGCATTGGTTTGTTCGTTTCATTAAAGGAATCCTTAAGTGAGTGAAGTTGTTATGTAACGCTGCATAAGCAAATTAAATACATGAGTACGTATTATAAGAAAGTTTATTATAGAATTTTTACTTGAAGGCAAAGCGGACCGTGTTATCATACCATCGGCCATAACCAATGTCCCCTTTCTTCATATATAGCTGTGGTGTCTGTCCATACTTCTGCTCTTACCGCACACAACCTGTCACTGCAATAGAGCATTCAGAAACCAATGACATAACAGTATCAAGCTTTAAGAAATTGAAATAACATAAATAATGAAAGATCACACATGGGCAAGGGTAAGCATGATCAACCTACATGTCATTAACGCTTTAGAAATGAATAAATGATGTGGTACGACGTATAAATTTATGAATCTTCGGGGAAATACCAAGGTCTCCTAAAACGTACAGGTAAAGTAGAACCCCAACCCTGATCAAGTGAGTCAAACAATTATCATTTTCGACCTTTTACGACCCTTTGTTACTGGAAAGGCCTCACATCGGTCGTTGGACACTTGGCACAACGTGCGCAGTTTATCTTAGGTAAAAACTATATCACATAAACTATAATTTCATAAATGTTGAATCCATTGTATGAAATTGTATATACTAAAACCTACAATTCATGAACATTTGAAAACAACTATGCAGAAGGAATTAATTGAACCAACACCAAAACGTGCAACTCATATATTACGCATTTACAGTAGTACTAACCGTCTTACATTAACAATCACCAACACAATCTTAGACCATCATAAAAAAAATTCTAAACATTTACACATAACAGACTTCAAAGAATACAAAAATCCTAACTCATAATGGTCAATTTCAAAGGCAAAAAAAAGGTTAGCAAAAAGTCACAAAAAAAACATTTCATTAAACAATTGATCTACATACCATAATTACTGGGGAAAAAAATTCATTCTCCTCATCATCCTGCAAAAAAAATATCGACAAAAATTCAAATTAAAAGGAAGGCAAAACAAAACAAACAAAAATTCAAATTTACGATGTTTGTATATGCTTATAGGTTTATCAGCTTATCAAAAAATAAATCAACAATGTTTAAGAAAACCAAAATCCAATGTACAAATGAGGCACTTTTAAAATAATTATACCTAGCTGAAGTTGTTTGACAGTGGTAAATTAAGTGGGGACAACTGAAAAAATAGCCACAACTGAAAATACCTTCCATTGCGATCTTAACCAAAAACCAAACTGAAAATCGAAAGAAAAAAACATGAAAATATAAGAACACTCAAAAAATATTATTTAATTAGGGCATACCTTTCATTTTTAATCTCGTGTTAGTGAAACTGCCTCTTTTCCGGTGAATAAGAGGTGGTGCCAGAAAAAGAAACCCCAAAATCTTCAAATCGGATCAGGGATTGGGTTTTGAGAGAGATCTGCTTTTAGAGAGAGATATTGAGAGAGGTGAGATGTGGGATGAGATGAGGAATTTTGTGGAGGAGGAAGTGAGATGTGGGATGGGATGAGGTATGGGTATACACCAATGAACGGTCAATGTTAATTTGAAACGAACAGAGAAAGGTATGGGCGATGGGTATTTTGAACGGCTGTAAATAGATCTCGGTTATTTTAAACGGTTGTAATTTTCCTTGTCTCACATACTTATATTAGTTTTTTATTATAGTATCTTAACAATGTTAATGTATTCGATGGATACCAGTATCAAATTACTATAATTTGTTATGTGAGATGCTCTTTTTTTTCTACCAAATCTTGGACTCATATGAAGAGCAGGCGAACATTAAATTAAGAAAGGTAAAAAGGTTCTGGTTAGTTCAAGAGAACAACTTTGTAACAAGATACGCTACATGGCTAATTTTGTATGTATAACATCAACTCATATACATTTGGATAGCTTTAGGCATTTAGATGAAGAAAACAATGAATAAATTTATATCTGAATCCATGTGTTAAAAGAGTGTGTGATCATAAGGGTTATTTACTGCAGAGACCCTCTAGAGAGAGGGTTCTCTTGCAGTGACCCCTTTTAAATTGAATATCGAAAATGACCCAGTTCTTCGCGCCAAATTTAAAGCGGAGCCCAAACCTAACACGTGTCACGCTCTAAGTAAACCGACAAAAAAAATATTAAAAAAAGTTCTCAGCGTCCCAAATGGAGCAGAGCAAATTAATTCTTTGTATGGTCAACTCTTCTGATTTTGCAGAGATTAGCGTGTTCCCCATAAAAAGTTTGCCGCGTCTCTTTACAAAGAAATTCAAGTTCTCCACGCCTTATTTAAAGCGGAGCACAGAAAAAACAAGTAAATCCGTTTCCCAATTTTTATCTTTGACTTGACAGGTAGATTTTATTATTACTGCAATAAAAATACCCCGTGTCTATCCGAATTTCATCCCATTTTGCATGCAATATTTTCATCTAAAAATGGCTATCTTAATTTCTTAGCAGTAGTAGTGGCTATCTTAATTTCAGGTTTGTATCTTATGATCTATGATTATCAGTTATTTCAATAGCTGTTGTGTCCATGATATATTTGATTATTTTGAAAATACAAAATGTTAATGCATGTCAATATTTCATAAACGTGGTTATAACGTATACCAAGTAGATTTTTTATAATTGGTTAAATATAATATAATCATTTTTTAAGATAATCATGTGTAGCAGTTAGTATTCTTCATGAGCTTATATATAGTTCCTGTTTTTTATTCTGAAGATTGAGTAGCAGCAGTTCAAGATTAGGATTTGGACCATTATTAATTTAGTATTCTCAAACATGGCAAGAATTGTTCTCATAGAGGTATGTTTTATTTTTATTTTAACTTAATGTACGTTTGTATTAGTATTAATATTGTGTATTAATTTTTTATTATTTTAGGATTATCCTACGAAACTTACATGTAGAAGTAAGATATCCTTGATTGGCGACATTAGGAGTAAATTAGAAGACACCCCTAAAGAAGCTTTATTTAGGGCTTCTTGTTTAGGTTGGCTTTGGGATTTAGACTTTACCAGTGACGAAAATTGTGTATTTATTTAGGATGTTGTCAAGGACATAGTGAAGAAGAACATGGCATAAATAACTGTTTCACTTACTATGTAAATGGGCATGAATTATATTTTGGGAGGGAGGAATTCTGTTTGGTCACCTCCTTGAAATTTGGTGTTGAATTTAAGGAGGAATTTACATCAGGCCCTATGTCGTTTAGGAGACGAGTATTTGGATCAAGGTATGATGGTCGCATGATACACGTCGGGTAGCTATTAGAAAAGATTTTAAGCGATTCTTTTTATGACTTGAATGACAACGATGCGGTTGGCTTGTGCTTGTTAGCGTGTATGGACTTGATACTTTTAGGACATGAGATATCACATTGTGTCCCAGAATGGTACTTTAGGATAGTGGATAATAGGGAAGCGTTTAACATGTACCCATGGGGTTCGCACATATGGCCCACTCTGTATTGGCAACTTAGGGATGCGGTAGGATGGCGTGTTCATCACTTTATAAATGACCTTCCAGAAGGGAAAGTGCATAGCTATACGCTAATTGGATTCACATGGGCATTCAATGTATTTTTTTTCTTTAGTAATATTAGTAAATTTAATGTACAATAATTGTAACATTTATTATTTTTGCAGACCTGGATATTAGAGTGCTTTAGATCAAAAAGTGTGCATTATTATAAATATGTACATAACCATCCTAGAGTGAATCGTTGGAGGCATTTGAGAAGGTTTTATCGAAAGCAGATTCTCGCTTTAATAAACGTAAGTAGTTATTAATTTTGTAATTATTTTCTATTTTTGAAATGTTTTATTACAACACTAATTACATAAATAATTTTTAGGGACTTGAGCCTGTAAATATAACACCAGATGCCGAGGAGGCTCGGGCACGTTGGTGGATTGACAGCAGGGCATATTTTAACGGTGAGATACATGTTCATCCGCCTATACCTCCTCGTGCTAATCCATACGTCCATGATGATCTTCCACAAGACGTATATCAGCTTTTGAGTGAACATACCAAACAGATAAAAGATGTGTTTGATTTTATCAAGGTGAATTTCGTGACCTAGTTTGTGTTATACTAATTATTATAATAATACGTGTTTAGTAGTTTGTATAATTATTTTAAGCAGGATTTGAGGCGACCAGAAACTTGTGCAGCCCCGGTCAATCATGGTGTTAGTTCGTTGCTGAGTGGTGTGCCTCGTATGCATGTATAATTTATCCATTTATTTAAAGTGAATTTATATTATATTTTTTAGTGTAAATTAAAATAAAATGAAAATGTTGAATTGCAGGACTTCATGGGTCCGTCTAGAAATTTTGATGACCCTCCGAGTAGTCATTTTTTCGATGGTGCTAGGTGGCCTTCACCTAATACGCCGGTTTATCCACAATCTTTCCGTAATAGTGCCCAAATGCCTACACACGGTCAACCAAGTAATATGAGGAACATGTCACCCCTCCCCACTCCACAAACTAACATGGGGCCACCACTAGGATTTGCTGTGAACAATCGTGAGTCAGTTTCTCGCATGGGCGAATGTGGTCCATCGAACACTCGTGCTGAACACGGTGTTGTATTTGTAAGTCTACCATTAAGGTTTATGGTTTTTATATTTGTATTCTCTATCTTTGTATATCTTTGACCAATTGTTTATACTATTTTTAGGATGGCATGAATCGAGAAAAGAGAGAATGTCGACCTGGAAGACAAAAGCAAAGTCCATATGTTTCGTTGCTTCCAACGACGATATTAGTCCCGAAACGAGTTAGGAAGACCAAAACCAAGAAACATTCCCAGAACATATCTTCTTTGGATTTTGATGTGCCAACAGGCGTCGTACTCGATAACGTGGATTTTTCTAAGGTGATTATTATGATATTTGAATATTTAACTCATTTAAGTATAAGTTAGATAATTACTCTTAAAATATGAATTTTCTTGTATAGGTTCGTCGAGGATTGTATGAGGACTTAATGACATTCTTACAAAGTCCTTATCGTATTTATTTGGACTGTCACACGAGGGGTTATGTTGTCGAACCAGAGTCTTGGTTGTCACTAGTTCCTGATCAGACTGGCACTCTCAGTGTTACTTCATATATTCCATGGGAGAAACGGGGTTGTTTGACTGATGATATAAGTTTATCAACTAAATTAATTTTGCCTATTTAGTTTAAATTGTATGAACATAGCTAAGTTATATTATTTAAATGCATAAACAGCAAATGAACACATGGATAGAGTTGATAATTAGAACTAGGCCCCCCAATAGTATTTGGACAGTTGCAAAGGGAAAGATTACAACACTAGACCCACTAGATAACAAGTACACTTTGGATTTCGATTACTTCATTAGAGGAACTATTGACGGCACGAGCCAGCCGTACCCTTCGTGTGATGATGTAGGATGGGTACGTATTAGTTTGTACATGTTTATTGTGTTTAAAATATGTTATAATGCTTATTTATATAATTAAAATGTTATTTGTAGGTTTTTTTGCCAATCATGCATGGCAATCACTGGGTCTCAGGTGTTATAAACCTAAATTCATCAACTTTCACTATATATGACTCGAACTAGTATCCGGAAAGAGGGCGGATGATTTTTAACAACTTAGAAAATTGGACAACTACTTTGAATGAGTTTTTGTTTGCAGCTGGTCACTTTCAAAGAACAAGACGTGCTCCGTATCAATTCTTGTTTAGTTACAACCCAGAAGGTGTCAATGTCCCACAACAGGAGAACGGTTACGACTGCGGCGTTATTACATGTTGGCTATTAGAGCAACTTATTCAAGGAAGATCGCCCGAGTACATCAGTCAACCTACAGCCTTCTTCGGACAGTTTAGACTTGAAATGGAAAGAAGGTTATATGAAACACGTTGTGACGAGACTGACGATTATGGTTATGATTTGGTTTGATGTTGTTTGTTTGTATTTTATAAACGTGTTTTAAATAAAAGGTTTGCATTTTTAATGTGACATTCGTTATTTGCGTGTTCTTTAATGTAGTATTTATTGTTTATTTGAAATATAAAATCAATACAAAAAAACGATTAAATCACATAAAAGCAATACATATGTAAAACAGAAAGGCAATAAAAACAGAAACTTAAAAAACGATTACATCGCACCAATAAAGCTACACTATAAATTCATTTTGGCGATGGTTGTGAAGAATAAGTGATTCTTTGTATTGTCCAAGAAAAAAAGAACCACCGTTCCCTTCGATCCCTGGTACCGTTTCCAAGCCTTCCGAATTACGATTCCATACTTGTAGTTGGTGAAACCATAGTTGCGGGTTCTCATTAACCTGAACTATTGGTTCAGCCGAATTGTTAAATCCTAATAATTTTGGGATTTGCTCTATAGGCATCTCAATGTTGAATAATTCTTGAACTGAATTAACAAACACACCAGTAATTTGTAACTGCCAAGCACGAAATACACGTACGTATTCAGTGTTGTAAGATCCTGAAATCACCAAAGTATCTCCTAACTTGACAACATAGTAAGGTGGTGGAATTGTGGAAGTTATCACATTAGGAATGTCTATAATTTGAAAGTAACAGTCAATCAAATCAAACGATATAATCATGTAGGATTTGGACCAGTTACCGTTAGGGAAAAAATTCTTTTCAGACCCAACCCAATATATTTTACTGTCAACCACAGCTTGACCTGACCGTTTTAATCTAATTGTGTTGCGTGGTAAACGGTCATTTCCGAGATTGATCCAAGTGTTAGAACTTATTTTTCGCACCGACACATACCATGGACCCTCACCATAGTATGGGTAGTTTATTTTTAAAAGGATCGGGTCTAGAGTGATCGGGTTGATACCAAAACCAAAAATCATTTTTGGAGAATCAGGTTGGTTTAAATAATTTGGTGTTAATATTGTTACTATTTTTGGAATAGACGGGTTGAACAACACAAATGCGAAAGCATTAGCATATGAAAAGCACCATATACCTTTAGAAGTACCAACATGTTGAATCTCATCTAGATTTTGAAGATAATGTAAAGGGGTGAATGTGAAGTTATCATCGACCATATACATTCTACCGTTTGTGACATGCTTACATTCCAAAATGAAAGAACATGTGGAAACGCGAACCGTATTCTCGCCAAAAGCTTTGACGGTCTATGGTTGCTCGCCATCGTCGTGATACCCTACGAAACCGAAGTAAAGAAACGACTGGAAATGGCAGCATGATTTGTCTTTGGATTTCAAATGGTATGTAGGTAGACATATTAGTTTGTGTTGTTTTACAAAAACTGAGTTTGATAATTGAGCCTAATATGTTACGTTATTTATAGAAAAAAAGAAACACATTCCTTATACACTGTGGGACATGACTTTTCACTGAAAAAATGTTCTCCGCTTCAATATTGACGCGGAGAATGACGTCAGCATACACTTTATACACTGTGTGACATGACTTTTCACTGAAAAAATGTTATTCACTTGAATATTGACGCGGAGAATGACATCATCATACACTTTATACACTGTGTGACATGACGTTTCACTGAAAAATGTTCTCCGCTTCGATACTGACGCGGAGAATGACGTCATAATACACTTTATACACTGTGGGACATGACTTTTCACTGAAATCATGACCCACAAATAAAAAACACGTGTATAAATACTATAAAAATTGTATCGTCACTACATTGTACACTAAACCTTCCAAGTAACATAATGTCTACCCAACCCACTAACTTTCGTAAGAAAATAGAACATAATTTTGCTGGTTCTTCATCACAACCAAATATGCCACACCCTTCTTCCCCCATTAATCCAAATTATGTTGAGAAACCAGTTAGGATCATTCCAGGTCCTGCTGGTCTCATTTAACAAGCTAAGATCCGTAAGAGTTCACTTGGTGTCGACTGTGGAATACCAACACAAGAGATTGCTATTCTCTTAAGTGAGGATGTTGGTGAAGATGAGCATTTTATCAGTGATCCATGGATTTGCGTAGTTCAATATGAAGCTGATCAAGGGAGCATTATAAGTGGTTGTTTAGGTAGTATTGCAGCCCACCTTACCCCTAAAGGAAAACTTGAAAAAATTGTAGCAGTAATCAAGACATGCACACCAAATGCACTGGGTCCAGGACCTTCTGTCGGTAAATGAATTTTTAGAAACATTGGTTCGAGTGTGTTTGGCTGAACACCAAAACCAAAAAGCATCTTCGAAGATGCTGGTTCATCATTGATGTATGTGATAAGTGTAACACTTCTTTGGATGGACGGGTTCCAAACCACCAATGCAATATTATCACCGCATACAAAGCACCAAATACCTTCAGATGTAGCGAATGGTCTTAGAACAGGGACATTTACACTGTCAACTAGAGGGACAAATGTTAAAGTAGTATTAACCCTAAACATGTATCCGGTAGTTCCATTCTTATAGGCCAAAATAAAGAAACAGGTGTCTGAATGACGAGCACCATATCGACGACGAAAGCTTGGTCGGTCTATGGTTGCCCACCATCTTCTTGAAACCCTACGAAAATTCGCCAAAGAATCCGCTGGAAGACGTAACATGATTTCTCGTTGTATTTCAAAAGGTATGTATCTTGACATGTTTGGATTGTTTGAGATTTGGTTAACGTATTTTGTATTCAATAGGCTGTATATATAACAATTAACTGACAATGACGTCATCATACACTTTATACACTGTGGGACATGACTTTTCACTGAAAAAATGTTCTCCGCTTCAATACTGACGCGGAGAATGACGTCATCATACACTTTATACACTGTGGGACATGACTTTTCACTTAAAAAATGTACTCCGCTTCAATAATGACGCGGAGAATGACGTCATCATACACTTTATACACTGTGGGACATGACTTTTCACTGAAAAATGTTCTCCGCTTCGATACTGACGCAGAGAATGACGTCATCATACACTTTATACACTGTGGGACATGACTTTTCACTGAAAAATGTTCTTCCCTTGCATACGGACTCCTTCCATATAAATATACACAAATGGAATAACGTAACTCAGAAAAATCATCAACATACAATGAACTCAAATCAACAAAAATTTGTAAACGAGTATTCTGATGATGACGTAAACGAGGATACTGGTTATGCTTATGATCCAAATTTTACAAAACCGCGGTCCTCATTTGCATTCTTATCAGATGATGAAAATGGTGATTCTGATGATGGTGAAGGTCCAAATTTTACCAAACCTGGTTCCTCATGTGCCTTTTCACCAGACGACAATGTTGAGGAACAAGAACAAGTAAGTTTTAATGATTGGGAAACACAACCACAAAAACCTTTATACCATATATGAAAAAATTTCATGCCATTTATGCCTGATGTTCCAGAAACACCTATATACACTTCCAAACCTAGTCAATCTATTCATACAAATAAAGATATGGAAGTGCATGTCGGTAAAACCTTTTTAAATAGGGAAGAATTAGACCTAGCTATTAGGTTGAAAGTTATCAAAGAAGGTTACCAATTTAGAAAAGATAGAACGAACCCAGATAGAGCCGACTATAAGTGTTACCATTTCAAAGACTGCAGTTGGAAGATTTGGTCTAGGTGATGGGTTAATACAGATGTTTTCAAAACTACCCGAATGAATGATATTCACACTTGTTCCAAAACACAAACATATCTAAACCATCGCAATGCAAACAAAAAGGTCATAGGTTACATTATGAGGGAGAAGCTAAAAGATAATAAGAGTGATTTAAAAAGTAAACAAATACGACAAGATATCATGGCACAGTATAAAATTAGTGTATCTTATCAACAAGCGTGGAGAGGTAAGGACTATGGGTTGGATATGATACGAGGGTCTCCATACGAATCTTTCGAAATGCTACCATATTACTGTTACAACTTAGAAAAAAAAACCCAGGTACAATAACACGTATCAAGACAAACGAAGAAGGAGTGTTCGAAATGCTATTCATCGCGTTGGGTGTTTCAGTAAGTCAACATTATCTTAATTCAAATCACTTTAATTAAAAAAGTTGTCAACATTATCTTAATTCAAGTCACACTAATGTGTTCAATGTCATTTCACAGGTGCGAACTTTTCTTAATCATCTACGACCTACGTTCATAATAGACGCTGCACATTTAAAGGGTCTATACAAGGGTGCTAATTTGTTGGCTGTAGGCATGGATGGAAACAATCAAATTGTTCCTGTCGCATATGGTATATGTAGAGGTGAAACCGGTCCAAACTGGTCATGGTGGATGTCTGTACCCAAAGAGTGTATAGGTGTCAACCCCAATATGATTTTCATTTCTGACAGACATGCTGCTATTGCATTGGCTGTACGCAACGAGTTTCCATTAGCGTTTCACGGTATATGTTGTCGCCATTTAATGATGAACCTTTCTTTAAAAAAAGGTAAAACAAAGCGTATGTTCTGGAAAATATGCAAAACGTATACCGTAGATGAATTTGCAAGAAAAATGGAAACGCTCCATGCTGTACAACCTAATGCATACAACAAGCTAATGGAAGCGAACCCTCAAAGATGGTATCGGGCGTATTCTCCACGACCTCGGTACAATTACTGTACATCTAATAGTGTTGAATCAGTAAATAATTGTACTAGGAAAACACGAAAGCTACCTATAACAATGATGACCGAGGTGTTTCGAGGAATGGTGCAAGAATGGTATTATAATCGGAGGCAAGCTGCAAGTACAAATCTTAAAGTATTATTAGCCACTTTACTTTAATGAAAACATCATTTATCAATCTAAGAACAATTTGTTCATTGTGCTGCAGCGAATATGAAGTATGAGATCACTGACTGGGCAGCGGATAAAGTGATGAAAAGAAAAATGAAAAGCGCTAATTGGCAAGTTTATGGTGTGAATCAAAATCAGTTTCAAGTATCGGATGGCCAATATAATCGTGAAGTGAATTTGATGAATGGTACTTGTGAATGTAACACCCCATTTTGATAATGGAATGTCACGCGTAATTATGGCGTGTCATCAAAGCATACAAGGATAAATGTATAAAACATTACATGACCATAGGGATAACCGGAATCAAACATCGGTTCCCAAACATAAGCCCAAAACATAATAAAGCAAAAGTAATGAATGAAAGACTAAACAAGCATAAGTATATGAAGGCAAAAAGGAAAAGTAGTCTCTGGCAGCTTCCATCCTATGCACGTCCTCCAAATGCTCGAGTCTTTCCTAGGGTACCTGCCGTTTTGGGACATGGAAAGGAAAGTAGCGGCTGAGCAAAACGCTCAGTGCACGGATATAGACATAGTGTAAGTGACTAAAACATAATAGAGACTTAATAGCAGCGGAAATGTATAAGTCCTGGAAAACCTGGAACATGTTCATAAAACTGGTTTTATAGTTTGAAAAGCCTTATGTTTATCTTATGAAAACTGTTTAACGTATTTTACCATTAGCCAATATAGGTCATGAAAATCCACCGTGCATGAATACTTGGAGAGGTGACCTCATCATGCAAATTAGAGGGGCTGCCTCTAATTTAATATACTTGTTCTGGGTAGGAGGGATCAGCTCCTTGTGAAGGATGCAAGGCACACACCACATTCACCATGAAATCCTGAATAAAAACATGTAACTAGGATGCACCCATACGCCCCACATGATAAATATAAATAAATGGCCAAAAGCTGAAGGGACGCCACGAGCAATCACTCCGCCGTGGTGAGGTCATAACATCAGTGCCTCTAATGTTATGGTTATGGTACCTCCATAACTAGGTGAAACTGGTCATGCATGTATATGGCTATAGGTAATCTTAATTAAACATAAGCAATCAAACACATAACTTATACTACGGGAAAACAGTTGGCTGCATACGGGGAATCCTAATAAGGAAAGAATGTCCATACTGAAAGGACGGAAATCCGTACCTTATGTCCAGTGAACGAAGAAGATGAACTGAGAGGAATCCTACTTCCGAATCACTAATGCTACATAAATATATACATGAATAAGTATCTGCTTACTAAATACGTAGCTGGTTTTATGTCATGTCTTAGCTTATTTTATGTGATCTTACCATGTTTTATTGTTTTAAAGCCTTAAACTGTCTTTTATCTTATATTATGTTTAATCTGATTAAGTATTTCTGGTATTTCATGTATTATTATACTTACTGCGTAATAATAAGTAACTTTCCAAAAATAGCAGGTTTCCTAAAATAGAAAGTTTCCAAAAATAGAAAGTTTCCAAAAATAGATAGTTTTCAAAAATAGAAAGTTTCCAAAAATAGATTTACTGCTTAAAATAGATAAGTTTCTAAAAAAAATAGAAAGTTTCCATAAATAGATCAGCTGCCTTAATTAAATAAGTTTCTATAAATAGATTAGCTGCCTGAAATAAATAAGTTTCTAAAAATATAAGGTTTCCATAAATAGATTATCTGCCTTATTTAATTAAGTTTCTAAAAATAGAAAGTTTCCATAATTAGAAATAAGCTGGTTAAATAAGCTAAGTATATAAGCCTAAGTGTTGTCATGATTATTTTCTAAGTCATATGATATAATGTATAGTTTAATAATTATTTCATGTAATTAAATTAAACTATAGGTTAAAATATTTAATTAAAGTATAACATGTTTTTAATTAAATAAAGTTAAATACTTAGGTTAAAACATGTATTATTATATATTAATAATATAACCTAATTCATGTTAATTAATTAATTATAGTCATGGTTTTTAAATAATTAATTAATTATAAGTCTAAAATATAAAATACTTAGGTTAATTAATTTCATGATTATTAATAATTAAATAACCTAAGTCATGTTATTAAATTAATCATATCATTTATTAATTTGTTTTTTTACATAAGATCATAAACATAAAAAAACTAAACATACACCATGAACCGGATCTAAACTAAAAACAATGAACCGGACATGAAATCGACACCGTACCCCGAACCAACTCGGGGTACCCCTTGTCTTAGGGCTGCCGTGGGACCCACACACACCAACCGAGACCATACGGTCTTGGTGGTGGTCGGATGGCCAAACCGAAACCCCTTATGGGTTCGGTGTAGGCCGCGGCTAAAAACAAACACCCCTTAAAACACCTTTTGATTTTATTTAACACCAAATCATGTTAGATCCATGTTTAATTATTAGGTTCTTGTAAAAACATCACATGTTCTTGATTTATAAAAAGATTAAATCAAAAGAAAAGGTTTAAAAAGGATTTACCAAATTCGTGGATCAAAAGGACGAAGAACCAACACGATCAATCATTAAAACTTCAAGATCCAAGATCACAAACCACCTCTTGTGGTGTTCTTAAGGTGGCGGCACAAAGAAGAACAAGGAAGAGGGTTTTAGGGTTTTTCTAAAAATCTTCTGTGAATGAAAATGAGTAGTGAAAAATATCCCTTTTCCTTTTTAGTGAAAAATTGATGGGCTAAGCCCATCCCCCCTCCTAATTTCGTGGTAATGGGGCCCACAAGGGGTAACCCGAATGTTTTCCGTGTCTAAAACATTGGTGTGTTCTCGTGTGTTAAGTTATACGTTCGTGATTATTTGTGTTCGCGTTTTAAGTGTTCTCGTTACGTAAATATCGTGATCTAATATATTTAATTACGCTCGTAATAAACATATTTACGTAATTAATAATAGTTCGTGTTTTAATTACGTTCATGATTTCATGATCGCATGTTCGTGATTAATTATTGTCAAATAATTATTGCGCGTTCGTGCGTAGTAAATACTTATCGTGTACTAACACGTACGTAATACGTAATATCCTAATCACGTAAACGTAATCGTACTATAAAAGGAAAGTTTTAATCTAGTACGTACGATCTTAAGGGTACTATTCATGGTAAAAGCATGCAGGTTTTACAACTCTTCCCCCCTAAAAAGAATAATTCGTCCCCGAATTATAGATAACGTAACTGGAAGCGAAACATACCCGAACCAGAATGGAAGGGTATGCAAAATAACGGAAATGAAGGTGACACGGTAGAAGGGAACGCGGAACGTGACATGTCTTGAAAAGACATGGAACGTGACGTGACTGAAAGGACATATCTAATCGATAAGAGAAAAACGGATAAGAAGTCCGGATGAACTTGTCCGTTTCTAAGTGGCTTCCCTCTTGGAACGGTTCCTTCATAAGATCTTGACACGAATGATAAGTCTGGTCCTCCTGACCTTGACTTGGAATACGAAGAAGTTCTTGGTTATCAACGTAATGTAGATCCCCTAAATTCGATCGAGGAATAAGAATTAACGTGTAAGAGTAACTGAAACGTTACGATGAAAGACAATCTGACTTAACTGTTAACTAGAAACGATGCGCGAGACATAAGGAAACGTAGTACGTGAAAAATTTTGAACGTGATACGTGAAAAATTTTGAACGTGCTACGTGGAGATATGGCGAGTGTAGTATGAGTAAACATATCGTGATCCCTGATACGTGTAACATATCTTGATCATGATATGAGGAATGTGGAATGAACATGACATGTGAAACATATCGTGATCATAGAATATAATGGCGGTAACGACAAACGCTAGAAGGTGAGACATAGATTATGACGAGAAACGTCTATCTGAGGATAGGGAGTTATACTAAACTTGGGTCTGGTCTCTCAAGTTCTTGCAAACTACCCATAATGAGAAAAGAAATGAACGTAAAATCGTAAACCAAAATACGATCATGAACGTGAATAGTGTCATGAACGCGAGCGCGAAAGCAAGGCGTGGAATTAGAACAAGGACGTGAAGTAAATAAGGAGCATAATTATGAATATTTGTCTGACCTGATAACTGAGGAATTGCCAAGTGACCGGATGAACCTTGGCTGGAACATGTCCGATCAATTTGTTGGTTCTGAAATCCTTGCGGATGTAAGGATTCTGCAGACTTGATCAAACTGTTTGCAATAACCCAGATAACATCATGCTTCTTCTGAGTTTGCGTTAATCTGGTAACCAAAATCCATGGAGATCTTGTCCCATTTCAATTTACAATTTCAGATGATGAAAACATCCCAGTTTTTTTGGTGTCCTATCTTAACCTGTTGGTATGTCAGGTACCTAGATATGAACGTGACTGTATCTTGCTTCGTAGAACTTGATACATAGGAGTTTGCGAAACTCTGAGTCTCTGAATCTAGACTTCTCCTAGCGTAGGATTTTCTAGAACACCTAATGTAGTGTAGGGTTCTCTCCTTTACGCATAAGCTGAGTCATGGTAAGATTAACCGTAGGAAGCCATGTGATTCAGCGTGTCACTGAAATCAACCAGAATTGATATTGGAAAAAAATTTCCAGGGTAAAATTTCTCTTGTCATAGAATTTGCAATATAGTGCAGATATGGTCTTCCTGTTCCTCTCTAGGCTTAGAGGAAATTAGGTTATCCTTAATGAAAAACGCTGATGAATTTGCTTATGAGTTCATGGAAACTCAATTTATTAAGTCCATAATGTTGTTGGAGCATTGATGAGACTAATTCAAAATCATAAATCTAGCATGACCGAGTCGTGTACGAATAGCAGTCATGGACATGTCCTGCTTTTTCACTCGTCCCTGTTGGCAGCATGATCAGAGTTCGATCTTGGGAAAGTGATTAACACTATATGGTTGATTGGACATGCCGTCAATGCGGTGAGGAGAATAACGGTCATGAATGGTGATTTTTTAAGACAACGGTAGTCGACACATAATCTCATGGTACCATCCTTCTCCTTGTAGATTCTTCTGGAATGTATAGGAAGACTTTGGAATAATCAACTGGCTATGCATAAAAGAATTAAGTGGTCGTGTCTTACTGACAGCTAGAAAATTTTAGCGACCATGGCTAACAACGCACATGCTTGTAAGCATAGATAATTTGTACAGATTTTCCTGATAGAAAATCAAGCTGACTGTATTCAGGAGCCTGAACATTACTGTACATAATTATGAATCGTAGCATGGTGTGCTGTTCATAGTACATAATTAGGATAAAATTCATCTCGTGTCTGTTCGAGGAAATGCGTTAGCAGCTTGGATCTCATCATTAAGCTAAAGGAAAACCTTCGTAAACGTGGGAATACGAAAGGCGTCCTTCATGGTCATGAATATATGAACCATGGTGAAAGAAATGAAAGTGACATCGGCAACGTGACAGTTCTCACCGATGCGCCGATAATGGTATAGAAATTCTTGTGGCCTGATTAATACATTGCACAACAAAAATAGATATACCCTTGGAGGGTACCCTGAATTTCTTAGAAATGTTCCATAGTTGGACGTGAGTCATGTGTCTTGACTCGTTTCTTGGAACTATAAGCATGACATATGTCTTGACTGGTGCCTTGACATGTGTCTTCAGGAGGTATACGTGAGACATGTGTCTTGACTGATGTCTCGACATGTGTCTTTAGAAAGTATACTTGAGACATGTGTCTTGACTGATGTCTTGACATGTGTCTCTAGAAAGTATACTTGAGACATGTGTCTTGACTGATGTCTTGACATGTTTCTCGAGAGGTGAAACAAATATAACCACAATATAAGGTTATTATGCCAGAATTGGCGGATCGGTTGGACTACTAATCCTTTTATTTCTGACCACTTCCGTGGCCAGAGTTTCGGTTGCGATTTCTAGGATAGTTGTTGTCATAATAGTGGTTACTATCGTCCTGTCTGTCAGTTCCATGATGGTCATTCTCATGACCGTGATTCATGTAACAATTCAGCTGAGTGGCCGGCTGGTACCGGTTTGCACTCATATGGCTGAAATGACAGCCGAATGACGTGTGACATGTAACTAAGAATTAGGGACAATGATTGATGGGAATCGTCTGATGGTGAAGCATCTTCTCGTCCAATTGATTTGCTCCGACGCCTTTGTCTTCGCCTAGTAGGATCTCCAGGTTGTGAACAGTATCCGCATCTCGTAGCATCTCCGAACGTCAGCAGCATCAACCTTTAGTAACATCTCCAAGTTATGAGCGGCATCAGAATATTAGCAACGGAAAATACGCCTGAGGTGATTCAGAATCGACTAGCAAATATTCGTGAAGTATTGCAAGTGGAATATACATGGATTAAGGTACGTGTAATACACATGAAATACGGTACGTGGAGTACACGTGGAATGCACATGAAATGATCGGTATGGGGTCGATCATTTGTCATGATTTAAGGAAAGTATATCGGTTAAACGGTTAGGAAAACCATCATGATAACCTGGCAGTATTAGCATAGACATCATTCTGGTTGTAACGGAAACGTTAAAGTGTGGTTACACAAAATTCAACGATGATTTGCTCGATAGCATGATCAATGAAAACCAACCATGACTATCATGAAAAGCAGAATTCAATGAAATCTAACAATGTCTTGCAGGACAACGTAAATAACAAAAGAGGTGTAAAACATAATCAACATGAAGACGGAATTATCATGAAGAAACATGAAACCATCTATCACGAAGAAGTGTATAACATAATCAGCATGAAACTGAAGTTAACCATGACAGTATGAAAACATACTTGACATAAAAACATAATAACTTATGAGGGGACATGAAAAAAAATTTATGCCAATTTAAATCATGAGAGAAAAAAATAAAATAAAATAAAAATTTATGCATGAAAACAGTGCATGAATGCGTAATATAGTTTATAAAACCTTTATATGTGCGAGGGAACGCCTATGGGTCGGTTCTAAAACAAAAGACATGGCGAGGGGACGCCTATGGGTCGGTCCCAAAGTTAAAAGTTTTGATAAAAGAACATGCGACTAAATAGGGCCAGTCATGTACCAACCATTACTTAGTCATAATCCCTGCAACAATGACACATGAAACATAATAAATGAAACTCATATGTCAAAGCTTATCAGAAAAAAAGTTTATGTGACACATAACTAAATATGAATGACGGTTGTCCATCCATATTAGCAAAACAATATCGATGAAAACATCAGGGTTAAAACCTCAAGGTGCTGAAAACATCATGGTTAAAACAACAATACGCTAAAAACATCAATACGTGGAATAACAAACGTTAGCTTAGGAAGCTCCTGGTGACTACCCACTAGTCACAGGTCGAGTTTTAGAGCCTACAGGTCGAAGCCTTGGCTCTGATACCATAATTGTAACACCCCATTTTGATAATGGAATGTCACGCGTATTATGGCGTGTCATCAAAGCATACAAGGATAAATGTATAAAACATTACATGACCGTAGGGATAACCAGAATCAAACATCGGTTCCCAAACATAAGCCCAAAACATAATAAAGCAAAAGAAATGAATGAAAGACTAAACAAGCATAAGTATATGAAGGCAAAAAGGAAAAGAAGTCTCTGGCATCTTCCATCCTATGCACGTCCTCCAAATGCTCGAGTCTTTCCTAGGGTACCTGCCGTTTTGGGACATGGAAAGGAAAGTAACGGTTGAGCAAAACGCTCAGTGCACGGATATAGACATAGTGTAAGTGACTAAAACATAATAGAGACTTAATAGCAGCGGAAATGTATAAGTCCTGGAAAAACTGGAACATGTTCATAAAACTAATTTTATAGTTTGAAAAGCCTTATGTTTATCTTATGAAAACTGTTTAACGTATTTTACCATTAGCCAATATAGGTCATGAAAATCCACCATGCATGAATACTTGGAGGGGTGACCTCATCATGCAAATTAGATGGGCTGCCTCTAATTTAATATACTTGTTCTGGGTAGGAGGGATCAGCTCCTTGTGAAGGATGCAAGGCACACACCACATTCACCATGAAATCCTGAATAAAAACATGTAACTAGGATGCACCCATACGCCCCACATGATAAATATAAATAAATGGCCAAAAGCTGAAGGGACGCCACAAGCAATCACTCCGCCGTGGTGAAGTCATAACATCAGTGCCTCTAATGTTATGGTTATGGTACCTCCATAACTAGGTGAAACTGGTCATGCATGTATATGGCTATAGGTAATCTTAATTAAACATAAGCAATCAAACACATAACTTATACTACGGGAAAACAGTTGGCTGCATACGGGGAATCCTAATAAGGAAAGAATGTCCATACTGAAAGGACGAAAATCCGTACCTTATGTCCAGTGAACGAAGAAGATGAACTGAGAGGAATCCTACTTCCGAATCACTAGTGCTACATAAATATATACATGAATAAGTATCTGCTTACTAAATACGTAGCTGGTTTTATGTCATGTCTTATCTTATTTTATGTGATCTTACCATGTTTTACTGTTTTAAAGCCTTAAACTGTGTTTTATCTTATATTCTGTTTAATCTGATTAAGTATTTCTGGTATTTCATGTGTTATTATACTTACTGTGTAATAATAAGTAACTTTCCAAAAATAGCAGGTTTCCTAAAATAGAAAGTTTCCAAAAATAGAAAGTTTCCAAAAATAGAAAGTTTCCAAAAATAGATTTACTGCTTAAAATAGATAAGTTTCTAAAAAAAATAGAAAGCTTCCATAAATAGATCATCTGCCTTAATTAAATAAGTTTCCATAAATAGATTAGCTGCCTGAAATAAATAAGTTTCTAAAAATAGAAGGTTTCCATAAATAGATTAGCTGCCTTATTTAATTAAGTTTCTAAAAATAGAAAGTTTCCATAATTAGAAATAAGCTGGTTAAATAAGCTAAGTATATAAGCCTAAGTGTTTTCATGATTATTTTCTAAGTCATATGATATAATGTATAGTTTAATGATTATTTCATGTAATTAAATTAAACTATAGGTTAAAATATTTAATTAAAGTATAACATGTTTTTAATTAAATAACGTTAAATACTTAGGTTAAAACATGTATTATTATATATTAATAATATAACCTAATTCATGTTAATTAATTAATTATAGTCATGGTTTTTAAATAATTAATTAATTATAAGTCTAAAATATAAAATACTTAGGTTAATTAATTTCATGATTATTAATAATTAAATAACCTAAGTCATGTTATTAAATTAATCATATCATTTATTAATTTAATTTTTTACATAAGATCATAAACATAAAAAAAACTAAACATACACCATGAACCGGATCTAAACTAAAAACAATGAACCGGACATGAAATCGACACCGTACCCCGAACCAACTTGGGGTACCCCTTGTCTTGGGGCTGCCGTGGGACCCACACACACCAACCGGGACCATACGGTCTTGGTGGTGGTCGGATGGCCAAACCGAAACCCCTTATGGGTTCGGTGTAGGCCGCGGCTAAAAACAAACACCCCTTAAAACACCTTTTGATTTTATTTAACACCAAATCATGTTAGAACCATGTTTAATTATTAGGTTCTTGTAAAAACATCACATGTTCTTGATTTATAAAAAGATTAAATCAAAAGAAAAGGTTTAAAAAGGATTTACCGAATTCGTGGATCCAAAGGACGAAGAACCAACACGATCAATCATTAAAACTTCAAGATCCAAGATCACAAACCACCTCTTGTGGTGTTCTTAAGGTGGCGGCACAAAGAAGAACAAGGAAGAGGGTTTTAGGGTTTTTCTAAAAATCTTCTGTGAATGAAAATGAGTAGTGAAAAATATCCCTTTTCCTTTTTAGTGAAAAATTGATGGGCTAAGCCCATCCCCCCTCCTAATTTCGTGGTAATGGGGCCCACAAGGGGTAAGCCGAATGTTTTCCGTGTCTAAAACATTGGTGTGTTCTCGTGTGTTAAGTTATACGTTCGTGATTATTTGTGTTCGCGTTTTAAGCGTTCTCGTTACGTAAATATCGTGATCTAATATATTTAATTACGCTCGTAATAAACATATTTACGTAATTAATAATAGTTCGTGTTTTAATTACGTTCATGATTTCATGATCGCATGTTCGTGATTAATTATTGTCAAATAATTATTGCGTGTTCGTGCGTAGTAAATACTTATCGTGTACTAACACGTACGTAATACGTAATATCCTAATCACGTAAACGTAATCGTACTATAAAAGGAAAGTTTTAATCTAGTACGTACGATCTTAAGGGTACTATTCATGGTAAAAGCATGCGGGTTTTACAGTGAATGTCGCAAATGGCAAGTTTCAGGGATACCTTGTGGTCACGTTATTGCGGTGACCAAGTTTTTGGGTTTATCCGACTGCGTACATTTTGTAGCAGACTGGTTTAAAAAAGAAAAGTATCAAGCTACATACGCAGAGTCAATATATTTTGTTGGAGAGCAACATGAATGGGAGTATCCAAGCCATGTTCGTCCAGTTATTCCACCTGTAATGTACAGCCGACAGCCTGGCCGACCTAAAAACACAAATAGAATTTTGTCTCAAGGAGAAGAACCAAGGACGATACACTGTAGCAAATGCAATGAAGTGGGTCACAAGCGAGATCAATGCAAAAAATCATACATCCCTGAGCCAGGAAAAATGTTCCCAAAAAAGACAAGCAGAAAAACAACCAATCAACTCAACAACATGAGACAATACACTCCTTCCATGAACCAACAGGAAAATCATTTAACACTTATGGGGAAAATACTTCACAACCCTGGCAAGCATACGAACTTAACCAACATATGCAATACCAGGCACATCCATATCATAATGATCAATATCCATCACAAGCTTACAACCCAAATGTATCACATCCATATAATCATGATCAATCACAAGCTTACAATCAAAATATATTCAGTTCCGAAAACTACAATGAAAACACAGGACCATCAAACCAATATGATCGAACAACATACCCATCTCAACCATTTGATCATTATGTGTCAAAAATAATGCTTTTCAGCATCTTGACAATATCAACCCCAGCTGGCCAAACAGTTTGTTCAACTTATTTTCTTAATAAGTTAGTTTATGAATTTTATGCATCTTGTAATAAAGTCTCTTATTATTGTAATATATTTTCTTGTAATATATTTTCTTGTAATATATTTTCTTACATTGAAACTATCTCATAAAGTTGTTGTGCAAACGTATATTGTAATACAATAATTTAAGATTGACAACCATCTCGATACTGTGGGACACATTTATTGAAAATGAAACACATACTTTATACACTTTATATACACTGTTGACATGACGTTTCACTGAAAAAATGTTCTCCGCTTCAATACTGACGCGAAGAATGACGTCAGCATACACTTTATACACTGTGTGACATGACGTTTCACTGAAAAAATGTTCTCCGCTTGAATATTGACGCGGAGAAGGACGTCAGCATACACTTTATACACTGTGTGACATGACGTTTCACTGAAAAAATGTTCTTCGCTTGAATATTGACGCGAAGAATGACGTCATCATACACTTTATACACTGTGTGACATGACGTTTCACTGTTGGATATGACACTTCACTGAATCACTTCCACTACCCCTAATGCATTATAAAAAAATTCTGACTGATTCTCTACTATTCAACTTTATTCGTTTTTTTCTACATATGCCTCTTTTTTGTTGTATCCCACTTGAATCAATAACAGCATGTCAACATCCGCAAACAATATGTTTGAGTTTGGTGTTCATCACAACGGAATTTTCAAACTTACCCCACTAACATATGAACACGGTTCGTTACTCAATATTAAAGTTCTAGAAATGGATTACCAACAGATGCTTACATATATTTCAACCAAATTAACATGTTTATATTACGCAACAATACAAGTGTACGGTCTTTATTACAAGTTGCCACCAAACAACATGTTAAATGGTATGAAACCACTTCACACAAATCATGATGTTAACATTATGTATGACATCGCAAAGGCTGCTGGGAAGTTAGAAATTTACGTCTCTCATCATCCTATTGATCTAATCACGACCTTAGTTCCGGAAGATGGTTCATTTGAAGACTCATTTGCAAGTATCATTTCTGAAGAAACAAAACTCAAACAACAAGAAGCACTAAGTTATCTACACCAAATGAAGACAAGAAAAAACAAAAACCCCGATTACTATGACTATGTTTATAGCGAGTTCAACTTCCTTGGAAAACAAAAACCAATAACACCATATACACAAACCCGTTTCGATTTTCTTGTTCACAATCATGGCCAACTAGTGATCGATGAAACAAATAACACAAACTACGTCAATGGTGGACAAATGACAATCAACATTCCTAGAATGAAACTACAAGCTCTAAAACAATATTTTAATAATATTGTTGATAAACAAATTCATGCTCTTTATTACAAAGTACCGCACAGAGGCTTTTCAAGCACCGTGAAACTAAGAAACAACTATGACATGCATGTGATGTTCGATATTTCGGCGGCAAAAGGAAAGTTATAAATCTACATTGACCATGAGCGTGTTAATTTTATTATACACAAACATATAATATCAAATGACAGGCTAGCAAGAATGATGTTTGATGTCATAACAGACCACAAGGATGACAGTGAAGAAGAAAAAAGAGAATCAACACAAAATGATTTCACTATCGATCAAATGGTTGAGTGGGCTGAACAAGAGCACTTTCAGAACGAGGAAACTAAATCAGGGAAACGTCCAATGGCTATTTCAAATAAACGATGTAATAAATAAATGGTTTTTATGTAGGCTTATGATTTAGCACCTGTTTCTTTTTACTCATTATGTAACGCATCAATCTATTTTACTTTTAATCAAAATGTAACGCATCAATCTGTTTTAAACATTTTCCTACTTGATATAACAAATCAATAAGATCATGTAGACTACTCCATTATCTGATCTATCACTATCACTGTCTCCCATTAATGGAATCATTCAATTATTTAAGCCAACACTAAAATCCAATCGACATATGACATAAGCATACAATTCCATTTGCTTTATAAACCCACTAGTGATTAAAAAATAAACACACAATTCTCTCTCAATTTCTTGATTCAAATCTTTAGACTACATTAAATTATGTCAGAGTCTCCAAATGAAGTACATGACATCATTATTGCAAGATTGAAAAAAGAGGCAGAAGAAGAGATGAGGCTTGCCCAAAAACTATTGATTGAGTTGAATACTTATGCTCAGCGAAAGCGCAATCGTGAACTACAAGCGGCATATGTTCATTCTATGCCACTTACAAGTCTGAACACTTATGGGTTACATACTCTACTACTGTCGCATGAAGCCGACGAACGTATTATACAAAACTTGACCGCTACAAGGCAAGAGTTGATGTTAAGCTTAACAAGTAAGCAACAACTCATTTACAACTACAAGTCAATGTAGATCTTCCATGTTTATCTTCCATGTTCTCGTTCAGTAATGTTCTGTTGTTAAAATCGTCAAAATTAAGGTTGGTCGTGTACTGATCTACATGTGATTTGTTATTTGTTGTGACTTTTTTTTATGGTTAACAATCAAGTGTTATTTCTTTTATTGTTCTTAATTTTACAAAGTATACATTACAACCACTACACATCAACACAAATCAACAATTGCCGTTTTAAAATAATAGACAGAAAAACATACTTAAACGTGTACAGTATAGTCATTTAATGGTTATTCTAACTTTGAAAAGAAATGAATGTTTCAAAAACTCTCAGACACACTTTAACAAAACATAGCTTGCTTATATTAGCTCAAATCATGTGCATTTTTTGTGCGTTTAAAAGCCCTCGTCGTGGAGTTCACAATGATTCGAAATTTTAATTCGTTAAAAAATTATACACATACATAAACAGTCCAGAAGTTGGTGCTCCACAAATATATAAATGTTTCAAAAACTCTCGGACACACTTTAACACATCATATCTTGCTTATATTTGGCTCTAATGATGCCAAAATTTTATGCGTTTGATAGCACGCCTCGTAAAGAAAAGAAACCATAATACAAAAAAATCTTTAAAAAAGTTTGAAATATATATAATCACTCCAGAAATTGGCTTTTAATTACTTATGTTAATAAAAGTTTAGAAAGAAACAAAGAAATGTAAATAAAAGTTTAGAAATAAAATTGTTTAGGAAAAAAAGAAAATAAATAGAAAGAATAAGTGGTGGACCCGGAGCATTAAAGTTCTCCGCTCCATATGAGGCGCAGCAAACTTTTAATCTCTGCCAAAATTAATTTGCTCCGCTCCATTTGGGACGCGAAGAACTTTTTTTTAATATTTTTTTTGTTGGTTTACTTAGAACGTGACACGTGTTAGGTTTGGGCTCCGCTTTAAATTTGGCGCGGAGAACTGGGTCATTTTCGATATTTAATTTAAAAGGGGTCACTGCAAGAGAACCCTCTCTCTAGAGGGTCTCTGCAGTAAATAACCCTGATCATAAAGAAGTTAAAAGATGTCTACTTCTACACTTATATATTCTAAATGTTTGTAGCTTAAGTATCAACATAATATATTATGTTTTCCGTACTTTTGTCTTTCTTTTTTG
This sequence comes from Glebionis coronaria, assembly GCA_025667525.1. Lineage (NCBI taxonomy): Eukaryota > Viridiplantae > Streptophyta > Magnoliopsida > Asterales > Asteraceae > Glebionis > Glebionis coronaria. Next base: position 164,441,730 of record CM046874.1, read on the forward strand.
CTCTTGACGTTGTTTATTTGCGATGTGTAACTTACCACAACTCAAGCCATACATTGCAGCTGTTTTTAAAGATGTGGAAATGCAACTCACTACTAATAATAAAAGGTAAAATAGGATCAAAATGTCAAACCATGTACCAAAGGTATAATGAAAATATTTTACCTAAGCTTTATTAATATGTATGTCAATCTTCCAACAATATGCAGGTTAAACCGGGTCGATTCTACAACCCGCGAACACTTTATCTCATTAATTTTGTTCCAATGCTGCTGATGGCTTATATAATGGTGTTTCTCTATTTCGACATTGTATGGCAATGAAAGTGTGTATGGGTGTTCTTGCAAACCTAAGAAATTTCAAGGTGACTGGTTCACGTAGTTACTCATCCTCTGTTTGAAGTAGACCTTGAGAATGCAACACTTTCATATTGTGGTTGTCCAAAAAATAAATGTATACTGTATATGCTATGAAAATTCATGCTTTATATAGTTTGATTAGAAGATACTATTTAAGTTTTTTAAGTACACTCTTTGTAGAACATGCGATGGTAGTATTTTAGTATGTAATTTACTTTCTTTATCTTACGTCTAATGGAACTTTTTTTTTGTTTGCAACCAACGAATGTCGTGTGCTTATAGTTTGTTTAGTTATTAACCATTTTTTGTATAACCAGACGTACAAGACAAAAAGAAGTATATGTGTTCAATAATTTATTTGCATTTTTAGATTTGTTGTTTTTAGTTTTCGTTAAAATATACCAACACTGATTTTAAACTTTTTTTATATATTATTGAATTGATTTACCCGAGCAACGTACGGGTATTTATACTAGTTTCTTATTGTGCAAAAGGTAGTATTATAACGAATAATAAAAGAATTATAAATTAATTAGTTAAAAGTAAATTTATTATTGTGTATGACCTTGTTAGTCTCGTCCAAAATCATTTAGAACCATCACATAAATGAAGATTTTTGTGCTTTATTAGTTTAGGGTAAAACTTATACAATACCAACGTACTTATTCAAATGTACCGACTTTATACACTTACTAATTTATTGCTAGACAATAACAATGAACTTTCAAATTTATTACGTCTTTACCAATATTAACCTAAAATGACTGTATTACCCTTTGTTTTTTTCTTTTTTATTTGGTTTACAACTGATGCGACGTCCCCTTCTAGTGATCTAATAATTGTTTCAACAAGCTAGCTTAACAAACTTGTGTAAACGAATTTTGCCAATGTATCTCTTGTATCAATGGCCTAAACAAAAGATAACGATCTTTTTAACTTACAAGTTACAATACTATAAACTAAAACTGCGTGTTGTGATATGACTCCAAGTACCTGCTGTAGAGTTGAAATTTGGACCATATCATCAGAAGTAGACTGATTTTTGTTCGTACATAGAGCAACTGATAGGTCCTTCACTTTGCAACCCATCAATCTAGCAGTACTTCAACTAGTTGTCAAAACACAAGGTCGTTCGCCCGTTCATAACGATGTTTTCTTTTATCGTCGCGATAACCATGAAATTACCTACTGGTGGAAAATGTGTGAGTTCATATCTATAATTATGTACAGTATGTTGTTGATTTATGGGCTTTTGAGATGGGTTTTCTGGGTCCAGACAAGTACTAGCAAACTTTTCTGACAGTCCATCTTTTTCGAGATGGGCTTTTATAGGTTTTTGATTTCGTTTATGAAGCGTTAGAATTTGGGTCAAATCACTGACTGTAGACTGATATAACGAGACTTTGCCAGCGATCGGAGTTTCGCCGGAAAATGCTATTTTTAAGATGAAGCTTAATGATTGTGAAGACTCCGTTTCTTCCGGTGAGGTGCAGCCACAAGCATCAGCAGAAGTTGAAAAGCTTGGGTGGTTGGGTATTTCGATTCATGTGAGAATTCAAAAGGTATTCGTATTCGGTTAGTGAGAATGATAGAAAAGTTTAATTTGTGTGATGAGTTGAATTGTTTAAAGGGGGATTTAGTTGGTTTGTGAAAAGTATGAAATTGGAGGTGGGTTTGACTCTCTCAAAAACATAGTTGAAAAATGGTAAAGGGAGTCCCACAAGAAGATAATCCAGTTGTTTTATTTACTGTTGAAGGTAATGGTGGTTGAAAGTGGTGGTGATAATTGAAAATGATAGCGTTTTAAGGCGATGCTGGTTGAAGTTGGCAGTATACGTAATTATAGTAAAGAAGACAAGGGCAACAGAGTCATTTCACGGTCATAGTGGTAAAGACGGAACAAATTTGGAAGTTCATTGTTATTGTCTAACGATAAATTAGTAAATGTTTAAAATCGGTAAATTTGAATAAGTACGTTGGTATTGTATAGCTTTTACCATTAGTTTATAATATGTATAGAATCATAAATTTTCTATTTTAAAGTGTTATAAAAATATCATTAATTAGTTTGTATTTATACAATATATTATATCATGTGTATTGTTTAAATTTAAAATTTAAGAGACATTAATATATGAAAGGTTTATAACATAAGTTTTATAAGCTTTATTAACTAAAACTAAATTTTGTTCATTTAAAGATTGTATCACAAGTTTTAAAAAAAATTATCACTTAAATTTTTTTCTGTCATGTATAATTTTTATAATCATTAAAAGTTTAATTACATAGTTGTAGAAGGCAAGCAAGTAACAAGCTGCGCCGCAAGGCCTTTTTGAATTGCAAAGCTAATTCTAGTAAAAATCACATTTGTGTATTTAGGTGTCATAACGTTGCTATTCATAACGCTTTGAACTCTCTTCAGAAGCTCCACCGCTTTAGGTGCAAGAAAACCGAAGGTATCAAATGCAAAAAGAATAAACACGTGTTAATTTTCAATGCATGCTTTTTCGTGTTTTGTCACTTTGCATGAGGCGGCTTTCAAAGCAGCATGACCCGCTATAAAACCCCGGCTACTCATCCCGACAAGAGGAGAAACCCCAGTCAGATCCATACACGCATGTTTTCCTCCAACCCATCCAAAAACCAGAATGTCCGCTGGTCTGAGTGTGGATCTTCCATCTACCGGGTCAGCCAAGAAGTTCACAGGTGCTTCTTTCTTAGCGGAGATACCAACACACCTACATATGTAAAAAAGAACGTCTCTAACCATCTCGTGTCAATACTTGAAGCCCGAGAGCTCTTTAGAATGAACCACATGTTCCCCAAAAGAATCCAAACATGCCTTACGACAAACAGGGCACATTGTATCAGCCGAAAATAATGAGATCATGAGGCGATACTTAAGAATAGAACGGTATTCCACTGGTGACATATGTTGACCAAGCCCGTCTATAGGGATAGCCAGTAGGAAATCCTGAGCATGTGACGCGCGTAAACACTCAAAAACCACTTTCTGCCTCAAAGTCATGTCAAAGTGGACCTCCATATCCTTGACCATTTCACTAAAAAGGGTAGTCGCCAATGTTTGTTGGGTTTTAGAGGGGGCGGTATCCTTATTAGTGAAACAACTAAAATCAAAGCTTAGAATCTTATCACGTAGACAAGCTAAAGTAGAAGCATAATCATCATCCATACCACATACACCACTGTCACATAAAATGTCATCTTGTAACACCTAAGATTGGGCCCTCGAGGCCACAAAAGCATAGGAGGAGGCCTCTTTTGCCGAGTACAAACCCAAACCACCAAGACGAATGGGTAAAGAAGCAAGTCGCTATTGTAAGTCTCCAAATAATGTCCCTCCACAAACCACTATGTTCTTAATTGACCCACACAAACCCTTGTCAAAAAACAAGGTCGCATCCACCATGTGTATAGGTTGGCAAGTCCTTAGCCCAAAAAAGAGTTTGGAATACCCATGCATGATCGAAGTAAAAGGAGCTCACTCTGCGGGTCATGTAACTGTGGAAGAAGGCTCATCAAATCAACTGCATTTGCGGCTCTCCTCATAGACATCCCTCTAATAAAATTGGCGTCTCTATTAACAGCTCCCCCAAGAAGCTTCACACCCGAAGACGGTCTCCTAATATCCATAGGAAACAAACCATCACGGACCTTCACACCATTACACGAGGGCCAAAATACCTATGCTTTCTTGATATTAAGTTCAAGACCCAAACCTGGACCACTCACTTTTACAATGTCTAACACCTTGGCAACCTCTTCTGACTCTCCAATAACAGTTCCATCATCAAGATACCAAGCATGAAGAAGAAGCTTGCAATTTTATCTGATATTATGTACAAGCGGGTGTAATACAAGAGCGAATAGAAGAGGTCCCAATGGGTCACTTAAATTAAATGAGAAAAAAATATAATAATCTCTTTTATATGTAGCATAAATTACGTCGTAGCCCGTGGCCCGTACATAACGCTAACGTTGTTAATTTTTTGGATCTTACGTGCTTATCACATGAGGTTATACATGTTTTTATGTACTAGGATCTGTGCCCGCGCTTCGCTGCTGCGAAGTGCGGGCGTATTTTTTTGGGCGTTGATGGGAAGGTTTCAAAGAAAATGTAGCGCTTATATGAAATACAAAAAACCGAGAGGCATGTCCATAAGTGGGTTATACAGCACATAGATTGTAATAGTTTTGTGATAATAAGTTTTATCCACAAAAGATTGCTGATTTTTGTTCTTCGTTGTTCTAGTTCTTCTTTTCTTTCTTCACTGGGTGTTGTAGATCAGTGAACAGCGCTCTTTTTAAGGAGCTTGTTTTGCCCAGCTGCTATGTTGGCTTGAAGGTGTCTACAATTGTTTCTGCGATTCTGCTAATAACATCTGTTGCTGGTGTTGCTGGGGTACCTGGTTATAGATACATAATAATAAGTAGTTAGATGCAATCAATGACTGTTAATGTATTTGCTTGTTTTAAAGAAATGGGATACGTATATGGACAACGATGATTTATGGTTACAATTTTGTCAAATTAACATTAAGTTTTATGACTGTAGATGCAGATGTGCAGCGCCTTGGTTGGTATGTGTGGCATGTGTGACATATCACTGAATCATCCTGTTAAAGATGGTTATGAAAGGGTTGGCAGATTTTGTTGGCCACATACTTTAAAATAATGTAAGGCATCCAATGGGGTGTGGCTACAGTGGGGGTCATGTAATTCTATATAACTGTTATAGGGCAGCCAAGTGCAATAGAGCTTACATAAGATAGGCACCAATTAATTTAAAGGAAAATGGCTTGGAGGCAAATCCTATACTCTTTGCAAAGGCAATGTGGTTCTGATGACTTTGGAAGCTGTTTTTATCTGTATTTGCGGCAGAAGGTGGACGATGAGATGGTTTGGAGAGGTAGGCTTGAATCTCTGTATGGCCGTAAGAAAGTTGTTGTTGTTGAGAGGGACGCTTTTATAAGCGAGTTGTCTAGCACCAACCCAGAAGCGGTTGTGAGTAAAATGGTGTGTTTGTTGTTGGACATGCAAGACCGTGATGAAGCAGAGCTTCTCCAGCTGTCGGGATTAATGGTCGAGTGCGATGCTCATGTGAACGACCTTGAGTCTTTTATCCAAAACATGTGATCGGTTGGAGGTGTCGTAGGGGATGGGTGGTGTAAGCTTGTGAGTCTGTTAAGTTGTTAATAAAGTTGTTTTTTAGGTGGCTGCATAGGCTGGTATATGTAGTTGTCTTGGTTGCCAACTATCCTGTTCATTGTTTGTGTTTTGTTTATCTGTCGTTTGTGTTGTAGTTTCTTTATTGCATTGTCTATTAATGGTTCCTCAGGGACTTTCTAATTTGAAATGTTTAAGTTCTGCTTGTGTGTATTTTAACTTGAGGCATCTTTTGCTTTCTAATTTGAAATGTTTAACTTAGGCTTGTGTTATTAGGGCCTTTCTAATTTGAAATGTTTAAATATGTTTAGGTTGAGTGCAATAGAAACATACCGGGGTCTGGTTTCTTGATTTGTTGTGCAGGGGTACGGGGTGGGTCTTGGGTTCTAGTAGTGGTACCAATCAAAGGTGCCTTCTCTTCGAAGATGCTTTTCTTTCCTGTCGTAATAATACATGGTTAGAAACTTAGAAATATAAGAGTATAATAAGAATGTTAATGTGATATAAGCATTAATACTCGGCTTTTACACCAAGTATATAATCTTATCGTCCGATCTTTTCGAATTGATTTCGAGTCTAAAGTGCGACTCAATTGTCTTTTGGTGAAAAAGAGAATGGTTTGGTTGATTATCTATTTTAAACTAATAGCAAATAAATGTAAATGTCGTTAAGTAAAATAAAAGCTTAAAAGAAAGGACGAGTTAAAAATAAAGGCTTGAAAACTTAAAGATAAGATTAGAAAAATACTAGAACACTTAATAAATATAGAACTTGGAAACTTTGTAAAAACAAGAAATTCAAACCATCGGAAAACCAAATCGAAACCTGATCGGAATATTTGGTCGGAAAGTGAAATCGGAATGTTGGAAATTGTGGCTGATCGGAGTGCATAAAAGAGTACTGATCAGAATGTGTGACAAGAAGACTAATCGGAATATGGGAAAGGAATTCAAATCTGAATAATCGAAAACAAGTATAATCAGAATGTTTAATAAAAGACCCTGATCGGAATAATCAACAAGGCCACAGTCGGAATATGAAACCCTATTCCGATCCAAGGTGATCGGAATATAGATGCTTAAATCGGAATACAATAAACCCTTTTCCGATTTGGTGATCGGAAAGAGGGTGCTGGTCGGAATGCTTGATCGGAAAGGGGTTTACCCTTTCCGATTTATATGGGATTCGAGAATTAAGCAAGTAATAAGCTAATTTGATAAGCTCACACTAAGGCTTGCACGAATCAGAAGTGAAACATACTAAATAAGCTCAAATAACAACTTATCCAAACTTTAAATAATCAATCTTTTGAATCAAACTATAAAAAGACAAACTTTTTAAGAAAACTTTTAAAAAAGTAAATAAGCTAAACATGTAAATGAGCCAATAAGCACAAAGATCTTAAAGCTTATTCGTACGAAAACTTAAGTAAGCATAAAAAGATTAACTTTCTAAGCACGAAATCATTAAGAACAACACGGATCAAATGAAATTCGCACCAAAATTAATCTAAAAATCAAAGAAATGTAGAAAGAGATGAAAGATTAAAAGCTTAAACTTAAACTTGATTAATGAAATCCAAATACAAAAGGCTTAATCTTGAAAGATTAAAATAAAGAAAGATGAAAACTTAGTGAGAGAAAGTTGAGAACTTTCTCTCTCTAAAACTAGAAAGGAAAAAAATGTGAAAACTAAAAACTAAAAACTAACTACCCTCCTAATGTGTATTAGGAGGGTATTTATAGGGAAACATGGGAAGGAGTGCATGTGTTGCCTCTTCTTTCTTTCTTTCTTCACGTCTTCTCGACTCGATTTAATTCTTTGTCTTTTCTCGACGTCGTCTCGGGATTTGAACTTGTCTTGATAATTTTCTTCTTTAATTTAGACTTGAGTTCTTCGACTTCATTAAACTTCCGTCTTTAGACGTTTTCTTTGATAAATCTTCAGAGTAGGCCTTGGACTTCCGTTCTTTTTGCACTCTTGATCTTTTGACTTCGTCTTTTCCCGTTTTCTTCGATAAAAGCCCGTGAAAGCCCGTGTTTTCTTCCTTTTTAAATCTTTTGGTCCTAAAACACAATAAAAACATAAACCAATCATAATTCCGACTTTTACGACATAGAATACACGTTTTGGTCTTGTTATTATTGGAAATAAGTGGTAAAAGGATAAGTGTTTACACACTTATTAAATCCCCTACACTTGACCATTGCAATGCCCTCATGCAATGCATTAATTTTAAAGCACGGTTTACATTTTCCATCATAAATAACCCACCTTGGCCTTTATTAAATACTAAATATAAAAGATAGAAACAAGTAAAGAAATTAAAGACTTACATTGGGTTTTAGCTGCCATGAACGTTTATCATCCTCAAGTTTCACGTTCCCCATACCAAGCTTAAAAACGAGATCATTGTTATTATAAGTTAGCAAACTAACACTAATTCATGTGGGCCAATTATTCACTTAGACTCCCTTATTCCTAGGTGTATCTCTTATATTTTATTTTTGTCTTGAATGATCACGAGGATGCATTGTTTGACTTATTTCGATAGTTATTTAGTCCGAAAATAAAGTGAACGATTTAATCAATAGTTAGCTAAAGGACAAAATCTTTTAAAACTGCTTCTCGGGACCTCATAAAGTTCATATCTTGGCATAACTCGCTTCACGATTTGAGACCTTTCTCGGACCGATATTTGGCAGCGACTTCATACTTCTAATCTTTGAGAGACGTTCTTGAAATTATGGTCTTCTCTTCATAATAGGAATTTCTTCACTTGAAGTTTTGAGAGATTCTTCATATTTGGACCACGACTTCTTAATTTTTCTCCAATCTTTATTTTGGACTTTGATATACAACGATCCGCCTCCTTTTAGGACTTGGATCTATTTATCCTCATACCTTGTTAGGGCCTTTTTGGATAGACTTCTCCATGATCTTTTGGGGAGTATTTGCTTTTCGTCGTGTGTCTCGATCCTTCATATTGATTTTCGATAAATGATTCTTCACATCACTTTTGGATCTTTAGCAACAAAATGTAGCCCTCATGCCTTGTTAGGGCCTTTTCGGACTCGCCAATCTTCGCATCCCGCTTCAATAAGTTATGCCGTGGCTATGAACTCTAATCCATACCGAGCAACTTTTAAACGATCTTGTGCTAGAAGCTAAGTAACCTTTTAAATCGTACAACCTTATTTATTGCAGATAAATTTATTAACAAGCGATGGGAGAATAGGCTCATAATTAACTCACATAAATTCACGAAAGAATACTAAACTTATAATTGACTCTATCATCTCTCGTCCTCCATAGTTTAAAATCTCAAGGAATGAGACTCGTGGATGCTTAGCCTATTAAATCAAAGTTTTGGGTTTTCGAGTCATCTATAGGATCTTGCAAATTCTTAGACTTTTTCAAGTTTAGAAATCGCATTTTAAAGTTCCATTGATAAACAACTCTCTAGGATCAATTATAGGAACTTGCGAAAAGTTCTTGTTCTTAACCCGTGAGAGTTAAGACTTTCGCGTTTTATAGCTCCCTATATAAAAGCCTAGCAAAACTTGACTTAAACACGTTAAGGATACTAGCTAGAGTAAAATTAGATAAGTAAACTCGGGTTGAGTCAAAATATTCATGACTATGAAAAATTTAAAACCACTTTATTTTAGCAAGGAAAGAAAAATAACCAAAACAAAGGAAAATACAACTATACAACTAGGCCAAAATAGATTAAAAATTTTGAAAAATGTCGAAAAATCAAGTTTTCCGGTTAAAATGAGGGCAAATTCATGGAAAAGACCACTTACTTCGATAGAAGTCCCCCTACACTTGAGATAAACATTGTCTTCAATGTTTAAGCATGTGGAAGTAAACGCCCTTACACTTATGACATTGTGTACTTTGTTTAAATCTTGCTAAGGAAAGGACAACTAAAGTGAATTCAATGTGAACATATAAAATATGAAATATTGAATCACAAGAGTTTAGGATAGAACCGGGAAGATGGGAACACGGTATCACGGTTCGTCAAAAGTCATCAAGGTTCTCTTTGAAGCTTGAATCCCTACACAAGATAAGAAACAAGACAACAAACACATACGGGGCTCCCCCCTACACTTATAATGAAAGCAGTAAAGGATAGATCATGGTTTGCCTCCCGAGAAGCGCTTGTTTTTGTTCACCGAGTCACGAGCCTGACTCGACCCAAATTTAGTTCATGGGAAACATGGTGAGGGATGGAATCATCTCATGAGAGATGTCCTCACCAAAGTACAACTTCAAACGCTGGCCATTCACCTTGAAATCTGGCCCAGTTGGCTGAGAAAGCTCAATGGTGCCATATGAGAAGACTTTGGCGACGGTGAATGGACCAGACTAGCGGCTCTTCAACTTGCTAGAGAAGATCTTCAACCGAGAGTTAAAAAGTAAGACTTGATCACCAATGTGGAACTCTCCGTTCTTAATTCTATCATCGTGGATGATCTTGGTCTTCTCCTTGTAGATCAGCGAGTTCTCGTAAGCTTCATTCCTCAGTTCATTTAGCTTGTTGAGTTAAATCTTGCGAAGATCACCGGCTTTGTTGATGTCGAAGTTAGCCTACTTCAAGGCCCAGTACGCCTTGTGTTCTAGCTCGATAGGGAGGTGGCATGCTTTCCCGTACACAAGACGATAAGGTGTACAACCGATCGGGGTCTTATAAGCAGTACGGAAAGCCCACAGAGCATCATCTAACTTATCGGCCCACGCGGCACGATGCTCTCCTACAGTACGCTCCAAAATTCTCTTCAAGCCACGGTTGGAAATCTCGGATTGACCATTGGTTTAAGGATGATAAGCGGTGGAAAGACGATGATTAACACTGTACTTAGCCATGACTCTTGCAAATTGATCATTGCAAAAATGAGTCTCGCGGTCACTGATTATAGCACGAGGAACGCCGAATCGAGCGAAAAGCTGCTTCAAAAAGTTCACAACCACCCTCGCATCGTTCGTAGGGAGAGCCTTGGCTTCAACCCATTTAGACACGTAGTCAACGGCGACGAGGATGTACTTCTTCCCTTTAGATGATGGAAATGGCCCCATAAAGTCGATGCCCCATACATCAAAGATTTCACACTCTTGGATGAAATTTTGAGGCATCTCATCTTTATGTGTGATCTTGCCTTGTCTTTGGCAAGCATCACAATGTTTAACCATATCATGAGCGTCACGATAAATGGTGGGCCAATAGAATCCAGAGGTGAATACTTTCTTCGCGGTGTAATTAGGACCAAAGTGACCACCGGTAGGTCCTTTATGGCAAGCATCAAGGATTTGTACCGCTGCCGGCCCATCAACACATCGACGAATAATCAGATCCGCACATTGTTTGAAAAGGTAAGGGTCGTCCCAGAAATAATGTTCAATATCCTTAAAGAACTTTTTCTTTTGTTGGGACGTGAGCCCTTCCTTGAGAATCCCACCCGCTAAGTAGTTTGCAATGTCCATAAACCACGGGGTGTCATCGAGATTATAGTTGATAGACATTAAGGCCTCAAGGGGAAAAGAGTCATTGATATCTATGTTTGGATGATCCCCTTGATAAGGATCCTCAAGTCTACTGAGATGATCTGCGGCTAGGTTTTCTGCTCCCTTTTTGTCATGAATTTCAATGTTGAATTCTTGAAGGAGCAAAACCCAAAGAAGAAGTCTTGGCTTAGAATCTTTCTTAGTCATCAAGTACTTCAACGCGGAATGATCGGTATACACGATAGTGGTGGAAAGGACAAGATAGGGGCGGAATTTTTCAAAAGCATACACTACAGCTAAAAGCTCTTTTTCAGTAGTGGTATAATGCAATTGAGCCCCCGTCATTGTCTTGCTAGCATAATGGATTGGTTGGAAGTGTTTGTTCACTCTTTGGCCCAAAACCGCTCCAATAGCAAAGTCTCTAGCATCACACATCAACTCGAAAGGTAGCTCCCAATTAGGGGTAACCAAGACCGGTGCCTTAGTTAGCTTATCCTTGAGAAGATTGAAGGCTTCAAGACACTCTTTGGAAAAGATGAAAGGAGTATCTTTTTCCAAGAGGTGGGTCATCGGGCGAGCGATTTTAGAAAAATCTTGGATGAATCGACGATAAAAGCCCGCATGACCAAGGAAACTTCTCTCACCCTTCACGGTTGAAGGTGGAGGCAATTTTGCAATAACATCGACTTTAGCATGGTCCACTTCAAGACCGGCTTTGGAGATTTTGTGTCCTAGCACGATGCCCTCTTTTACCATGAAATGGCATTTTTCCCAATTTAGAACGAGGCGAGTGTCTTCACACCGCTTAAGCATACGTTCTAAATTGGCAAGGCAAGCAGAGAAAGAATCGCCATAAACCGAGAAATCATCCATGAAGACTTCCATAGTTTCTTCAACCATGTCATGGAAGATAGCCATCATACACCTTTGGAATGTCCCGGGAGCATTGCACAAGCCGAAAGGCATTCTTTTATAGGCAAATGTTCCGTAAGGACAAGTGAATGTGGTTTTCTCTTGGTCTTTGGGATCGATGGGAATTTGAAAATACCCAAAGAAACCGTCTAAGAAGCAGTAATAGTCATTACCCGCTAGACGTTCAAGCATTTGGTCCATGAAAGGAAGAGGAAAATGATCCTTTCTCGTAGCATCATTGAGTTTGCGGTAGTCTATACAAACTCTCCACCCTGTAACGAGACGAATAGGAATCAACTCGTTGTTTTCATTGGGAACAACGGTGATTCCGCCTTTCTTAGGCACACAATGGACGGGACTAACCCACGGTGAATCCGAGATAGGATAGATCATTCCCGCATCAAGAAGTTTGATAACCTCTTTTTTGATTACGTCATGGATCTTAGGATTCACCCTTCTTTGACTTTGAATAGTGGGTTGAAAGTCGTCCTCCATGAGAATTTTATGTGTGCAAAAGTGAGGATCAATTCCACGAATATCGGAGATCTTCCAAGCAATCGCTTTCTTGTGATTCTTCAGCACGGCGATAAGTCGGGATTTTTCTTCTTCTTTCAAGTCCTTAGCGATGATGACCGGTAACGTCTTTTTGTCTTCAAGGAAAACGTACTCGAGATGAGACGGAAGATCCTTAAGCTCTAAATCCGGAGGATTTTGGATGGACGGCATAGTCAACTTCGGATCATCGGTAGAGATATCCTTAGGAGATGGTGGAGAAGTTTGGTCCTCATTGAGAAGTTTCTCAATGGTACGAATGTCTTCATCCCAATCGGTGGGAGAACCATCATACTTAAGATCGAGAGGACCCAAGCTAGCTTCAAAATCATCCAAGTCACTTTCTCCAAAAGGAGTCAATGACGGAGCAATAGAGGCAACGGTCTCAACATTGGGTAGAGAAGAAGAACCACTTTTACAAGCGTCTTTGAAATGTTCTTCACAAGCCTCATCAAGAACATCAATGAAATTAACACTCTCGTTTTCCGAAGGCTGCTTAGAAAGTTTACCCATGTTGAAGACGATTTTATCGTCACCAACTCTCATGATTAATTCGCCAGCGGATACATCAATGGGAGTGCGACCGGTCCTCAGGAATGGACGTCCAACGATTAATGGAACACGGGGATCCATCTCGTAGTCAACGACAACAAAATCCACCGGGAAGGTGAATTTGTCGACACCAACGAAGACGTCTTCGGCTATCCCCACTAGATAAGCAACCGTACGGTTAGCTAATTCCAAAGTCATTCGTGTGGGGACTAGCTCGGGGAGAGATAATTGCTTCCAAACACTTAATGGCATTAAGTTAATACTGGCACCTAGATCGGCTAGGGCCATGCAATTCTCTACTCCCAGGAAGTTGCAAGGAATTAAGAAACGACCCGGATCACCAAGCTTGGTTGGTAATTTCCTTAAGAGCACTGCGGAGCAATTCTCATTAAGTTGGGTCTGAGAAATATCGAGAAGTTTCTCCTTATCACTGAGAAGATCTTTAAACATTATAGCATATTTGGGCATGTGAGCGAGAGCCTCAGCAAAGGAGATATTGAAATTCAGTTGTTTGAACATTTTAAGAAAGTTCGAAACCTGAATATCATCCTTGTTCTTCAATTTCTCTTTCCTCAACCTCGAAGGATAAGGTATATTGGGTTGAGATGAAGGCTTTGGGATAGAATTCGCACTCACATCCTTGGGTGGTGGAGGGGTTGAAGTAGAAGTTGGAGGAATAGAAGATGGAGGATTTGGAGAAGGAGACTCGTTTTCCTTTGTCACAATCACCGGTGTAGGTGTAGGAAGCTCAGGTTCCTATAAACCTTTTCCACTGCGAGTGGTGATTGCTTTCATCTCCCCTCTTGGATTAGCAACGGTGTTACTCGGAAGAGAACCCGATCCAGAGGCTTGATTACTAGGGAAAAAACTAGCCATCATATTCCTCAAGTCATTCGTTTGACTTGCCAAAGTGTTTCGCATATCAGCTCGAAGATCATTCCCTTGCTTAATCATATCTACTTTCATCTTGGCCATTTCCCGCTGAAGAGTTTGCACAATCACATCATTAGTCCTCATGTAGGTTTCAACATATTGGTGTAAGGCTGTGGGTTGGTTGAGAGGAGGAGCATGGTAGGCGGGTGGTTGATAAGCAGGTTGTGTTGGGAATAAATCTATGCTTAGTTGTTTCCCCGGCTAGTTGATTATTCGTACCCCTGCTAGAGTAAGTTCCCCCTGCTAAATAACAAAGGCAGGGGGATTGGTTCCCCTGCTGAAGTCAAAGGCCCTGCTGTTAAAGATAAACATGGAATAGATTTTTACGCGTTTTAGTTATTATTCCTTAATACTTTCCAAGTTTGTTAGTAGTGATCTTGTACGTGAGTCCTTGTGGCTATAAAAGGACTCACTAGGTTAGCATGCATTGTGTGTCTTTCTCATTTGTCTTTCATTATAGTACTTTAAGGTTTTGTAAACCCTAATACCATTTTAGGGTATTCGTATATCTTTGATATATTAAAGTTCAACGTTTCAATCACATTTTTTCTTGTGCTAAACATTATATTCCGCATCTTGTTTTGGTACTTTGCTTTGCAAAGTTTCTCTAGTGTTAGATTGAATTCTTTCTCTCTATCACAACCCTTAAACAAGCTATTAAGGTTTAAGATCTGACTTTGGGATCAACAAGTGGTATCAGAGCTTGTTGAGAAACTTTGTCTAAATCAAGAACAAAATCCTCATAGCAAACATGTCTTCAGACTCATCCTCAAACAGCAACAGCCACAATAACCTCAAGTTACCCATGTTGGATCCTGAAAACTTTGAATTATGGGAATTCAGAATCCAACAATACCTGAAAATGGAACACTATGTTCTTTGGGAGATTATAGAGTTTGGTGATCAATTCACCAAAACAATGGTGGTTGATGATGGCAAGGAAGAAGAAAAAGGTGAAAGTTCCAAAGGTAAGGACAAGAAGAAATCTGCTGCTCTGTGTGATAAGGAGATACTAGCTAGAAGGCATGATGTCAGGGCTCACAACTCATTGTTGTTGGCTCTACCTGATAGACATCAACTCAGATTCAGGAAATACAAAACAGCTAAGGATCTATGGGAAGCCATAGGCAAAACCTTTGGAGGAAATGAAGCCACGAAGAAGAAGAAGAAAAATCAAATGCTGAATGATTTTGCTTCTTTCAAAGCAATTGGTGATGAATCAATTGGAGCTATTTACAATAGGCTTCAAGATATGGTGGCCCAGTTGGAATTCTTTGATATTGAGGTATCAAAAGAGCAGGTGAATACCAGGTTTCTTAACAGCCTCCAGAAAGAATGGTTTGTCTATAAGGCAATTTGGCAGAATAAGGATGACTTGGACGAAAGAGACATTGATGACATATATAATAACTTAAAAGTTTTTGAACCTGTTGTCAATGAGATGAAGTCAAAAGGAACAATTCCCACCAACTCAAGTGGATTCATTGATTCCCCTGCTAACATGGCATTCATATCACAAAGCAGTGGAATCTCCAAGAATAGTGGAATTGAAGTAGCCCCTGCTACTTATTCCCCTGCTACCAGGTCTGGACCTTCCTATGATGAAGAAAGACCAGCTACATTCAGCCTTGATACTGCTTGTGCTTTTATAGCATCTCAAGGGCCACAAGGAACTACTGTGTTACATGAAGATCTAAGTCAAATCAGTAAGCAAGGGCTAGAAGAGATGGATATCAAGTGGAATATGGCTCTGCTCAGCATGAGAGCTAATAGGTTCTACAAGAAGTATGGGAAGAAGATCTCAATTAATCCCTCTGATGTGGCTGGGTTTGATAAAACTGTGACAATCCGTCAATTTATGGTTGATATTTTATTCTCAATATTATTTAAAAACAATTTACAATATGAACTCACATATTTTTGGGAAGAAATTTGGATTTACGTCTTGGAGTAGCATCGACTACGTCTAAACCGGAGGATTCAACGTTACGTGCTTACGTTTACATACACCGTCTTTGGAGACAGTCCGACATTTCAGAAAATAAATTTGTCCATGAATATTATTTTGGAGTTTTAAATTTGTGTTGGTTCATAAACTCACAAATTTACGAGAAGAGATTAGGACTTTCGATTTTATTTTAACGTCCTTTACGACTAAACCGGAAACCTTAGGATTACGTATCTACGTTTTTGAACTCCGTTTTTGATGAGACAATTTTTATTGGATTCATTTTGTGACGTTGATTCATAATTTATAAAAACGTTTTTCGTAAAACGACCCGAGGGCACGCAAATCGAAGACACTAGAATCGAGGAATACCCGTAAATTAGTGGGATGAGACAAGATAAATCTTGCCCCACCCCACTAGCATGGGATGGCCAAAAGGGACACCACATCAAAGATGTGGCACCCTTGTAAACTACTAGCTTACACTTGTAAGCTTAGCCTAATTTTTAAGGCAACTTTCCATCAAAACCACTTGCACAAACAAAACCATTTCTCATTCATGCAAACCACCTCAAAATCCTCTCATATCTCTCTCTTAGTTCGTCCATAGCTCACCCTAAACACCCTAATTTGATCAAAATTAACCACAAAATCTCATGTTATTCATATACATGTTGATGCCCTTTTGAAGCCCTATTGATTGGTGCAAGTTATAACATCCAAGGAGGAGTTTCCATGGAGTCTTGAGGCTGATTTTCCACAAAGAGTTTATGAAGATTGGTGATCATGAAGATGGTCTTGGTGCATCACAAGTATCTCCATCAAAATCCATGTTTTGATCACAACCTACATCATCATGGTGGTATAAAGATTGTCCTCCTCATCTTCTTATTATTTTGATTATGTAAACATGTATTTTATTTCCTATTGTATATGTATATGATGATTATATGATGATAAAAATGTTATGTGGGGATTTGGTGTTGATAAATATGATTAAAAAGGTGAAAAACTATAAGAAACAAGGTTAAAATCTTGATTAATTTACATGGCTGTATAAAACAGTAAAGAAACAGGTCATGGACTGATAAAATAATGAAGTATAATGTATTTACAGTAAGCTATGGGTCTTGTACACATGTGAGAGTTGGCCATGCAATGGAATCAAAATAATGAGTGAGATATGATCAAAACAAGTTTAGGGTATAAATCTGAGGTTACTGTTTTGGACGATTTTTAGAAAATACTTAGAAGATGATTCAACAGTAGCTATAGAAGAGTTAAATGTAGAACATATCATGTAGTTTATGTGATAAAAATTTGAGCTTCTATCTCCATATAGAACTCAAGATATGGCAGTTTTGGTGAAAGTGAAGATAAAAATTAGATTTTGGAAAATAAAGTATAATACTATTATATAAGCACTCAAAAATTATATTGTATAAAATGTAAAGTTAAAACCCACTAACTCTTGAATTCTATTTATATAAATATGTAAAAGGTTGAATAAGTATATAAATTATAAAAATGATAGTGGAATAACACTTATAAGTTATAAAACTATAAACTTGATTTTTACGACTTTTTCGGCTATCGCCGTAAAATTAACGTTTTTGTTAAATAAAACTTAGATGGTTGGACCCGTCTAATGTAAACTTTATAAAACTTATATACTGATATATAAACATGTATAGCAAGTAAAAACCGATAAAACCCGAACTATAGGACATACGGACGTTAACGGACTAAAAACGTTATTGGGCTAACAATACAACAAAAATGGACTAAAACACTTATAAACTTATTATTGGGCTTAACCCATTTGGGCCCAACTTGAAAGTTTAAATACTGATAATATAAGTATGAAATGGATTAATACAAGTTAATAAACTTATAATAGGCTTATTGGACCTAAAACACGTAAAAAGGTAAAACTAGTAAACTAGTATCAAAGTTATCGACATATAACACTAAAATGAGTAAACAAAAATATGTAAACCCACTTGATCATCATATATATATAATCATCATATGTATACATAATTGTTATTTTTATAAGTCATTGGACATGAGTCTAAGACGAGTATTATTTGTCTAGGTTTCCGTGATTGAAGCACGTACCGTACGTCCGAATTGCCGATAACCCGCCTTCCCATATCAACGTGAGTTCATAGCCTCGCGCTCTTTTAAATGTTTTTATAAATATTTTATAAACCCGCGAGGGAGATAACATGTTAGTTTTATAAAATAGGACACCATTTGTCCCGATTGTTTGTTTATTGATTTTGGACCCGAATGATTGAATGACCCGATTGTATGACCCGATAAATGATTAATGGACCCGATAGATGAAATAAAATGGATTATTAAAGTTAGGTTATGTCACTAAAAGTCCCATTAGCATGAATTGTGAACTACCAGGAGTTGGTAGACGCTTATGCATTTAATAGTACTATTTGGGGACGATCACCCCAGTTCGCGCCTTGACGGTTGATCCCCGTCGTGCCACATTGATTGGTAAGCGAATTTATGTATGAGAAGATTTCCATAGCGTGACCTTTGTGACGACACGCTACTTTAGATGGGCAAAATTGGTATCGGGTTAGCTACCCGTTTTGGTTTAGTAAGGTAACAATGTCATGCGGCTTATAATAATCCAAAACTAACGAAACACTACTAGACGCTTCGAATTACGATGTATTGCCTGACTAGCAATACAGGGTCATACTAATGATATTATATTTGTGTTTTGGTTTTCATAACCATATCCATATAACGATTTTTATTTGATTTTATACAACGTCATAAGACGTATTGTATGATGTTTTTACGACATTGGCTCGCATAATAATTTTTAAGGCAAATGCCTATATTATGATTTTCGATAAGGATTTATATAAAATGACTTTGGCTATTTTATGGCCTATTACAAAGATTTGTATAAAACGATTTTGGCTATTTTACGGCCTATTACAATGATTTGTACGAATTGATTATTGGTACTAATTTTATACCAAAGTTATATTGATGGAATTTATTAAACTCTATGAATTCACTCGGCGTTATCGCTGACCTTTTCTTTTAACATTTTTTTTCTCAGGTACTTGAAGGTAATTCTCGGGAAGACAACAAGAATTCATGGCCCGCACTTAAACAATATTTTCCATTCAAATACTTTGTAAAACTTTGTATAAAAGAATATGACTTGGGACCGATGTAACTATAATGTTTATGAATGGAAATGATTTATTATTAAACGACGTGATTTTTATGCGTTGTCTATGATGTGAGTAATGTGCTATCCCGTAACACCAACGAGTCTTTCGCTGTATTGAGTTGTATAAATTTGGGGGTGTTACAGTTTGGTACCAGAGCTCTCGTTATAGAGAACGAAAGATTTTTAAAACCAAGGTTTTGAATAAAACTTTTCAAAATCTTTTAACTATAAACATTTTTCTAAAAATGTCTAAAAATCTTTTGACTATAACGGTGCCGAAGAATTCCCGAGTTACCGACAAGGCCAGACTGAGAAGTGTTATTTTAATATATATATATAACTTGGATTATATATATATGATGTAATTTGATTACATGATTGATGATTATTTTAATATTTATACGAGGTATTTATACGACGTCGATTGTCACAAGAAACCCTAAATCCCCTAGTAAATTAATCGAAGCTATTCTCGTAGGAATTCTAGCTATCCTAGATCTAAACCAAGTTGCGGATATTTATGATCCCAACAAATGGTTGATATTCGTAGAAATGTAGATATTAGTTGATTGTGATATTGAAAAAGAATTGGCGAGATTAAAACTGATATCGATGTCATGACGATCTTTCCTTATAGAGTGGAGTTTGACAAAACGTTACCACCTAGAAAGATGTCATCTGATTCGTTGTCATCCAATTGTTAAATTGAAATCGAAAGGGTGAATGTTGCACTTGAGGCTGTTATTGGAACCATTACCCAAAAGCCTCATGCCACTAATACCTTTCCGAGAAGTCTAGTTGAATGATCGAGTCATTTCATACTAGTGACTCATTTGATAATTGTTGTTGTAAGAGATATAGGATTGGAAATTAAGTGTTGATTTATATTGAGATTGTATTGCCTTTACAAGGCCGAAGAATAAGATTGAAAGTATTGGAATATGAGGTAGGATATTGAATTGAGTATAAAATTGGTTGAAATTTGAATAAAGTAAAATTTAACCCGTATGGAATGTGAGATTATTAATAGAAGTTGTTAAGTTCTGTGATTGAATTATAAGGTTTTAATTGATTGTAGGTTTATGTTAAAGGTTGTTCCTAGGCTATGGTCCACTAACGAGGATGCCCAGTGTCCAAGAAATGAATTGAAGAAATCTTCTTCTGAATTGAGACCGATAGATCTTCTGGGACATGTGGAACACCTAATGACTCTTGTAGATTAGTATTCATTGTGGTATCTTTTAAAAATCCCTAACTTAACTGAGATATCAGTTGGTAGGATGAGTTCTGAGAATTGTATGACATAGTGACGCGTAATGTGTTACGGTACAATTTTGACTTGTTTGTGATTAATGAAAAGACTACCTTTGATCGCTAAATTCTATACGTATCGATGTTATCTATCCTTTATTGCTTCATCCTAATGCTCGCATTAGTGATGCAACCATTGAACAAGTACTCATCTCGAATTGAGTTACGTTGTAGATTATTCTCTTTGTATTCCTGAGTGCCATCGAGATCATGAACCTCATGATTATTTGGCTAAGCTCATTTCCTGATATATATTGAAGTTAGTTCTTGGTGAACATCTTTCCATCACTCTTTTGCAGATCACACATTGTTTTTATTAAGTTAAAACAGTATCCCTTGAGAAAATTTGAATTTTCATCACTATATGGATTATTTAAAAGTGAGATTTATAAGTGATTGTTATTGAAATGAAGTTGTTTATGAGACGCTTTGGAAAACTTAACTATTTCCATAACAAAGAAAATCTTTGTAAATTTATTCTTGATCCTTATTTAAGAATTAAGCATGAAAATGTTTTTATTATAAACATAATGATAAAATTTTGACGAACTGAGTATTGCATCGTTAATCTTGAAATTATATATAGTTGCGCGCCTACATACAATTTGGAATGGACCATGCAAGGCTGATTAGTAGTCACCATAAAACTAATGAATAAACACTACATTTTCTTTGAAGATTGTGAAAGAATAAATTTTATGAGATCTGCAAGAAGTGAAAAATAAGGACATAGTGTTAGGGACACCTACATATGTGCCTGTAGCATCTATTCTTCTAAGTCGAATTTACTCATCTGTGGAAATTGTCTTATTTGACAATTGACAATTCTTTCTTGACCAATTCTCCCGTAGTGAGATTCTTAGGAAAAGTATCTGATTACCGAGTGTTGATACCCGACTGGATGTATTGACGTTCTTATCATTTCTTATGATTTGATTTCATTTGAATGACCTGGGTAACGATCCGAGGAGCTTTCGAATGCGTATTCAAATTAATGAAAACATGGGATATATTTATATTCGTTAGATGTTTTCATCTTTATCTGATTTGAAATTCTCTCGCATAGATTATGCGTTGACCTTACTCTTTTAATTGTAGTTGTGTCTCCATGTATCCTTGAATTTGTGAAGGATTATGAGTTATTATTAGTCTTTTGAGAAGTTCACATCTTATCAACGGCAATAAAACTGGAAAGTTGGTAATGCCAGTAGAATGGATTGATTGATTATGACATGACGACATTGTCTTAGTTGATGGGAACTCGAGTAGAATTCCCCTAAATGATAAGATGCTGATTATCAAAAGTGATCTAAATAATTCTTGGTGGATGACGATATCCTGTATTTAGACTTAAAATTATAACGTGAATAGTTGTGAATTAGTCATAGATATTATAATCTAGAAAGAACATAATATGAATTTATTAAAAGATATTTCTGTTATCTGAAACTTTAGGAGGTATTTGTTGGTGAATTACCTAGACTTTTGCCATTAAGGCAAGTTGAAATTAGTATTGATTATATTCCCGGTGCTGCACTTGTGGCGTGTGCACTATACGTCAGCACCATCTAAATTAAAGGAATTACCGTACAACTGAGAGTTGTCGGAGAAAGATTTCATTATATCAAGCCTGTCATCATGAAGAGCTATGGTGTTATCATTCCTTATATTTAGAAATTACTGTGAACTGAGTAAATTGACAATCGAAAACGATATCCATAACTCGAAATGGAAGATTTGTTCGATCATTTACAAGGTTTTAGCGTATGTTTTAAAGATTTGATTCACGGCATGGTTATCATCAACTTCACATCTGCGGAAAAGATTATCTATTCCAATCACTACATCCGATACTTGTAATGAACGTTATGAGTTTCACGTGATGCCGTTTGGATTGACTAACGCACATGTAGTATTCATAAATTTGGTGAATCACGTGTGTAGGTTGTAATTTGATTAATTCATGCTCGTGATCATTAAGGACCATTTATTTGTTTATAAGAATAAGAATGGGTTAATAATTAATTATAGATTGCCCTGAATTGGCCGAACAATGAAAACCTGTATCTTTAATATTTAACATATGACTTAAGACTTAATATTTTACATGATTTAACCATGTGATTAATAGATGATGGAATATATTGACTCTTTACAAATTAAGAGCCCTTTTAAGACTTTGAGTATTGCTAAAAAGAAAATGGAAATATGTTTTGACAAATGTATTAACAAAGGATGTTTAAAGGGATTACTCCCTTATACACAAACCATTTAACTAAACTTCTGTTTAGGGGTAAATGTTTGTGTATACCTCAAGATAACTTAAGAAGGATTGAGTAAAACCATTTATACCATAACCTGAAAACTTAAAACGAAAATTTCTGCTTTTCAACTAAGAAAACTTTGACCAAAGTATAAATAAAGGTTTTTCGAACATTTACGAATCTTATTAAATATTTTCGATAAATCAACAAAAATCTTGTTAATTAAATTCAAATTTATTTTAAACATTTTATAATTTGTCGAACTAGGAAATTTAAAATTTTACGTTTACGTTTCATAAAAATTTAAATATCTAACCTTTAATTACTTGTAATACTTATCGACGCTTAAAACGTCGGATTGAGAAAAACTGATAAAAATGATAGATGAAACGAAACTAAAACATAGGAAATGTGAAGAAATGATTATTGAATAAATACAGTTATGATATTTATTTCATCAGGAGAAAGTGAACATAATTACTGACGCATAATATAGAAAGAATATTTGAGTGAATTGTGAACATGATAATTATATCATCATGAGAGGTGAATATAGACACCGACATATTATATAGAAAGTATAAAGATTCCATTAAGATATATTTCTTAATAATGAAGGTGCAATATAAATTGCCGAACAATTTGAAATATAACCGATGCTTATAAAAGGGATAATATAGTTAAAAAAAAAGGGGTTCGCGGATAATGTGAACCATTAAAATTGAGAAGCCGATAGCGTTAAATGTTTTAAAAGACCACTTATGGTTGCCTAAATATGAAGGATTGTGAGATATAGTTATATTGGAACTTTGTAAGTATAAGTATTCTATTTATGTCATTTATTACTAAAAGTATCTTTGTCTGAAGAAGTTGTACTAATGGCAAATTATGAAGGCAGACATCGCCTCATACATTAGTAAACGCCTAGCTATTGCAAAGGTCATCATCTGAATTTGATTCGATTTGGGTCATCGTCGACAGACTGACCAAATCTGCTAATATCATTCCCGTTAATGATAAATGCAAAAGAGTTATGTAAACATAGTGTGCTTGTATCAAACATCTTTATCAAGATCCTCGCTTTGCAACTAATTTCTAGAGATTTGCTCAGAAATCATTGAGAACGAACCTTGATGAGAGTACTATGTACCACCCCAAATCGAAGGGGCGAGGTAAAGTAACAATACAAAATACTATAAGCATTGTTCTATGTTTGAATGATTGACCTTTGGCAATAGACCGTATAATCGTTTTCCTTTGGAGAGATTATCCTTGATAATCATCGTATTAGGATTGAGATTGAATCTTGTTAGAATCTAAATGTTAGAGCATCTGTAAGCCAGAGTTGAGATGAAGACACCCGACATACACCCATTGTGAGTTGGACATGTCTTTTAGGTTTAAGGTTTCCTATGATGGCAAACCTAACCTTACAAAATACCCGACCCGCGAAATCTGAAATGATTGTTGAAATTAGGATCTGATTATTGACAGCCGGTAGTGGGCAAGAGGTTATGTGAATGTGAAATGTAGATCTTGAAGTGCCAAATGGGAAGCGAAGTTATGCCACAATTTTTAACCTTGGAAAAATGAATTCATGATCTGACAAATCATGGGATATAAGTCCCCGTTGTATGGGACCATTGAGATGATATAAAAGATTGGTTTGAAAGGCATATAAGTTGGATCTACCCCAGGACTTCAAAGACTGCGTGAATTATGTTTCGTATATCGTACTTGATGGAATATCTATCAAGTGAGAATCTGATTATTCTTAGTAGAGCTTAGATCGGCGAAAAGTTGCATTCATCAGAAACCCGTGAACATCATGGATAGAGAAAGTAAGTCAACATTTAGCCTGATCATATTCCCGTAGTTATGTTTGATGAAACTCGCGTATTGTAACGAATTGCACTTGTGAGAAAAGACCGAATGTGGAGGAAATACCCACATGGCTTTAACTCTATAAGAAGCGAGTAGTAAGGTAAGATGATCTTTGAGGACAAAGATCCTGTTTAGGGGTAAATGCTGTGACAATCCGTCAATTTATGGTTGATATTTTATTCTCAATATTATTTAAAAACAATTTACAATATGAACTCACATATTTTTGGGAAGAAATTTGGATTTACGTCTTGGAGTAGCATCGACTACGTCTAAACCGGAGGATTCAACGTTACGTGCTTACGTTTACATACACCGTCTTTGGAGACAGTCCGACATTTCAGAAAATAAATTTGTCCATGAATATTATTTTGGAGTTTTAAATTTGTGTTGGTTCATAAACTCACAAATTTACGAGAAGAGATTAGGACTTTCGATTTTATTTTAACGTCCTTTACGACTAAACCGGAAACCTTAGGATTACGTATCTACGTTTTTGAACTCCGTTTTTGATGAGACAATTTTTATTGGATTCATTTTGTGACGTTGATTCATAATTTATAAAAACGTTTTTCGTAAAACGACCCGAGGGCACGCAAATCGAAGACACTAGAATCGAGGAATACCCGTAAATTAGTGGGATGAGACAAGATAAATCTTGCCCCACCCCACTAGCATGGGATGGCCAAAAGGGACACCACATCAAAGATGTGGCACCCTTGTAAACTACTAGCTTACACTTGTAAGCTTAGCCTAATTTTTAAGGCAACTTTCCATCAAAACCACTTGCACAAACAAAACCATTTCTCATTCATGCAAACCACCTCAAAATCCTCTCATATCTCTCTCTTAGTTCGTCCATAGCTCACCCTAAACACCCTAATTTGATCAAAATTAACCACAAAATCTCATGTTATTCATATACATGTTGATGCCCTTTTGAAGCCCTATTGATTGGTGCAAGTTATAACATCCAAGGAGGAGTTTCCATGGAGTCTTGAGGCTGATTTTCCACAAGGAGTTTATGAAGATTGGTGATCATGAAGATGGTCTTGGTGCATCACAAGTATCTCCATCAAAATCCATGTTTTGATCACAACCTACATCATCATGGTGGTATAAAGATTGTCCTCCTCATCTTCTTATTATTTTGATTATGTAAACATGTATTTTATTTTCTATTGTATATGTATATGATGATTATATGATGATAAAAATGTTATGTGGGGATTTGGTGTTGATAAATATGATTAAAAAGGTGAAAAACTATAAGAAACAAGGTTAAAATCTTGATTAATTTACATGGCTGTATAAAACAGTAAAGAAACAGGTCATGGACTGATAAAATGATGAAGTATAATGTATTTACAGTAAGCTATGGGTCTTGTACACATGTGAGAGTTGGCCATGCAATGGAATCAAAATAATGAGTGAGATATGATCAAAACAAGTTTAGGGTATAAATCTGAGGTTACTGTTTTGGACGATTTTTAGAAAATACTTAGAAGATGATTCAACAGTAGCTATAGAAGAGTTAAATGTAGAACATATCATGTAGTTTATGTGATAAAAATTTGAGCTTCTATCTCCATATAGAACTCAAGATATGGCAGTTTTGGTGAAAGTGAAGATAAAAATCAGATTTTGGAAAATAAAGTATAATACTATTATATAAGCACTCAAAAATTATATTGTATAAAATGTAAAGTTAAAACCCACTAACTCTTGGATTCTATTTATATAAATATGTAAAAGGTGGAATAAGTATATAAATTATAAAAATGGTAGTGGAATAACACTTATAAGTTATAAAACTATAAACTTGATTTTTACGACTTTTTCGGCTATCGCCGTAAAATTAACGTTTTTGTTAAATAAAACATAGATGGTTGGACCCGTCTAATGTAAACTTTATAAAACTTATATACTGATATATAAACATGTATAACAAGTAAAAACCGATAAAACCCGAACTATAGGACATACGGACGTTAACGGACTAAATTAACGTTATTGGAATAACAATACAACAAAAATGGACTAAAACACTTATAAACTTATTATTGGGCTTAACCCATTTGGGCCCAACTTGAAAGTTTAAATACTGATAATATAAGTATGAAATGGATTAATACAAGTTAATAAACTTATAATAGGCTTATTGGACCTAAAACACGTAAAAAGGTAAAACTAGTAAACTAGTATCAAAGTTATCGACATATAACACTAAAATGAGTAAACAAAAATATGTAAACCCACTTGATCATCATATATATATAATCATCATATGTATACATAATTGTTATTTATATAAGTCATTGGACATGAGTCTAAGACGAGTATTATTTGTCTAGGTTTCCGTGATTGAAGCACGTACCGTACGTCCGAATTGCCGATAACCCGCCTTCCCATATCAACGTGAGTTCATAGCCTCGCACTCTTTTAAATGTTTTTATAAATA
The DNA here is from genome assembly GCA_025667525.1 of Glebionis coronaria. Lineage (NCBI taxonomy): Eukaryota > Viridiplantae > Streptophyta > Magnoliopsida > Asterales > Asteraceae > Glebionis > Glebionis coronaria. Next base: position 164,468,818 of record CM046874.1, read on the forward strand.
TTTTATAAACCCGCGAGGGAGATAACATGTTAGTATTATAAAATAGGACACCATTTGTCCCGATTGTTTGTTTATTGATTTTGGACCCGAATGATTGAATGACCCGATTGTATGACCCGATAAATGATTAATGGACCCGATAGATGAAATAAAATGGATTATTAAAGTTAGGTTATGTCACTAAAAGTCCCATTAGCATGAATTGTGAACTACCGGGAGTTGGTAGACGCTTATGCATTTAATAGTACTATTTGGGGACGATCACCCCAGTTCGCGCCTTGACGGTTGATCCCCGTCGTGCCACATTGATTGGTAAGCGAATTTATGTATGAGAAGATTTCCATAGCGTGACCTTTGTGACGACACGCTACTTTAGATGGGAAAAATTGGTATCGGGTTAGCTACCCGTTTTGGTTTAGTAAGGTAACAATGTCATGCGGCTTATAATAATCCAAAACTAACGAAACACTACTAGACGCTTCGAATTACGATGTATTGCCTGACTAGCAATACAGGGTCATACTAATGATATTATATTTGTGTTTTGGTTTTCATAACCATATCCATATAATGGTTTTTATTTGATTTTATACAACGTCATAAGACGTATTGTATGATGTTTTTACGACATTGGCTCGTATAATAATTTTTAAGGCAAATGCCTATATTATGATTTTCGATAAGGATTTATATAAAATGACTTTGGCTATTTTATGGCCTATTACAAAGATTTGTATAAAACGATTTTGGCTATTTTACGGCCTATTACAATGATTTGTACGAATTGATTATTGGTACTAATTTTATACCAAAGTTATATTGATGGAATTTATTAAACTCTATGAATTCACTCGGCGTTATCGCTGACCTTTTCTTTTAACATGTTTTATCTCAGGTACTTGAAGGTAATTCTCGGGAAGACAACAAGAATTCATGGCCCACACTTAAACAATATTTTCTATTCAAATACTTTGTAAAACTTTGTATAAAAGAATATGACTTGGGACCGATGTAACTTTAATGTTTATGAATGGAAATGATTTATTATTAAACGACGCGATTTTTATGCGTTGTCTATGATGTGAGTAATGTGCTATCCCATAACACCAACGAGTCTTCCGCTGTATTGAGTTGTATAAATTTGGGGGTGTTACAAAAACAAAAGTTGAATGCTACAATTGTGGCAAGAAGGGTCATTTTGCCAGGGAATGCAGAGGACCTAAGACTGGAAATAGCTACAGAAAGGAAACAAGAGATGATGATTCTGGTGCTAAAGCCATGGTAGCCATGCAGGGGATAGATGGAGCAAGTGGATGGGACTGGAGTGCTATGACAGAGAATGTGGAAAGAAATCAAGCTTTGATTGCTGAGGAAAAGGAAGAAGACTTTGCACTTATGGCCATGTCAAGTTCCAGCTCTGACAATGAGGTATATGATGACTCATATTGTACTAAAGCTTGTAGGAAAAATATTGAATCTTTGAATGATCAAATCAGAAAGGTAAAAGCTGACTATATCAATTGTGATAATGATCTTGATAATTATAAACGTGCTTTAGAACAGTTAGAGTCCACCATAAGAGAGTATAAGCAAAGAGAAAGTGATTATAGGGATCACATTGTGATTTTAAAAAGAGATGCTAAGGAGAATAACCAATCTATAAAGATATTGACTGCTGAACTTGAAATTTTCAAAGCTAACCAAAAGATAGATGAGGAAACTGTTGAAAAATTTGGAAAAGCTTCAAAAGATTTAACCAAAGCAGTTGAAGTTGGTCAATCTCCTAGGGACAAAACAGGGTTTGGGATTAAAAATATGCATGCTACCATACCACCACCCCCTGCTAACATCCATGCTCCTTTTCCTAGAAAAGACCTATCCTGGACTGGTCTTCCTTGTTTTGAAAAACAGGATGACATTGAGTTTGACTTGAGTGCTTATATACATAATAATCTTGATACAGAAGAGTCTCTAGTTAAAACTAGTGTTATTAGGGATGTTGAAAAGGAACAGGTTGGTTTAAAACAAATTGATAACCCTGTTCGATTCTCAAGAGAAGGAATTTTTGGCAGTAATTCTAGTTCTAAGAGTAGCTCTTCCAAATCTAAGACCAGGTCACAGTCCCCTAAGTCCACCATTAAATATGCTGGTATGTACAGGAATATCAGAGTTAATCAAAGAAATTGGAATGACCAAAAGTCTCATCAATTAGGAGAAGACTTTGTGATTAATACCAAGCCCTACTTCACATGTGGCAGCTTTGAGCACACTTATCAAGAGTGTAAGGCACCAATGGAGATGGTGGCTGCAAATCCCTTAAAGGATATGCAACCTAAAACCATTCTTCTAAATGCAGGGGCAAAATCTTTTTCCCCTGCCAAGTACGTTGCCCCTGCCTTGAGAAATAGAGTGACTGATAAATATGTTGTTCCTGCCCTTAGGAAGGAGAATGATGTTCACTCAAAGCCCAACACTTCTGTGACCACTCCAACACCTTATCCTGCATATAGATCTGGCTCTAGACCTTACCAACACATGAATATAGGCCAAAACAAAAGGTGGGTTCCCTCTGCTAAGCATAGAGATTCCCTGCTAGAACTGGGGTATCCCCTGCTAGCAAAATTTTGCATTCTAGGAACATGGGAAGATGGGGAAAAGCTGTGAAAGCCTCAGCTCGTTGGGTTTGGGCACCCAAAAGGGGTACTCAATCTAATGGTGTATCTCTAGTTTTTGATAAGCTATCCTACATTGATACACGAGGTAGATCCAAGTCTGTAATGGCTTGGGTTCCCAAGAAAAACTAATTTGTTTTTCTTTTTGCAGGTGACAAAGAAGACAAGGGATGATAGAGCATATTGGGATAGTGGATGCTCAAGAAGTATGACTGGACAAAAAGCTTACTTGTCTAATTTTGTGCCCCTGCATGACAATGATGGTGTTTCTTTTGGAGATAGGCATGGAACTATAACAGGAAAAGGAACTATTGTCACTAATGGGATGACCTTTGACAATGTCTACTTAGTGAAAGAACTCAAGTACAATCTCTTCAATGTGTCATAGATGACTGATAACAAGAATTTCGTCTTGTTTACTGACACTGAATGCTTGGTGTTAGGAAAGGAGTTTGTCTTGCCAAAAGACACTCCTATTGTACTCAGAACACCAAGACAGAAGAATATGTACACAATTGATCTCAAGGACATATCTCTCCAAGACAATGAAACATGTATCATTGCCAAAGCTTCAGTAGATGAATGTAAGAAATGGCATAGAAGACTTGGTCATCTTAATTTCAAGAACATGAACAAACTAGTAAAGTATAATCTGGTTCATGGTCTTCCTTCCAAGTCCTTTGCCAATGAACATACTTGTGGTGCATGTCTGAAAGGGAAGCAACACAGAGCATCTTGCAAATCAAAAACAAGTATGTCCACCACCAAGCCATTGGAACTACTGCATATGGATCTCTTTGGTCCTACTTCTATGGCAAGCATAATGAAGAAATGGTACTGCCTAGTGATTACTGATGATTTTTCAAGGTTCACATGGACATTCTTTCTATTTGAGAAGAGTGACACAGCTGATGTACTCATTGGGTTCATCAATCAAATTGAACTATCAAAAAGCATGAAGGTAGTCACCATGAGATCAGACAATGGTGATGACTTCAGAAATCAGAAACTGGACTCTTTCTGCATTAACAAAGGCATCAAGAGGCAATTCAACATTGCAAGAACACCTCAACAGAATAGAGTGGCAGAAAGAAGGAATAGGACACTCATTGAAGCTGCTAGAACTATGCTGTCTGATTCCAAACTTCCAGTTATCTTTTGGGCTGAAGCTGTATCCACTGCTTGTTATGTACAAAACAGGGCCTTGGTGATTAAGGCACACAACAAGACCCCTTATCAGCTGTTCAATGGAAGACCTCCTTTAATTGACTTTTTCAGACCTTTTGGATGTCATGTGAGCATCTTGAACACTATTGACAATCTAGGTAAGTTCAGTGAAAAGGGTGATGATGGATAATTTGTGGGTTATTCATTAAACAGCAAGGGATATAGGGTCTTCAACAAGAAGACAAGCAAAATCACAGAAAATCTTCATGTGAACTTTCTTTAAGACAAACCTGAAGATGTTCAAACAGGTCCTGACTGGTTCTTTGATATAGATGTACTTTCAAAGTCTATGAATTATGTACCTGTTGCTTTGCAGAACACTAACATTTCAGGTACTCAAGAAACAACTAGTGCAGAGAAGTCACCCCTGAGGTACATGAATGTACCCTCATTGTTTCCTATTGAAGCTGATGTTCAAGAAGATAATTCTTCTCTTGGAAAAGAACAGCCAATCTCATCCCCTGCTATGGCTGAAGGCAGCGGAATGGCTGAAGGCAGTGGAATCCAGGATTCCCCTGCTAGACCAATTGCTTCCTCTTCTACAAAGGATCATGTTGCTAATGATACTAATGATGCAGAAAGAGAATCCCCGCTCATTTCATCATCTACACCCATAAATGATGGTCCTATTGTATCCAGTAGTGGAAGCAGAATCATCAAGAGTGGAGGTCCTAGTTACTCAGAGCTTCATTCTGCTCACCAACACCCATCTCTAGGTCATGCTGTATCATTTGGAAGTTCCTTTGAGGACTTCTTTCCTAATCAAGATAGCCCCATAAATTCTGATTTGGAAGAAGATGAAACAGAAGTCATCATGCAACCTACCTACAGAATCAATAAGGATCACCCTATCTCTCAAATCATTGGTGATCCTGAAGCCCCTAGACATACAAGGTATACAGCAAAGGAGCACAGCTTCATTGCTAACATCACCATGAAGTTCAATCATGACAACATGCAATGTTGTTTGTTTACTGCATTTTTGTCACAAGAAGAGCCAAAGAAGATTTTTCAGGCTTTAAATGACCCAAGCTGGGTTGAAGCCATGCAAGAGGAGCTCTTACAATTTGACATACAAGAGGTTTGGATTCTGGTAGATTGTCCCAAATGGGCAAGGCCTATTAGGACAAAGTGGGTACTCAGGAACAAAAAGGATGAAAAGGGAATAGTTGTCAGGAACAAAGCAAGACTAGTGGCACAAGGGTATACTCAGGAAGAAGGAATTGATTATGAAGAGGTGTTTGCTCCAGTAGCCAGGATTGAAGCTATTAGGTTATTTCTTGCTTATGCCTCATTCATGGACTTCACTGTTTTCTAGATGGATGTGAAAAGTGTCTTCCTATATGGAACCATTGATGAAGAAGTCTATGTTATGCAACCTCCAGGGTTTGAAGACCCAGAACATCCAGACAAAGTCTACAAGGTGAAAAAGGCTATGTATGGACTCCACCAAGCTCCCAGAGCCTGGTATGGTACTCTCTCTAAATATCTCTTAGACAATGGATTCAGCAGGGGAAGATTGATCAGACCCTGTTTACTAAGAAACAAAAGGGTGACCTTCTGCTAGTACAAGTCTATGTTGATGACATCATTTTTGGATCCACTAACTCTATGCTTAGCAAAGAGTTCGCCAAATTGATGCAGAATAAATTCCAAATGAGTGCCATGGAAGAACTAAACTTCTTTTTGGGGTTACAAGTTCAGCAGCGGAAAGATGGGATATTCATCTCACAAGACAAATATGTGGCTGAGATTGTGAAGAAGTTTGGAATGTCTGATGGAAAGAAGGTGTCCACTCCAATGGACAAGGATCATCCATGGGGTAAAGATGGTCCTGGAAAGCCTATAGATGTCAGGAACTACAGGTCTATGATTGGGTCTCTTATGTATCTCACTGCTTCAAGACCTGACATCATGTTTGCAGTCTGCTTATGTGCAAGATACCAGGTGTCACCAACAGAGTGTCACTTATTTGCTGTGAAAAGGATTTTTAGGTATCTAAAATGTCATCCCACCTTAGGACTCTGGTATCCAAATGAGTCACCATTTGAGCTGATAGCCTATTCAGATAGTGATTATGCTAGTGACAACAATGATAGAAAATCTACAACAGGGGGATGCCAATTTTTGGGAAGCAGGCTTATATCTTGGCAATGTAAGAAGCAGACTATCATGGCAACATCCACAACTTAAGCTGAGTATGTAGCAGCTGCTGCATGTTGTGGTCAAGTTCTTTGGGTGCAAAATCAACTGCTTGATTATGGGTATAACTTTCTTAAAACCAAGATATTCATTGACAACAATAGTACTATTTGCATTATAAAGAACCCTGTTTTTCATAGCAAGACTAAACACATTGAAATTAGACATCACTTTATCAGAGATTGTTTTGAAAAAGGACTGATTGTCCCTGAGAAAATTGATACAGAACTTAATGTTTCTGATCTTTTAACAAAAGCTTTTGAAGTAGGGAGGTTTCAGTATCTGGTTGCAGGTATTGGAATCGTTACTCCTTAAAATCTGATGTCTATTTTGTCATGTATGATCAGGGTTGCTTCACTGCTGTTGTTGTATAACTGTTAGTCCATTTTCCATCATTTTTTATTCCATTGCTTTTTAACACAGATTCCCCTGCTGGGGGTTCATTCCCCTGCTAAGAGAATTTTTCTCTTAAGCTGGGTGTGTTCTTTTTACAAAAGTGGTTCTATGTGGTTTTAGACTAACAATACAGAAGTTCATATGGTGCATACTATTCTCATTGGTGGATTAGGTATATACTCTATGTTTCAGGGGAGGTTAGGTCACACCTTTAGGACTCAGGGTATCCTTAGGATACTCATATATGATCTTAGATCATATCCACTAGTGAGTGAGGGTTCAGGGTAATGAGGACTTGCTCCAAAGCTTGTCAGAACTTTGAAACCTTGAGGCACTGTAATGAGTGCTTACATTGCTCTATTAAAACAGCTTGCTGTTCAAATACAGATGTGTGGCACACATTGCCAAGACTGACTGACCATAGGTAAGGGACAAGGTAGGGATGGTGACTGGGGTATGCATGTTTTCTTGGGATAACCTGGTGTAGGGGGACTTATGTATTAACTCTTTGTATTGGGACCACTGCTGAATAGAGGACTCTTGAGTTTCTATGTATCTATCTTGTGTATACAAGTGTGTGCATTAGAGCAGAGCTAGTTAGCATTGGTCTCTCCATGACTAGTCCAATACCCCTAGGAAACTTTCCCCTGCTTTCATCTTTTTATACCCCTGCTTTCACAACATTCCCCTGTTTGACCGTTGACCGACAATACCGTTACCCTGTTCATAGCCGTTGGGCCTGCTTGCACAAATTTTGGTTAGGGAATATTTTATTGTTTTTAAAAGATATTTAAGGCGCTTTCTTCGCTGATTGGTAATCTTTTCTTTATTATTTCAAATAAATTACTTCTTTATCAAGATTTATCTTTGATATTTTTGCAATTTGAAAATTTCGGTCCAATCACAGCTCTTCAAATTCGCCTATAAAAACTTAATTCCCTTCACCAGCAGGTCCATCTCTCTCTCTCGACTTAATCCCACCTACCTCTCATCTTTTATAAACCTTCAAAATATTTTCAAACTTTATCATGACTCTCAAAATTGCTGCCAATCATAACCAAATCGCTTTGTTACATGATGAACCAGCCGAGTTTGCTGATGCTGTGGCCTTTCTAAAGTCCTCGTACTTTAGAGTGGCCCTCCTCATCAATCCTCGAATATATACCTCACACATTCAGAAGTTCTGGTCTAAAGCCATGACCAAAACAGTGAATGGAGAGGTTACAATTCAAAGCACTATTGATGGTCATCCCAAGGTGATTACACTTGCCTCCATCAGGGAGAATCTTCTCCTTGATGATGAGGATGGGATAACCAACTTTTCTGAGGCTGAAATTTTTGCAGGTCTTGTTAAATTGGGGTACAAACTTTCTACAAATCAAAAATGTAAGTTTGCTAAAGGCCAGTTTGCCCCTCATTGGAAATATTTGATTCATACAATTATGCAATGTTTGTCACCAAAAACCACTGCTTTTAATGAGGTTGGTATTGAGATAGCTTATGCCCTGATCTGCTTTGCAACAGGGAGGAAGTATTGTTTTTCTCAAATGATTTTTAAAGGAATGGTTAAAAAATGTTTCAAGCAACTCAAAATTTTGTATGTATCCAAGGTTTATAGAACTTTTGCTGAATATGAGTGATCATGGTCCAATTAAACACAAAAACTATTTTTCAGCAACCCAACATACCACCAAACTCTTCACCACACTACTTGCACCATCACCCCTGTTTTCTGGCAAAAACATCCCTCTCACTTCAATTATGATGGACCAAATTAGACGGGAAGAAGCCAAGAATCAAACAGCTAAACACCAACCTTCTGATTCCCCTGCCAAGAACCTACCCCCTGTTGATCCACAACAAGAAAGGCGTTCTAAATCCAGGTTTGCCAGGTCTCCCTTGCCTGGTGAATCTTCACAAGCAGTAGAGAGGAGAGTCTCCAAGGGTTTGGAGCAACCTGAGGGTTTGGCTGCCACTACTGTCTCATCCTCAAGGGGTGAGCAGGAAAGTGACACCATCAGTAAGTCCTCTCCCTCACTCCATGATATCCAAAAAGGGGAGAAATCCCCTTCTAGGATTGAGAGCAGTATGAAACCCTTGACTACTTTGGAATTGACGAAAATGTGTATGAGTCTGAAAAGGCAGAATGCACAACTGGTACAAGATGTCAAAAAGCAAGGCCTGGTTATCAATAACTTGGAAACCAGACTTGCTACTCTTGAGGGGAGGAGAAAGCCCAGACTGATTATTTCCACAGATGAGGATGCTTCCAAAGGTGAGGAAGTTCCAAATACAGAAGGGTCTACTGAGTACTATTCTTATCCTGGTGGTGTACATGGAAAGATATCAGGTGCTGAGAAAGGGATGGAGAAAGGAAGTGCTGATAAGGGAAGTGACAAGGGGAGTGCAACCAAAGATATTGCTCAAACATTGCTCACCATGGGCAATCCAGAAGAAGCCCCTGCTTCAAAAGTTTCCCCTGCCATTTCTGATCCCACTGCTGTAAGTCAATCCCCTGCTAAGAGTATTACTCAAACTTTTGTTAGAAAGAACAGAAAGCAACCAGCTTAGAAGGGGATTACAATCAAAGAACCTGCATCTAAAGTGAAACCAGCACCAACAGTGGATCCAAAAGACAAAGGAAAAGGAATCATGGTGGAACAGCCCAAGAGAAAATACAAGCATCTAACTCCTGAACAACAAAGGGCTCAAGAAGCACATGATGCACAAGTAGCTCTCAGGATACAACAAGAGGAGATGGATATGCAGGACCAAAGAATGCAACAAATGAGGCCCAAAGATATGCTCAAGCAGGTTTAGATTATGCATAGAGAACTAGATGACAGGGTACCTCATGTTGGAGAATTTCTTGATCATTGGGAGAAGGAGTTAATAAATGCTCCTTTGGAAGACAGGTATGAGTTGACTTGCCTTGTTTACAAATATCAAACTGAGTATCTGGAAAGAAGGGCAATTCAAATTCAGAGTGAGAAGTATCTAACTTCAGAGAAAGGGCAACTTGAACACTACAAAGTTCTGCTTAAGAGACATAGGAAGTGGAAGGATGGTGACTTCAGAGATATGAGTTTTGAAGCCATAAAAAGAGCAGTCAGACCAGTTCTAAAATTGTATGATGTGGAGGATTGGATGACTATCAACACTCCTGAGGAAGCTGAGTATCTTAGGAGACAAAGTGAAGTGTTACAGAAAGCTAAAGAATCTAAGAAAAGAAAAGTTGGAGAGACAACTTTGGAAACTACACAAGCAGGTGCATCATCCCAAGCAGGTGCATCATCACAAGCAGGGGCATCATATCAAGCAGGTGGAAGTTTTCCAGAAGTACTTGAGAAGTCTGTACTTAATGTACAAAGAGCAGCAAAGAGACTCAAGAGAATGGAGAAAGTGGGCACAATACTAAAGAGTCTCAAAGGCCTTCAAATGATGAAATTGATAAACAACTAATTCTGCAGGAAAATGATGATATCTCACCTAGTGAACTTGGAAAGAAGTTTGCTATCATAGAGTATGCTGTTTATGAACACAAAGGGAGGACTTGGTGGAAGCTTACAAGAGCTGACAATACAACACAGACATTTCTAAGTCTAGATGTCATGTTTCAAATTTTGGATAGTGAAGACTTAGAAGATCTGTGGAAAATATTAAAGAAGACGTTTGCTGTAAAACCTCCTACCATGGATGGTGTGGAGAAGGATTGGGTAATCTGGGAGTGCATGCATAGGATGTATGAGCATGAGTTATTTGATCCTATATTTGATGTAGTGAATAAAGGAGATTTGTTGTATTGGAAGCTGTTTACCAATTCTGGGGTTTATGAGGTAGTGATGGAAGGCGTGAGTGTGTACTTGCTCAATCATAGGTATTATCCCTTCTCTCAGGACACCTTGAATAAACTGGCATAGGCTAACCTAATTGTAGATGCTAAAAAGCCTGTTGCTTATGATCTGGTAAGAATGGTTCATAGTCAGATTTGGCCAGAAAGTTTGTAAGCATCCTCATCAACTAGTATTTATTCAGAAACTTGTCTTTAAGGGGAAAGCACAAGTTTAGGGCAGGATTGTTGGGAATAAATCTATGCTTAGTTGTTTCCCGTGCTAGTTGATTATCCGTACCCCTGCTAGAGTAAGTTCCCCCTGCTAAATAACAAAGGCAGGGGGATTGGTTCCCCTGCTGAAGTCAAAGGCCCTGCTGTCAAAGATAAACATGGAATAGATTTTTACGCGTTTCAGTTATTATTCCTTAATACTTTCCAAGTTTGTTAGTAGTGATCTTGTACGTGAGTCCTTGTGGCTATAAAAGGACTCAATAGGTTAGCATGCATTGTGTGTCTTTCTCATTTGTCTTTCATTATAGTACTTTAAGGTTTTGTAAACCCTAATACCATTTTAGGGTATTCGTATATCTTTGATATATTAAAGTTCAACGTTTCAATCACATTTGTTCTTGTGCTAAACATTATATTCCACATCTTGTTTTGGTACTTTGCTTTGCAAAGTTTCTCTAGTGTTTGATTGAATTCTTTCTCTCTATCACAACCCTTAAACAAGCTATTAAGGTTTAAGATCTGACTTTGGGATCAACAGGTTGTTGGTAAACTTGTTCTTTGAGGTGGATATGAGTTTCTTTGGTTTGGATATTGATTTGGAGCACGTGGTTGGTTTTGATTGTTGCGATTGAGGTTGTTTGGGTTTTGTGGGGGAAAACCGAGAGGTGAATGAAAGTTGTTTGGGCGATAGCTGAGCAAGTTGCGGTCACCTTGAGGACGTGCTTGATAGCTTCCTGTAGCATAGGTACCGTTGGCGGCATACACATTTTCCGGATTGTCGTGAGTCGAAGGACAATCGGTGTATGAGTGAGATCCCCCGCATATATCACATGGATGGCTCAAAACATTAGCTTGGGCATTGAATTGTTTGGCGTTGTTGGCAGTTTGTAAAGCAAGCGATTCCACAAGCGAAGTAAGCTTATCAATTCGTTTATCGGCATCACTAGTACTAGCACTTGCTACATTAGTTCTAACACTCTTGGTTTGAACTCTAGATTTGTTCTCAATGATATCCCAAGCGGCATTAGAAGACTTAACCAAAATATTACCCCCCGAAGCACTGTTTAGTGAATCTTGGTCATTCATGCTTAAACCATTGTAAAAAGTATTGATTTGCTGTACTTTTGTTAAACCATGTTGTGGACACTTTCTTAAAAGTTCCTTAAAACGGTCCCAAGATTCACTAAAAGACTCACCGTACTTTTGTTCAAAGGTAATAATTTCATTCCGCAAAGCGGTAGTACGTGAGGGTGGGAAAAAGTAGTTGATAAACTTGGTCTCTAAATCCGTCCACGTAAGAATACTTTGTGGCGGTTCCTTATCAAGCCAATTACGGGCTTGTCCCTCTAAGGAGAAAGGAAAAAGTTGCAAATGAATCACTTCTTGTGATACCCCATTGTAATTAACCGTATTGGTAAGCTGAAGAAACCTTTTAATGTGGTCATGAGGATCATCAAGTGAGCGGCCCAAGAAGGGTTGAGCAGAGACCATTTGTATAAAGCCAGATTTGAGTTCAAAGTTGTTGGCTCCAATCTCAGGGATAACAATTGCATCGGTGTTGCCTTCTACGTGCGATTGCAAAAGCTCGATCATTGGTTGATTGTCCATGGTGACAATTGGTTGAGTAATGACTTCGGCTTGAGCTACTCTCTTCTTACGAGCACGAGTACGCATGCACACCTACAAAAGGATTAGAAATATAGAAAGGAAATATTTTTGGTTTTTATGGTTTTTATGGTTTTTCAATTTTTTTTTGTATTTTTGAAGATGTTATATTTTTAGGATTTTTAAAAATTTTAAAGCAAGGAAAATAACGTTCAAAGATGAACGGATCCCAAAATCCAACGCGTCTCTCACTAAAAACCTTTAATATTCACGAAAAGAGCCGGCAGCGGCGCCATTTAATACTCGGCTTTTACACCAAGTATATAATCTTATCGTCCGATCTTTTCGAATTGATTTCCAGTCTAAAGTGCGACTCAATTGTCTTTTAGTGAAAAAGAGAATGGTTTGGTTGATTATCTATTTTAAACTAATAGCAACTAAATGTAAATGTCGTTAAGTAAAATAAAAGCTTAAAAGAAAGGACGAGTTAAAAATAAAGGCTTGAAAACTTAAAGATAAGATTAGAAAAATACTAGAACACTTAATAAATATAGAACTTGGAAACTTTGTAAAAACAAGAAATTCATCGGAAAACCAAATCGAAACCTGATCGGAATATTTGGTCGGAAAGTGCAATCGGAATGTTGGAAATTGTGGCTGATCGGAATGCATAAAAGAGTACTGATCGGAATGTGTGACAAGAAGACTAATCGGAATATGGGAAAGGAATTCAAATCGGAATAATCGAAAACAAGTATAATCGGAATGTTTAATAAAAGACCCAGATCAGAATAATCAACAAGGCCACAGTCGGGATATGAAACCCTATTCCGATCCAAGGTTATCGGAATATAGATGCTTAAATCGGAATACAATAAACCCTTTTCCGATTTGGTGATCGGAAAGAGGGTGCTGGTCGGAATGCTTGATCGGAAAGGGGTTTACCCTTTCCGATTTATATGGGATTCGAGAATTAAGCAAGTAATAAGCTAATTTGATAAGCTCACACTAAGGCTTGCACGAATCAAAAGTGAAACATACTAAATAAGCACAAATAACAACTTATCCAAACTTAAAATAATCAATCTTTTGAATCAAACTATAAAAAGACAAACTTTTTAAGAAAACTTTTAAAAAAGTAAATAAGCTAAACATGTAAATAAGCCAATAAGCACAAAGATCTTAAAGCTTATTCGTATGAAAACTTAAGTAAGCATAAAAAGATTAACTTTCTAAGCACGAAATCATTAAGAACAACACGGATCAAATGAAATTCGCACCAAAATTAATCTAAAAATCAAAGAAAGGTAGAAAGAGATGAAAGATTAAAAGCTTAAACTTAAACTTGATTAATGAAATCCAAATACAAAAGGCTTAATCTTGAAAGATTAAAATAAAGAAAGATGAAAACTTAGTGAGAGAAATTTGAGAACTTTCTCTCTCTAAAACTAGAAAGGAAAAAAAAATGTGAAAACTAAAAACTAAAAACTAACTACCCTCCTAATGTGTATTAGGAGGGTATTTATAGGGAAACATAGGAAGGAGTGCATGTGTTGCCTCTTCTTTCTTTCTTTCTTCACGTCTTCTCGACTCGATTTAATTCTTTGTCTTTTCTCGACGTCGTCTCGGGATTTGAACTTGTCTTGATAATTTTCTTCTTTAATTTAGACTTGAGTTCTTCGACTTCATTAAACTTCCGTCTTTAGACTTTTTCTTCGATAAATCTCCAGAGTAGGCCTTGGACTTCCGTTCTTCTTGCACTCTTGATCTTTTGACTTCGTCTTTTCCCGTTTTCTTCGATAAAAGCCCTTGAAAGCCCGTGTTTTCTTCCTTTTTAAATCTTTTGGTCCTAAAACACAATAAAAACACAAACCACGCATAATTCCGACTTTTACGACATAAATTACACGTTTTGGTCTTGTTATTATTGGAAATAAGTGGTAAAAGGATAAGTGTTTACACACTTATTAAGCATATGATAGGTTAATGCATTGGAGCCTGAACATTTTCAGCACATGTATTATTAAAGTAAAGAAAGCAGGACTGCTCACATAACAGGCCTGCTGGTAGGACTGGTGTATCTATGATTCATGGTGTGTGGTTGAATGAGGTCCATAGTATTTAGTCTGCAACTGTTGTATGGTTTGGTGTCTAGTGTTACCAAGTATTAAAAAAGGGATCCAATGTCACATGGCAATAGTGCAGTGGTAAGCTTCTATTTAAGTGTGCCATTTCAGACAACATGTATAGCAAGACATTTTAAAAAAAATGACCTGGCGAGTTGTGCTTCAGACGTTGCAATTGCTTTGCAGTTCCAGCGACTATGGGGATTGTTTTTACTTCTATTTGAATCAGAGGCTTGAAGAGGATACAGATCGGAGGGCTAGGATTGAATCTCTGTTTCGCGAGATGAGCGATGCTATTGACGACAAGGGTGTTTTTTTTAGCTCTCTTTTCTAACCTTTGACCTCCGCGTGCACTGAATGGTTGGTCTCTTGTATGCGATGCAAGAGCGTGACCATGCTGAGCTTTGTAAGCTAAGAGGGATGATGGATGAATCAGATGGCCGTATTCATGAGATGGAGGTTTTCATGCGATCTTTGTGAGCAGCGGGAAGGCTCGTGTTTTGAATGTTTCAATAAACAGCACCAGCCATTCGTCTGTGGATTGTGTGCATGGGATGTGTTGTTCTTTATGTTTTACGTGTTGTAAGCATATTGTATGTTTTTCCTTTTGAAAATGTATTCCGTTTTCTCATAAATGTATGTTATTTGCCATTTAATGTTGGAACCGAGATGTTCACGTTTGTTAGTATATCCGTCTAGAATTTCTCTACTTGCATCAGGAAGCCTGTTTGGCTATCCCTAAAAAACAGGGCTCTTGTTTCTTAATATAATATGGTCATTTTTTGGGGGAAAAAGATAAGCCACTATAATGGGGTATGTGAACAGTGAGTTAGTGGTGTTGTTGTGTGTGTTTTTTCTATATTTGGATAAAACTGTATATAGGTAGCAAATCTGTGGTGCATCTATTTTTGGTAAAAAAAAGGAAGGCATAATTATTGAGTACGGGAACAGTCCCCTGCTGCTGCTATTGGGACTTTTTTTAACTACCTTAGGAAAAGTACATTGGGAACCACAAAAACTTGGATGCGGGTACTGTTTGTATTGATGGTGGACATTCTTAGTGGCTGGCATTAGATAATGCAATTAAGGAGGAAGTGGTATATAATGGGGTGGTAGCATGTTGGTTTTCACACATTGTGACACAGATTTGTAGCTAACTTGCTAAAACGAAACAGCAAATGGCATACCGGCCCAAGTGTGTTGCTTTGGAAGTTGCTGCCCAATCCGACGATTGGGCAGACATGTTTGTTTCCCATTTGCAGGACGAGATGCAAGGAGAAATGAGCTGGAAGGCGAAGTTGGAAGACATGTGGCGGTAGGTGAATAGTGGTATTGCTGATAGGACACACCTCGTTTATGAGTTGTGGACCGTTCAAGGGGAGCCGTTTCTCAACCTGATGGTGGCTTTTTTACAGACTTTGCAAGATGCAGATTGTTCTTCTCGTGACCAACTCGCGACCGAAGAAGCTGCGTGCACCAACTGCATCAGAAGGATGGAAAGGTTCATCCAGAGGTTGCAAGGCAACGTGTCAGACTGAAATTTGGCCAAACTCATGGAATAGAGCTTTTCTATGTGATCTTCGGGATCAATGGAAAGCAATGTGTTTTCAGTGTTTCAATAAACGGTTGCAGCCAGTCGGTTGTTGATGGTGTGCCCGTGGTGTGTTGTTTTTTTAGCGTGTATTTGTTGAACGCATCATGTGCGTACTTTCTTTTCAGAATGTATTCTGTTTATCTGTAATATATTGTGTTTTTGTTTAAATGCTGCAATACAGTGGTTCATATGTGTTTGTCTATGTGTCTTAGACGTCTCAAAGGGCATCAACAAGAATGTTTAGGTTTCCCAAAAATGGAGGTTTGTTCTTTAGGTTAATTTGACATGCCTATTAAGCATCGCGTTTTTTTAAAGGCACACTCATAGAACATAATCAGATATCCATATTTGGGGAATCAAAAGGAAACGCATAATAGTGACTGTGTCAACAGGTGTTAAGTGGTGTCACTGTGTTGTGCCAAAAAAGCAAACATAATAATAGAGTTGGGAACAGTATCTGGCCAGTGGTATGTTGTTTTTTGTGCCGAATTTTGGAAAGATGGGTTCAGAACCATGGGAATTGGGATGTGCGTACTGTTTAAGTGAGGAGGGCCTGGTATATAAAGGGGTGCTAACATTGTTGTTTTCACACATTCTTACATATATCTGGAGGTAAGTTAGAAAAAAGGAAGTTGGAGAATGGCACAACGGCCTTTGTGACATGCTGTTGCAGCAGAAGCCCAATCCGATGATTTGGCGGACATGTTTGTTTCCTACCTACGGAATGAGATGCAAGGAGAAATTTTTTGGAAGCAAAATATGGAAACGATGTGGCGGCAACTAAGCAGCGCTATCGTCGAAAGGATACACCTTCTCAAAGAGTTACAGACTGTTGAAGGGGAACCGGTTGTTGACTAGATGGTTGTGTTCCTAGACACTTTACAAACCGCGGATTGTGCTTTCCGTGACCAGCTATCGTCTGAAGCAGGTGCGGCTGGAAACCGCATCAGGCGATTGCAAAGGTTCATTGAAAGGGTGCGAGGCGATGGTTCCGAGTGAAATGCGGTGGTCAATGTCTGTGTCACCGTCGGTGTGCTTGGGAAACAAAGTTTTCTTTATCTTTCCTGTGTGATATCATTTGGTTGAATAATATATTGGCACGCGTCGGTTTTTGCGTGCCACGACTTTCTAGTATTTGTTTTTTTATAAACTTGTATGGTTGTTTTGTTGAAATGTGTTTTTTTCCTTAATTTTGTTTACATCAATACAATTTATGAAGAGCAAGATACAAAACAAAGTGCAACGGTAAGTGGTAATAGACTTCTAGGAGAGCGAGGTAAAGAGGTACCTTGTTCATGCTTGGCCATCCCGTGTGCGGGGTCGGTGGATATTTATGGTTGATGGTCGCTGGTAACGGCCACAGGGTCCTTGGCTTGTGCTGGCTGACCTATCTGTGTTGCATTAAATTCATGCTTGTCCTCGTCCACCAGAAGAAGGGTTTCCATTTCTGACACTCCTGAGCTTGCACCTAACTCTTGTAAGGCCTTTGGTGGTTCCAATTCAAGGGGTTTTTCGTCTTGGACGAGTTTGTCCATGATGAATTCACCGGACACTTTCTTTATGGCAGGAGAAAATCAGAATTTAAATGTATGTGTTTGTCCAACCAAGGCTTCAAGTTCTTCTGAAATTGTCCGTCTGTCAACATGCTATAGCGGCCTGCTAAGTCAGCGCAAGGGATGGATGCGACCTCTGCGCTAGATTTATTGAAGAACATGAAACTTTCCTGGGCAGTGTCGTCGTGAACACGTGCTTTAAAACTGTAACTGTTGAATCGAACAGTGTGGTTGCTTTAGTATGTGAGTAGGTTATTGTGCGTGGCTCGCGAGTAATATTGACATACCTAAATAAAGGGTCCTATAGTTCTCCATTATCTTCACAGATAAACGTTCCTTGAAAGTACCTTGGCCTTTTTATACATTTTTTGCATGATAGATAGTATTAGATTCTATTTTGCACTATCTCTGTTATAGTTGCAGTACGCTGATATGGAACCCCCTGGGAAAAATCGTATTTAATTAGGGGTAACATGTGTTGATATGATATGCTATAGTAGTTGAGTTTACCTTGTGACCCTCAGGGTTCTGTAACAGCAAAGAAGAGAGAGGTTCAATGTTAGGTTTTTGTTCGTCACCGGCTGCTCTGAAGTGGTGCCTAGCCACCTTTGGCATAGGAGTTGATTTAAACCGTTCAATAAACTTGCATATTAGTGGCTCTGTTAGAACAGGGCAGAACATATGTAAGAGTTTATATTCTTTTGTAAGGGTTGATTAATTAATAGTTAACCATACTCCTGTTTTGCTTGTTGAACCTCTGGCACGTCAGGGTCAATGTAACAGAATGTTGTAGATGTGCTTGAAAGTTCCAAACCTGCAATGGATCAACATTAGGTGTAATCCTTAACCAGTATTTGGTTCTCAGACATAGCATACAGTATAACAAAGCTTTGTATTCGGTCACTCAGCAGCATCCGACTGCAAGCAGTACAGGAGGAGAGCGAGTTTCAATACTTTCCTTGTCATATTTGATTGCAAGGTTGTCCGTCAGAGTCAGTTCTATAGCGCTCCCACTTACCAAATGCGGGAAACAATTGAAAAAGAAAGGTTAAAACAGGAAAGAGATTTAACACCAGCGGTAACCACAGAGAAAGCATGTTATGGGGAGGAACGATAGTATGCGCAGACTCACTCTAAGTTTTCAAGTGTGATCTTTCTTCTTATGTTTCCGTCCCTAAGCAACTCGCCTATTGAGCGTATGCAGCCAAAGTAATCTTAAAACAACAAAAGGGTATTTGTTAGACAGTTGTAGTTTAAGTATAAACAACGGTGTTTTTATTCATACCTGTAAGGCGTGGGTAACCCCATTTGTTGTACGCGTTCTTGAAAGGTTTCCGAGAAGCCAGCCGATTGTAGGGGACGAAATCAAAAAAATGTTGGGGGTACGTTTTTTCATGGCCGTCTAAATGCTCAAACTTTATGATTTTTCCAAACCTTAGCGTTCTCGTCCTTTCAAGTGTTTGTTGGTAAGGGTTTGATTTTCCGTAAAAGAAATCTGTGATGCGATAAACCTTCCCATATTGAAGCAGTGACTCAAAGTGCGATGCATTTTCCACATCCATGTTAGACTGAATTGCATCTCCCTGCATACACAGCAATGGTATAACGTAAGCAGCAAAAGTAAGACTAAAACTATAGCATATACGATATTGGCATTCGTGACTATAGCATATACGATATTGGCATTGGTTTCATATGTTGGGTAAAAAATCCCTATACACGATGTTTTTAGTTGTGTTTGGAGGTCGGTTTTCTGGTTGTTTTTTGAGTATCCTGAGTCCGTCTGGCGAAGTGGCCCTTGAGAGCGCAACATATAGCTGACCGTGGCTAAATACAGGTTCAGGCAGGTAAACACCTATCTTTGACAAAGACTGGCCTTGGCTTTTGTTGATTGCCATTGCATAGCACAGTTTAATTGGAAACTGTTTCCGTTTGAACGTGAAAGATAAGTTCGGATCTTGGTGACCCGACGGAATACGGTGGATGTACACCTTTTCCTCAACGCGTGTTCCCGTAATTATCTGAGCTTCTATTAATTTTGACTTAAGTGCCCGGACAATCATCCGTGTCCCATTGCAAAGTCCGCCAACCAAGTTTGTGTTTCTTAGTAGCATGATAGGGCATCCAACTTTCAAGTGCAATTCGTGTGGTGGGAACCTGGGGAAGTTAAGTGTGCTTGATATGAGCAAAAACTCATATCAATTTATCAACAAGTAACCCTAAAACATGAAGCAAAATACCAATTTATCTTGTAAAAACAGTATTATGTGGTATGTTTATGTTTGTGTACACTTGTGTAGGTAAAAGGATGCATTTTCAAGCAAACAAGGAATAATCAAGCTTAATTTGATGAAAAAGACAAAGAAGGGTCAAAAGTGACAAGACTTTGAAGTGCAAGGACCTATCTTGATAATTTGCCAATGTTGAAGGACCAAAGTATAAATATGTAAAAGTCAAGATCATAGTCAAATTTGGTCAACTCTCAAGTCAACTCAGTCAAAGGACCAATTTTGTTCAATAATGAAGTTTGAAGGACCAAATATGCCAAAGAAATGAAGTGAATAGCTCAAATATATAATCTGCCAAAGTCAAGAGATCAATATTGCCATTTTTGGAAAGTTGATACAAGTGTGATCCGTGTTTTAAGCTAAGGACCAATAAGAAGCCAGGAAAAGGAAACAATGGATTGCCACATCATGGCAATTAATACCCACTATCGCCGCCAGTCATAAATGAGCAAATCACAACAGTTCAATCCGTGTGCACCCTTTTCAACCAATGAAGACTTGACACGTGGCATCTTCAAACAAACAAAATTTCCAGGACCGGGTTAGAGCTAGAGTGGATTTCAAGAGAAGTGCTTAACATCAAACTTGCTCAAAATCAAGAGACGAATCCATTGGTCATAACCAATTAACCTGAAATCAACTCAACAAAGAATCCCCAATTTGAGTTCATACCTGCAAAATCAATTAAGTTCAATTGGACACGTGGAAGCCTGGGATTGGTTCCAACACGTCACCAACCCCAACTTCTTCACTTCTCAAGTCTATAAATAGCATGCTTAGCTTTCATTTTCAGTTGTTGTAAAAAAGTGTGAAAACACACACACTTTATTTTTCTTTCACCCTTTCTAGTTTTTAGCTCAACAGCTCAAGAGTTTGACACACTCTTGAGTTTGTTAGTTAGTTTGTAACCATTTTAACAGCTTTGTAACAACTTTCATTCAATAAAATTCAAATTCTCAATTTCCCGCCAATTCTCATTTCCTTCTATACTTTTCATACCTTGCACCATTGATACTCTTGTTGCTGTTTTGAGTTTGTTATGATCATATCTTGATCATAACTGACTTTGTGTGAAGATTGTAGCTGTTTGTTGATTTCAGTCCAAGTTCATAGCAGTTTATGATGATTTCAAGCCATTGTAGCCTTGTTGATGATTTGTAGCTGTTTGATTGATTGTTGATAGTTGAATCTAGTGCTAAGGTGGTGGTTAGCACTAGACTAGAGAGTTCAGCACTCCTCTACTGCTCAAAGGTTGCTACAATCGGTGCAAACGCTTCTTGTTTTCAATTCCTCTAAATTGTCAATGGCATGCTTCATTCCTAGCTAAGATCTTTGTTGATTGCATGATAAAAGTTGATTAGACTGTTATTGATTTGCTTCTAGTTATTTTGTAGCTTAAGTGTAGCATAATCTACTTATTGATTTGATATTTGTCTTTGTTTTTAGCTTAATTCAGTCATTTTAATCTTGTTATCCTATTTGAGTCCTAGTAGTTTTCAATTGCTTGCAACTAGCTTTCATACATCTCATTTTGGTTACTGAATTTGGTTTGATAAAGCTTTTCATTCAGTTTGAACATTAGCTCATAAACTCTCACAAAAATTCTTATAAAAATCAGATAGGGTGTTTGGCATTAGCTTATGTTTGATAGTCAAGTGTAAGAAATTGCTTCATTTTGCTTGATTTACAGTTACAAAGTCATAAAAAGTAGTTTTAAACCATTTTACAGTCAATTGTTAAGTCAAAAAGGCAAATGGCACTTTAAAAAGTTTGGGTCATTTTCAGTCAGTTTTGTTCAGAAAAGTTGTGATTTTAATTTGACTAGCATTTACTTGTTTCTTAATGAAATTCCATCAAACCAGTTCTTAATTCTAGGTCACAATATGAAGTTTTAGATTCCATAAGCATTTTGTACAGTATTCAGTAAACAAGTGGGAATAAGCAAAAATCTAAACCTATAAGCAAATGAATGTTTCTGTAAATGGAATTCTGAATTTTCATATCTCACAATCCTATTCATAAACTAGTCCATTTTCTTTTACAATATCACTTAGTAAGTACTTGTGGTTGATTTTTGAGATTTTGAGCTTTTTGAAAAAAGCTTGGTCAACGCTGGTCAACATAAGCCAAATTTTAGCTTATTTCAGATTCTGAGCTTATTACTGGATGATTTTGAACAAGACTTGATTTCCCATTCATATTTTGAGCTCATTAATCAGTTTCATTACAAAAATTCAGTTGTGCATGTCTAGATTCCTTTATAGCTTATTTTGTGCTTATTGGAAAGTGCTTATCAGAGTTTTAGCCATTGTTAGCTTATTTTCTCTTACAGGTCTAGCTTATTTTTGATTTTAAGCATTTTGCAAGTGGTTTGGTTAATTTTGGTTGAGAAATAAGCTCAAACGAGCTTATTTGTGTTTGAAACCCGTTTTTAGTTAAAAACTTTCTAAAATTGCATTTCAGTCCTTAATGTTTTGAACTGTTTTAAAACTTGGCTAAACTTACAAGTTTTTAGGGTTTGCTTAAATACAGTCCTTGAACTTTCATAGTTTGTTAAAATCAGTTAGTAAGTTTTGGATTTGTTGAGAATTGGTTAGTTTGTTGCATAGTTTTCATTTTTAATCCTCATAGTTAACTGTTTTTACAATTTCAGTCCTTATAGTTGTTATCTTTACATTTTGAGCATTTACTTTTCATAGAATTTACATTTTCAGTCCTTTTAGTTGTAAAATTTACATTTTGAATTTTAATTGAATAAATACTTGGTATTTGCACGATGTTTTACATATATGTTGTCCCTAATATATGTGATGATTAAGCAATGAAGAAAGAAAGAAAGAAAATAGATGAAGAAGAGATGAATTCCTAGAGAGAGAAAGTAGTGAGAGAAAGTAGAGAGGAGATGATTAACTTGGTGAGATTAGATTAGAGAAAAGAATTTGTTACCAATGACCATCCACCCTCCTAACATGCTAGGAGGGTAGTATATATAGTCCACCCACATGCGGGCTTTAATGGACTATATATTGGGCCGGGCTTGTCTTTTGGACTTTAATTAGTTTAAATCCAAGCCCGTGAACCACGACTACATAACTACTTATTACAACGTTCTAATAAATATTACAATAGAAACCTATGACCGAACATTCTTGTTTGACTCAATATTTTGAGGCTAACAATCTCCCCCAATGTGAGGTCATTCCTCTTTGATATTTGGATTCCAATGGAGATTTACGAATTTCGTCATAAATGAGTCTTGAACGTGTAACAGTAGTTTTGTTCCTTCATGCTGTGATCTTTGAGCCTTTGTCGTTGTCTTTCGACTTTGTCTTTTAGTCTTGAGATCTTCAAATCATTCTTGACTTGTCTTTTCCATCTTGTGATCTTGTGTCTTTATCCACATGCTCACACTATCAATTGTTGGATAAGTCTTTGGGCATGAATATGTGGTTGTGAATCTTTGACTTTGCTGAGTACACCGTGACGCCACCTTATCGAGACAAAACATAGACACGGACTGAATGGCTTTGACATTCGTCCTAAATCGGTAGCGTTTTACCTCCGGTCGGTGAAGACCGTTATACGATATTAAATATCGTACCTGTGATCAGGTAGATTCAATTAAGAATCTCCTTGACAGGGTTTCGCGGCAGTACTAGCCGTTCTCTTTACTCGACCGTCTCAAAGCAAGACTGCGAACATAAAGAGTGAATCAATTGGATAAATATCCGCTTGATTAAAGTCGTCAATTCAAATTCCTGGAACAAGTTTGATTCATTAAGAATCTTACCATTGTTGCTTTCCAGTTGACACAAGTTTGATTCATAAGAATCTCACAAGTCACCTACCGTAGCGCTGTTTGAGGTTGACGCTAGAAGGATTTCCATTCGTCACTGTGAATATTAATGAATATCACTCTGAATGTTCTGGCAAGACCATAAAGATATTGCGTAGAAACCTGAAACGAGTTTGAATCAATTCAGAATCAAACCACTGTTGCTTTTCAGTTTTACATATGTTCAATTCATAAAGAATCTTGCATATGACCTACCGCAGTGCTGTTTGATGTTAACACTGGAAGGATTTCCACTCATCATTGTGAATACTAAGTAGTATCACTCTGAGTGTTCTAGCAATATCACAAGGATATAACATAGGACTCTCTTGATCTTCATCCGTGTGTCCTAACGAGATTTGATTGATCTCTTGGCTCTAGACTCGATTTGTGCACTTTTAGTGGTCGGAGGCTGGAGCAGATGCCACCTATTCAATATCAACATTCTCGGAGTGAGAAAGTCAATAGGAGTCGTGTTGATCTCCGTGACAATAAAACAAACTTCTTTTGAGAGAAGCCTGAGTAGCTAGGAAAGGGTTGTGCTTCACATCACTGGGTCCATGATGAGTTTGTCTTCATGATGGGTTGACCCGGTTTCTGCCTAAGTTGTATGGAGGGCTTCTTTCTTTACACCCTTTATCCTTACATTTCTTTTTCATTCTTCAACCCCTTCAATGCTTACCAAGACATCATTACTAACACCTTGTTGTGATTGTTCCAGTGCTAGCATCAGTACTTAGTCGGCATTCAGCTACGTTCACATTCTACTCCATCTTTCCTAAGGACTTCTAATAATCTATTGGATTGTCCCTGGGAAGATCCCTCCGGTTCTGGTTGGATCATAGGACTTAAACCTAACCACCCTTTTGACACCAATAACGTCGTGAATTAAAGATGTTGTGGGTATTTGATCGTAACCATGAAAACCACTTTAAATTCTAACAAAGTGTTTGAAAAACATTTAACACCTTGCTAGTTTTGTCGTTTCAGAAAAGCTCCCCCTTCACATGTGCATCGATAATCGAAAGTGTTTCGCACATGTGGGTAAGAGTTAAAGTGCTTGAGTCTTATATATGATCACATTTTAATCACATTTTCTCCCCCTATCTCTAATATATAGAATCTTTTGATATTAGAGATACCAAATTTGATTAAAATATATTTTGAAAAAAATAGTCTTGAAAATCTTCGGAGAAATATGTGTTAATCTTTTGCATGAAGTTAAAATGCTCCCCCTCAAAAATTGATCCAATGGAATTGTCATTACGAGGATGTGATCCACATTAAACTTTTGAGGATAGGAGTTGTTGAACACACAATTTTTGAAAGATTTTGAATATCATTGAGAAATTCTTGAAAAAATTGTGTTCAACGCTTTTTGAAAAATCAATTCTTTTTGACGAAAAGGTTTTTCTAAAGCATAAACTTGAGTTCATAGACTTTGAATGTCTTGACGAATCCACTCAAGTGTAAGAAGATTTAACTTCTTTTGCTAAGGGTAAGAGTACAAAAGCGTACACTCCCCCGTGAATTTAGATCCGGGTTGCAATCTGAAAGTGATTACAAGCCATTGTGTTGAGCTCAAAACGTTGAATGTTTTGTGACAAGCTCAACCCGTGATAGATTGCTCTACCCGTTGTTGGAAGTATTGTCCAAAATAGACAATTTCCTTTTGAAAAGATAGAAATGACATGTTTTGAAAAATATTTACAACTTTCATTCGAGCTTTATGTACACACCCGTGTCGTTATTGAGCGACATTTCTAGGTACGTCCATATTATCGATACTGAAAGACATGTCGAGAAGAATATTTTTGGATTATCAAAGATTTTTTACTTTTGTATTTTGCTTTTTGATTAATATTTACAGGTAGATGTTTGATAGATGAATCAAGCAGGCTTCTTTGCCAGAACCTCCAGTTCTGCTGGAGTCAAACATCT
This sequence comes from Glebionis coronaria, assembly GCA_025667525.1. NCBI lineage: Eukaryota > Viridiplantae > Streptophyta > Magnoliopsida > Asterales > Asteraceae > Glebionis > Glebionis coronaria. The sequence continues at coordinate 164,494,320 of CM046874.1, forward strand.
CATACCAATTTGCCTAACTAGATACGCAAACCTTTCTTTCGAAAGAGCTTTTGTAAACAAGTCAGCTAATTGGTAATCAGTTCCAACAAAGTATAATTCAACAATACCTCTTTCAACTTGTTCCTTAATGAAGTGATATCGGACATCAATGTGCTTCGTGCGGGAATGCTGTACCGGATTGCAGGAGATGGCTATGGCAGACTTTGAGTCACAGTACATAGGTACTTTATCAAAGTGGAAGCCATAATCTGTGAGTTGTGTTCTCATCCAAAGAACTTGAGCACAACACGCAGATAGAGACACATACTCCGCTTCGGCTGATGAAAGTGACGTGCAATCCTGCTTCTTAGAAGACCATCCCACAAGCTTATCATGTCCTAGAAATTGTGCACCACCAGAAGTACTTTTACGTGTATCAAGACACCCTGCATGATCAGAATCTGAATAGGCCGTTAGAAAGAAACCGGTTTCCCTCGGATACCAGAGTCCCATGTGAATGGTATTCTTAAGGTACCGAAAGATCCGTTTAACCTCCTTGAGGTGCTTTTCAGTGGGTCGTGCTTGATATCGTGCACAATAACATGTAGCATGATGTATATCAGGTCTGCTCGCTGTCAAGTACATGAGGGACCCGATCATGGAACGATATCTCGTTTGATCTATGGGTAATCCCTCCAAATCAGCATCTAGGGATGTGGTTGATAATGGTGTCCCAACGGGGTCACATGATGTCATACCATGCTTTGTGATTATCTCTTGACAATACTTAGCTTGGTTAATAAAGATACCACTTGGGGATTGGTGAACTTGAATTCCTAGAAAGAATTTTAGTTCGCCCATCATAGACATTTCAAATCTGCTGTGCATTACTTTTTCAAACCATTTTGAAAGTTTTGGGTTTGTAGAGCCGAAAATAATGTCATCAACATAAATTTGCACAAGCAGAATGTCATCCCCATATTTATAAGTGAACAAAGTTAGATCAATGGAACCTTTTGAGAAACCTTTGGAGACCAGAAATTTTGAGAGCTCGTCGTACCACGCCCTTGGAGCTTGCTTGAGTCCATATAGTGCTTTGTGGAGACGATACACCTTGTCAGGGTAATGAGGATTGACGAATCCTTCCGGCTGTGTGACATAGACTTCTTCCTTCAAAGGACCGTTAAGAAACGCCGTCTTTACGTCCATTTGATAGACAATGAATCCCTTATGTGCAGCATAAGCAAGAAAAATCCTGACTGCTTCCATTCGAGCAACTGGTGCAAATGATTCTTCAAAATCAATACCCTCTTTCTGTCCATACCCTTTAGCCACTAGCCTAGATTTATTCTTGATGATCGTGTTTTCTTCATCCATCTTGTTTTTCCAGATCCATCGAAGATTTAATGGTGTTACATCGTATGGTCTGTCAACAAGTTCCCAGACTTTAAGTCTTTCAAATTGTTGAAGTTCATCCGTCATCGATTCAATCCAAGCATGATCAGCTAATGCTTCTTTGATGTTTTTCGGTTCAGCTGAACTCACGGCGAGTGCGAACATACAAACATCGGCATCAGTGTGAAGCTGTCGTCTTGTACGAACGGGCTGTGAAGGGTTTCCAATTACATGAACCAAAGGATGATCTCGGGTCCAATGATGTGTTGAAGGATGTCGTTGATAGAAAGTATGCATATTTGACAGATCAACATGGCGAGTAGAAGACTCTCCAGTTTCGTGTACCGGTGTACCGAATGGGTTGATGAATTCGTCTTCGTCAGATAATGCATTGTCTGCTTGATTTGTGTTCTTTGGAGCAATGACAGTAGTTGTGGATGTTGTAGGATCGATTGTTGAAGTAATATTCTGAGGAGGTAAATCTGCAGCAACCCGTGTTGAAGTAGATGAAGTTGTATCCGGTTGTTGACGATGATCGGTATCATCATTCTTATCATGAGTGACAGCGGAAGACTTCGATACAACTTGTTTCTCCCCCGTGAAATATTCATCATACATTGGTCCATATAACATTTCCAACTCTTCAATTGTCGTGTCGACTGTCATATCAGCTCTAGGAACATTTTCTGGAACCAGCGTTGAACTTGACGGTTCATTGCTGTGGTCTTGAGCTTCGAGGTCCGTGCGGTTGTGAACGGAAGTCGTTTGTCGTTGTGGGTCGGGACTTAAACTGTTTTGTTCAAGTACCATTTCTTGAGATTCATCAAATCGGATGTGAATTGTCTCAACAATCAATTTTGTTCTTTTGTTGAACACTCTATATCCCTTAGACTGAGTTGCATATCCCACAAGAATACATGCATCACCTTTTTCTTTCATCTTATCCAAAATTTCACCATCTCGTATAATGTAACAAGTACATCCAAAAACATGAAGGTGTTTGAGTGAAGGTTTTCGATCATGAATTATGTGATATGGTGTCTTTTCGTGTCTTGGGATAATTAAGGAGCGGTTTTGTGTGTAGCATGCGGTTGACACGGCTTCGGCCCAAAAGTATAGTGGAAGTTTTAAAGCGGATAATAATGTTCGAGCAGCTTCAACCAAAGTACGGTTTCGTCTTTCAACAACGCCGTTTTGTTCGGGTGTTCGAGCAATAGATGTTTCATGTTCAATCCCTTCGGCTTCAAAATACTTTCTCAGATTTGAATTCAAAAATTCTGTACCTCTGTCAGTACGAACCACTTTAACTTGAGCTTGAAGACCACGTTGTATCAATTTAAGGAAGCTAATGAGAACATCAGGTGTTTCATCCTTGGACCTCAAGAAGTGAGTCCATGTGTACCTTGAGTAATCATCAACGATGACCAGAATATATTTCTTTCCATTGATACTCTGAACACGCATGGGACCACACAGATCCATGTGAAGAAGATCTAACCGTCCTTTAGAGCTTGGTGTGGTCTTTGTTTTGAAGCTACTTCGTTTAGCTTTACAAAGTTCACAAGAAGAACAAAGATGATCTTTGATGAATTTCAAGCTTGGAAGGCCTCTCACAATATCTTTCTTGGAAAGCAAGTTAATGGTATCAAAGTTGAGATGAGAAAGACGTTGATGCCATAACCATGCCTGAGTCGTTGAAGCTTTAGCCATGAAGCAAATTGGAGTTGATGAAGTTGTGTCTTGAAGTGAAATTGTATAAAGATCAGTACCCCGTGTACCGGTAAGTAAGTCATTCCCATCATAATCACGAACAAAACATGTCTTCTTTCTGAAAGCAACTTCCAAATCCGCATCACAGAATTGACCGACCGAGAAAAGATTGTGATTGAGCCCTTCGACGTAGTATACCCTTTTAATCGTGATATTCCCCTGAACCAAATCTCCATATCCTAGGATCGGTGCAAATTGATCATTTCCGAATCGGACCGTACCTAGGAACTTCTCCACGAAGTTAATTAGAAGCTTGAGATTCCCCGTCATGTGCTTCGTGCATCTGGAGTCCATTATGAAGAGAATTATTTGTATCACCTGCAGAAGAGTTAGAACACGATGGAGCATTTGCTAAATTGGATACCACAGTAGTTGTGATAGTAGAATCATTAGTGTCCTTATCAACATTTAAAGGCAAACTAACACTCGTTTTCACATTTTCTGTCCTAACTTTAGGCATCCATTTATATCCGGGAGGACATTGATTAGCAAACCACCATTTCCAAGACTTACTGGCAGACTCATATAATTCCTTAATTTTGCTTCTAGGATTCTTAGTAGTGGAGTCTGATGCAATACTTTTCTTAGTGGGGGTAGCACCAGAATGGTTCACTTTGCGTTTGGGTTTACTAGCACTAATAGGCATCACAGTTTGCTTCTTAGTTCTAGTTTCTACGCCTTTAACATTATTCATAGCACACATAGAATGATTAGCATTAGCACACTTGCCACATTTGACACAAACAAATTTCACATTCATAGCATTCAAAGTTGAATCATTCAAATCGTCATGACACGCGATTACAGACGTTTTATTCTTAGAAACATTGAAAATCCTAGGGTGTTCTTCTACTTGCTTCATCTTCCCTTGATTCTTGTGTTTCCAGACCTTATCATTCTCTTGAGTGCTCTTAAGCTGAGGCCGACTAACACTAGTAGTGGAGACTATTCCTGTAGTAGAAGACACACGAATATTAGTGTTTCTAGAAGTCTGAGGCGAGTGAGTATCTTTGTTTGTGGGCTTAGTGGGCATTCTATACATCCCTGGTTTAATCACATTATTGTGCTTAATGCTTGGTGCTACAGGATTCCTTATGGGTTGAGCTTGTGGTAACCTTTCCTTTCCATCCATCTTGGGGGCAAACACAGGTTTTGCAAACGAGGAATTAGATAAAGCAGATGGTTTTCCCAAGATAGAGGATCTATTCTCTTTAGATGCATTGGGTTGTCTAACAACATTTTTCTTAATGCTAGGTTCCACAATTTTTCCACCCAATTTAGCAATGAGTTTCTGCAACTCTGCTATCGCTCTGTCCCTGTCTTGTAATTGAGCTTTCAACTCTTTAATTTCCAAATTCTGTTCATTCATTTCTCGAAATGTTTGGGAAAGTTTTTCTTGCAATTTATTATCATGTGAAAAACGACCAACGTCTTTTTGCAAAGCAAGTTCAAGTGAATGACAATGTTTTTGAAGGAAATCAGTTTTGTGTTGAAGTAACTCAAAAGCCTTTTTGTCAACATTTTCTTTCCGTTTCGAAAGCTCAATTTCAAGACGTTCACATTCTTTGAGCTTTTCAAGATATTGGCATGCAACTTCAGAATATTCATCAATATCAGCACAAGATGTAAAATAAGCACACATAATATCTTTAGAAACGTATTCTTGCAAGAGTAAATCATATTCATCAGAAAAAACGGACTTGTCCATTTGAAGATCATCAATTGCTTTCTCAAGAGACTCAACATATTGTAAATCATCAAACATTTCAGACCGAATTAAGCTTTCGAATTTAAGAACATTTTCTTTTAGTGTGGCCGCGTTCGGTATTAAGATTTGTTTGACAAGCACAGTTATGTCTTGAGGAATTGGTTTCTTCCACTCGTCATTTTGTCGTTGTTTCCAATCATTATCAATAATGAACTTAATATTATCTATGTAATGAGTAAGAAACCCAAATATCTGCCTACTCTTGCTTTTAGAAGCATCTAGGGGCAAGTAGTTGATGAACTTAGAAACGTTTGTTTTCTTAGTGGCAAACGCTTTCTTCCATTGAATTCTCTTTTGACTGCATTCTAAAAATACTTCCTCACGAGATTTCTGAGTTTGTTTGTGGAACAGACCATAAAGACTATTCTCATAAGCATAATTATATGGTTTCACAAACTCCTTATTAACGGATGGTTGACTATCAGCATCCCAAAGGGCAGTCTCTTCACTATTGGCACTTAGAGGCATGCAATCAAGATCTGTCCTTTCAGTCTCATCAAGATAAAGATGCGGGTTCGCAGCTTGAGCTTTGGCAAGGTACTCAGGACTTGCAAAGCTAGCTTGACCCTTAAACATCGATGGAGGTGCTAGCATTCTTACAGATTGAATAGAATCATGCGTTTTATAAACAACGTTCTTCAAAAAGTCGACTTGTGCTTCTAGTTTCGTAACTTTTTCGGTTTCTTTATCATATCTACTTTTGAAGTCTTGTTTTAACGCATCTACCTCTTGTTTCTTATCCTCTAGAATTTTAGCAGAATCAGTAGTGGCCATAGAGAGCTTTTGTTCAAGTTCATTAACTTTGGTATTGGCAAGGTACGTTTTTTGACGTTCATCCATTAAGAAAACATTATATTGACGCTTCTCTTTAGCTAATAACTCAAGAGTGGTATTATATTTGTTTTCAAAATCGTCCTTTTGACTTTTTAACGCACTTCCCTTGTACCCCTCAAGCTCTTTGGTTTTCTGAAGGAGCTCATCTCTATAGCTTTCAGTCAACTCAGTAGATTTGATAAGAGCAGCTTTGCATTCTTCAAAACTTTGAGTGAGCGTAGCGTTTGCCTTCTTTAATTGCTTTTGACTCTTTTTATTTTCAGTGACATCTTTTTGTAAAGTAGCAATTAAATTAGCAAGCGGAATACGTTCCTCTTCATCATATTCATTTGCATGTTGATCATCCTCAGACTCATTATTGCACATGTCTGATGAATCGGGTGTGGTATTGCTATCAACCATTTCCATCATACACGTGTCATTAATGGCATTGGGTAGATCACTATGCTCAGGAATATCACCAAACACATTATATTCATCAGTAGTGTGTACCTTATCGATTGGCTCAGTGTCAAAGATAGGACCATTGTCATCTTCAGTGACTTTGAGAACTTCTTCAACATGTGCCATGTACGAGTAATGTGCTTCTAATTCCTGGTCGGAGGCTTCATCATCAGTGTCATCAAGCATAGCTCCTTCCTCAGCTGACAGTTTGACCCCTGCTTCCATCTTTTTGCATAGCAACATCTTTTCCTTGTGATAGCTGGAGTCTCTAACCCTTTTCGGCTTCCTGCATTCCTTTGCCATATGCCCAAAACCTTGTCAATTAAAACATTGAATCCCGCTTTGCTGAACCACTTGACTTCCAACCGTTTCCCTATTCCCAGTAGCAGCAGCAATCCTCTGAGTATCATACTTTGCAGTTTGTCGATCATATCTTGCAGAACCCTCAACATGCGTTGGATTATGTCGATCATACCTAGAAGGACTTTCACCACGTCGACGTGTGTCATACCTTGGAGGACTCGCAACATATCGGTTATTTGTGTTAGATGATGTTCGAAGATTGTTGTTGGTGGGTTTGTAGATCTTCTGGTAAGTATTCATAATGAAAGAAATTTGTTGTTTCATCTCACGATTCTTCTGAGCTTGATCTTCATCACTATCTTCTGCTGAAGATGACTCAGATGGTGGTGAAGGTGCTCTTGGTGCTTTGCCGCGTGATCTTGTGGATGATGAAGACTTGGATGATGTGGAATATCGTGGTGAGGATGATGGGATAGAGTATGGCTTAGGAGCATGAGATCGATGATCTTGGACATTTTGAGTGGTAGTTAATAAAGCAAGTGGATTAGCCGTCTTTGCCACTCGTTCAGCTCGAATCTCATTTGCTTCATGCTGAAATTGTTTCAAGATATCAAAGAGAGTGTGATAGTTTACCTTGTCTAACTGCTTCTGTTGTTTCACCAATGTGACAAAACGTGTCCACTCTGGTTGGAGTTGTTGTAGAAATTGCACATTGACTTGCATGGTGGAGACTTCCAAGTTGTTTCTTGTCATATCATTCATCATCTTGTAAAATCTTGAATAATAGGACTCAATTGATTCTCCATCCAATGCAGTAAACTTACCAAAGTTCCAAAACAAGTTTGTTTTGACATCTTGCTTGTTGAGAGACTCTCCTTGTTGCAAGCGTTCAATGGCCGTCCACATTTCTTGTGCTGTAGGACATGCATCGACTGTGGAATAAATATCATCTCCAATTCCACTTAGGATCATATAGATCGCTTCTTTTTCTGCATCATGCCAAGCACGTTTCTCGGGTGTAAGGTCAGATAAAGTTTCCTTTTTCTTTGTTGCAGGTACTTCTGGACATGTGTCTGTGGCTGGTGTATAAGGAACATCAATTTCAGAAAAAACATATGGGCCATTGTTAATACATTGTCTCAAGGCATCACCATTAGGTCTTGTATCAAGATAGCGAAGAAAGCGTGATTGCCATTGAGCATATCGACCAGCCACGAGCATTGGTGGTCTCTCTTTATTACCCGCGACCATGATGTTGTTGTTCGTCACACGATATTCTGCAGTAGAATCCATCCCAAAATTCTCTGTAATGATGAAGTGAGTATGGATCTTAAGTAGATTTGTTGTGATTGTAGTTGTGGTTTAAATTCCGAAAATTGCAATTTTTCTCCAGGCCGACAATAAATTCTCCAGTCCGACAAAAACGGTAGTCCAAAAATTTTGTAATCGCCAAAATTTGAAATCGAGCTAGAAATGTCCTAAAACTAGTATGGAAAAAATTTGAATTTACTTGACGAAAAAATTTTAAGTCTTTTTTTTTTTTTTTCTTTTTTTTTTTTTGATCTTCGTGGAAACGATATTCTAAAACTAGTCTATCATACCTAGAAGGACTTTCACCACGTCGACGTGTGTCATACCTTGGAGGACTCGCAACATATCGGTTATTTGTGTTAGATGATGTTCTAAGATTGTTGTTGGTGGGTTTGTAGATCTTCTGGTAAGTCTTCATAATGAAAGAAATTTGTTGTTTCATCTCACGATTCTTCTGAACTTGATCTTCATCACTATCTTCTGCTGAAGATGACTCAGATGGTGGTGAAGGTGCTCTTGGTGCTTTGCCGCGTGATCTTGTGGATGATGAAGACTTGGATGATGTGGAATATCGTGGTGAGGATGATGGGCTAGAGTATGGCTTAGGAGCATGAGATCGATGATCTTGGACATTTTGAGTGGTAGTTAATAAAGCAAGTGGATTAGCCGTCTTTGCCACTCGTTCAGCTCGAATCTCATTTGCTTCATGCTGAAATTGTTTCAAGATATCAAAGAGAGTGTGATAGTTTACCTTGTCTAACTGCTTCTGTTGTTTCACCAAAGTGACAAAACGTGTCCACTCTGGTTGGAGTTGTTGTAGAAATTGCACATTGACTTGCATGGTGGAGACTTCCAAGTTGTTTCTTGTCATATCATTCATCATCTTGTAAAATCTTGAATAATAGGACTCAATTGATTCTCCATCCAATGCAGTAAACTTACCAAAGTTCCAAAACAAGTTTGTTTTGACATCTTGCTTGTTGAGAGACTCTCCTTGTTGCAAGCGTTCAATGGCCGTCCACATTTCTTGTGCTGTAGGACATGCATCGACTGTGGAATAAATATCATCTCCAATTCCACTTAGGATCATATAGATCGCTTCTTTTTCTGCATCATGCCAAGCACGTTTCTCGGGTGTAAGGTCAGATAAAGTTTCCTTTTTCTTTGTTGCAGGTACTTCTGGACATGTGTCTGTGGCTGGTGTATAAGGAACATCAATTTCAGAAAAAACATATGGGCCATTGTTAATACATTGTCTCAAGGCATCACCATTAGGTCTTGTATCAAGATAGCGAAGAAAGCGTGATTGCCATTGAGCATATCGACCAGCCACGAGCATTGGTGGTCTCTCTTTATTACCCGCGACCATGATGTTGTTGTTCGTCACACGATATTCTGCAGTAGAATCCATCCCAAAATTCTCTGTAATGATGAAGTGAGTATGGATCTTAAGTAGATTTGTTGTGATTGTAGTTGTGGTTTAAATTCTGAAAATTGCAATTTTTCTCCAGGCCGACAATAAATTCTCCAGTCCGACAAAAACGGTAGTCCAAAAATTTTGTAATCGCCAAAATTTGAAATCGAGCTAGAAATGTCCTAAAACTAGTATGGAAAAAATTTGAATTTACTTGACGAAAAAATTTTAAGTCTTTTTTTTTTTTTTTTTTCTTTTTTTTTTTTGATCTTCGTGGAAACGATATTCTAAAACTAGTCTAGATGGTGGCTAAGTCTAAAAAATACTCAAACAAAATTTAGCAAAACACATCATCGGAATAACCAATCGGAATGTTATCGGAATAACCAATCGGAATGTCATCGGAATAACCAATCGGAATTTCAATCTGAATCACCAATCGGAATGTCAATCTGAATCACCAATCGGAATGACAATCTGAATCACCAATCGGAATGTCAATCTGAATCACCAATCGGAATGACAATCTGAATCACCAATCGGAATGTCAATCTGAATCACCAATCGGAATGTCAATCTGAATCACCAATCGGAATGACAATCTGAATCACCAATCGGAATGTCAATCTGAATCACTAAACCCTTTTCAGATTACACCAATCGGAATGTATCCCCCTTTTCTCGGACAAAACTCAACCAATACGTGATTTTAAGCCAAAAAATGATCAAAAAACCCAAAAATTTTGTGTTTTCAGATTACACCAATACGTGGCGATTGATACCAAATGTTGTCCCTAATATATGTGATGATTAAGCAATAAAGAAAGAAAGAAAGAAAATAGATGAAGAAGAGATGAATTCCTAGAGAGAGAAAGTAGTGAGAGAAAGTAGAGAGGAGATGATTAACTTGGTGAGATTAGATTAGAGAAAAGAATTTGTTACCAATGACCATCCACCCTCCTAACATGCTAGGAGGGTAGTATATATAGTCCACCCACATGCGGGCTTTAATGGACTATATATTGGGCCGGGCTTGTCTTTTGGACTTTAATTAGTTTAAATCCAAGCCCGTGAACCACGACTACATAACTACTTATTACAACGTTCTAATAAATATTACAATAGAAACCTATGACCGAACATTCTTGTTTGACTCAATATTTTGAGGCTAACAATATAAGTAGACAATATTTTTCAGTTTTGCAAGGCATTGTTTGAATTAGCAAACAGAATATCCAAAAAATATTAACAACCAAAAACAGTTAAAAACCCGATATTGTTAGGACTTTCAATTAGACAAGAACTGAGAAAAATGAACTTCATTATACACAATTTCAAATGGCGCCGCTGCCGGTTCTTTGACTTTACGAGAGACTATCGATTGACGGTTTTCATTGGCTTTTGGGATCCGTTCACCTAGTGAACGTTATTTTTACGTATCATAAATCAAAAACAAATTAAAAAATCAAAAATATAAAAATATATAAAAACTAAAAAATTAACAAAACAATTCTTTTCCTAAAGAATTGACCAAACAAATTAAAAAATCCAAAAAGCAATCTTTTTCCTAAGAGATTGAACCCAAAAATATATATTATTTGATTCTCTCGGTTTTTATGTACATATAGTATTTTCTCTTAAAAACTCATAAATACAAAAATATTTTCCATATATTATTATAAGTAAATACGTATACGTATAAGAACAACCAATCTACATATTCTACATAAGTATTGCCAAGGCAATACACCGTGTTAGGGGGCGTTCCGGTCCTTGACACGTGTATCGATCAAACAAAATAAAGCAAGAATAGATAAATACTCTCAATAAGCAACAATTCGAAGAATACGAACATTTAAGTGATAGAAAGGCGATGTGCTATAAAATGCCATCTAAGGGTCAATAGGTACTTAAGTGCTTCGCGCCACCTAACCCTCCGTTCACTTGTGAGTATTCTAAGAAGGAAGGCTTCATTGGGGGTCTTGCACCCAAGTAGTACATACATATATATTATTTTCTTGTGGATATTTCATATTGAAACTCGAAGAGGATAATCCTTTTCTCTTCAAAGTCACAAGAGAGCTTCTCTCTCATTCCTTGTATTGAGTTGCATGCTCACTCGCGGGCGTGCACAAATACCGATTGGTGTACAACCTCTTCCTCCGAAAAGGAAGAAAAAGAGAAAGAGTAAGACCACCACCGTCCATAAAGCCGATCACGAGAATCGTGCTTTGATTCATCCACAACAAGAAGCCATGGCTGTTGATAATCGTTCTTTGATGGAACGTTTGCAAACTAATGTTCATGGATATGCTAGTGCTATTAGGATTCCCGACATTCCCGCAAATACATTTGAGCTAAAAACGGCTATGATTACCATGGTTTCACAAACACCTTTCTATGGTAACAAGAATGATGATCCTCATGATCACCTTAAGAGATTCCTTTCTCTTTGCAATACCATTAAGCACAATGGAGTTCCACATGATGCTATTAAGTTGATGTTAGTGCCATTTTCACTAGAGGGACAAGCTAAGCATTGGTTAGACACCCAACCACCCGATAGTATCACCACATGGGATGGTTTCACCACTAAGTTTTTGAACAAGTTCTTTCCTCCATCTAAGACCATGGCCTTGAGGAACTTAATTATAGGCTTTCAACAAAAACCTAGTCAATCCTTTAGTGATGCTTGGGAAGAGTATAGAGAGTTATTGAAGCGATGCCCTAACCTAGGATTGGATGACGTTCACCAAATCAATACTTTCTATAATGGACTTAAATCTCACCACCAAGATTCACTCAATGCTTCCGCGGGAGGGAATATTCTTCTTAAATCCATGCAAGAGGCCGTGGACATCATTGAGACTAAAGCAATGGTTCAAACAAACAATCAATTTGAAGAAAGGGTTCATGTTATCCAAAATACTTCTCAAACACCTTGTGATAACCAATTCCTCAAATATCACCAAGAGATCATTCAACAAGTCAAACAAGGTCAACAAGAAATGATTCAAGAGATGGTTCAAGCCATTAAGACCATTTCATTGAACAATTCTTCAAATGATGTGAATGCCATTACTCTTTCTTGTGTAACTTGTGGAGGTCCCCATTCTTATGAACAATTTGATAAGGTGCAAGTTTATCAAGGGGAATGCTATGCTTACCAAGACGAACATCGTGAACACTTCAAGCCAAATATCAATCCAAATAACCTTTCTTACAAGTCCCAAAATTACCTTACTCCACCGGGATTCCCACCCCAACCACCCACCCAAATTCAACAAAATCCTCCTCAAAATTTACCAAGGAATCAAGGGCAAAGACCACCTTACCAAGGGAATAACTATAAGGCACCTAATCATTTTCAACCTCAAGGAAATAACTTTTATCCACCAAACCAAGGATTTAATGCTCAACCTCCACCTTTCCAACCTCAAGGTCTTCAAGGAAATGTGTCACAAGATTATAACACAATAGATTTTTTTCACAAAATGAATCAAGAGAATGAAAGGAGGTTCCAAGCTATTGAGAAGAGAATGAATGACCAAATGAAACGTATATTATATTGGATGAACAAACCAATAGGCTTTTAATGGTATTAAATCAAAGACCACAAGGGGATTTACCTTCCAACACACAAACAAATCCAAGGGCAAATGTCAATGCTATTACAACAAGAAGTGTAAAGACAACAAAGGATCCTTCACCTCCTAAACCTCCTATAGTTCAACCCACTTTTGTTCCTACTTGTGACAAGCCTTCTACCTCTACTTCACCACCTCAAAATGCTCCCATTCACTCAAACACACCTCCTCAACCTATTCTTACTTCTCCTTTACCTTCCACACTTCCTAATGAAGAAGCTAACAAAGACAAATCTTCCACTACAACACCTATTCCACCTACACCAAAACCTACTCTTCCATATCCTTCAAGGTTGAAAAAGGACAAGTTAAAAAACAAGAATGACATCCAAGTCTCCAATTTCTTAAGGATGTTCAAGCAACTCAACATCAACATATCCTTTGCGGAAGCTCTTGCTTATATGCCAAAGTTTGCTAAGATGTTCAAGGATTTACTCTCAAACAAAGAAAAATTGGTTGATTTGCCCAACACATCCCTTAATGAAAATTGTTCCGCCGTGCTACTTAAAACCTTACCAACAAAACTTGGAGATCTGGGGCGCTTCTTGATACCTTGTAATTTTCCCGCTGTTGAAAATTGCATGGCTTTGGCGGATCTAGGGGCAAGCAATAACCTCATGCCTTTATCGGTTTGGAAAAACTCTCTCTTCCCGAGCTCACTCCCACTAGGATGACTCTTGAATTAGCCAACCGAACCATAGCTTACCTCGTAGGTATAGCGGAGGATGTGTTTGTAGGTGTGGACAAGTTTACATTTCCGGCCGACTTTGTAGTGGTTGATTATGACATGGATCCTAGAGTTCCTTTGATTGTTGGTAGACCGTTTTTGAGAACGGTTCGTACTTTGATAGATGTGGCGGAAGGAGAACTAATTATGAGAGTAGAAGATGAGAGAGTGGTGTTTAAGTTAGGGAAAGTTTGTGATAGGAAAGAGGCTAAAGAGCCTAGACCTTGTGAGACTATTAACATTGTTGATGTGTTAGATGAGGTGTGTGATGAACACTTTCATGATGCTTGTAAGAGTACTAGTGATGAGATGCCCCATGTTGAAATCGTGGCCTCTATTTCTCCCTCTTTAACACCTTTTGGAGAGAGTGATTTCCTCTTGGAGGAATTTGAGTCAAACTTTCTTGGTGATGATAATTCTCTCATTAATTGGGAAGAAGATATTCTTACTATCCAAAAGTTGCTCAATGAGGACCCTATTCCTTCTCCTATTCCACAAGAAGTTACTATTGAGGACCCTTCCATAGTAAAACCTTCCATAGAGAGTCCACCTCCTATTGAACTTAAGGACCTTCCATCCCACCTAGAGTATGCTTTCTTAGAGGGCAAAGACCAATTACTTGTGATCATTGCTAAAGAATTAAAAGAGGATGAGAAGGAGCAACTTATTGAAGTCCTTAAGAAACACAAGAAAGCCTTATCATGGAAAATATCCGACATAAGGGGAATTGATCCACATTTTTGTACACACAAAATCCTTATGGAGGATGACTACAAACCCGCCATTCAAAGTCAAAGGAGAGTTAACCCAAAAATACATGAGGTTATTAAGAAGGAAGTGATTAAACTCTTAGATGTGGGTATGATTTACCCCATTTCCGACTCTCCATGGGTTAGCCCGGTTCATTGTGTTCCAAAGAAGGGTGGAATCACCGTGGTGCCTAATGAGAACAATGAGCTTATTCCTACGAGACTTGTCACCGGTTGGAGAGTTTGTATTGATTATAGAAAACTCAATGAGGCAACTAGGAAAGACCATTTCCCATTATCTTTTATGGATCAAATGCTTGAACGCTTAGCGGGAAATGAGTACTATTGCTTTCTTGATGGCTTTTCGGGTTATTTCCAAATACCCATTGACCCTAAGGATCAAGAAAAGACCACATTCACTTGTCCCTACGGTACATTTGCTTACAAGAGGATGCCTTTTGGCTTATGTAATGCACCGGGGACGTTTCAAAGGTGCATGATGGCGATTTTCCATGACATGATAGAGCAAACTATGGAGGTTTTTATGGATGACTTTTCCGTCTTTGGAAATTCATTTACCTCATGTCTCACCAATCTAGAGAGAATGCTTAAGCGTTGTGAGGAAACACGTTTAGTGCTTAATTGGGAGAAATGTCACTTTATGGTGAAAGAGGCAATTGTTTTAGGACACAAAATATCCAACAAAGGATTAGAAGTGGATCGAGCTAAAATTAATGTGATTGCTAAGCTTCCCCCACCCACCTCGGTTAAAGGTGTGAGGAGTTTCTTAGGTCATGCGGGATTTTATAGGCGCTTTATACAAGATTTTTCTAAGATAGCTAGACCGATGACTCACCTCTTGGAAAAAGAGGCTCCTTTCATTTTTAACCAAGATTGTTTGGATTCTTTTGAGACTCTCAAGGAGAAATTGACTAAGGCTCCCGTTTTGGTTTCTCCAAATTGGGAATTACCTTTTGAGCTTATGTGTGACGCTAATGATTATGCGGTGGGGGCCGTCTTAGGACAAAGAGTTAATAAGCATTTTCAACCTATACACTATGCGAGTAAAACCATGACCGGTGCACAACTTCATTACACTACCACGGAAAAAGAGTTGCTTGCTATAGTATATGATTTCAAGAAATTTAGACCATACCTTGTGCTCTCCAAAACCATAGTGTATACGGATCATTCCGCTCTCAAGTATCTTATGACAAAACAAGATGCTAAGCCTAGGCTTTTGAGATGGGTTTTGTTGCTTCAAGAGTTTAAAATAGAAATTCGTGATAAGAAAGGGGCCGAGAATTTAGCGGCGGATCACTTGAGTAGACTTGAGCATCCTTTTCAAGGAGATTTGCCACATCAAGAAATCAATGAATCCTTTCCATTAGAGGAGCTCATGTCTATCTCTTCCCAAGAGGATGCCACTCCTTGGTTTGAGGATATCGCAAACTATCTTGTGGGCAATGTGCTTATTGAGGGTCTTACTTATCAACAAAAGAAGAAATTTCTTAAGGAAGTTAAGTACTACTTTTGGGATGATCCTTATCTTTTTAGGCAATGTGCGGACCAAATTATTAGACGGTGTGTAGATGGGCCCGAGGCATTTAAGATCTTAGAAGCGTGTCATAAAGGACCTACGGGTGGACATTTTGGGCCTAACTATACCGCCAAGAAAGTCTTTGATTCGGGTTACTATTGGCCTTCCATTTACAAAGATGCCCATGAAATGGTGAAATTTTGTGATGTGTGTCAAAGACAAGGAAAAATTACGCAACGTGATGAGATGCCACAAAATTTTATCCAAGAGTGTGAGATATTTGATGTGTGGGGCATTGATTTCATGGGACCTTTTCCATCCTCTAAGGGAAACAAGTATATACTTGTGGCGGTGGATTATGTGTCAAAATGGGTGGAGGCTAAAGCCTTACCTACCAATGATGCTAGAGTTGTTGTGAAGTTTTTGAAACAATTGTTTGCTAGATTTGGTGTACCTCAGGCCATCATAAGTGATCGTGGTACGCACTTTTGTAATGATCAATTCACGAGAGTTATAAAGAAATATGGAGTTAATCATAGACTTTCTACCGCGTATCACCCTCAAACAAATGGTCAAACCGAGGTCACAAATCGTGGTTTAAAGAGAATTTTAGAGAGAACGGTGGGAGAGCATCGAGCTTCTTGGTCAGATAAGCTTGATGATGCTTTGTGGGCGTTTAGGACGGCTTTTAAAACACCAATTGGTTGTACTCCTTATAGGCTTGTCTATGGAAAAGTGTGCCACCTCCCATTCGAGTTAGAACACAAGGCATCGTGGGCTCTCAAGTGGGCTAACTTTGATTTAAACCAAGCCGGTTCACATAGGAAAGATCAACTCAATGAGATGGATAAATTGAGAGCCAATGCCTATGAGAATTCTTTGCTTTATAAGGAAAAGACTAAGAAGTTGCATGATGCTAAGATCAAGAATCATGAGTTCAAAGTTGGAGAGCCGGTTCTCCTCTTTAACTCAAGGTTGAAACTTTTTGCGGACAAGCTTAAGTCGAGATGGTCCGGTCCATTCACTATTGCTCAAGTGTTTCATATGGAACTATTGAGTTGTCACAACCCGATGGTCCAAATTTTAAAGTGAATGGTCACCGTGTGAAGCATTATTTTGTGGAGGACATTTCCGTTGAAATGGTCCAAGAGATCCCCATATTCCCCATGAATTAGTTCATTGTGGGACGAGTCGAGCTAGAGACTCATTAACTCAAGCATCGTATAACTAGGTTTAGAGTGTTGTAGGTTAGAAATAAAGGGACAGACTTGGAGATAAGTGTAGGGGAGACCTTCTTTTGTCTTCATGATTTTTTGTAGGGTTGCTCACTCATTTCATTCTTTGGAGCTTATGGAGGAGGCCCTTGTATCCGGTTTACTTCGTTACTATTGTGATCTTTCATTGACACCTTGTGCTTAAACATGATTTCACTAATAGTTGTCCTTTCCTTAACTTGGGTTAAGCAAAGTCTATTCATCGTCATAAGTGTAGGGGAAGTTTTTATACTTCCATGCTCTTAAACATTGAGGACAATGTTTAGATTAAGTGTAGGGGGGTCTTCTATCGAAGTGACCTTACCTAGAACTTGTCATTGTCTTTCATGATAACATGGAAAATTGGATTTTCAAACATTTTTCAAATTTTTGATCTACTTTGGCCACCAAAAATATGCATTCATAATTTTTGCATCAATCATTCTTCATTTGCATAACACATTTGCATTGTATATATTTTTTCTTTTATTTTTCATCAAAAATATATAAAAAGGAAAAAAAATATAATAAGGACATGGTTTAACAAGTTTAGATTTCTTTGACATATTAGGCCCGCCATGGATATTTTGACTCAACCCGAGTTTGCTTATCTTAGCATTCTCTAGCTAGTATCCTTAACCATGTAGTCCTTCATTGGTCTATTAGGCTAAGCATCCACCAATCTCATTATTTAAGATTTTAAATTTGTGGAGAATGGGAAATGATAGAGTTGAAGCAAGTATAAAAGGGCTAGATAAACTTCATGATAATTACTTGTGGATAAAACCTTCTCTTCTTAACCTCTATTTTCTTCGCATGTATATAATTGTTAATAAATAATCAAGAACGGTTTTAATTGGTTTGTAATCTCTTATGCATTTTTGCCTAATCATTCATGGTTGATATAAGTACGTCTTAAGATTCTAAGTTAGAACGTTTTATGTGTACTAGACTTATGTCATGCTCAATATTTAGCGGGTGTTTTTCCTTTTATTCTTTTCAAATTTCTTAGTGAGGAATAAAGAAAAATAAGAGCGGCTTATGAAAAAAATGAGTGGCTAGAAAAAAAAAGAAAAAGAAAAAGAAAAAGAAAAGAAAAAAAAATTATATACAAGACTCCCAAGAGGGGCAGTGTGGTGTTAATTATAGTGACTATTGAGTTCCAATATTACCTTGACGGGTTGCGGAGATTCAATAGATTACTCCAATCTAATATTACCTTGACGGGTTGCGGGGTTGAAGATCCAAAGTCTCAAAAAGATGGCGGATGTAAATTATTGCGTGAGTTTTATTTTTCTTTCCTTAGCGAGTGTGTAGCTACTTATGAAAGCATGACATGAGGATTTTACACATAAGGCGAATGACTTATTATTCTTGAAACGGACTTGTATTAATTGTGAGCGGTTTTTCAAGTAATGGATGAGAGGTTTGCTTAGGATTAAAACCGTGCTTCCTTATTTTTGGATTTTACACGTCTTATACTTCACATTTGAATAAATGACAAATTTGCCCACAAGCAATTTGCTCAAATAATAACCGGTTCCACATTTAATTATCATAAATAAGTTGATGCACTTTTTACTTGTGAATGCAATGATCCCATTTTTAAGCTTGGTATGGGGAAAGTGAAACTTGAGGGTGATAAATGTCCATGGTACCCAAGCCCTAATTAAAGTCATTGAATTCTTTATGAGTTATTTCCATCAAAACCATTTCAAGAAAAACCAAAAAGATATAGATAGAATTGTATTTTGTTCATTGCATTGTTAAAAGTCAAAATCATGCATCAGGTAGTTTAGAGTAGTGTAGATGCATTCCATATGGCCAATGTGGGTTAATTATAAGGAGAATGTATATTTGTGCTTTAAAATATATAGAATTGCATGAGGACATGACAATGTTCAAGTGTAGGGGATTTGATATGAGCAAAAACTCATATCAGTTTATCAACAAATAACCCTAAAACATGAAGCAAAATACCAATTTATCTTGTAAAAACAGTATTATGTGGTATGTTTGTGTTTGTGTACACTTGTGTAGGTAAAAGGATGCATTTTCAAGCAAACAAGGAATAATCAAGCTTAATTTGATGAAAAAGACAAAGAAGGATCAAAAGTGACAAGACTTTGAAGTGCAAGGACCTATCTTGATAATTTGCCAATGTTGAAGGACCAAAGTGTAAATATGTAAAAGTCAAGATCATAGTCAAATTTGGTCAACTCTCAAGTCAACTCAGTAAAAGGACCAATTTTTTTCAAGAATGAAGTTTGAAGGACCAAATATGCCAAAGAAATGAAGTGAATAGCTCAAATATATAATCTGCCAAAGTCAAGGGATCAATATTGCCATTTTTGGAAAGTTGATACAAGTGTGATCCGTGTTTTAAGCTAAGGACCAATAAGAAGCCAGGAAAAGGAAACAATGGATGCCACATCATGGCAATTAATACCCACTATCGCCGCCAGTCATAAATGAGCAAATCACAACAGTTCAATCCGTGTGCACCCTTTTCAACCAATGAAGACTTGACACGTGGCATCTTTAAACAAACAAAATTTCCAGGATCGGGTTAGAGCTAGAGTGGATTTCAAGAGAAGTGCTTAACATCAAACTTGCTCAAAATCAAGAGACGAATCCATTGGTCATAACCAATTAACCTGAAATCAACTCAACAAAGAATCCCCAATTTGAGTTCATACCTGCAACATCAATTAAGTTCAATTGGACACGTGGAAGCCTGGAATTGGTTCCAACACGTCACCAACCCCAACTTCTTCACTTCTCAAGTCTATAAATAGCATGCTTAGCTTTCATTTTCATTTGTTGTAAAAAAGTGTGAAAACACACACACTTTCTTTTTCTTTCACCCTTTCTAGTTTTTAGCTCAACAACTCAAGAGTTTGACACACTCTAGAGTATGTTAGTTAGTTTGTAACCATTTTAACAGCTTTGTAACAACTTTCATTCAATAAAATTCAAATTCTCAATTTCTCGCCAATTCTCATTTCCTTCTATACTGTTCATACCTTGCACCATTGATACCCTTGTTGCTGTTTTGAGTTTGTTATGATCATATCTTGATCATAACTGACTTTGTGTGAAGATTGTAGCTGTTTGTTGATTTCAGTCCAAGTTCATAGCAGTTTATGATGATTTCAAGCCGTTGTAGCCTTGTTGATGATTTGTAGCTGTTTGATTGATTGTTGATAGTTGAATCTAGTGCTAAGGTGGTGGTTAGCACTAGACTAGAGAATTCAGCACTCCTCTACTGCTCAAAGGTTGCTACAATAGGTGCAAACGCTTCTTGTTTTCAATTCCTCTAAATTGTCAATGGCATGCTTCATTCCTAGCTAAGATCTTTGTTGATTGCATGATAAAAGTTGATTAGACTGTTATTGATTTGCTTCTAGTTATTTTGTAGCTTAAGTGTAGCCTAATCTACTTATTGATTTGATATTTGTCTTAGTTTTTAGCTTAATTCAGTCATTTTAATCTTGTTATCCTATTTGAGTCCTAGTAGTTTTCAATTGCTTGCAACTAGCTTTCATACATCTCATTTTGGTTACTGAATTTGGTTTGATAAAGCTTTTCATTCAGTTTGAACATTAGCTCATAGACTCTCACAAAAATTCTTATAAAAATCAGATAGGGTGTTTGACATTAGCTTATGTTTGATAGTCAAGTGTAAGAAATTGCTTCATTTTGCTTGATTTACAGTTACAAAGTCATAAAAAGTAGTTTTAAACCATTTTACAGTCAATTGTTAAGTCAAAAAGGCAAATGGCACTTTAAAAAGTTTGGGTCATTTTCAGTCAGTTTTGTTCAGAAAAGTTGTGATTTTAATTTAACTAGCATTTACTTGTTTCTTAATGAAATTCCATCAAACCAGTTCTTAATTCTAGGTCATAATATGAAGTTTTAGATTCCATAAGGCATTTTGTACAGTATTCAGTAAACAAGTGGGAATAAGCAAAAATCTAAACCTATAAGCAAATGAATGTTTCTGTAAATGGAATTCTGAATTTTCATATCTCACAATCCTATTCATAAACTAGTCCATTTTCTTTTACAATATCACTTAGTAAGTGCTTGTGGTTGATTTTTGAGATTTTGAGCTTTTTGAAAAAAGCTTGGTCAACGATGGTCAACATAACCCACATTTTAGCTTATTTCAGATTCTGAGCTTATTATTGGATGATTTTGAACAAGACTTGATTTCCCATTCATATTTTGAGCTCATTAATCAGTTTCATTACAAAAATTTAGTTGTGCATGTCTAGATTCCTTTATAGCTTATTTTGTGCTTATTGGAAAGTGCTTATCAGTGTTTTAGCCATTGTTAGCTTATTTCCTCTTACAGGTCTAGCTTATTTTTTATTTTAAGCATTTTGCAAGTGGTTTGGTTAATTTTGGTTGAGAAATAAGCTCAAACGAGCTTATTTGTGTTTGAAACCCGTTTTTAGTTAAAAAATTTCTTAAATTGCATTTCAGTCCTTAATGTTTTGAACTGTTTTAAAACTTGGCTAAACCTACAAGTTTTTAGGGTTTGCTTAAATACAGTCCTTGAACTTTCATAGTTTGTTAAAATCAGTTAGTAAGTTTTGGATTTGTTGAGAATTGGTTAGTTTGTTGCATAGTTTTCATTTTTAATCCTCATAGTTAACTGTTTTTACAATTTCAGTCCTTATACTTGTTATCTTTACATTTTGAGCATTTACTTTTCATAGAATTTACATTTTCAGTCCTTTTAGTTGTAAAATTTACATTTTGAATTTTAATTGAATAAATACTTGGTATTTGCACGATGTTTTACATATAAGTAGACAATATTTTTCAGTTTTGCAAGGCATTGTTTGAATTAGAAAATAGAATATCCAAAAAATATTAACAACCAAAAACAGTTAAAAACCCGATATTATTAGGACTTTCAATTAGACAAGAACTGAGAAAAACAAACTTCATTATACACAATTTCAGTGCTCAAGAACTCCGGTGGGTAGAGCATGTCTGTTTCTGAGGTATCGCCTCCATTTTGGTATGCAACATCGTTACTTAAGTAGGTAAATGTTTCGCCAGGGATCTGTTCAAGTATCCGGTCAGTAATAACTTCGGCATTTTCATTTTTCGGGCACACAATAGCTTTAGACTGGAATGCACTTGCTGTTGGTTTCTTTAAAGTGTCGTCGTCATGTGAATTCTATAAGCTCCGTTAGCCCGTTGTCATCACCAGAGACACAGAACTGTGGCGGTATCGATATCCAATTGCCACTTTCAGGTTCTTCCTCATCTGGTTCGTCGATTTCATTGTTTCCGACTGCAAGCAGCCACGCAACAAACTCCTGAGCTTTTTCTTTTTCATCTACAGTTAGGTCGTCTC
Organism: Glebionis coronaria; assembly: GCA_025667525.1. Taxonomy (NCBI): domain Eukaryota; kingdom Viridiplantae; phylum Streptophyta; class Magnoliopsida; order Asterales; family Asteraceae; genus Glebionis; species Glebionis coronaria. The sequence continues at coordinate 164,516,831 of CM046874.1, forward strand.
TCATTAGCCTCATGTTTTCAGTCAGCGTGTACACTTTAAAGTGTTGCCATAGAGGTGACTGTGATATGGATAAGGTTATCAGCTCAAGTCTTGAAGCCTTTTTTTTCACTGGAAGAGTTTGCCGAAAATCCCCACCTAGAATCACTGTTTTACCACCAAAGACAGAATCTGGCGAGCTCATTAGGTCTCAGAGGGTCTGATCAAATGCTTCAGAGCAACAGCGATTGTTCATAGGTGCCTCATCCCAGATAATAACATCCGTATCAGCCAACAGCCGGCCAAGCTACGTGTTTTTTTATATGACACAATGATTCGTCTGTTAACTCTAAAGGTGTCTTAAATCTAGAGTGAGTTGTACGGCTGGCCGGAAGAAGGAGGGATGCAATGCCAGATGAAGCAACAATTAACACAATCTTCTCTTGTGATCGCAACGATCCTGTGATGGTGTTCCACAAAAAAGTCTTCCCAGTTCCACTATGACCATACAAAAATATCAGTTCTTGCCTGTTTTCCACTGGCGCCAGAGTTATAAGGTCGTAAATTGTGCGTTGGGCAGCATTGAGTTTGCGAAGAGCGTCCAGTGTTTCGTGGAACAACTAGGCCCGATTGTAGTTCCTCTCCTCAATCAGCAGCCTGTTTTTAAGCTCATTCAGAAGTCTCTATGGATGTGAAGGGAGGCCAAACTTCGATAAGGTCCTACCATTATCGGTCAAAATACAAAGGATGTCGTATAAAATATACCCTTTCTTCTCAGCATCGTTTACAAAGTACCCTGGAATACCAACAGTTGTGGACATCCTTGTACCAATGTCGTCAGACATATTTTCCCAGTGTTTTTCCCATAGTTTGCGCGGGTCAGCTATCTCGCAGAATATTAATATCTTTGAAAACAGAGTTCGTGTTTCAGATGCACTTGCATGACCGGCAGATTCCTCCAGAGCTATGTCCCATTCTAGATCGTCCCCTAGGAGACCTAATGCATCGCACGCGGCACGGTAGGTTGGGAAAACACGATTGTCAACGGTCTGTACCTCTGTTGGAGATCTACAACCTTTCCTGTGAGACAAAAGCATCTGAAAGTAGAACAGTTCACCCGCGCTAGGATGCACAAACGCAAGCCTTCCATAAGAATGTTTAGTTTTAACAGCCCTTCGTCTCCAGCTCTTTGCATCTGTGTACCACATGAATTCTGTAGGAAATTTGAGATAGATTAAGTGTCTGCCATTAGTGTTGTTGGCGTTGTACGAATACCATTTAGTCAAGGTAGTCTTTTTTTCTCAGGCAGATTAACTACGACCGAGACATCATCGCGTTCACAAAAATTAACACGCTGCATATTCTCTAAATGAACATCAAGTATCTGTACAGCTGGTTCTCTCATGTGTATGGGGAAATCAAAAATCCTCCAGCAAGCTTCATGAGGACAGATGTACCGACTGTCCACATAATCCTGTATCTCGTCTCTCGGTTTGGGTGGAGGCTGTGAGGAAGTTGACGCTTCACCGACTGGCCTTATAACTTTTGCGAATATCCTATCAGGGCCTTTGGATATATATTTGAATAAATACTTAATCAACATGCTCCACCCGCAGTACTCGACATCTATATGCGCCCTGAAGGTGAGCGAAAGGGTTCGGTTATATGGTACCACATTAGCGTTGTCGAGCTCGAACCCTTTTTTAGTGACACATATGCCTGAGTCCCGCCGTCGATAATGTACGTATCCACCTTCGTCAAAATAGGTACGTTCATTGTACTTTTTGGGAAAGTTTTTGCTACATAAGCCATCCTTCATGCAAGGTGAATTCATGTTAGCTGCCCCACACAGTCCGTGGAGCATAAGTTTGAGACAATACCAAATGTCTCTGGGTCGGTGTTAGGATCTGGTAGTTCCGCTGAAACAAAAGCATCAAGCTCTGCTAGATCGGCAATCTTATCTTTCTCGTGCAGCCACAGAAGTGTATGACAGTGCGGCAGCCCATGCTTCTGGAACTCAATTGTGTAAAGTACTGCGAGAAAAGGGAAAAAACTACAGTCATGTGGTGCAGTGATCACCTTGTTAAGTAAAAAGTATAAGGGAATGAAACTTACGGCTAGTGACAGAGCCAAATGGCTTGGATTCTTTTAAAAACTTAACAAATTCTTTGACCTTCTGTTCAAAGATTTGGCAGGTAGCGTCTGGCCTATCGGGAGTTGACAACAACGGGAACCGGGACATGAATCTGTCTATTTTAGGCCATCTCACGTTGCATGTGAAAGTGATAAAGAATTGAGGGTTCCCCAGAGCACGGCAGAGTGCAAGGGCGTCTAGGTAGTGGTTGTACATGTAGCGAGGACCCCCTGTGAAAGACATTGGCAAAAGAACAGACTGGCCACATTGTATTCCTTCCCTCTCACCCCTGTTCAAGGGATCATACAACCCCGCCAGGTAATCAGACCGGATGTCGTTTTGGCGAGTCCTCACCCAGTCCAACCGGAATTGTTCCAAAGCACAATAGACATTCACAACATATTGTTGGAACAACCTGTCCGTTCTGACTATAAGACCGTAGTCATCTGCGCGTAGGTGCAGCTGGTATTTATAGTAACGATTCATAGAGATTGTGGTTGTTCCATCACCAACCCCATCTCGTCAAATAACCGCCAAGTTTTTATAATACCCAGTTTGGCCAAACACGAACAATACGGGAAATTGAAGAGACATGTACGACTTGTGAAGTTTGTTGACGCGTTGGAGGGGACCGGGCCTGTGTTCAGTAATGACATCGTAATCGGTCCTACAATCCCGACTAGTTTGGAAGACAATACCGCCAATGTCCCTTGCAGTGGGGAGCTCATAACCGCGGACACTAATATATGGGTTTCGCTTAGCATTTGTGTACTCAATCGTTCTTGGTATATAATTGAATTGATCACGGTTAATGGTGGAATTATTGGTGTTGGTCACTAAAAGGGGGAGCTTGATTTTCTAAGTCTACAAATAACATAAATGTAAAACCTATTAAAATTGAAGGAAAATGTCTAACCTTGATTGCTTTTCTAGAGTGAATGTTGCACAATAGAACTTGGTGAAAATATCTAAAGGTAATTTTCTAATTTAAAATAAAGTTGAAAACGTAAATATTGTTGAGTAAAAATAAATACTTTAGAAGTTAAACTAAAATATAAAACTTAAAAAATAAATGACGAAAAATTAAATCTTTAAAAGTAAATTTGAAACTTAAAACTTTGTAAAAATGAAAACCTAATTAAAATGTAAACTTAAAAATAATTGGGACAAAACACTTTTAAAAATAAACTAAATAAAATTGGCGGGAAAAATTAAGGTTTGAAAATAATTTGGAAAACACGAGCTGAACATAAGTCGGAATCCAAACCTTGACCTAAATCGGAATACCCATTCACCACTTAATTCAGAATACTGATGCAAGACCTAGTTCGGAATGTGAGTGATGAAGTTAATCCGGAATACCAATTCTTGACCCAAGTCGGAATATGTGCTTCTGATGTAGTTCGGAATCTGATCCCCAACACAAGTCGGAATGACGAAACCCTTGACCTAATTTGGAATGTTGGCCCTTCACGTAATTCGGGATACACGTGCTAAACCTTGTTCGGAATATAGAATCTTGCACGTAGTTCGGGATACATGTCCCTAACGTAATCCGGAATATACCTTCTTGAAATAGTTCGGAATCCAAATCTAACACATAAGTCGGAATGTATGTTCTGAACGTAGTTCGGAATGTGGGACCTTGATGCAATTCGGAATCCAAGCAACACAACTAATTCGGAATACTTGATTACGTACACGGTTCGGAATGCAACTTCCTGACCTAATTCGGAATCCAGGCAACTCAACTAATTCGGAATACGGGTACACAACCTAGTTCGGAATCTGATTCTTTGATGTAATCTGGAATACACGTCCTAGACGTAATCCGGAATAACCAAACCCCAACTAATTCGGAATGTATGTGTTTGTATGTAAGTCGGAATATGGTACTAATTTTGGAGGGAAAATAAGTTTTACACCTAAATAGGGAAATGAATGCTACTCATAGTTCGGGAAAAGAGGGTTTACACATAAGTCGGAATAAATTGGTATTGCATCCAGTTCGGAATACTAGGGTTTAGAGAATCCGAACTTAACCAAAATAAGCAAAACTAAATAAGCACTTTACCAAAACTTAAACCAAATCAGATTTTAGAAAAAGCTAATAACACACAATTTAAAAACTTTTAAAAACACTAAATAAGCAAAAATTTAAAATCAACTTTTTTATAAAATATTAAGCTATCAAAATCAACTTATTTAAAAACTAATAAACCTAAAAAATTAAGCAATAAAAAATAATCTAAAAACCTCAAACACACCAAACCAATAAGCACAATCCAATAAGCAAATCAATCATGTCATTAACAAAATTAAACCAACTACATGATTAATTAAGCAAAACAATAGATTATGATTAAGAAAGGTAGGATGATAATTTATTAAAAAGCTTGATTATATTAAAAATTAAGATCAAAAATTACCAGATGAAGGTTTGATAATCTTGAAAGAAAACTAGAGAGAAGAAAAATAAAAACACACTTAATTACCTACTAAAATTAAACACTAAAAATTAACTCTTCTCTAATGACTATTTAGAAATCTATTTATAGGGGAAGGAGTAGGTGCTTGTTTCTTCCTCTTTTCTTCTTTGTCTTTCTCGTCTTTTAAATAACTTGCTTTCTCGACTTTGTCTCGGGATTAGTCGAATAATAACTTGAACTTGTCTTCTAATTTTCTTCTTTAAGTAGACTTGATTCTTCGACTTTGTTAAACTTTTGTCTTTAGACTTTTTCTTCGATAAATCTTCAGAATAGGCCTTTGACTTCCGTTCTTCTTGCAATTTTGATCTTTGGACTTCGTATTTTGTCTTTTTCTTCGATAAAAGCCCGTGAAAGCCCTTGTTTTCTTCCTTTTTCATCTTTTGGTCCTAAAACACAATAAAAACACAAACCACGCATAATTTTGACTTTTACAACATTAAATACACGTTTTGGCTTGGTTTATAATATAGTTAAGTGGTAAAAGGATGGGTGTTTTCACACCTATCAAATCTCCTACACTTGACCATTGCAATGCCCTCATGCAATGTATTAATTACAAAGCAAGATTTACATTTTCCATCATAATTAACCTTCATTGGCCTTTATTAAACACAAGACATAAAGGAACTCAAAAAGATAGAAAATTACAAAATATTTAAAAGGAAGAAAACAAGTAAAGAAATCAAAGACTTACATTAGGGTTTAGGCAAGTCATGAATGTTTATCATCCTCAAGTTTCACGTTCCCCAAACCAAGCTTAAAAATGAGATCATTGTTATTATAAGTTAGCAAACTAACAATCACTCATGTGGCCCAATTATTCACTTAGACTCCCTTATTCCTAGGTGTATCTCTTATATTTTATTGTTGTCTTGAATGATCTAGAGGATGCATTGTTGACTTATTTTGATAGTTATTTAGGCTGAAAATAAAGTAGGACGATTTAATCAATAGTTAGCTAAAGGAAAAAATCTTTTAAAACTGCTTCTCGAAACCTCATAAAGCTCATATCTTGTCATAACTCGCTTCACGATTTGAGACCTTTCTCGGGTCGATCTTTGGCATTGACTTCATACTTCAAATCTTGAGAGACGTTCATGAAATAATGGTCTTCTCTTCATAATAGGAATTCTTCAGTTAAACTTTTTGAGAGATTCTTCATACTTGGACCACGACTTCTTCATTTTTATCCAATATGTATTTGGTATTTTGATATACAACGATCCGCCTCCTTTTAGGACTTGGATCTGTTTATCCTCATACCTTGTTAGGGCCTTTTTGGATAGATTTCTCCATGATCTTTTAGGGGAGTATTTGCTTTTCGTCGTGTGTCTCGATCCTTCATATTGATTTTTGATAAATGATTCTTCATATCACTTTTGGATCTTTAGCAACAAAATGTAGCCCTCATGTCTTGTTAGGACCTTTTTGGACTCGCCAATCTTCGCATCCCGCTTCCCGCTTCAATAAGTTATGCCTTGGCTATGAACTCTAATTAATATCGAGCAGCTTTTAAACGATCTTGTGCTAGAAGCTAAGTAACTTTTCAAATCGTACAACCTTACTTATTGCAATTAAATTTATTAACAAGCGATGGGAGAAAAAGCTCATAATTAACTCACATAAATTCATGAAAGAATACCAAACTTATAATTGACTCTATCATCTCTCGTTCTCCACAATTTAAAATCTCAAGGAATGAGACTCGTGGATTCTTAGCCTATTAAATAAAAGTTTTGGGTTTTCAATTCATCTATAGGATCTTGCAACTTCTTAGATTTTTTCAAGTTTAGAATTCGCATTTTAAAGTTCCCTTGATAAACGACTTTCTAGGATCAATTATAGGAACTTGCGAAAAGTTCTTGTTCTTAACCCGTAAGAGTTAAGACTTTCGCGTTTTAAAGTTCCCTACATAAAAGCCTAGCAAAACTTGACTTAAACACGTTAAGGATACTAGCTAGAGTAAACTTAGATAAGTAAACTCGGGTTGAGTCAAAAGATTCATGACTTTTGAAAAATTAAAACCACTTTATTAAAAATTTATTCTAGCAAAGAAAGTAAATAACGATAACAAAGGAAAATACTACTATACTACTAGGCCAAAATAGATTAAAAATTTTGAAAAATGTCGAAAAATCAATTTTTCCGGTTAAAATGAGGACAAATTAATGGAAAAGCCCACTTAACTTCGATAGAAGTCCCCCCTACACTTGATATAAACATTGTCCTCCATGTTTAAGCATGTGGGAGTAAACTCCCCTACACTTAGGACATTGTGCACTTTATTTAAATCTTGCTAAGGAAAGGACAACTATAGTGATTTCAACATGAACATATAAGATATGAAATATTGAATCACGACAGTTTAGGATAGAACCGGGAAGACGGGATCACGGGTCGTCAAATATCATCAAAAGTGCTCTTTGAAGCTTTAATCCCTGCACATTATAAGAAACAAGACAACAAACCCTATGTAGCTCCCCCTACACATATTATGAAAACGGGTAAAAAGGATAGATCATTGGGTTGCCTACCGAGAAGTGCTTGTTTTTGTTAACCGAGTCACAAGCCTGACTCGACCCAGAACTAATTCAAGGGAAACGTGGTGAGGGATGAAATCATCTCATGAGAGATGTCTAATGTATGAATTTTTTCAGTTCTTTTAAAAGTCTATTTATCGTTCCTCGACTCGACTCGAATTGAAATCCAATTTTATCGTAACGATTATTCGTTTTTGGTTATAATACTTGATTGAAAATCTATTTTTTATTTAACCATAAAGCAAAAAAAAATATAAAAATACTATATATGTATACGTACTATTATAAGTATAAAGTGCAAATACCGCAAGTAAAAATCAAAGTAAAATATAAAATGCACAAGTAAAAGGTAAACAAGATTTAATAAATTGCTAGACGAAAATAAAAGGACAAATGCAAAAATATTAAAAATGCCAAAAACGTAAATGTAAACTTTATTCTAAAAATGTAAAACTTATTTTTTTAATACCATGTAGAAAAACCAAACTTTCACACTAAACAAATACTTTTTTTTAAATATACTAATACAAGTTTTATAAAATCTAAATTTAATAAAAATTAGAAATCTATTAAATCTCTACTTGATGAAAAGGTACAATGAGTTTAGCTAGTATTCGTATTATAGCATTCTACCAATCTAACTAGCACTAGAACTAGCCCACAAGAATAATAGCCCAACGGCTAAAACGATATCCAGTATAAACGATATGCAGTACATGTTTAAGAGCAACACTATTAGTACAATTATTCTAACAGATTATTCTAAAATAAAGCCCAGCTCTTTACGAACAAAAAAACTAACACTTAAGCAAAAACTAGTTATGAACCAAAACTACAACTACTAATAGCAGACTGAATAAAGTAGTTCTACACTAAGAATTTCAGAAAATGAAATAGAATACTACCGTCCTTCCAAACCTCCGCTGATGTCGAGCTATGAACCGATCAAACTGAACAACGTCGACACTATGAACTGATCTTTAAACATACCGAAACTGATATCATAAACTGATCTCGGTGCTACACCGAGAACTAGTGAATCCACAAAAAGTTGTACTAGATCTTCACGCTACATCTACTATTACGAACAACCACTTCAAAAACTTCATGAACATAATAAGCTCTTTTTTTTCTTTTTTTTAATGAACAAATCAAAAGCTTAAATCAAATTAGGCAACCGATTGAAAGCTTAACCCACCTGGGAACTTCACTTTCGAATCAATACAATCCCACTTTCAAACTGAATAAAAATCGAAACACATCAACAGAAAATATAACCAAACTTTTTATCATTAATCGAAAAGTAAATACAAAGTTTTTATAAAAATATTAAAGCTGTGAATGAAAAGTAAAGAAAAGAACTGGATATTATTTCGAACTGAAGAAAAGAAATAAACAAAATCTGCGTATATATTGAAAAATAAAATAAAAAAATTACTTAAACTAAATCTACTATCTAAAAGAAACGTAGAAAAGAAGAAAAATAATGAGATGCCCCTCAAAAATAGATGTGATCTATCTATATGATGAAGGGATAAGATTTTGGATTGGGCTCATGGGCTTTTGTTGTAATCGGGCCTTCAATCTTTAGTTTAAATCCAAAATCGAGCTTTAGTGGGATGATGGGCTTGTGGGCTGTTAGGAATTTTGGAGTCCATTTGACAATTAATGGGTCGGTCCGACCCATTTAAATGGTGTCGGGTCGGCCCAATAAAACACGAATGCACCGTCAAACTCGATTTCCCGTGCTCTTTTCATTCCTCGTGCACGTTTTTGCTCTTTTTCTTTAATATTCGCTCCTTTTCTTCAATATTCGTACCTACAATAATAAATAGCAAATATAAACAATATATGCACTAAAAATTTATTTTTGCTATTTATTATGCGAAAAATGAAGGGAGATTAGCACTAAAATCACGAATAATTACGTGTTCAACACACCCCAACACTTAAAACGTTGCTTGCCCCCAAGCAACTATTATCACAAACGTTAAATCCAAAAATAATTTAAAACTATTTTATTCGAAATTGCTTTGTTAATAAAATAAAAATAAAAATCCATAGTGACCCGCCATGCTTGACTTTTTATTCAAGGTATAAGGATCATAGAACGGGAAACACGCAAACTGGGTGTCTCCAGGGAATAAATAACGTCATCCTCTTTTTATTACTCCCAACTAAACTTAAATTCCTTGTGCAAACGTTTTGGCAAAATGCTAACACTACTTATACTAATAACCTATGTAAATATAACTTTTTACTCCTATGATTATAAAAGACTAGGCAAGTGTGTTCATTTTCAAAATTTTGATCGTTCAAATCGACATTTGTTATGGTTGCTAATCATCTAAGTGGAATATTAGACTCACCGAAAATGACGAGATTTAAGTTTCAAAAATGGCCTTTCCCATGTAGCGGCTTTCTTCTCGGAACATCTCAACCTCATCGGTTAAGTGCCCGGGCTTTTGACACCCCACGGAGAATAGTACCGGGATCGGCGGGATTTCGAAATCAAAGATCTTGAAATCACCGCTAAGCTAATAAAAGATACTTAGATGAAAAACAACGACGGTAATTAGAGACTGAAGATTCAAAGGAGAGATCACTCCATGTAGTGACTTTCTTCTCAGCTTTTCCTTTAGCAAAGCTTAGGAGGCTAGGTTTTTACACCCGAGAGAATAGTATCAGAGCTTACGGGACCTTTGACTTCTACACTCTCTAATACCGTCTAAACTCTTATACAAAGTTGACGAATTCTAGTTCAACTTCTTTAAATTTAAGAAAAAGCAAGTTTCTCACAATTATAATTAAAACAACAAAAAAAAAACATTTATTCATTTACTCGACTCTTCTAACGCTATTGAACACCTTTTTTTTATTTTTTTTATTTTTTTTTCAATTTTTTTTTTCTCTTTTTTTTTTCGATTCGATTTTTCTTTTTTTTTCAAGATATTTATTCACGCAACATTATTTCAAATTTAAGAAAGTATGCTTTCACTCAAATTTAAATAAAAAATTGAACTAGGACTCTATATCAAAATTGCATAAGAATTTATTTTTGCATAACAACTCAATTTTTAACGTTCAAAGGCTTGAAAAAAAACACACTTATTTAGTCTAGTTATAATCTAAGAGGAAATGCCATAGGTTACTCATATAAGCTCTAAAGAGAACCAACTACTCCACGTTTATCATTTTCATTTGCACAATTCCTAAAAGTTTAGTCTAAAAGTTAAGGCAGCAGCCAGATCAACACTCAGGTAGAGTCAGGATCCCCTTTGTTCTAGCCTACGGGACAAGTCAATCACGCACGGTCAAAAACATTTTATCATTTTTAATAAAATAAAAACAAACAGACATTTGATCAAAATAGGATGCAAGAGGGCAAACAAGTAGGCATGAATATGATCAATATGATATGTCATGAATATGATCAATATGATATGTTATGACCATTGGAATAGTTAATTGTATTAGGTAGACTATGAGGTATGTAGTTCATCCTGGTCATAGTAGTAGTAGGAGCCAGTCGTGCTCCTGGTCCTAGTTAAAGTCAAACTTTATTATTTAATTATTATTCTGTTAGGATATGCATGAGATATATTAGGAAAGGATATGCATATCAGTTTTACACGTTTTGTTTAGTGATGTATTAGGGTTTCCTTGTAGTATAAAAAGAACCTTAGGCAGAAGGGTTACAAACACCTTCATCAAACATAATTCTAGTTATAATTAATATTATAAATCCTTAGAAAAGGATCAAGTCATTATAGTTATTATGTTCTTCTTTATAGTATTTGTATTCCACACTTACTTTGTGTATAGAGTCTCTTTGTGAATAGACTTGTGATTACAGAAGTCGTTCACCGTTCCTGACAGGCTGCAAGATCCACATCTAGTGGACCCAACAAGTGGTATCAGAACCTGGGAGAGTCTCTGTACAAGAAGAATCAATTTTTGTTATTACTGACATTTTTGTTTAATCATGTCTGCCTCAAGTTCTACTCAAACAGGAGAAGATAGTACTCCTAAAACTCTGCAACCTCAGCAGATCGTTGCTACGGTTTCCAACACAAATGGTAAGTTTCCTCTTCTGAAAAAGGACGAGTATGATAGTTGGGCAATGAAGATGGAATGGTGGATCACCAACACTGATCAAGAACTTTGGAAGATTATTCTGAATGGGAACAGCAGGAAGCTGACTGGAAGAGACAAGAATGGTAATATTACTCTTCTTGACCCTAAAACTAATGAAGAGATCACAGCCATTCAGAAAGAGGTCAAAGCAAAAACTATTTTGCTTCAATCCCTTCCTGATTATCACATGGGTGACTTCTACCATTTGGATGATGCTAGAGAGATCTGGAATGGAATAAAAGCAAGATTTGGTGGGAATGAGGAGTCAAAGAAAATGCGAAGATCCATGCTGAGAGATGAATTCACATAATTCAAGATCTCAGAAACTGAAGCTATCCATCAAGGGTATGACAGGTTCCAAAATATATTGAGCCAGATGAATCAACTTCGGTCGAAACCTGACGACGGTGATATTAATGCAAGATTTCTTAGAGCCATACCCTACTCATGGAATCTGGTGGTAATCTCTCTCAAAGCAAAAGTTGGGCTTGACTATCTCAATTTTGATGATTTATTTCATAAGCTCAAAACTTTTGAGCCTCATGTGAGGGGATATTCAAGTGATTCTTTTCCCACTCCTGCTAATTCTGCCTTTGTTAGTTCTATGGGATCCAGTCCCATGTCTTATGCTAGTAGCCCAAGCAATACTATGTCTTCTCAACATACTTTTCAACATACTTCTGCTCCTGAACCAACAGCCAAGTCTGGTAGCATGGTAGAAGTTGTTCTTCATTCTTTTGTTGCTGACGTTGATGCTCAACAGCAACTTGCTTTTGATGACTTCAAACAGGTTGATAAACTTGACATGGATGAAATGGATCTCAAATGGCAGATGGCCATGCTCACTCTTAGGGTTCACAAGTTTGAGAAGAAAGCCGATCGAAAGTTTAATTACAACCCAAGAGAGCCAGCAAGGTTTGACAAAAGCAAGGTGCGATGCTATAACTGCCAGCAGCAAGGTCACTTTGCAAGGGAATGCCCTAACAAGAATGAGTAGGAGAAGAGCAGATATTCAGCTTTTAAGGTTCAGGAGGTAAAGGATGACAAGAAGGCATTAGTGTCTGTTGACTCTATGGTCAACTGGAATGATCATCAGACTACTTCATTGGAATCAGCTGAGCCATCTACTGACGTGTTTGCAATGATTGCTGGGAATCTATCTGATGCAGAGGAAGCAGACGAGTTTGCTCTTATGGGCATCTCACCTCATGTACAACATTGTCCTCTTGGTTGTCATGATAAATATTCAGAATTGTTGTCCCAATATAATGACTTAAATGATCAGAATGATAAGTATTTTTTAGAGGTTCAAGCCTATAAGGCTTCTTTAAAAACATTAGAACAACAAAAGAGGTGGCTTCAAGATACTCAACGTGAGTATAAGGATAGAATTAGGATACTGAACATCGATTTAGAAAACACAACAAATATGCTTAAATACACAGAAAAGGTAAAAGATGACAGTATCAAAGAAAAACAAGATATGAAAGAAAGATTAGATGCTACACTTTTGAGATTTGAAAAATGGCAAAAGGCACCTAAAAATATTTCAAAATTAATCAATAGTAGCATGTCTGGTAGGACTAAAAGAGGGTTAGGATTTGACAAATATATTGATTCAGAAGATGTGTTTGATTTATCTTTTTCGAGTGTCTTTGATCCCGACAAAGAGGAAGAGGGAGAACCTAGTTACAATAGGTTTAAACCAGCAGCAGGAATGCATGCTGTCCCTCCACCTCTTACTAGAACTTTCATGCCCACTTCTAGGCATAATGACTTGGATGGATCACAGATGCATGAGTCCCCAAAAAGTTCTACTAATTCTAATGACTTTGTCTCGTGTACTTTCAGTGACAAAGCCAGTGACTCTGCATCAAGTGGTTCAAGTGAAGAGTCGAGACCTACAAGTTCCAAGTCGAATGATCATGCTGCTACTGGTGCTAGGAAGTGTGAAGAGAGAGTTGCTTTTAATTCAACAGTGTCTAGTCCTGGTTTATTGAGTCCTAGGAAGACTGATTCTCCTAGAATTATGTGTAATAAAGTTAGCAGTATGAAACAATGTCATTCTAATAAAAGGTCGTTTAAAACATGTTTTGTTTGTGGAAGTTCATTTCATTTGATTAAAGATTGTGATTTTTATGACAAACATTCTTCTGTTCATCAAGCATGTCCTGCTCCTGGTCCACCAGGAGTTGTTCCATATTCTACTAGAAGACTAAATCCAAGTGCTCAATCGTTTTCTTCTTCTAGAAGGACCTCTCCATTAGCTTCTGATCATTGGATTAACATCAAATAGAACAACCAGTAACTATTTTTAGAATTTTAATCTAATTTATCCACATAATTTTGACCACATGTATTTTGGATTGGGAAATTTGGGAACTGCTGTTAAGCCCTCAGCAGGTTGTTCTTGGTCAAACAATAATACCAATATGATGAATAGGCAACCAAAGAACAACGATGGATCTCATCAATCTTCTTGGCTATCTACTAAAGATCCACAAGGCAGGCTCAAACCTGAAAAGGTTTGGGTCCCCTTAAGACACTAACATTTGCATCTTTATTATCTTGTTGTTATAGGTTACACCATACCAAGATCCTACTCTAGGAATTGTTGATAGTGGATGCTCTAGGAGCATGACAGGAAATAAAAGTCTTCTATCTAACTCTGTACCATTTCAAGGCGGAAAGGTCTATTTTGGTGGAGGTGAAGGCAGGATCACTGGCAAAGGAACAATTCAGACGCCCAATCTTAATTTTGAGCAGGTCTACTATGTGGAAGCACTTCAACACTTCAACTTGATATCTGTCTCTCAGATTTGTGACAAGAAGCAGTTTGTCCTCTTTACATATACTGATGCACTTGTGCTATCCAAAGACTTTAAACTTTCGGATGACTCACAGGTTCTACTCAGAATTCCAAGAAGACACAATCTCTATAGCATCAAGCTGAATGAAGTCAACCCTACTGGTCAACTAGCATGTTTGGTTGTTAATGCCTCAGAAGATGAAGCCACTCAATGGCACAGAAGGATGGGACATGTGAACTTCAAGACCATTCACAAACTAGCAAATATGAACCTGGTCTCTGGTTTACCTCCCAAGTCATTTAGAAATGATATTAATTGTCTTTCTTGCAGCAAAGGCAAACAACATAAAGCATCCTTCAAGGCCATTACTGCTCTCAGCCTTATAACTGAACCATTGCAGCTACTACACATGGATTTATTTGGTCCTACCTCTATTAGGAGCATTGACCACAAACAATTCTGTCTGGTGGTAACTGATGGATATAGCAGGTTTACGTGGGTTTTCTTCATGGCTGCCAAGAGTGAGACCTACTCAATTCTAAAAGATTTTATTACACTTATAGAGAATCAGTTGTCCAAGAAGGTTAAGGGTATTCGATGTGATAATGGAATCGAGTTCAAAAATACAGACCTCATAGCACTTTGTAATTCTAAAGGCATCAAAAGAGATTATAGTGCAGCAAGAACTCCTCAACAGAATGGCGTGGCAGAAAGAAAGAACAAGACTCTAATAGAAGCAGCAAGAACAATGCTTGCCGATTCCAAGCTTCCAACCATGTTCTGGACAAAAGCTGTTAATACTGCAAGTTATGTTTTGAATAGAGTTTCTATTACAAATCCTCACAAGAATACTCCTTATGAGCTCCTAACAGCCAAAGTTCCAAATATTGCTCATTTGAAGCCATTTGGGTGTCCTGTCACCATTCTGAATACTAGTGACTATTTGGGGAAATTTGATGGCAAGGCAGATGAAGGATACATTGTGGGATATTTAGGTCACTCTCGGGCTTATCGTGTCTACAATCTCCAAACCAAGCGAGTAATTGAAACTATAAATCTCAGGTATTTTGAGGAGAAGTCAAACATTCAAGGCAAGGACCCTGAATGGTATTTTGATCTTGATTATCTTAGTGATTCATTAGGATATTTTCGTTTCAAAACTAACCATGATGCAGGTCCACAAGTGTTTTCAACTTCTAGTACAGGTGCTCACTCTAGTCTTTTTGACTTAGATGACGAGGATGATATTTTTGTTGTTCCATCCTATTCCACCACAGTCTCTCCTACTCCTCCTAGGGATGCAACTCTATTGGATGTTTTGGATTCACAAGTATCTCTTGACACATTACTAAAACAACAACAAGAAGCTACTACAGCAGCTGCTCAAGGTGGCTTTGAGTTTCCCTTGAATACGCCTACTGACAAAGCTGCTCCTAGTACTCCAACTACTACTCCTAGTGCTAGTTTAATACCTATTGGTAGTCCGACTAGTGAGTCTACTTCCCATAATAGATTCTCAAGTCCTTCTGACCTGGGGAACCATCAAAAGAAGTCTTCTACCAAGCTGGATGATATTCATAAACAACCAATAGATGGCATTTTCAACGCTGCTTCATATGATGATGACTTTGTTGGGGATCTTAATAACTTGGCACCAGAAGTGGAGGTAGCTTCCAATCCAGTGTTGCAATCACACAAAGATCACCCTACTACTCAAATCATTGGAGATCCTAGTTCTACTGTCAAGACACGCAGAATGCATAAGAAGGCGATGTCTGATCATCATGCTCTTATGAGCTATATTGAAGATCAAAAGCGTAATAATCATACGGACTTTCAACACTGTTTGTTTGCTTGTTTTCTTTCACAGGTGGAACCTAGATCAGTCTCTCATGCTCTTGAGGATCAAAGTTGGGTGGAAGCTATGCAGGAGGAAATGCAGCAATTCTTGTTTCATAATGTTTGGATCCTAGTTGACTTGCCGGATGGAAAGACAGCCATTGGTACCAAATGGATTCTCAAAAACAAGAAAGATGCACGGGGTATTGTGGTGAGAAATAAGGCGAGGTTGGTTGCACAGGGTCATACACAACTTGAAGGCATTGACTACACTGAAGTTTTTGCTCCTGTTGCTCGGATTGAGGCCATTCGTCTGTTTTTGGCTTTTGCTTCCTATATGGGTTTTACAGTTTTTCAGATGGATGTCAAGAGTGAATTTCTCTATGGCAAGATTGATGAGGAAGTTTATGTCACTCAACCTAAGGGCTTTGTAGATCCACTTCATCACAAGAAAGTTTACAAGGTGGTCAAGGCTCTTTATGGACTTCATCAGGCTCCTAGAGCTTGATATGAGCGTCTCTCGACTTTCTTGTTGAAACATGGCTATAGAAGAGGCACAATTGACAAAACACTATTTCTTAAGCGGAACACCAAGGACATTATCCTTGTTTAGGTGTATATGGACGATATTATTTTTGGTTCTACTAAAAAGGAATGGTGTGATGAGTTTGAACAACTGATGAAGGGTGAATTTCAAATGAGTGCTATTGGAGAGCTTACATTTTTCCTTGGTCTTCAAGTCAAGCAACAGTCGGATGGGATCTTCATAAGTCAAGATAAATATGTTCATGAGATCCTTCAGAATTTTGATATGGATCCTCTTAGACCAGCAGCAACACCTTATGAAGTTGCTAAAGTCAAACTCAAGAATGAGCCAGATCCTCCGGTAAATGTTCACATGTACAGGTCTATGATTGTCTCACTCATGTATTTGACTGCATCACTCCGGATATCATGTTTGCAGTAAGTGCTTGTTCTAGACATCAGGTGGCTCCAACAGTTTCTAACTTGAATGCAGTCAAGAAGATTTTCAAGTACATTAAGGCTCAACCCAAGCTTGGCTTGTGATATCCTAAAGAATCACCTTTTGTTCTTGAAGCATATAGTGATAGTGACTATGCAGGTGCTAATAATGACAGAAAATCTACTACTGGTGGTTGTCAATTTTTGGGTCGAAGACTTATTTCATGGCAATACAAGAAACAGACGATCGTAGCTACTTCTTCAACAGAAGCTGAATACGTTGCTGCTGCTAGCTGTTGTGGACAAGTTTTGTGGATCCAAAATCAGATGCTAGATTATGGGTTCAATTTTATGAACACCAAAATTTTCATTGACAACCAAAGCACTATCTGCATTATGAAGAATCCTGTTTTTCATCAACGTACAAAGCATATTGAAATTCGGCACCATTTTATACGGGATGCCAATGAGAAGAAGTTGATACAGGTTCTTAAGGTTCATACGGATGATAATGTTGCTGATCTGTTGACTAAAGCCTTTGATGGTCCTCGGTTCAACCACTTGGTGGTTCACATTGGGATGGTCAATCCTTGAGACCTAGGATTGAGGGGAGGCTAAGCCTAAGGGGAGGCTTAGTGTACATATTTATTTGCACAGACTAACATATTGGTAGATTTTAACAACAGATTGAATGGGTTCTGGTGGTGTGTGTTACTCCTAGTGGAGGTTTTTGCTCACTTCTGATGGTTGTCTTCATTCATGACTGGCTTCTAGTCCTTAATGGTTATCTTCTAGTCAATCTTGGTTGGCTTCTAGTGGATAAAAATCCTTCTTAGTCAAGTGATGGTTGACTTCTGGTCTTGGTTTGGGACACTGTTCACTTTGTTGACTTCTGTTGACCAGATTCTGCTTCTAGTGTTGACCATTGTGCGCTTTGACTTTTAGTCAACGCATGCAAATTCTGGTATATATCCTCTTATTTAACTTTGGTAAATTGGGATTTGCAAATAATGATAAAAGGGGCCTGTGGTTACTTTGCATTAACTGCCTAATTTGAAAGGGCAACTCCCATTATTAGGGGTCAATGAACAGTTACTAGACCATTATTTATGGTCAATAACCCCCTTGACTCATTCATCACAATCATAACACACACATCCGCTCCTACTCTCTCAAACCCTAACAAATCATCTTCCATTTCTTCGGATCATCATTAATGGCTGCTTTGATCTACCAAACCGCTCATAATAAGGTCACTTATCTTGGAGATGGTCCTCAACGTGATGACTTCACAGACATTCTGGAGTTTATTGAGGCTTCTAACCTCAGGTATGCTTTTACTGTGTGCCCCATTCTTTATGATAGTGTAATCCGTTAGTTTTGGGGTTCTGCTACTCTTGTGGCTTTAGTTGGTCGTCCACGTGAACTCCATGCTACCATTGATGGCCGTTCTTATGTGGTTATTGAAGCTTCTATTCGGAGTTCCATTCATCTTCAAGATGAAGGTGGTGTTGTTTCCATCCCCAATGCTGAGGTTTTGGAGGGGATGGCTGCTATTGGGTACAATCATGGGGGGAAGTTTAACTTCCAAAAGAATCGGTTTTCCCCCCAATGGAAGCTTCTAGTGCACTTTTTAATTCATTGTTTAAGCCCCAAGTCTGGGAGTTGGGATGCTTTTCCTACTCCTTTGGCTACTGGTCTAATCTGCATAGCACATGGTAGGGTATTTAATTTCTCTCGCTATTTGTTTGATGGGATGGTTAGCAATCTGTCTAGTGTTGGTTCTAGGAAGAAATTTTTGATTTATCCTAGGTTTTTACAGCATATACTTGTTTGTTTACCTCGTGATAGGGAGGAGTATGAGCCTTCTAAGCTTACTGCTAAAGTATACTATAACATGGCTCATGGGTTTAGCGGGGAGTGGAGGCCCCTTACTGATGCAATGTTCGGCCTTGCTCAAGGTCCTCCTGATGTTGTTCCTCCGGTTGACCAAGCCGAGGAGGAACCTCAATTAGGTGATGACCCAATGGAGGAGGAGCATCCTGCTGGTGGTGCACCTAATGTGGTTGTGGAAGAGCCGGTTGAGGAGGTGGTGGTTGAAAGGCCATCCACTTCCAAGGCTGCTCCTTCTTCAATGCCACATTCGTCTCCATTTGTGGATAGCCCCCCCCCCCCTCCTAGTCCTGTTCCACACTCTTCTGATAAGCCTTCTGGTTCTCGTGCTCATGATGATGACCCCTTTATTGCTTCTGGTTCCAATGAAGCCTTCCCAGACCCAAGTCCTCTTGGTGGGAACGCGAAAGATCCTATTACACTTACTTCTTTACTTGATCTCATGCACAGGTACCATGAACGGATTCTTTCCTTAGAAGCGGATTTGAATCAACATCGTAAGCTTACCCGGGAATTTGTTCTTCCCATGGCTGATCGGATTAAAGCCTTGGAGACACAGCAGAGGCGAAGGAAGAATCATGTGGTTCAATCTGATTCTGATGAGGAGGTTGAAGATCTTGTGGAGGATGGTTTGAATTTGTTGGCGAAGGCTGCCTTTGCTGCTAAGTTGTATGATGATCTGCCGATTCCTCCTACTTCCTCCAGCATTCCTTCTCCTGCTGCTGTCCCTACACCAAAGGAAGATGTTGCTGGTACTACTGCTGGTTCCACTGCTGGCCCATCTCATGATCCAAAGGGGAAAGCCCCCATGACTGATGCTCCCTCACCCCCTCGCAAGCGTACACGCAGACAACTTGAGGAGGATAGATTGGGTGAGGAGGCTGCTCAAAGGATGCAAGCAAAAATTGACCAAGCTGCTCGGGCTGAGGAGGAAGCTCTTCAGAAGCAGAGACGTGAAAAGTTGCAGCATGATGCTATGCATTGGGATGATAGCGATTGGATGCGGGTGCTGACTATTCTTACCTCAGATTATTCCCAGTTTACTGATCTCTTGGGTTCTGATGTGAATGAGCATAATTGTATTCCTCAATCTATGGTGTTAATGCGCAAGCAACAGTTAGCGCTTGCTGCTCAACTTCGTGAAAAACGTAAGAACAGGCCTTTGATGAAAACCGAGGAGCGAAAGCAGATGTAGCGGTATGTGAAGTATCAGTCGGCTGCTTATTTCACTGTTGGTTGGACATGGGAACGGGTTCGGGCATTGTCTTTTGATGAGCTTAAGGCGCTCTATGAACGAATGATCAAGCATCAGAGCACCCCAATTCCGAAGCGTTTCATCTATCTTCCTCCTCCACGTGTGGTTCATACTTCTCAACCTGTTGTTGCTTCTGGTGCTACATCTGATGCTCCTCTTGGTTCTGCTGCTATTCCATCGGTTGTTGATGTTTCTACTGTTGGTACCACCCCTACACCTTCGGTTGCTCCTCCTGTTTCATCTCTAGGTCCTACTACCACCACCACCTATGCTACCACTACCACCACCACTGCTACTCATGCTATGGCATCACCATCACCACCCGTGCCTGGTCCTCAACCTATTCTTTCTTCTGGTGCAGCTTCTGTTGATCCTTTGGATGTGCAAGGTATTGATTCTACTTCTGCTGATCCCACTCCTGCTGCAAAGGTAAAGGTAAAGGTTGAACCCTCGCCTAGTGCTCCCACTCCTCGCCGTTCCATTCGCAAGCAGTTGGCTCGACGTGCTAGACGTGGCAAGTCTGTTCCCTATGAGAAGCGTGCTCCCAAAAATCTTATTGATGCAGCTTCCGATAGTGACTCCGAGTTGCCATTGGGTAATGGATCTATTACAGGTTGGACGGTTAAGCCTTCCACGACTCTACCTGGTACTGTCTCCCATAGGATTACCATTAGTGATGGTTATGTTCGGTATGCTTCGGGTTTGCAAGGTATTTTGTCCTGGGCGGATCGAAAGGATCTTATGGCATTGTATGGGTTTGTGGATGTTGGTATGCCTGTTCATCCTAGTGAAGTGCCCTCCTGGCCTGGTCTGAGAATGTGTGCTGATTTGAAAATGATGCTTGATTCTTCTCCACATGCTCCCCTTTCTGGTGTCTGGAAGGACCAGCCAACATGGGTTATCACGAGATGGAAGTTATATGCTGGTTGTGGTGTGCATGTCTTGGATTTGGAGTCTGGTCCTATGGTGTTCATGCTTACATATTTGGATTATCCGTTGACGATTGCTTCGATGGAGGCCATGCTTGCTTGTCACTTGCAGATTTCTAATGCCCCTTCCGGGAATGAGTCTTCTATGGCAACTACACTGGTGGAAGGGATCCAAGCTCGATTGCAAGCTGATAAGGTGGCTGCTTCTGGTCTGTGATATGGTTGGTTTGTAAGTTTTTATGTTTTGTGTTTTTGATCATCTGTTAATACTGCAATTCTTTTCACCAATATGTATAGTGATTGGTGACTTTCATTCATTATAGTTAAAAAAACAAAAAAAAAATACTTTTTATATAATATTTGCTTATACTTTAAACAAATCATGGATTTTACACTTGTGAATAAAATACCATCTGCTGATTCAAACTTTGGGTTCCTGTTGCTGATTCACACTTGTGCTGGTTGCTTGTTTCATCTGGTGTTGGACTTGGTACTCACAACAAATGGTCCTCAACTCACCATGTCTCACCGACAAGAAAGAGTTGATTCACCTTGAGGGTACGGCTCCTGGTGTGATTCTCAAATCCGTTGATGGTTGCCACGTTACCCAAAACTGGATGGTTTTCACTTGCCATGGTCCTAGACTGAAAAGTGGCTAATCCAAGGGGGTACGGCTCTTGGTAAAGATTTTATCAAATCCGTTGATAGCTATAATAGCTTGCTTAAAGCTATAGGGTTTTCAACTCACCGATGCTTCATTGCTAAGAGTTGGCGAGTCCAGAAGGGTACGGCTTCTGGTAAAGACATATCAAATCCGTTGACGGTTGTGACGGTTTGCCTAAAATCATCAGGGTACCCCCACTCACCATTGATTCACGTTCTAAGAGTTGGGTTGGGTTCTGGTCTCCCAGGGTGATGCTTATTCCACCAGAAAGACTGGCTAGCCCAAGAGCGAGCAGCTACTTGGTAAAGGCTCGTCAAATCTGCTCATGTTGCTGTAAAGATTCAACACGATGCTGATTTGTTTCAAGCTTTGGAGAAGCTTCTAGTGTTCCATGTTGCGTTGTTTCTTTTGTTGTTTCAATCCTCAAGCTTTATTGAACGTTTTACCAGGAAACTTGAACTCAACAGGTCAAATTCAAGTTTAGCGGAGGATTGTTAGGACCATTGGAATAGTTAATTGTAATAGGTAGACTAGGAGGTATGTAGTTCCTCCTGGTCATAGTAGTAGTAGGAGCCAGTCGTGCTCTTGGTCCTAGTTAAAGTCAAACTTTATTATTTAATTATTATTCTGTTAGGATATGCATGAGATATGTTAGGAAAGGATATGCATATCAGTTTTACACATTTTGTTTAGTGATGTATTAGGGTTTCCTTGTAGTATAAAAGGAACCTTAGGCAGAAGGGTTACAGACACCTTCATCAAACATAATTCTAGTTATAATTAATATTAGAAATCCTTAGAAAAGGATCAAGTCATTATAGTTATTCTGTTCTTCTTTATAGTATTTGTATTCCGAACTTACTTTGTGTATAGAGTCTCTTTGTGAATAGACTTGTGATTACAGAAGTCGTTCACCGTTTCTGACAGGCTGCAAGATCCACATCTAGTGGACCCAACATGATATAAACCCCCCTACACTTAGAACCGAACACTGGCCTCAATGTTCAAAAGTGATAAGGTGCTACCCCTACACTTAAGAACACAAAAGGATAATGCTAGAATTCCAAGTGTAAGAAGGAGAACATAATCAGATATGTATGGATAAGGATGAGAATTGAGTACTCCCCTGATATAAACATGAAGATCGATCGGAGACTGAATGAAGAAGATGATGGAAAACAGCAACATCAACCCTCTGAAAGTCTTCTCGATCCAAGGGAACCCTGCACACAAAAACAAATACCAACAAGCACACATGGAGATAAGCACGCCCCTACACTTATGTTATAAAAAGATAAAAAGGATAGATCATCGGGTTGCCTCCCGAGAAGCGCTTGGTTTTGTTAACCGAGTCACGAGGCTGACTCGACCCCGAATTAAATGGTCCATGGGGAATGCAAGAGAATCACCACTGGCTCAAAACAGATATGCCAAGGTCAAAGATCTTATCCTCATTACCGGATGAGAATAAAGAAGAAGAATCCACAGTATAAGTGAAGAAAAGCAGAAGGATTCTTATAACATACGAGAAATAGGTATAAAGGCGATCCTTAAGAATACTCGTCTTCGCCAAGGGTGGGAGGGTGGGAGAAAAAGATATTAAAGTGTCACCCAAGGACACTTGATAGAAACTCAAAGCAAGAGTCGATGGGGTAACAGGTAAAACATCACAAGTAATAGCAACATCAACGTCTCCTCCAGGATCAAAACACTCATCCTCATTTCCCGGTATGAAATGAGGAGAGTAAAAGCGATACATCACCCGCTTGGGCGTACACGTGGTAGGACAGGGTGGAAACACAATATGAGAAATATCAGAAGAAATATCTACCACCCGCGTCACCTCTCTAGACCGAATCAAACGGAATGTAGGGTCAAATCTCTCCACCTCCTCTACGATGGGAGGTGGCATGGCTAACAAAGAATGCTCATCAATAGCAAGAGAGTCGGAGCTATCAATGTACTCAATCCCCTCTTCAAAGAGAGGATTCACCTCACTAGAGATGTAGGCGTCATCAAAATCAAATAAAGGGTTCGAATAAATCTTGAAAGTTTCCTTCTGAACGTCTTCATCGGATAGTGACTCGTCATCACTAGAAGTAAAATCATCATCGAGATCAAAAAGAGGATTAGAGAAAGCCAAAGAATCATCTCCCAAGATGTCGGTGGGAGGTAATGAATCATCACTAGAAAGAGATTCACACTCATCATCACTATCGGAAGCAACCGTAGGCTCACTTTGGATTGGAATAAGAATCTCATCACAAGGAATAGTGATAAGACCCTCATCCCCCATGATGAGCGAGGCACCGGTCTCCGTAGTGGAAGAATCGAGAATAGGAGTGGTAGTCTCACATGATGGATTGAGATTGTAAATATTATCCTCGTCATCATCGTAATAAAAAGAACGCACAAGAGGCGGAGTATAATCACTAAGATTAGATACTTGCTCTTGTTGATGTCGCTTTTCCTCCTCCCTTGCTTCTTTTAGCTGAACAACGGCTTCTCGAAGTTGCAAAATAATGGCATGTGTTTCGTCATTCAAAGTAGTGAGTTGTTGGGCAATAGGAATTCTCTGAGAGGATTGATGATTGAGGGTGGGATGTGGGGGCTCATAGTTATGAAAACCAGAATTATAGCACGGATGTGGCTCATAGGAAGTCATCGGTTGAGAAGAATTAGAACACGGATTTGGTTCATAATAATCCATTGGCTGACAATAAGAAGTATCGTGAGGGCCCCCACAATGATTGCAACACGGGTATTGAGAAAAATTCGGTGCTTGTTGAGGATAGGGATTGTCATAGACGGGGGGGGGGGGGGGGGGGGGGGAGAAATTTGTGTAAGAGGAGAAGTACGAATTTCTTGAATTGCACAATGGACAAAATCCAAATTGTGTATTGTCGATATCAGAACCACACTTCGCACAAGTACACCATGGATATATTGGAAAACCAAGCCATGGTCTCCCACACCGAACGCAAGACGAATCCATGAAGAATTATAAATAAGAGGGGAAGAGAAAAGAATTAAACACAATAGAGGATAAAGAAGAATATTTTTGGTGTAATACTTTAGGAAAAGTATTACTTTTTGATTTTTTAATTTTTTTTGGTGCAAATCTTAGGAAAGAATTTGCTTTAGATGATTTTTTAATTTTTTTGTATTTTTATATTTTTGATTTTTTTATGTTTTAGATTTTTTTTAACAAGAAAAATAACTTTCAAAATCGAACGGATCCCAAAATCCAAATCGTCTCACGACAAATCGTCAATCGTAACGAGCGAAGCGGCAGCGACACCATTTTAGTGTATGAATTTTTTCAATTCTTTTAAAAGTCTATTTATCGTTCCTCGACTCGACTCGAATTGAAATCCAATTTTATCGTAAAGATTATTCGTTTTGGGTTATAATACTTGATTGAAAATCTATTTTTTATTTAACCATAAAGCAAAAAAAAAATAAAAATACTATATATGTATACGTACTATTATAAATATAAATTGCAAATACCGCAAGTAAAAATCAAAGTAAAATATAAAATGCACAAGTAAAAGAACAAGATTTAATAAATTGCTAGACGAAAATAAAAGGACAAATGCAAAAATATTAAAAATGCCAAAAACGTAAATGTGAATCTAAAAATGTAAAACTTATTTTTTTAATACTATGTAGAAAAACCAAACTTTCACACTAAACAAATACTTTTTTTTAAATATACTAATACAAGTTTTATAAAATCTAAATTTAATAAAAATTAGAACTCTATTAAATCTCTACTTGATGAAAAGGTACAATGAGTTTAGCTAGTATTCTTATTATAGCATTCTACCAATCTAACTAGCACTAGAACTAGCCCACAAGAATAATAGCCCAACGGCTAAAACGATATCCAGTATAAACGATATGCAGTACATGTTTAAGAGCAACACTATTAGTACAATTATTCTAACAGATTATTCTAAAATAAAGCCCAGCTCTTTACGAACAAAAAAAACTAACACTTAAGCAAAAACTAGTTATGAACCAAAACTACAACTACTAATAGCAGACTGAATAAAGTAGTTCTACACTAAGAATTTCAGAAAATGAAATAGAATACTACCGCCCTTCAAAACCTCCGCTGATGTCGAGCTATGAACCGATCAAACAGAACAACGTCGACACTATGAACTGATCTTTAAACATACCGAAACTGATATCATAAACTGATCTCGGTGCTACACCGAGAACTAGTGAATCCATAAAAAGCTGTACTAGATCTTCACGCTACATCTACTATTACGAACAACCACTTCAAAAACTTCATGAACATAATAAGCTCTTTTTTTTCTTTTTTTTAATGAACAAATCAAAAGCTTAAATCAAATTAGGCAACCGATTGAAAGCTTAACCCACCTGGGAACTTCACTTTCGAATCAATACAATCCCACTTTCAAACTGAATAAAAATCGAAACACATCAACAGAAAATATAACCAAACTTTTTATCATTAATCGAAAAGTAAATACAAAGTTTTTATAAAAATATTAAAGCTGTGAATGAAAAGTAAAGAAAAGAACTGGATATTATTTCGAACTGAAGACAAGAAATAAACAAAATCTGCGTATATATTGAAAAATAAAATAAAATAAATTACTTAAACTAAATCTACTATCTAAAAGAAACGTAGAAAAGAAGAAAAATAATGAGATGCCCCTCAAAAATAGATCTGATCTATCTATATGATGCAGGGATAAGATTTTGGATTGGGCTCATGGGCTTTTGTTGTAATCGGGCCTTCAATCTTTAATTTAAATCCAAAATCGGGCTTTAGTGGGATGATGGGCTTGTGGGCTGTTAGGAATTTTGGAGTCCATTTGACAATTAATGGGTCGGCCCGACACATTTAAATGGTGTCAGGCCGGCCTAATAAAACACGAATGCACCGTCAAACTCGATTTCCCGTGCTCTTTTCATTCCTCGTGCTCGTTTTTGCTCTTTTTCTTTAATATTCGCTCCTTTTCTTCAATATTCGTACCTACAATAATAAATAGCAAATATAAACAATATATGCACTAAAAATTCATTTTTGCTATTTATTATGCGAAAAATGAAGGGAGATTAGAACTAAAATCACGAATAATTACGTGTTCAACACATTATAATACTTGATTGAAAATCTATTTTTTATTTAACCATAAAGCAAAAAAAAAAACTATATATGTATACGTACTATTATAAATATAAAGTGCAAATACCGCAAGTAAAAATCAAAGTAAAATATAAAATGCACAAGTAAAAGGTAAACAAGATTTAATAAATTGCCAGACGAAAATAAAAGGACAAATGCAAAAATATTAAAAATGCCAAAAACGTGAATGTAAACTTTATTCTAAAAATGTAAAACTTATTTTTTTAATACTATGTAGAAAAACCAAACTTTCACACTAAACAAATACTTTTTTTTTAAATATACTAATACAATTTTTATAAAATCTAAATTTAATAAAAATTAGAAATCTATTAAATCTCTACTTGATGAAAAGGTACAATGAGTTTAGCTAGTATTCGTATTATAGCATTCTACCAATCTAACTAGCACTAGAACTAGCCCACAAGAATAATAGCCCAACGGCTAAAACGATATCCAGTATAAACGATATGCAGTATATGTTTAAGAGCAACACTATTAGTACAATTATTCTAACAGATTATTCTAAAATAAAGCCCAGCTCTTTACGAACAAAAAAAACTAACACTTAAGCAAAAACTAGTTATGAACAAAAACTACAACTACTAATAGCAGACTGAATAAAGTAGTTCTACACTAAGAATTTCAGAAAATGAAATAGAATACTACCGCCCTTCCAAACCTCCGCTGATGTCGAGCTATGAACCGATCAAACTGAACAACGTCGACACTA
Source organism: Glebionis coronaria (assembly GCA_025667525.1). Classification (NCBI taxonomy): domain Eukaryota; kingdom Viridiplantae; phylum Streptophyta; class Magnoliopsida; order Asterales; family Asteraceae; genus Glebionis; species Glebionis coronaria. The sequence goes on from CM046874.1 coordinate 164,544,366, forward strand.
TGAACTGATCTTTAAACATACCGAAACTTGTCACACACGTGAATTTTGAATCTTTTTAATTTACGTGAATTGCCATAATTCGGATTAGACTTGTCTGTCTATTGATGTCCCCGATTGTTTACGCGTATTTTTGTGTACGAATTAATTTTTTTTTATGAAAGACGTTCAGATGAAGAATTATTTGAATGACTATTTATTATCTCCCGTGTTAGGAATTTCTATTCTAGGAGACGATGTTTATTTACACCAACGTTATCTCAATTAAGAGTGACGTTACACAAAATAATTGTTTTTCCAATTGATAAACATTGAATGACACACTTAGAAAACTTCTCAATTTCCAAATCCACTGTATTACTACTATACAACTTTCACAACAACACATAAACAATTAAACACATTTACTACATTTATACTTACACAACAAGTATGCATTTGCAAACTACCCAAAATAAAAGAATGAAAATAATTTTGTCCTTGTCTATACACAAAACCGGACCCCTTGCCGACAATACAAAACCCACGTCTTCTTTTCACACTTTGAGATACTAGTACCTTGCTCCCCTAATTAAATGCCTGTACCATCTTGTCTCCCCTACCTCTCCACAAAACCCACGGTCCTATGTTTTCCCCTATGAAGACTTTCATAAACCACAACTTAAGTCAAATAAGTACATTAGTACCTCCTTTGTGCTGCCCTAGACGTTGTACCCAGGAAGCTTTGCTTCTTCCCCATGACGGATGCCCCTTCCCATGCTAGTTCATTTAGTTACCCTAGTTTAAATCAAACCACAAAGCTTAACTAAACCCTAACTAAACAAGTCTTAGCCCTAAACTCTCTCTCAAGTCCTATAAATACCCAGGCACCCTCACTTGAACACACACACCACACACACACTCAAAGCTAAAACTCCAAGGAAATATATTATGTTGTGCTTCTAAGCCACGGCTGTGATTAGGAGAACAAGAAATTCGGGTTGTTTAAAAGAAAGCTAAAGATATTAAGGTGGCTTGGACGTAGATACTTGTTTGATATAAAACCTCTAGTTCTTGCTTCATCTTCATCAAACATCTTAGGACTCTTGTAAGTCTTCATATTCCTTGCTAAATTATGAAGGTTGATACTTTTATACTTGCTCAAAACTTTTACAAAAAGAATAACTAAGGTCACGGGTTAAGATTAATGAGTATTTACACAAGGACTAAGACACGGTGGTTACTAAGTAACCATGAACTCAACCATGTAATGACCGGAACAAATCGTCTTATGAGCATATGAACTTGAGTGATGAACTAAAATACATACCTAGGGTCTGATTCCTAGATAAAAATGAGTTACAAGTTATGAATTTATGTGAAATATGATGCCTCAAAATATGCGAGTTCAAATGGTCTTTACATGTAACCAATCTTATGCGAACGAATTACTTGTATGTATGTACAACCAGAAAACTTAAGGAGAACCCGAGTCTAATTACAGTAACTCAAGTATGCTTATAAATGGAAATATGTTTTGAGAAGAAGGTATGCATGTGTATGTTGAGTTGATATCCTGCATGAAATACTTGTTGTGGATGTGTGTTATAGACGACCAAGAAAGCAAATAGGAAACCCATGATCCCTTATTTTACTTGCGCATGCATGAAAATGGGATTAATGTTTTGCTAAATTATGTATGTGTACTGTGTGCGTGTGTTTGAACGAACCAAGAGAAAGGAACTAGCTAGTGAATGCGTGTGATTTCCTGCCTGAAAACAGTGACACAACACAATTAAACATCATAAAGGAAAGAAGTATGGCGTGTGTATTTATGTATGTGAGTATATATGCTGCAAGTGTAGAAACCCATTTGAGACCACTTTCCTTCTTTTGGGTACTTTGTCAACGAACAGAAACAAGAAAACAGGGGCATCTCTCTTTCTTTTCTTTCTTTAGACTTGCTACAGGAATAGTGGTATGCTATGTGGGATAAGTTGCCATAATATATGCTCATTATGATAAAGAGACTAGAACCTCTAATTTCCTTGTGTAGACTACAGATAGTAAAAGTATATCATGAATGCATGTTTTGTAAACAGTGAATGAAACATGTATATGTGTAGGCCTTGTGTGCTAGGTTTATGCATGTCAACCAGGAGGAACCACCAAGTCACTGTATATATAATATGAGCAGGTGTTTAGGATTGGTATGATTATGTGTGAACCCTTACATGAAGGACAGTCTATGCAATATATATATGAGTATATGTTAAGAGCAAATGGAGGTCCCTTTCTTCCTTTCTGTGTCGTGTGTTTGCACAAACAAAGCAACATTTGTCCTTTCCCCACTGTGGTAGAATAATGTGTAAAAAGTATGCGTACGATGCCAAGATGTATATGAATTTGTAAAATAAAACAAATAGGAATCCCTCCCAGTGATGACCAACGAACAGTGAGCCCAAAAACCAACTCATGTGCTTTCTTTGGCTAATTTTGGCATGTCATATAGTCATGTATGTATGTTAGAGCTGCTAGCCATATAGGGTCATAGTTGTGTGTTTCACTTTTTTGTGTAAGACTAAGCAAACCAGGGACCACAAGAAATCAAAGTACTATCTTCACTTTGCCAAATATGTTGTATGCATGTAGTGATAGGAACAAACAAGAATCACATCTTTATTTTGTGATGTTTTCGTTTAGACAGGAAACAAAAGTAGACCAAATGTGCATTTTCCTTTTTCTTCTAAGTGACAAAAATCCTTGCCTTGGACATAATGATACTCGACCATAAGACTCACTTTCCACCTATTTTTAACCAACCTAAAGGTCATGTCCTGACTATCTAAAAATATCTTATTAAATTCGACACGGCCTAGTGCCCAAAACAATTTTCCGTTTGTCTTAATGTTAAGTAACGAACCCGCAATTAATTTTTAAAAATGCTTGTTTGACACTTAGAAATAGTTGAATCTTTACTTATATTTTGTGTGTGAGTGCTCTACTTTGCATAATTATTTGCTAGACTCAGAGACTTAGTTAATATGTGATATTTATCAAATTACGAAGACCTCGCTGCCTAGTTTTTATAACAAGAACCCGTTTATTTTTCGGACCAATATTTAACGAGATATCGAGACCCAAAGTTGACCCCGTGACTAAAATGGTTGAAAATGAAAAATGTATAAAAACATTTTATAAATCAAGAGCAAGTATAAATTATCAACCAAGTGCATTGTACATTAGTATTTCTTGTAAATAGCCTGAGTACGGATATTTTACTTAGGTTACGAGTAGATCGTTTGCGCATCGTTTTGCGTGCTTTGATTTTCCGTGCTATCTTTATTGATCATATTCACTACTTCATCGAGGTGAGTTTCATAGCCCCACTTTTAATTGTTTTAACTATTTTGGGGTGAGAACATTGCTTGTTTTAAACGGATGAACATAAAACTTGATACGTTTGCCTACATGATGTCTAAGTAGCGATATCCCTAGATGCTTTAGCCCACTATCGTGAACCGTTAATTACTTTGTGTAAGCGCGAATGTTATGGATAGATCTATCGGGACTAACCTCCCTATCTAATTTGGTTGTGTGGCCAAAGTTAGATACACTTACATTTGAGGATTTATAAATGCTTCGGGATAGGCATTTGCTCGGGCTCTTATTATTTCTTGTTGGTTGAGGTTAACGCTTCGGTGTCACGAGCTTAGGCGTAGGTGATTAAAACGTATACTTTTGATTATAATCTTGTATTTGTTATAAGATTATATGCCGGTTGCCTTGGAAAATCTTATGGTTCATCACACTATTTAAACTTAAACCTATGAACTCACCAACCTTTGTGTTGACGCTTTAGCAATGCTTTTCTCAGGTATCAAGACGGAGGAGTGACGTGGTTATGCATGGGAGATTTTTAAATGAAAATGGTCGTGACTAGTGTATGGATATTTAGATCAATTTTAAAGTCTTTTGAAACAATGTTTTATTATGATCTTGTGTAATTCGCTTCCGAAACAAGTTTTATGCTTTTAATTAAATTAAAACGGCTTTTAAATAGTCGTTCTTTGTATCTATGTCTTGTGATAGTCATGACCGTCGCACCCCATTGTGTTGTATTACTCTGATAAATTGGGGGTGTGACAAAACTGATATCACAAATTGATCTCGGTGCTACACCGAGAACTAGTGAATCCACAAAAAGCTGTACTAGATCTTCACGCTACATCTACTATTACGAACAACCACTTCAAAAACTTCATGAACATAATAAGCTCTTTTTTTAATGAACAAATCAAAGCTTAAATTAAATTAGGCAACCGATTGAAAGCTTAACCCACCTGGGAACTTCACTTTCGAATCAATACAATCCCACTTTCAAACTGAATAAAAATCAAAACACATCAACAGAAAATATAACCAAACTTTTTATCATTAATCGAAAAGTAAATACAAAGTTTTTATAAAAATATTAAAGCTGTGAATGAAAAGTAAAGAAAAGAACTAGATATTATTTCGAACTGAAGACAGGAAATAAACAAAATCTGCTTATATTATGAAAAATAAAATAAAAAAATTACTTAAATTAAATCTACTATCTAAAAGAAACGTAGAACAAAGAAAAATAATGAGATGCCCCTCAAAAATAGATCTGATCTATCTATATGATGCAGGGATAAGATTTTGGATTGGGCTCATGGGCTTTTGTTGTAATCGGGCCTTCAATCATTAATTTAAATCCAAAATCGGGCTTTAGTGGGATGATGGGCTTGTGGGCTGTTAGGAATTTTGGAGTCCATTTGACAATTAATGGGTCGGTCCGACCCATTTAAATGGTGTCGGGCCGGTCCAATAAAACACGAATGCACCGTCAAACTCGATTTCCCGTGCTCTTTTCATTCCTCGTGCTCGTTTTTGCTCTTTTTCTTTAATATTCGCTCCTTTTCTTCAGTATTCGTACCTACAATAATAAATAGCAAATATAAACAATATATGCACTAAAAATTCATTTTTGTTATTTATTATGCGAAAAATGAAGGGAGATTAGCACTAAAAGCACGAGTAATTACGTTTTCAACAATGTCCTTACCAAAGTACAACTTCACACGCTGGCCATTCACTTTAAAATTAGGCCCATTTGGCTGAGAAATCTCAATGGTGCTATAAGGGAAGACTTTGGCGACGGTGAATGGACCAGACCAACGGCTCTTAAGCTTGCCCGAAAAGATTTTCAACCGAGAATTAAAGAGTAAAACTTGATCACCTACGTGAAACTCTCGGTTCTTAATCCTAGAATCATGAATGAGCTTGGTTTTCTCCTTTTAAATCAACGAATTCTCATAAGCTTCATTCCTCAGTTCATTAAGTTCATTGAGTTGGATCTTCTGAAGATCACCGGCTTTGTTAATATCAAAATTAGCCCACTTCAAGGCCCAATAAGCCTTATGTTCCAACTCAATAGGGAGGCGGCATGCCTTCCCGTACACAAGACGATATGGAGTGCAACCAATAGGTGTCTTATATGCGGTACGGAAAGCCCACAAAGCATCATCTAACTTATCGGCCCATGAGGCGCGATGCTCTCCCACAGTTCGCTCTAATATTATCTTCAATCCACGGTTAGAAATCTCGTCTTGACTATTTGTTTGTGGGTGGTAAGCGGTGGAAAGACGGTGATTAACACCATACTTAGCCATGACTCGAACAAATTGATCATTGAAAAAACGAGTCCCGCGATCACTGATGATAGCACGAGGAACACCGAATCGAGCAAAAAGTTGCTTCAAAAAGTTCACAACCACCCTCGCATCGTTCGTAGGTAAAGCCTTTGCTTCAACCCATTTAGATACATAGTCAATGGCTACGAGGATGTACTTGTTCCCTTTGGATGATGGAAATGGCCCCATAAAGTCGATAGCCCATACGTCAAAGATTTCACATTCTTGGATGAAATTTTGAGGCATCTCATCTCTATGTGTGATCTTGCCTTGTCTTTGGCAAGCATCACAATGTTTAACCATTTCATGAGCATCATGATAAATGGTGGGCCAATAAAATCCAGAGTCGAAAACTTTCTTCGCGGTGTAATTAGGACCAAAGTGACCACCGGTGGGTCCTTTATGGCAAGCTTCAAGGATTAATAAAGCTGCCGGCCCATCAACACACCGACGAATGACAAGATCCGCACATTGTTTGAAAAGGTAAGGGTCGTCCCAAAAATAGTTCTTAATGTCTTTAAAGAACTTTTTCTTTTGTTGGGACGTTAACCCTTCCATGAGAATTCTACCCGCCAAATAGTTTGCAATGTCCGCAAACCATAGGGTTTCATCAAGATTAGAGTTAATAGACATCAAGGCCTCAAGGGGAAAAGATTCATTAATCTCTTGATTTGGGATCTCCCCTTGATAAGGATCCTCGAGTCTACTTAGATGATCCACGGCTAGGTTTTCCGCTCCCTTTTTGTCACGAATTTCAATTTTGAATTCTTGAAGGAGTAGAACCCAACGAAGAAGTCTTGGTTTGGAATCTTGTTTTGTTAACAAGTACTTCAACGCGGAATGATCGGTATAGACAATGATGGTGGAAAGGACAAGATAGGGGCGGAATTTTTCAAAAGCATAAACTACAGCTAAAAGCTCTTTTTTGGTAGTGGTATAATGCAATTGAGCCCCCGTCATTGTCTTGCTAGCGTAATGGATTGGTTGGAAATGTTTGTTGATTCTTTGTCCCAAAACCGCTTCAATAGCAAAGTCGCTAGCATCACACATCAATTCAAAAGGTAACTCCCAATTAGGGGTAACTAAGACCGGTGCCTTAGTTAATTTATCCTTAAGAAGATTGAAAGATTCGATACACTCTTTAGAAAAGATAAAAGGAGTATCTTTTTCCAAGAGGTGGGTCATTGGGCGAGCGATTTTAGAAAAATCTTGAATGAATCGACGATAGAAGCCCGCATGACCAAGGACACTTCTCACACCCTTCACGGTTGAAGGTGGAGGTAATTTAGCAATCACTTCAACTTTAGCACGGTCGACTTCAAGACCGGCTTTGCAGATTTTATGACCAAGAACAATACCTTCTTTAACCATGAAATGGCATTTTTCCTAATTAAGAACGAGACGAGTGTCTTCACACCGTTTGAGCATACGTTCTAAATTGGCAAGGCAAGTAGAGAAAGAATCACCAAAGACCGAGAAATCATCCATAAAGACTTCCATAGTTTCTTCAACCATGTCATGGAATATAGCCATCATACACCTTTGGAAAGTCCCAAGAGCATTGCATAAGCCGAAAGGCATTCTTTTGTAAGCAAATGTTCCATAAGGACAAGTGAATGTGGTTTTCTCTTGGTCTTTAGGATCGATGGGAATTTGAAATTATACCCGGAGAAACCGTCTAAGAAGCAATAGTAGTCATTACCCGCTAAACGCTCGAGCATTTGATCCATGAAAGGAAGAGGAAAATGATCCTTACGAGTGGCATCATTAAGCTTGCGATAGTCGATGCAAACTCGCCAACCCGTGACAAGTCGAGTAGGAATCAACTCGTTGTTTTCATTGGGGACAATGGTTATTCCGCCTTTCTTAGGCACACAATGGACGGGACTAACCCATGGCGAATCCGAAATAGGGTAAATCATTCCGGCATCTAGAAGTTTGATAACCTCTTTCTTGATGGCGTCATGAATTTTAGGATTAACCCTTCTTTGGCTTTGGATTGCGGGTTTAAAGTCATCTTCCATGAGAATTTTATGAGTACAAAAGTTCGGATCAATTCCGCGGATATCGGAAATTTTCCAAGCAATTGCTTTCTTATGATTCTTCAGCACGTCGATAAATCGAGATTTTTCATCCTCTTTCAAGTCCTTTACAATGATCACGGGTAACTTCTTATTGTCTTCAAGGAAAACGTATTCGAGATGAGATGATAAATCCTTAAGCTCTAAATTTGGAGGATTGTCGATGGAAGGTTTAGTCAAATTCGGATCATCGGTTGTAACTTCCTTAGGAGAAGGTGGAGAAATATGGTCCTCATTGAGAAGTTTCTCAATGGTACGAATGTCTTATTCCCAATCGGTGGGAGAATCGTCATATTTTAAGTCCACATCCCCTAAATTTGCTTCAAATTCTTTCAAAAGGAAATCACTTTCTCCAAATAGAGTTAGGGAGGGAGCAATAGAGGCAACGGTCTCAACAATGGGTAGAGAAGAGGAACCACTTTTACAAGCGTCTTTGAAATGCTCTTCACAAGCTTCATCAAGTACGTCAATGAAATTAACGCTCTCGTATTCAGAAGGTTGCTTAGAAAGTTTACCAATGTTGAAGACAATTTTATCATCACCAACTCTCATGATTAATTCTCCCGCGGCTACATCAATGAGAGTGCGACCGGTCCTCAAGAATGGACGTCCAACGATTAATGGAACACGGGGTCCATCTCGTAGTCAACGACAAGAAAATCCGCCGGAAAGGTGAATTTGTCGACACCGAGGAAGACATCTTCGGCTATCCCCACCGGATAAGCAACCGTACGGTTAGCGAATTCCAATGTCATTCGTGTGGGGACTAGCTCGGGTAGAGATAATTGTTTCCAAACACTTAATGGCATTAAGTTTATACTAGCACCTAGATCGGCTAGGGCCATACAATTCTCTACCCCGGGGAAGTTGCAAGGAATGAGAAAGCGACCCGGATCACCAAGTTTGGTTGGTAATTTCCTTAAAAGAACCACAGAGCAATTCTCATTAAGTTGGGTCTGAGCAATATTAAGAAGCTTTTCTTTGTCCCTGAGAAGATCTTTAAACATTTTTGCGTATTTCGGCATGTGAGCGAGAGCCTCGGTAAAGGAGATGTTGAAATTCAATTGTTTAAACATTTTAAGAAAGTTCAAAACTTGAATATCATCCTTGTTCTTCAACTTCTCTTTCCTCAACCTTGAGGGATAAGGTATATCGGGTTGAGATGAAGGCTTTGGAATGGAATTCTCACTCACATCCTTGGGTGGTGGCGGGGTAGAAGTAGAAGGTGGAGGAATCGATGAAGGGGACTCGTTTTCCTTTGTCACAATCATCGGTGTAGGTGTAGGAATCTCGGGTTCTTTAAACCTTTGCCAGTTTGGGTGGTGATTGCTTTCATCTCCCCTCTTGGATTAGCAACGGTGTTACTCGGAAGAGAACCCGAACCAGAGGTTTGATTACTTGGGAAGAAACTAGCCATCGTATCCCTTAAGTCATTCGTTTGACTGCTTAAAGAGTTTCGCATATCATTCCTAAGATTATTCCCTTGTTTCGCCATATCCCCTTTCAAGTTCATGATTTGACTCTAAAGATTCTTCACTAGCACGTCATTAGTCCTCATGTAAGTTTCAACCTCGTGATTAAATATTGTGGGTTGGTTGGAAGGAGGAGCATGGTAGGCAGGTGTTTGATAAGCGGGTTGTTGGTAAACTTGATTATTTACTTGAGGTGGATATGGGTTTCTTTGGGTTTGATATTGATTAGGAGCTCGAGTTTGGTTTTGATTGTTACGATTGAAGTTGTTTTGGTTTTGAGGAGGAAAACCGGGTGGTGAAAGGAAGTTGTATGAATGATAACTGAGCAAATTGCGGTCACCTTGAGGACGAGCTTGATAGCCTCCCGTGGAAAAATTACCGTTAGCAGCATACACATTTTCCGGATTGTCATGAGTAGAAGGAAAATCGGTGTATGAATGAGAACCCCCGCAAATCTCACAAGAAGTTTCTACAGCTTTAGCTTGTTGAAATTGGTTTGTAGCTATTGTTAAGAAATTTTTGTTCATCTCGGCTATTTGGCGGGTAAGTTCGGTTATCTCGGGGTTTGATGAAGTAGAAGAAACATTGGCCCTCGGGTTATTTCTTGAAGATGCGGATGAATCCCAATTTTTGTGGTGAGTGGTCATGTTCTCTATAAGCTCTCTACGCTCCTCAGGTCTTCTCTTCATGAATGTACCACCGGCGGCAGCATTAATCGTATCACGATTACGTAAAGTTAAACCATTATAGAAAGTATCAATCAAAGTAACAGGGAGCATGTTATTGATCGGACAACGGTCAATCAAGACATTATAACGTTCCCAAGCATCGAAAAGCGACTCATCAGGTTCTTGAGTGAAACCACTGATTTGATTGCGAAGACTAGTGACCATGGATGGTGGAAAGTAGTGCGACAAAAATTTTTGAGTCATGTCATTCCATGTATGAATTGAGTTTTTGGGAAAACGATCAAACCATTTTTCGGCATGGTGGGATAAAGTGTGTGGAAAGAGGTGAAGGCGAAGAAAATCCATGGAAACACCGGGCAAATTCATGCTTTGAGTGACGGTTATGAATTTATCGAGATGTTTGTTGGCATCAACATCCGTTAATCCGCGAAATGGACAAGCGTTTTGAACTTGTTGGATCATGTGATGCTTCAACGAAAATTCAGGAGCCGTGATTTGCATCGGCGCAATCGGTCCTCCGCGTCCGTTCATGGTTGGTTGACAAAGCTCCTCCATCGTTCGAAGGTCGGGTGCAGGGACATGGTTGTTGTTGTTGTTGTTATTATTCAAATTGGGTTGAGGTGGGTTGTTATTATTATTATGCAAACTAGTCATATCTAAGTCTCTAAGAGTCTCGGGCTCAGAATAAGACGTAGATCGAGTACGCATACACTAAAATGAAACAAAATATTTTGGGTTTTTTCTCTTTTTTATTGTTTTTGGATTTTTGAAAATTTTATATTTTTTAGGATTTTTTGAAAATTTTTGTGCTTGAAAATAACGTTCCCAAAAGAACGGATCCCAAAATCCAATTTTTCACACTAAAAACCGTTAATCTTTACGAAAAGAGCCGGCAGCGGCGCCATTTAATATATGGGTTTTGCTTAGCATTTGTGTACTCATTCGTTCTCGGTATCTAATCGAATTGATCACGGTTAATGGTGGAATTATTGGTGTTGGTCACTAAAAGGGGGAGCTTGATTTTCGAAGTTTACAAATAACATACATGTAAAAGCTATTAAAATTGAAGGAAAATGTCTAACCTTGATTGCTTTTCCAGAGTGAATGCTGCACAATAGAACTTGGTGAAAATAGATAAAGGTAATTGTCTAATTTAAAATAAAGTTGAAAACGTAAATGTTGTTGAGTAAAAATGAAAACTTTAGAAGTTAAACTAAAAGTTAAAACTTAAAAAATAAATGACGAAAAATTAAATCTTTAAAAGTAAATTTGAAACTTAAAACTTTGTAACAATGAAAACTTAATTAAAATGTAAACTTAAAAATAATTGGGACAAAACACTTTTAAAAATAAACTAATTAAAATTGGCGGGAAAAAATAGGGTTTGAAAATAATTTGGAAAACACGAGCAGAACATAAGTCGGAATCCAAACCTTGACCTAAATCGGAATACCCATTCACCACTTAATTCGGAATAGTGATGCAAGACCTAGTTCGGAATGTGAGTGATGAAGTTAATCCGGAATACCAATTCTTAACCCAAGTCGGAATATGTGCTTCTGATGTAGTTCGGAATCTGAATCCCCAACACAAGTCGGAATGACGAAACCCTTGACCTAATTCGGAATGTTGGTCCTTCACGTAATTCGGGATACACGTGCTAAACCTTGTTCGGAATATAGAATCTCGTACGTAGTTCGGAATACATGTCCCTAACGTAATCCGGAATATACCTTCTTGAAATAGATCGGAATCCAAATCTAACACATAAGTCGGAATGTATGTTCTGAACGTAGTTTGGAATGTGGGACCTTGATGCAATTCGGAATCCAGGCAACACAACTATTTCGGAATACTTGATTACGTACACAGTTCGCAATGCAACTTCCTGGCCTAATTCGGAATCTAGGTAACTCAACTAATTTGGAATACTGGTACACAACCTAGTTCAGAATCTTTCTTTGATGTAATCTGGAATACACATCCTAGACGTAATCCGGAATAACCAAACCCCAACTAATTCGGAATGTATGTGTTTGTATGTAAGTCGGAATATGGTACTATTTTTGGAGGGAAAAATAAGTTTTACACCTAAATCGAGAAATGAATGCTACTCATAGTTCGGGAAAAGAGGGTTTACACATAAGTCGGAATAAATTGGTATTGCATCCAGTTCGGAATACTAGGGTTTAGAGAATCCGAACTTAACCAAAATAAGCAAAACTAAATAAGCACTTTACCAAAACTTAAACCAAATCAATTTTTAGAAAAAGCTAATAAGACACAATTTAAAAACTTTTAAAAACACTAAATAAGCAAAAATTTAAAATCAACTTTTTATAAAATATTAAGCTATCAAAATCAACTTATTTAAAAACTAATAAACCTAAAAATTAAACAATAAGCAATAATCTAAAAACCTCAAACACACCAAACCAATAAGCACAATCCAGTAAGCAAATCAGTCACATCATTAACAAAATTAAACCAACTACATGATTAATTAAGCAAAACAATAGATTATGATTAAGAAAGGTAGGATGAGAATTTATTAAAAAGCTTGATTATATTAAAAATTAAGATCAAAGATTACAAGATGAAGGTTTGATAAGCTTGAAAGAAAACTAGAGAGAAGAAAAATAAAAACACACTTAATTACCTACTAAAATTAAAGACTAAAAATTAACTCTTCTCTAATGACTATTTAGAAATCTATTTATAGGGGAAGGAGTAGGTGCTTGTTTCTTCCTCTTTTCTTCTTTGTCTTTCTCGTCTTTTAAATAACTTTCTTTCTCGACTTTGTCTCGGGATTAGTCGAATAATAACTTGAACTTGTCTTCTAATTTTCTTCTTTAAGTAGACTTGGTTCTTCGACTTTGTTAAACTTCCGTCTTTAGACTTTTTCTTCGATAAATCTTCAGAATAGGCCTTTGACTTCCGTTCTTCTTGCACTTTTGATCTTTTGAATTCGTCTTTTGTCTTTTTCTTCGATAAAAGCCCGTGAAAGCCCGTGTTTTCTTCCTTTCTCATCTTTTGGTCCTAAAACACCATAAAAAACACAAACCACGCATAATTCCGACTTTTACGACATTAAATACACGTTTTGGCTTGGTTTATATTATAGTTAAGTGGTAAAAGGATGGGTGTTTTCACACCTATCAGACACCACCCGCATTGTATAACCTGAGACTGAAATCTGTAATATTTGTGTCGTTGGCTTTATCCATTGTTGTTCTAAACAACTGAACCAACGCGTTACTCTGGTCAAACACCTGTATCAGGTGTTGAACTATAAGCGGGTTTAAAGTGGTCTGCTGATTCCCGACCAAAAGGAGCCAGCCGATTCCGCACCTCATTCTGGGTGTCGTATATGTACAATTGTAGAAACTGGGGTCCTTTCCCTACTTCAGGCATCAACGATCCAAGGCGGTGGTTGACCTGGCCCGAAATCTTGAAAACATATGGCCCTACTGATCGGTTAACAGTTTCGTCAACCTTAGCACCAAACGATGTCATTGCAAACATCTGGATGTAAGCCCGGATGTTTTCCATAAAATGGGTATCTGTTAGTAGCTGTTGAACGATACCCGACGGTGGTGGTGGCTGGGGGATGAATATTTTGGCAACTCCACAGCATGTATGGTATTCTGGTTCTACACTATAACGTACAGATTTGATCCGTTCAGTGTGCCAGAAGAGGGCATGGCAGGTGCGACAACGGTACGTGCAGCCCCCAAGGTCACGATACGCGGGAGTACCTGGTGTTTACATGAAAAGGTAACGTGGGGTATTAAAGGCAAATACATAAAACGTGTTCAGTTGACCATTTAGCAAAGAATACCAACCTATAGGGGGCCGCGAAGAAGTACTCAGAACATTACTTCTGGCGGAAGAGCATGCGGACGGGCTGCAGGTACAGATGCACTTGTGCCCGTGCCACCCATCGTTTGAATCGGTGGCACAGGGATACCCCTGGGATGGCGTGTGGAGGGACCTGTGGATTGAGATGGTTGCGGGAAAAAGGTGAGCAATAAACGGGAAACCCACACATGGGAAGTTGTAGGTCGTTTGGGCAGCACGTGTTAAAAGGAGAGCTTACCAGCAGGTGGCAAGAGAAGATTCCGGCTAGTATCAGAAGGGCTACTTCTAAGCCGATGTATCATAGATCTACGGCCTACTTTCAACCCAACCGTGGGTGCACCTGTGGCAGGAGGAACGGTTGTTTCATCGGGCGCGCCAGTGGGCCTGCTCGGTCGTTGCGCCAAGGAACCTAGACAATTACATGGATGAGCAACACAGTATAAGCAACTAACCAATGAACATAAACGACAACGGTATTTGTCGTGTTACGCATGAGCTATCAGCAATACTAACCAGTTGGGGGGGGGGGGTTGTTGCAACGTTTGAAACAGGCGACAACAGCAAACGGCGGCGGGCACTTTGCTTGGGTCGCCTTTCGACCGGAACCGACTGAACTATGGGCTGGGCCTCAGAAACAATCGGGGGTCCATCTTGCAACGAAAGCACATAGTGGCCTAAAAGCTGGTCTGAGGCAGGTAAAAAAGGCATCGTGGGCCGCTGCGTATCTCGTGGGCTTTCGACAGCAGCATAATGGTTTCCCTTTATATCAGCCCATAGCCTTGGCTGAGGGAGGAGTCTAAGGCCATGTTCAGCAATATAGCGATTAGTGGCGGCTGCGAAGCACAGACAACAAACAGAAACCCGAATAAGATAAACTACTAAACTAGCAAACAGGATAGATAACCAACCTCTTATTTTTTGGTTCTGCGCACCATGAGCACGGTCCATCGCACAGCATTCGAAACAAACAGGAATAGGTCCGCTGGGTCCATTTGAACGACACGCAACGCATACATCCATTGTAGAAAATAACCAACCAAATGCACCAGAAAACCTACCATCAAGAAACAATATGAACTAAAACCCATGGGCAAGAAATCATGTAGACTCTGACATGCGATCTAAGTGGGCAGGCAGTACGTGCACATATAAATATATCACTTTCTATTACCAGCAAAGCACACATATTTACTCTATCATCACCACAGCATAATCACATATGCAAACAGGGACTATCAAGTTAAACCATTAATAAAAGGTCTACACTAAAGGGCCAGAAAAGCACACAACTCGGTAGATTTTTCTCCTTATTATCAGCAAAACACAGATATCTATTCCTATCATCACCAAGGCATAATCACATATGCAAACAGGGACCATCAAGTAAAAGCATTAATAAGAGGGTTACACTAAAGGGCCACAAAAACACACATGTGGCTAGATTTAATGAAAACCGAAATGTGTAGCATATAACATAAACCAACTGAAGAGATGAGAACTTACAAACGATTGTCGTATCAAGAACAGAAAGGGCAAGGATGAACAAATGGTGTGATAATGGACCTAACCCATAAATAATGCAAACCCACAACAAATTAGGTATTATTGTGGGTATATATATGGTTGGCATGAGAGAAACATCAACGGTGACCATGGCTACACCTCCTTATGCAACGAACGTCCATGATCGATCTCTTGTAGCCACTACAAAATCAAACAAATGTAATTAAGGATCAACGATGAAAGGACAAGGGCCAAAACAATAGCAATTAAGGATCTCTTGTAGCAAGTACACAATCAAACAAATGTAATTAAAAATCAGCAACGAAAGGGCAAGGGCCAAAACAAAGCAATTAAGAATCAACTTGAAAAGGCAACAAAAATTAATTAAGGACACTTAGCTTTAATGAGTAACGGGCACAAAACGGGTTCGGAGCCAAAACCGTGCGTGTTTTGTGTGTGTAGATTTTGTGAGGGAAGGAGGCAACTGTGAGAGAGAAAGGAAATAATATTTTTATTCCAGTGTGAGGGGAATCACTGTTCATTGGGAACCGTGATTCCCCTCTCTTATAAAGAGAGTAATTGTTACTAAAATGGTGTGTACTTTACTATTATTTTATTGTTGTTTTTTTAGCTTACTGGTATAACGTCGATTTTCAACATTTTATTGCACAAACATTATATTCAATAAAAACATATTTGAAAGAAGACTATCAATGTAGCTTGTAGTTTGTTTTACTGCTATGCAGATAGTTATTAAAGACGATATTTTTAGACGAATACTTTTTTTTCTTTTTTAACGCTGCCAATCATTTAGCGTTTGTTTTCTCTACCTTGAGAATATACAAAGTAGGGTGAGCAATGGTTAAAATCGAACGAAACCGACAAAAATCGAACTGAATCAAAAATCGTTTTTGGCAAAAACATGAATTGAAAACCGCACTGAATTGAACCGAGAAAAACTGAAACCAAACCAAGTTAAATCGAACAGAATAGATAGTTTAGACATATTTTTCTTGGTTTAAACTCAAATCGAAGCGAAATCGAATTGAACCAAGCAAAACCGAACACGGAACAGGGTAAAACCAAACAAAATGATAGTTTAGGCATGTTTTTCTTGGCTTAAACTTAAACCGAATCGAACACAGCAACACCGAAAAATATAAATATACAAAACTAGAACCAAACTGAAAATTGTCGGTTTAAGTTTGATCAGTTCTCTCAGTTTTTCAGTTCTGTTTCATTTTCAGTTGTTTTTCTCTACCTATAATATAAAGTTTGCATCAACTATTTACCAAAGTGTTTTTTTTATCTTTTAACTAATTATTTACCAAAGTTGACTCCCTTTATTCTCCCCAAAATTGAATGTCCAGTTATATTTTTTTTTTCGGAAGTCTCGTGATTTTCGGTATTTATGATTTAATGATAACAAAAGCAGTAATTTTAGGGACTAATTATGAAATATACTCAAATACTCAAAGAAAATAACCATTGTAAATAATTTTGTCAAAAAATAACTATTGTTGACAAAAGTATATGAAATATACCCAAATACTCAAAAAAAATCTTAAAGGTGTGCCAAATTAACTTGTGTAACTGGTAAAAATTTTTGTTAATCTTGACCAAAAGTTTTGTTAATCTTTGACATATAACTTCTTGTGGTAACTGGTTAAAAAGTTTTGTTAATCTTTGACATATAACTTCTGCATTTAAAGTAAAAATTAATAAGCAAAAGAAGTAACTATAATTACGACTCCGCTGGGGATCGAACCCAGAATCTCTGGTTTCGTAGACCAGCGCCTTATCCATTGGGCCACGGAGTCGCTTTTGTTGATAGGCACAATCTAACATTCTAAATACAAATAGATGTAAAGTGAACAATCACAATTCTCTATAAATAGCATGGAATGTGGAAACTGGAAACATTAATTCATCCAGTATTTGACACAAATAATAAAAAAACAAATATTGAATGTATGCAAGGTTTATCGAAACACTAGTCAAAACAGTTAGACCAAATTAAGGTGAGGTAGATAGTAGATACGAGATTACGAGTCTTTGCCCTAAGCTAGTTTTCACATATCTAGTTGTTTCCAAACAATCATTTTCATCTCATGCCATAAATTGATCTTACATATATCATAAAATCAACATCATAGATGGCCAAATTCTTATAGTATCAAGTTCTTAGTTTAGATAGTAGTACTTGGCAGTTTGGGGCGATTGACAATCACAAACACAGTTGTTCCTGTTTTGCTGGTTCTTCCAACTTTGCATAATTGCATCTTAGACTGTTGTATCCCATATGTAACACTGACGGGCCAGTGGTTGCTAGAGAATTGATCTAAACAACTTACTAAAATGTTAACACATATATTTTGTTATGGGTAAAACAAGTTAATTTTTGACATTATAATTCAGTGTTTTACACGTCTACGAATTACAAAAACTCACTAACCACCTGATTACGACATGAGCCTAATTTTGTTACTCCAATCACGAAAACACATCATAACTAATTAACTTTAAAAAAACATAGACAGTCTTGAAAGTGTGGTTTCCATTGAAATTCCTCTGCAACGACACTGAAATTTCTCAGCAATTACATTGAAATTTCTTGGTACACTTGCGCAAACAAACAATGAAGAGTTATGAACTGAAATCTTACAGGCATCAATATGAATATCTTTCATTCCAACAAAAGATATTATTGTTCCGAAATTTGCACAAAAGACGATATGCAGACTTATTTAAACACGATGACCTATTTAAATGTATAAACAAGAGCATAAAAAAACATACATACATAGTGTATAAATAATTGAACTACCAATCGAATGACTCATTAAACCTTAAATAAAATGATATAAACCATTTCTTAAGACATGCAATTATGATACCATGATAACGGTAATAACGCATATATAGTTGCATACTGCATCATCCCATCATCATTATTGAAAACTACACCTTGATCCGAGCTAATCCGATACATAAATAGACGAATTGCAATATATAATTTTGAACATCGTTAGTTCGTTACTATGTATATTATTTCTCAATCAAGTAACTATATCTATGATTTATCAATCAAGTAAGTAAATTTCTATGAACTTACTATGAACTTTGACAAGTAAATTTCCATGATTAACCAACTCAGGTACTCAGTTGGCCACCAAGGGTAACCTTGAGGAGGTATTGTTGGAGAGGTTTCAAGTTCGAGTATCACTAAATACCTTCAAGCTCGAATCACAAACAACTAATTCGCCATTAAAAAAAGGTAAATTTCCATGATTCTTCACCAGTGTATTACGAAAATCCAGATCCAGAAATAAGCACACATCATCCTCCTGCAATGCCTAAAAAGGTTGTGTAGAACCACATGGGATCAGCAATATATACCCCCTCCTCTTCCTTTTTCATACCTATCATTTCCTTTCTCCCCTTAACAAAAATCTCAACAACACACTAAAATATATGTTACAAAATTTCTCACGAGTTACCATCAAGCCTCCGTGATACCTCCAAACCCTCCTTCACTTCGCACATCGACTTAAAGCTTGATGATGTGTTTGGTTTATACCGATATTGTGAAAATGAATCTAAATCACATCTAGACATGGAGAAACGTATTTCCGAAAGTCGGCCTATGGTGTTGGTTGGGATGTGTATTGCAATAGCATCATTGGTTTGCACCATCGCTATGTTTGCGGATCTTTGTCATGCTTTTAGAAAAAACAAATTTTGGATTCCCTCTAAGTTTTTCACTCTCAATGCTGCATCCATTACTGTGATAGGTTTTGCCATGATGTTGCCTATGGATCTCACGAGCCAGATGTTGTGTAACCCGATAATATTCCACCGACTAGGTAAAGAGTGTGAATAAATCAACACTATAAGCTTACTCTAAAACTAGCTTGTTAAAAATTAAATACTACTAAAAGAAACCAAGAATGGAACACTAAACTTCATATTAGATACCTTATAATAGAGGGGAATCATGTTCCCCTATGAACAATTCCCCTCTCACACCCATATTTTTATATTCACTCTCCTCACACACACTAATAGCCATTTCTCTCCCACTGTAGCATCATCAATCCTTAAGAAACAGTGTTTCTCTCTAAAAATTGACCTCGACCGTTGGATCTCCGTTTGGTTTAGGTGTAAAATAAACATATGTTTTGTGAGGGTTTACTTGCCTCGCCTCACACATCCCACCCACCATTTTCTCTCTCTTTCTAGATCTGTTATTTTTCACCTCATCTTATCACTCAATAATTTCATCTCATCTCTATCTAATCTGCACATACCATCTCATTACTTGCTGAGATAGGAACGCATGATCACATATTGATTGATTTACGATGAGTGGTGGGTTGATTCATATTAATTGATGGTGAGTGGTGGGTTGATTTATGGTGAGTCATATGTGATGATGTCTCAAATCATTTTTGGCGATCTAGGTATTTTTGTGTGGGTTGGACTGCATACCCAGCACCAACAATCCGTTTTGTTGCCGCCGCCGCCGTCTTCGTTGTCGCCGTTCATAGTGTGCGGCGTTGATGTTCGGCAGGTGGTGTGGTGGGTGTTTTCTTTTACATGTTATCTGACTATTGGCGGTTTGTAAAGATGAGAATCCTGAATATCTTATCTTCATTACATTAACCTTTATATAAATGAGGAGAATCACGCATCCATAGGAGCAGTGATTCTCCTTACAAACCCATTTTAATAATAGTATCCCCTCTCTCACAACCAAAATTTCCTCTCACAACCAAAATACACACTAGCACCTACACCTTTCCGTTATTTGATTTTACTGACCCCATTATGCATTGATTGATCCCCGTTGGTGGTTTAATTGGTGGTTTAATCTGCCCTTTCGCGAATTTGCCCCTTGATTGTGGGTTGTCCCTTTGCCCCTTTATTGATTGTGGCTACACGAATTTGCTCTTTCATAAAAAACCCAATCTCTCATAACTATGCGTGTGTTGTGTATGGATCATCTCTATCATATCCATTTGGTCTCACCCAATTCAAAAAGTGATCCAAGATTTGGTTGATTTAATATTTGGTTGTCCTAAATATTGGGGTTTCCTTTCGATCTTATATATGTGATGCCCACCAGGTACTCTTTTCGATGCCGCTGGTCCCTTTGTTGCCGCCGTCGATGGTGTGCGGCGATGTGGGTCGGCGTGTGACGATTGTGAGTCTAGATGTTGAGTGGTGATGAGGCGGCGCATATTGTCGTTCACCAATGTCAATATTCATACCAGCTGTTGCCCTTTTTTAAGGCATTCGTTTGACTTTTTTGTTGTTTTAATGCTAATTGAGGCCTTTGGTAAGGTTGTTTACGATTTCATAGGTTATTGCAATATGGGGTTTTGATTTCCTTAAAAGTATTGATTTGATGAGCTTAGTGGCTATGGTATTGCTGATGAATCGAAAAGTGAAAAAAGGTTTGCCCTTTATCAAGTTATTTGCATAGTTTTTGGTTTTGATTTTTTACCTTTTTAGTATATATAATAATTATGGTTTAGTTTTAATTGATTTATTATTTGATATTATCTGATTTTAAAATTAAGGTTGTCATGCAATTATTCGAAATACAGTTTATGCGATTTATTATTTGATATTATCTGATTATTTGGCTTATGATTTTGATTTCGGCTTATATTTCGTAAGTCCCAAATTTTTGGCTTATCATGTGACTTATGGGCTTATATGAGTTTATCATATCATAGTCATAATGTACGTATATAAGCCCTCAAGTCTCAAAATAAGCGGGGAATTTAGGGTTATGAAATATAAGCCGAAAAACAAATAAGCTCATAAGCCACATATAAGTTTATTTGTATCGATTTTGAGCTTTTTTTGTTGAATCTTGGTTCAGTTTGTGGGTTTTAATGTTAAAGTTTTTTTTACAGGCCTTTTGTCTATGAAGGGTTTTTAACTGATGAGGAATGTGATCATTTTAAGATGTTTCTCTTTATTGTTCGCAAATACATATGGTTAGCCTAAAAAGGTGATATAAAATGGATCTGATTTGACCTTCTCTTTATTGTTCGCAAGTACATATGGTTAGCTTATGTTTTAAGCCAATAGGCTTAAGTATCCTTGCGTTGCCCCTGTTCTTTTTTGTTGCCGCTGCCTGCAGCGTGCGATGAACGTGGCGGGTGTGTGGTGTTGGTGATACGGCCATGACGGGCATGAAACATGGGGTTATACCTCATGGGTGTCATCGCCTATTTTGTGTGTTCAAGATTTTTTTGCTGATTCTATGTGATGAGCACGTGTGACCCTTTTTTTGTTGGAATGTGCAGTTATTCAGGAGCACATCATCCTTTGATGCACTTTCTTGCTGCGGAAAGTGGAAGGATGGCGGAATGCGAGCATTGCTCGATTCAGCAACCTCCACAAAATGTAAGATCTAATTTGGGACACACTTATCTTGGCCGGGCAGCCACAGTTTCATCGTGGTTGCCGCCATAAGATCTAATTTGGCGAAAACATTAGTTGCTTTATGATGTGTTGCTGGCTATGATGATCTTTTTCTGAGCCTTCACCATTGGGTCGATACGGTGTTGGTTTCATTGCCCCTGTACAAGGTGTGCATAACGTATCCAAGACTATAACAGGATTTGGAATCTCCTAAAAGGCGATGATGATATCTATTAAAATCTCCTAAAGGCTATGATGATACTATTACAGCTTCCCTAAGAGGACTTGACCATGATTTTAATAACCATCGTATATATTATTCTATATATGTAGTTTCTGTAATTACCAATCAATCACAGGTGTAGGTATTATCATGTAATTTTGTCATTAGCTGTAGGTCTTATCATGAGCTGTATTATAGGGCTCAAGCCCGTAATCCTTGTACTATATATGAAAGTCCCAAAATACAACTATTGTTGAAACTAAGTCACGAAAAACAATAACACACAATAGATATACTTTTCAAACGAGTAATCCTTTATTAACTATTATCAACAAAGTATTACAAAGTGTTATGAATACACCTGTTGAATAACAACAAGAAATGAACCCTAGAACAAGTAAACTTGATTCGAGACTCAAGTTTACAAGAGAACCAACGAGTCGCTGATGGACAGCTGAGGCCTCATGGTTCCAGTGGGAGAAAGAACTTAGATTAAGATTCCAAGCACAAGGGTTGAGTCTTAACTTCTTTCTCATCCCTATTTATAGTGGTACGAGGTTGTATCCTTAGTGGGGGTAGTTGATACGTGTCATCTTCTGAGTGGAAGAGTACAACGTATTAAATGCATGTCCAAATCGAGACATGCCTTTAACTACTTTAGGTGAACAGTTCTGCCAACTGTTCACCTTTGTCCCACTAGGTCGTACTAGGCATTGACTTGAATCTCTTATTTGGTCCCGCTCAAAACACTTGTAAGATTCTCCCGCCTAAACTATAAAGGGTTGGATAAGCTTTGCTTAATCCAAGTCTCTAGGGTTCTTAAGTGATCTCTGAGTGTTGTCAACTCAGAGATCCTTGAACACCAGTGCATTCCTTTGACATCCCAGCTATCCATAATCGCTGGTGAGTCTGACTTCAGATTGTCTTCAACTTCTCTGACGTTGTCTTTGACTTGAATGATCCTGGTGTGCCAGCTGAGGCTTTGCCTTCCACTGGTCTAGTCTCTGTCGCTGGTCTTCTCAGCGACCTTTCAACACTTAGTCTAATTTAAACAAATCTAGACAGGGCCATAGTTAAAACTTTCATTGGCCCAACAATCTCCCCCTATTTGTTTATAAATTATACTAAGTCTAAAAGTATTGTAAGTGAGTACACAGCTTCTTCTTACACATAATTTAACAAACATACCTCAAAGTTTTATTAAACAGAATGAACCTAGTCTATTACAAGAACACCCAGGGGTGTAAACATAAACAAAAGTAAATAGGTTCTTCAGTAATCAAGGCCTTGATCACAGAGTCTCTGGGCTTCGACTTTGTCACTCCTAGAGTTAATAACAAGTTCAATTTCAAAATCGAACTCATCAGCTTCTTTGTAATTCCTTAGGATGCCCTGCTTGAGTCTGATTAGCTGGATGGTTGAAGCCAGAGGTAGCTCATTCAACCGCTGAAAAGCATAATCACAGTTGCCATTTATAAAGACCATACCTGCCTCAGGTTTTGTGTATACTTGGCCTTCTATGGGTTTGGTGATTTCTTTGGGAAGGACCAAGTTCCTTTGCATCCCATCAACCACTATGTCTTCAGTGACCAGCCTTTCTATCAGAGGCCCCATTGGGGTTTTCCTTTTCCTTTGCAACTGAGGAGGTGGTTGAGAAGAAAGCTGAGGAGGCAGGGGTGCCTTCAGCTTCTTTGCTGTGTCTCTTACCTAATTAAGTTTGCTTTTATGTTTTTCATCATTTGGGCAGCACCAGGCCCAGTCTTCTTTTGGGCAAGAGCCAGCAACTCCAACCACTCAGAGAGGCTCAGATCTCTGAGTTTAAAGTCACTGGAGACTTTGTAGTTCTGTATGTCATTTTCCCTATAAATAGTCATTACCACCCTTTTGTCTTTGTCAGTGAAACATGTATACTTGGTGATACGACCGGGTTCAGCTCTCTGGTTGACAAGTCTTTGATATTCCTTCAAGAGGTTGTTCCTCTTATCCTCCAATTCCTTGAGCTTGACAAGCTGAGCTTTCTTAGCAGTGGGGGATAGCTTGTCCAGGGCTTCTTTGCTTCTCAGTTCAGCAGCCCTGATGTTTGCCAATCTTTGATGTTCAATGATTTGGGCTTTTGCTTGCTCTGGAGTGAGTGGTGGTTCATCAGCGCTCTTGAATTTGTTGAGTTTAGAGTTTTTGGAGGGTCTTGCTGTGGATCCACCTTCAGCTTGAAGGGAGTGTAAGGTTATCTCAGGTTGCTCAACAGCAATTCCTTTTCCCTTATCTTTCGCAGATTCAGCAGCGGATTTGAAAGATCTCAGTGTTTTGGGTGTTGGAATTTCAGCTGTGGATTCATCTTCTTCAGAGGAGGAGGCAGAATTCTCCCCCTCAGGCATAGCCCCAGCAGGTGCTGTGTCTGAACCTGCCTTATTGAAACGAAGGAACTCGTTGTGAACAAATATGCAAATTTCTTTAAGTTCACCTTGGAGAAGTTCCTGAAGAAGACGCCTTGAGGGTTCAGCAGCCTGAGCTATAGCTGCAACATTTGCCTGCACCGCTGAGGTGAGAACAGAGGGTATATACTACTGAAGACTCTGGTTGAGTAGAGTAGGGAGCTGTGCCTTCAGAGCATCGTTCAGCAGTTGTGGAAGCATATCTGTCATAGAGGATTCCACTGATGAAGTTAGTGAAGTCTCTAGATTGGTGGTGAGCTCCTCAGCAGCATGAGTGAGGGTTTGGATTTCAGAGAGGATATCATCATTGGTGGTTTTGGGCTTTGTGGTGCTGATATCCCCTCTCTTTTGCCATAAAGCCTTAGCAGCCAATTCCTGTACATTTTTCATTCTGGGAACTTGTGCTGACTTGCGGGATTGTAAATACTCCAAGTGTTGCTTGGCCCCTAGTTCCAAAACGTTTGGCAAGGTGGGGAATGGAATGGGTGTAGGTGAGCCAGATCTCTGTTCCCATAGCCTTTTGGCAGCCAATTCCTGAACATTTGGTAGTGATGGAACAGAGGCAGTCTTCAGCTCAATGGAAGATAGATTGTAATCATCAGTGCTCATTTCCTCAAAGTCAGAGGTGAAGGTGCCTTCCTCTACAACAAAGACTTCATCATCAGGCAATGATTCAATGTCTGAGAGGGCATCAATATCAATGGTGGCAACTTCAGCGGTTTCGTCATCAGCAATCGAGTAATCATCATTGTTAAGTTGCTCCTGATGAAGATTGTGAGCCTGTGATAAGAGTTATTAGTTGACCAGTTGTGAAATAATAATGCAGTTATAGATCGCCAGTCGCTGCCCCTTGGAAAGCTGGGTGTGATTATCCAGCCCCCCCCCCCTAAGGATTTCTCCTTGGGACTCTTTTAATGTGAGATAGATATGTTAAAGGATCGCCATTCGCTGCCCCTAGGAAAGCTGGGTGTGATTATCCAGCCCCCCCCCCTAAGGATTTCTCCTTGGGACTCTTTTAATTGTGAAATAGATATGTTGAAGGATCGCCATTCGCTGCCCCTAGGATAGCTGGGTGTGATTATCCAGCTCCCCCGTAAGGATTACTCCTTGGGACTCTTTTTATATGTGAAAGTTATGAGGTGAATGGTCGCCGTTCGCTGCCCCTAGGATAGCTGGGTGTGATTATCCAGCTCCCCCTGAAGGATTTCTCCTTGGGACTCTTTTATTGTGAAACATGATATGGGAATGGTCGCCTTTCTCTGCCCCTGGGATAGCTGGGTGTGATTATCCAGCTCCCCCTGAGGGATTACTCCCTGGGACTCTTTTGATTGTGAATTAATATGAGGGTGATGGTCGCCTTTTATCGCTGCCCCCAGAAAGACTAAGGGTGATGATTCAGTCTTTCCAAAAGAATAAATTCTTTGGGACTCTTTTAATAATGAGGGGGACCCAGAGTCAGTGAGAAGTGCAGAGACTCTGGGTCGGGACTTATATGTGCTCAGGTTGTTGTTTGCCAAGAGAACAGTCCAGAGGTTGAAGGATCATCAGGGTGCGTTAGGAGCACAAGTGAATCATTTCCTAGTGAAGACAGAGTGTACAGAGAGTCCGAAAAGATCTAGGTGCTGACACAGACATGCTAAGAGTTGAGGCAAACTCTAAATTACATCACTCTCTCCTAAAGACAATGAGAGTGAATGTATGTGGACCTCTGAGAGGAAAAATAAAGGTCAGACTAATACCTGAGTGATATCAGCGTGGAGAGGGATCTTAGTCGTCTTCGCTGACACGGAGACACTAGACACTGGTTGTTTGTCAGAAATGGGCTCTTCTACCACATCCACCAGAGAAGGGGATGGGTTCTTCTTTGTCTTTGTCTTCTTTGAAGGATTAACAGAAGGGGTTTCGGAGGAAAGGAGGATGTCTTTCCTCTTCTTCTTCTTTTCCTTAAGCACCTTGGGCTGAGAAGTAGATTGCACAGAGGTCTTGGACAGAGACTTATCAACCGTGCTTTCAGCATTCACCTTAAGTTGAGGGATCAAGGGCTCATCATCCTCAGCTAGTAGCCCAGCAACTCTCATCATATGCCTGGTAAGGGGTACTTCATTAACTATGGGAGTCTTCAGAGAAGCTGCGGTGATGTGATGAGAGGGAAAGGAGTGTAAAGCATCATTGGTGTAAGATTCACCAAGAATATCTTCTAAGACAAGAGAGAGATATCTGGTGTAGCAGATGGTGGCCCCACGAGTCTTCTTTCCTTTGTTTTCCAACTTAGCGATGAGATCGGTGTACAGTATGTGAGCGATTCCAATATCCAAACCCCAGATTAAGCTGTATGAAATGGCTAGCTGGGAGCCATTGAGTTGGTCATGTGATCCAGTGTTTCCTCCCAAACACTTTACGATGTACAGCATCAGCGTTCTCCATGTGGGAGAGAAGTAATTCACCTTGATGAGAGATTTGCTTTGGAAGCCAGCAACGGTGAAAGGTTGTTCATGATCATCATGAGGTTGAAGGGTGGCCAGAGCTTTTCTCACAGTGGCACTGGTGGGCAAAGCTGACATGTTATTGTTGTAAGGGAGTCCAATGGCTTTAGCAAAGGTTGGGAAATCAAAGGTGAGAGGTTGAGGATGGGTGTAAAGGTTGAAGGTAATGTGTGAAGAGGTTTGGTCAACTTCAGCGCTATACCAGAACTCGCGAAGGTATTGGGAGTAGCAGGTGGAGGGTTCCTTGGTGATAGCTTTGTGGATGGTGGAGTTCTTGAGGAAGTTGAAAAGTGGATGGTAGAGGGGATTGTTGTGTTCAAGAAGGGCTACACAGTTATTGAGTGCAATCTTTCCATCAGAGACCTCGAAATCAACGTTTGTGGCGGCTTGTACGAGGAAGGTTTGGTTTGGTGAAGTAGACGCCATTGTTGAGAGATTGAAGGTGGTAAGAGGATTAAAGAAGATGAAAGGGAATGTGTGTGTTAGGAAATTTTTAAAATGACAAACTGATTTTGGGTCAAGGGTTTTGAAAGGTTGAGCTGTTTTCCAAGATTTGAGCATTAAATGCAAAAGTTAAGCTTTTCAGAAAAACGTGGGTCCCCTTGACCTTTCATGGGATACTTGTCCCCTTGGAAAGCGGGAAAGTTGGTAGCATTAAGAGACAATCATTTGAATTTAATATCAGAATATACACGTTCCTATTGATATGTAACTACCTCGTTACATTCAATTCCCTTAAATGCCCAGAGACAGCGGTCATCATCAGATTTATTTGCCAATATTGAGCATTCCCAGCTCAGCGACAAGCCTAGTAAAACTTGGCTCGGCCAGCGGCTTAGTGAAAATGTCAGCGAGCTGGTACTCAGTGGGTATGAAATGTAGCTCAATATCACCTTTTAGAATATGGTCTCTGATAAAGTGATACCTGATGTCAATATGCTTGGTTCTGGAATGAAGTACTGGATTATTGGAGATGGCTATGGCACTGGTGTTGTCACAGAATATGGGAACCTGCTCATAATTAATTCCATAGTCAGCCAGCTGACTTTTCATCCAGAGAACTTGTGCACAGCAACCAGCGGCCGCAACATATTCAGCCTCAGCTGATGACATGGCCACAGAGTTTTGCTTCTTAGCACTCCAGCATACCAACTTTCCTCCAAGGATTTGACAGCTACCAGAGGTGCTCTTTCTGTCAAGGCAGCACCCTGCATAATCTGAGTCGGAGTAGGCTTTAAGGTCGAAGCCTGAACCATTTGGGTACCAGAGACCCAATGAGGGAGATCCTTTTAAGTACCTGAAAATTCTTTTGATAGCTACAAGGTGGGATTCCTTGGGGTTAGCTTGGTACCTAGCACAGAGACAGGTGGAGAATTGTATGTCTGGTCTACTTGCTGTGAGATACATCAGTGACCCAATCATGCCTCTATATAAGGTCTTATTAACAGAGACCCCTGAGTCATCAGCTCCCAAGTTGTTGGGAGGAAGCATGGGGCATTTCACTGATGCACAATCAGACATATCATACTTCTTGAGAAAATCTCTAACATATTTTTCTTGACAAATAGAAATTCCTTTGGAATTTTGTTTGATTTGAAAACCCAAGAAAAAGGTTAGTTCCCCCATCATGCTCATTTCATACTTTTTGGTCATTAGTTTGGCAAATTGTTTGTTCAAGATAACATTGGTTGAACCAAAAATTATGTCATCCACATAAATCTGTACTAAAATGACGTCACCCTTGGACCTATAGGTGAACAAGGTTTGGTCAATGGTACCTCTGACAAATTTATTTTCAAGAAGGAATTTTGAGAGAGTTTCATACCAGGCTCTGGGCGCTTGTTTCAGCCCATAGAGAGCTTTGTGAAGTCTGCAGACATGGTTGGGGTAGTCACTGTTTTCAAACCCTGGGGGTTGACTGACATATACTTCCTCTGCAAGTTTCCCATTAAGAAAGGCACTCTTCACATCCATCTGATAAACCATGAAACCCATATAAGCTACAAAGGCTAGGAAGATTCTGATGGCTTCCAATCTGGCCACTGGTGCGAAGGTTTCATCATAATCAATTCCTTCAGATTGGTTATATCCCAGCACCACGAGCCTAGCCTTGTTTTTTACTATCATACCAGCTTCATCCCTTTTATTTCTGTAGACCCATTTTGTTCCAACCACTTGCTTATCAGCTGGAGCTTTAACCAGAGTCCACACCTTGTTTCTCTTGATCTGATTGAGTTCATCTTGCATGGAAACAACCCAGCCTTCATCAAGCAGAGCAGCAGCCACGTTCTTAGGTTTATCCTCAGAGAGAAAATTTGCAAACAGGCATTCATTTGCAGAGGCGGTTTCTAGAGTTCTTAATTTTCCTCTGGTGGTGACTCCCTCAGAGGGTTCTCCAAGAATATTAACTAGAAGAATATCTTGGTTCCTACTCCATTTGGATTGTGGAGCAGGAGTCTCTGTGGGATCAGGAGTCACTTCAAGTTTAGGGAGTGATGGAGGTTCATCACATGTAATCTCTTCGTCCATGATCTCTTCATCTGATTGAATATTTAATGTGACTGGATCAGCATTTTCTTCAGAGATTTGAGTAAGAGATTCAACACCAACAGTCTCTGGAATGATGTCAGAGATGGAGTGAGGATCAAAAGCTTGAACATATGGAAGATCCTTGTGACGACTTTGAGATGATTCCTTGGGATTTGAGAAGTCATCTTTGGGATAAGATTTAACTTCATTGAAGTCAATGTCACAATCCTCTGAGTTGGTATGTGTGATGACAGCGTCAGCTTCATTAAAGGTGACATGAATGGACTCTTCTAATTCTTGCCTGCGAATATTGAATACTCTGAAAGATCTGGAGGTAGGAGAGTATCCAAGGAAGAATCCATCATCTGATTTTGCATCAAATTTACCCAGGTGATCTTTGTAATTGTGAATGAAAACAGGGCAACCAAAACATGGAAGTAGCTTACATCAGGGGCTCTCTTCCTATACACTTCATAAGCGGTCTTACCATGTCTCTTCACAATAATGGATATGTTTTGTGTGTAGCATGCTATGTACACAGCTTCACCCCAGAATTGTTTAGGAAGTCTAGATTCGCTGAGCATCGTTCTGTCAGCTTCAATGAGTGTTCTGTTTCTTCTTTCAGCGACACCGTTTTGTTCAGGGGTTCCTGGGTTTGAGAAGTTCTGTGATATACCCTTTTCATCACAAAAGGCTTCCATGGCATGGTTTTTGAATTCTGTGCCATTGTCGCTTCTGATAGCCTTTACCCTGCAATCATTGAGGTTTTCTATTTCTCTGATGAAGGACATGATTCTTTCAGCAGCATCACTCTTTCTCTTAAGAAAGAATACCCATGTGTATCTGGAGAATTCATCTACAATGACCAAGGTATATTTGTTGTGATTGAGGGATTGAGGTTTAACTGGTCCAAACAAGTCCATGTGAAGAAGATGAAGGCACTTGTTAATGGAGAATGATTGTTTTGTTTTGAATGAAGCCCTGTGATGCTTCCCTTTCTCGCAGGCTGAGCAGGGTCTGTCCTTGCTGAAGGTCAGAGAGGGAAGTTTAGCTACCAAGTCATTCTTTGCCAGTTTGTTGATGTTTTTGAAGTTGAGATGGGAGAGTCTCTTATGCCAGAGCCAGTTTTCGCTATCAGATGTTTTGGCAAAGAGACAGGTGTTCTCTCCTTCAGGGGATGATGTCATGTCAATGACATAAACATCCCTTCTTCTGGGTGCAATTAGAACGACATCATCGTTCTGATTAAAGATAGTTTCTTGGGTCTTAGAGAACAGAACCTTGAACCCAGCATCGCAGAGTTGACTGATGCTGATTAGGTTGTGCTTCAAACCATTTACATAAGCGACCCTTGTGAAGGTTAATCTATTGCAATCCACTGAGCCATATCCTTCAGTGGCCCCTGAGGAGTCATCCCCAAAGACTACTTTTGGACCAGGCTCCTTCTTATATCTATGCAGATATTGTTTAATTCCTGTCATGTGTCTGGAGCACCCGCTATCTAAATACCAAACAGATTTCTTTAGGTATGCCTGCATAGATATAACAAACCAAATTAGTTTCTATGATGAACCCACTTTCTAGTGGGTCCATGTTGTCACTGACTGGTGACATTGGGTCTTCTAGGCCTTTCTCCCCCTCTTTGGTTTCAATCCCTGGTTTCATGACGCATGCTGCCACAGATGTCACAACCAGGGTAATGTTCACACTCATCAGAGTGGTGGTCATAAAATCCACAATATTTGCAGGGAGGATTAGGCCTGTATCCCTGAGAACTTTCTCTGGATTTTGGTTTCTCAGGTCTTCTAGAGGGCCTGTGAGGGGTTTTAGATCTAAGCTGTGTTCGAGTTCTTTGAACAGCGATGATCTCCTCATGCTCTCTAGAAGAGTGTTCAGTGGACTCACATGTGATACACTTGGGTCTCTTGGAACAATCATTTGAGGAATGATTTTTTAACCCACAGTGTTTGCAAGGCCTGAATAGCGTTCTCCCCTTTGAGCTGCTGGAGCTTTCACCAAGGGAGTTAACAGAAGGACTGTTATCCTTGGGGTTGATTTTTTCTTTCAACCCTTTTACCTCTTCCATCAGGGTGAGGAGAAGTTTCTTGGTGGGTGATAACTCTTCGGGGGAAGAAGTGGGTATGTCATTGTTCTTGGCCACATAAACCTTCTTGTGTGCTTTATTAGCAACTTTGGAAGTGAGGTTCCCAGAGGTTTTGAGAACTGGTTTTGGGCCAAGCAAGGAATCTGATGGGTTAGCACCAGCAAGTTTGGGAGTAGCTGATGCGTCAGATTCTTTGTTAGAGTCCTTCTCAACCACAGAAGTGGAGAGAGGAGAAGAGACTTCTGATGGGACAAATTTAACACTGGGCACAGGAATGTGATTTTTGAACCTACCCTTACCCCCTATTGCCTGAACCACATTTCTTGGAATGGTTTCAGCAACTATTTCTTCCACAGTGGATTGGGCAAGGTTCCATTTTTCAATGGTTTTTCTCAACTCAGAGTTTTCATCAGCTAAAGATTCATTTTCAATGGACAACTTGCTGACCTCATTTTGAAGTTGATTAGCGATGTTCACAAAAGGTTTGAGATTAGCTAATTCAGATTGACAAAGACTCAACTCGTTTTTGAGATTTT